>CM077344.1:5000-1235101 GCA_039655645.1 Ammopiptanthus mongolicus | reverse complement strand
GAAAGGAGAAGAAACCAATCACAGAAATTACAAATCAGAGTGCAGCAATGCTGATGAGAAAACCCTGGATGCAACTCTCTGGTACCATGTGAAAACTGAGAGAGAGGAGATAGCCAAGGATCCGAAGAAGAGAGAAAGAACATGAGCCACTTGCTCTGCAATTATTATGATTATAAAGAAACTAAGAAAACTACAAAGTGAAGTTCACATATTTATATCTATCTAACGATATAACTAACTGTAACTGAATTAGTTACATCCAAATAATAAAAAAAAATTAATTATTAGGTTTGGCACACATACCAAAATCATAGTCAAAATATGGCATAAGGAATTAACTCTAGGTCATTTTTTTTTTTGTTACAATAAGTTTAGATTAAAGGAAGATACATCTCTTACAATACCAAAAAAGACCATCAATATCAATGAGAATTTATAACAGAATTTATATATCGTCTACCAACATAAAAAATCTAAAAATTAAACTTAAGCCACAACGAGTGTTGATGAAAGATTTGACCAAATATACGAACCCCCATAAACAACTCTGGGCAATTTTATAGGTAGCAATAAAATTAATTTCCAGATAATGGCAGTAAAAAGCCATATTGATACAAATTACTTTAATTTTAACTTTGTAGTCCTTTCTGGCATTCACAAACAAATGAATAAGCATGGGCTCAAACCCGTAGAAACATATCATCTGCAAAATAGGGCAAAAGGAAGGATTTTTTAACATAAAATTGACTCAACATTCCCCATATTAGCTTTGCTAACACATTCATTTATACACATTCTTCTTTTCCCCAATCCCCACCCTGAAAGAAAAATGAAGAAAAAATTCCTTTAAAAACTATAAATCTTCTTTCTCCCACCTTTGTATGCCAAAGGGGGCTCAAGACTAACGGTGTCTTGGGTTTGAAGTCCGGAGAGTCACGCCATGCAAAAATTTTGTATATCCAAGTAAACTAAGCTTTCCATCAGTATTTCGTATCCAATCTTTGAGAATTGAATAAGCTGAAGGACCAAGATTCAACTCCTGCGGCCATAATTAAGAAATACATAGACAAGCATAACTATAAGTCCGGGTCAAACATGAAAAATGAGACATACATAATATGAGGAAAAGAAACTAATAACACTTACTCTTGCTAATTCTTCAATCGATATGATACGGTTGCCCTCTCTCTCAAAATGCTCAAAAGCAGTGTTGGCAATATCTTCCCACCTATCAAGTGCCTCCAATTGAAATGTGCTAGTTGCAGCTGCACAAAATTCTTCAAAATCCATCGTTCTATAGGCAAGTGGTTCCATCTATAAAATTATTCAAACAAGAAAATGAAAGATGTTTTGGTCAAAACAGGGAATTAATGGGTAGAGCGGTTTTCCCATTAATTTTAAAACAAATAATAAATATTAAGACAACAAGCATAAGTCTACGGGTTATAAGCAACTTGTTACAGCTTATAAAAGTATGTAAAATTTAGAAATCATTACCCACAGGAATGATTTCCATGTAACATCGTGCACTCAAAATAATTATGCACTTATTCCGTCAAAATAAAAAATAAATTATGCACTTAGCAGTCTGATTCCCAATGCTAGCCCAAATAGGATCTTGTAAACAATGCAAATGCAAATGCAATGGTCATCATCAACTTTGCTGCATGGTTACGGATATGATACGATATGTAATTTCGATGACTTTTTAAAAAACTAAGATAAAGATACAGTAATATATATTAATAAAACATTTATATTTATATATGCAAAAAATATAAAAATTAAATTTATTCACTTGTGATTAACCCAACCCAAGTGCCATGCTTTCTTTAGTCGTTTGATGAGGATAAAAGTCTTGTGTGGGATGATTTTGAGGAGGGCAAGATGGCAAGAATGAGAATATGCTTTGAGGGAGGTAATTAGTGAGAATGAGACTTGAATGCATAATTTGGGTTTTTCGAGTAAGAGTACTGAGGGTAGTGGGTATCTAGAAAGAAATCTATAGTGATATGCCAAAAATACGGATGCAGCAGTATCAAGTATTGATAATGTGAGTACGATACAGTATTACAGATACATCACCAATTTTTGAATCATACGCCAAGGAATGATTTCCATGTAACAACTTTCAAAAATAATTATGCACTTCGCATTCTGATTCCTAACCCTTAGCTCAAATAGGATCTTATGAACAACAATGCACATGCAATGGTACATAACCAATCTAAGGAGCATTGGATATTTTCCCCCAGAAAGTTTCTTCACATGCAGCAATTAAGACTCATGTTGCTTGGGTCAAATTTCCATAAATCTATAGGTAGGAACTAAGCACAAAAAAGTAAATGCAATGGCATGGCATTCACCAAAAATATTTTCTCCATATTTTTATATTATAAGAATAATGGCTCACCAAGTGTATGATGTCAAGAACCCTTGACTCCCTCATGGCATCAGTTGCATGACGTACAAGAGCCTGCAAAGTTCAATTTGAAACTCAATCATAAAGAAACAACAGGGAGCAATAGAAGGCCACAAACTTTCATAACACGGAAACATACATTGATACCGATATGAACAAGAAATAAAACTATGCAGAATGAGCAAGCTGTGCTGATGAAATGACCATCCTCACACACACACACAACATACAAAATGAAAAATTCAACTCAACCATAAAAGACCGGAAGGATTAACAGTGAAGCAGAATATAACCATTTTGAAATTATCAAGTGAGACATGCCCATCTCTATTTGGTTCCAATAATCTGAATTGCGCTCTAAGATACACCAACTCATCCTCTGTCAATGCTTTTGAAAGGGCCTAGATATAAAAATGAAAAAGATGAGTTAGAACCCAGTGCAGGAAAAGCATTCTTCAATGAACAATCCTCTAATTTCAGTATTGATAAAATGAATGTGTCAAGTTTTAGGGGAGAGAGGGGGGGGGGGACCATCCCTTAGAAATCATGTCATATCACAATCATAATTTATAATAGACATTTAACAGGACACAATTGGTTGCATATTAAAGCAGTATAGACACCAAAACGCCAAATGATAATATTGATCAACAGAGCAAAAATTTGAAATGAAATAAGCATGTAATATTTATTGAGAAACAATGAACAAATAATTGTATATAAAACTGATTAAAATATACAATAAAATATGCATCTAAATTCAGTGCAGACATATGCGAGAGAACAAAATCAAAGAAGAAGCTAAATGGGTGTTCGGTTTGTATTCTGTTTTCATTTTCAATCAATATGTTTTCATTAATAATAACATAAACTTCACCCTGTTTTCACTATGTTTCCTGTTTTTAAAATTTTGCTAAGGAAATGACCAAAACAAGGATATGTTGCCCTGGTGGGGTCAACTACATGGATCAAAATGACACTATTGTTTTCTATCATAAACTAAGACTTCAGAAAGGCCTTTTTGATCTAAACCTCTTGTATACAAACTAAATACCCATTAAAAGTTCAACTAAGCATAAACATATTCAAGGAAATGAAATAAATAATACCTTCACCGCTGCGCGTTTGAATGGTGTCGCATGAAGATAAGACTTTACTAATTTATACATTAAAATGTCCAAAGGGATAGGACGGCTCTCATCCTTCAACCAAGGGTGAGCTGCAGTTACACAAGTGTGCATTAATTAGTTTTAAAATTCAATTTGCAAAAACATTGTGACTACCATTGCATACATTCATTACTAGTAGAGAACCAAGTGAGTTAACATTTGGCTGTCTACCATAAACACCGCTGTGATAGAAATACCAGAAAGACAATGAATGTTTTCACAATACTGATCTTTTTTCTCCATCCTGTTGAAGCAGGAATACTCAGGGTGTGAAATTCCACAACCAACAAGATGGATGTATTTATTCAATTTCTCATAATAATGTTAGTATGCTATTTTTTGTCTGTGTCAGTTGCCACATATAAGAATCTAGTGATGATTAAAAAAGAAACTTTATACGGCATCTAACACCTGCCTTACACGGAAATGACAACTTACCTAGAGCTTGGGCCGCAGTCATTCTTTTCCTGTAGTCCTTGTTTAGGAGCCTTTTCACAAAGTCCTTGGCCTCTACAGATACAGATGGCCAAGGTAAATCATCAAAGTTAGGATCAGCTCTGAGCACAGAACGAAAAATTCCAGATTCTGTTCGTGCCCAAAAAGGTCGACTTCCACATAATAAGATGTAAGTAATAACACCAATGCTCCATATATCTGCTTCCACACTATATGACCTGTGAAGGACCTCAGGTGCAACATAATATGCACTCCCAACAATGTCATTCAGCCGTTCATCTGTACATCAACACGTGAGAAGGAAACAATTAAGAGGATTGGCTTTATATCCATAAACATCTAACAAAGCATGAACGGAAGGCAGCAGCAGCCTTGGATAATGACTACATGGGATGAGACCACTGAGACAGAAATAATGGATGCCGAGCACTTCCTAGTGTCACATATGCATTCAGCATGAGGACTAAAACCCAGTCATTAAGTTACTGAGCACTTTCTAGTGTCACATATCATAAGAATTTCCTTCATGATATCAGTGAATGTAATATGCGAAGAGTTCATTACGAAACCAAGCTGATCTCATCAATCATTTCTGTTGTTTTTAGTTTTAAAATGTTTCGGAGAGTTGTGGACGGGTGGGGAATGGAACCCAGCTAATTGACACTGAAAAAGATGAGATATATAATACTTTGTAAATTTTCAACAGGCAGCCAAAATTAGAAGAGAATAAAATAACATTATTGCTAAATGCATGAGCACTACAAACACTAATACATCTTCGATAGTCACAACACGATGCCACTTAAAAATTATCCAAAGGTAAGCAGCAGCAGTAAAGTGTGCTTCAGTAGCAATTTGCCTATTTAATATATTAATAGAGTGAAAAAAAGAAAGATCAGTTTGCAAGGAAAATGAAAATTAAGAATCATTCTAATTATTACCTGGCCTAATGAAGTCAGATAGACCAAAATCAATAAGCTTCATATCAGCATCTTCATTTCTTGAAGTGAAGAGGAAATTCTGTAAAACAAAACCCAGATAAAGATTCAGCAACACTCCTTACACTCTTATCCTTATATAATTAAGCTCACCTGAGGTTAAAAAGAGAAATAGATGTTCCCATTACAATTTATTATAGGAATGAAGTTTTAATACACAAACCTCGGGCTTCAGGTCACGGTGCACAACACCTTGAAGATGACAAAAGGCAACCACACTTAGAATCTGCAAAACTATAACCTTTGCATCCTCCTCTGTATACCTTCCTCCCCTAGAATACAGGAGAACATTCTTCAATCAAATTCAAAATTATATCAAGTTGAAAATCACAAAAATAAAAAATGGGCAATCTAGTGCAGGAGGGTCCAATCATTGTGGCATTTGGAGAGGGACAGATGACAGACGTACACATCCTTACCCCGTAAACAAATAAGTTGTTTCCACAACTAGAACCTGTGATCACTAGGTCACAAGGCAGCAACCTTAAGTTGCCCCAAGGCTGCTCACCCTCTTAGAAAATCATAAATCACAAATACAACAAAAAAAAAAAACTAACCTTGACAAAATTCGGTCAAGAAGCTCCCCACCTTCACACAATCTGGTAACAAAATAAAATCCCATAAAGGTCACTATATGATGATGCGACATTGAAGATGCAAGCTCCCCACAATTCAACTATAACTAAGCATAAAGCATCCTCCATCAAAATTTATGTTGAATAGAAACTTAAAAGCATTTTATCATGTATTAGAAAAGTGTGGTTGAACTCATTAAACATTCTAACAGGAAAGTGAATGAAATAAAAAAAGAATAAAAAACTGAGAAACTGTAAATTAATTGCAGAGACTGACAGCAAAGCAATGGGTATAAGAGAATCAATGTCCGTTTTATAGTTCAATGTGGCTGTTTATTAAAAATATGTACAAAAGAAACATAACAAAGATTCAGTTCTCTAGCAATCCTACGCCAAATTCTCATTATAGATAATATTGAAAACAAGATAAAAGACATACTCCATAACTATGTACACATTATTGGCATCCTCACAAGCATCATGAAATTTGACGAGATGCTTGTGGCCAGATAGAGCTTTTAATAGTTTCACCTCTCTACGAACATCTTCAATAGATATTGCCGTGGTCATCTGCCAAATCAATCTTATTAAGAAGCAATAAAAGGCAGATTTAAGATATCAACAAACTACCAATTAAATAAATACATTTCATAAAACTTTATGACTTAAATGAAGTGATAGTGACTACTATTACACATATCATAAGACTCTTATTGGGCACAAATAGCAAGTGTTTTTTAAGACATTCCGAAATATATTTCATAAAGTAGGAGACGGACAAACTTGCTTCTTTTGCTAATTAATAAATGTGGTGCAAGAAATTAACTAAAGTAATTTAGTATTCAAAGTGTTCATGACTAAATGGTCTAGAGTTCGATCCTTAGCGTCCCCATTCTTCTAAATAAAAGTTGAAATTTAAGCACATAATAATTGTGGGCCTGTGCACAATCCATGTTGCAAACCAAAGGGCTCTTGCGTGAAGGCATGTTAGAGATCTAATAAAGCCATTCATGTGGCTTGGTCTAACAACTTAAGTTTTTGGGAGAGTTGGTTCATGACAAGGGAAACCATTAAAAAGGAACCAGAGCTAAATAGACTTTCTAAAGACATGGTGTATGATAAACACAACGATATTGCCTAATTCAAGTAGCCGAACCCACCTGGTGGAAAAGGCTTTGTGGTTGTTGCTGTTATTTAGTATATGAGTAATTTGCAAATGGCCTAATGCCAAAACTGCATGTGAGTACCAACTGACAGTAATACATGTGTATTGTCAAACACAATACAAACTGTGCTGACATGGCAAGAGACAGAGGACTTGAAAGAAAACAGGTGTTTACTTTCTTTAAGTTCCAGAAGTTAAGAATAAGAATTTAAGAGAGAAAAATGATGGGAAATCTAGATTCTAGAGGCTAGGCAGCCACAACTAAACATATTCAAAAAAGAAAATAAAATTGGAAAAATAAGTTGTGGTTTTATTTGATAATAATGCATATTATTTATGGAAGTAAACCACGGAAAAAGCCAAACAGAAGTTTTACTTTTCATCAATCCAGTAAGGACAATCATTTCATTCACAAAAAAGGAAAGTAGCTGAGTTTCATCTAGCTTGTACAATACTCTGACAGCTAAATGTACACACGCTCAAGATTTTCATGAATCTATTTTGTTTTCCAGAAAAAATTCACTCCAGTCATTGTCTTAACTCTTAAGGCCAATTTTCTTTGGCACCATGGATTCGGAACTTTCCCTTTATCTCATTAGCTGTGTTCCATTATTTTCTATGTCACTTGATAAGGGTTGAAAAACTGATGGAATCAATACATTTCAGAATATATATGGCCTATATTATTTTAAGGCACAAATTTCACAACACCGATATGGCAGGAAAGTTCTTAACTTCATGCAAGACAACTTTCCAGTTAGTTCCTAGCTCAATCACCACTAGGAAGGAAAGGGGTAAAAACAAATGTACAACTACAGGACATACATCATGTCCTGCAACAACAAGCAAAGACTGACTGACTGACTGACACTGAAGGGAACAAAAATCAACCTGAATTGCCCAAATGCTATCATCATAAAGAGTCCAAAATAATCACAATCCTATAAATACCCACAATAAAATGAAATAAAATAAAATCATTTCAACAAGGTTTTAAAATAAGGTTTTAGTAGTCTGCGCAAACACAATTGTGACAGCATCTTTCCGCAATTGTTCACAATAATAGTATACCTAAGGTAATCGCGATCACAATTTAAAACTTTGCATATCAAATTAAGATTAATGTTTTTGATTGTACCTTGGCCTTGGAAATGATTTTAACAGCAAGAGGCTGGTCTTTGAGTTCAGCTTTCTTGCCCCTAGCAGAGCAAGTATGACCAAAATGCCCTCTCCCCACTTCCTTCCCCAATTCATACTTAGCTCCAAAGTTCTTGCTATACCCAAAGCTTTTGTCCAGCGCCTGCTCCGCCTCCGACCCTCGTTCCTCCTCCGGTATCGGCCCCTCCTTCGGCTTCGCCTGCCCTAGCCGCTTCGCCAACGACGCCCTTATATGCTTCGCCGGAGACGGCGGCGGAAAAGGACGCCGGAAAAACCTCCTCGGCGTCGTTCCCCTCGCCGGCGACGGCGAAACCCCATCCCCGCCGGGCAAAGGGCTGGCGCTCACTCCATGAGGGTAAGGGCTCGGCCAAGGGCTGGCGTGCGACGACGACCGAGCCGGCGTGTTCTTCACAGACGGAAAACCGTTACCGGCGGCGGAGGAGGGAAGAGGAGAGCGGTGGCCGCCGTCAGCGGAGGGTTCAATTAAGGTGGTTGCGTTCGGTGCATGTTCGTTTTCCGAAGTGGGGTTGGTCTTGCCGTAACACTGGCCCATGGCAACTGGAGTGTGTGTGATGATCAAAATCCGAAGTCACATGGGAGGGTCCAGAACCCTCGACCCGACCCGGATCCGATTGTCACCCACGGAGAAAATTGTGCCAAAGACAGAGATCTGCTGCTACGGGAAAACGATAAAAGAAGAGAATTTCAGTCAGGTTAGAGAGAGAGAGAGTGTGTGTGTGTATGTTTGTGTTAGAGAGAGACAGAGACAGAGAGACAGAGACAGAGAAAAGCGAAGACAAGGTCTGTTGTTAAGTTAGTATGTATAACAAACAAACAAAGCCGAGTGAGTGAGTGACTGTGACTTAAAACAAAAGAGGTTATGAAGAAGGCCAGCAAAGTTGGTCCATAGTTTATTCATTAAGTATTGGGATCATCTTTTTTTATTCTCTCACTTATACAAAAACAAATTTGCTTTTATATATACGATTCATTAAAATTTGATTTTGTGCCTTTCTCTCTTATAACATAATATCAGAGGGAAAATAAAAGAATAAAAGGAGAGGATCAAAATCCATTCTTTAAATATATTATCATGGTTCGATTACTATGGTGTATATAAACAAAAATAATATCCAACCAACATATAATAACTGTGTATTTGGATCAACATTTAATAACCGTGATTTTGATTGAAATTGATTTGGTTAAAATTGAGTTTGAAGTGAAATGTTTTATATTTGAATGTTTTTATATAAAAGTTAAATTTGATATAAAACTTGGAGTAATTTTTTCGACCCAGCGTAAAAACTATTTTCAGTAACTTCTTCTACTAAAATCACTTTGAAGATAAAATCAATTTTGCCTAAGAATAATAAAATACCTCTATTTTTACTAAAATCACGTTTGACAGAAGGCAAATACAACTCTGATACTCCTTATTGTTGAACTAAACACTTATATCTTCTTTAACACACACTCTTCATGTGGGACCCATTATATCACATGGATCCCACATGAATAAATCCATTCAATCCAGAAATAGAGAATGTGTTGAAGATAATATGATAAATAGTATATTACTGACATTATCCTTATTAAACTCACTTTAGTCATCTATACATTTCAATAGTGATTAGTATCCCAGTAAACAAAATAAAAAAACAAAAGAGGTTAGATGGGGAATTGTGAACAACTTCGCGGTGCGGATATGTAGAACCCACTAGGACCGTTGGATTTGTACCTGATCGCGTAACCTTTAATATGAAACAGTGCTTTTTGTGTTCCCTGATGCTGCGTCTTACAGTTTCTCTCTGCTTTTCGTTTTGTCTTTTTCCTACGTTTGTTAACGTTATTTGTAGGGCGGATATGGATATGGATTTCAGTTAAGTTTTTGTGGGCCAGACACGTGGAGATATAATAAAGAGCGGGTTTAGGGTAATAAGGTGGAGCGGATGGTAGTGGATAAAAGTGCTTTCGTAAAAGACGATTCGGTGGAATCAGAGATGACGAACTTGGCAGTAGTAGAAAAAAAACTGAAAAATACAACCTGGTCCGAAGCTTCCATGGTTATGATCTGTTTGGGGCTTTTTATGTGCCATTGCTTGTGCAGTTGTGCTTACTGCTTTTGTATTTACTGCTATTTGAATGGGGTGAAATTAGGTAGGGATTTATGAGTAATCAATGGTAATGAATTCACACCTTCCCTTATTGTTTTGAGGGAAACAATCTTTTTAGACATTGCTCGTTCATTAAAAAACTACCATTCATGAAAAAACTACACCAATTAACAATGAGAAAATTGTTCTAGAACATTTGGAAAAAAAAAATCATTTTCTTTATTTATACTTTCTACTTTATAGATTGATTTTGATTTCGATACATTTTTTTACATCATTAATTTTTTTTTTTGGTGTACCAAAGGTATCCTCCGATGTATAATCGGAGAATAATCTCTTTCGAGACGTAGATATCATTGAAGTGAGTTTTGCCTCTCCCAAAAAAGCTTTTACCATACACATCGTATACGTAGAAATTGAATCTCTGACAACATACTTAAAAAACTCAATTATCTATCAATTATGCTGGACCTTATTGACTTTTACATCATCCATTAATTATATATTATAATGTATATAACTTTAAAGTTAATTATTATGAATTTTAAATATTTTTAATAATGCGATAACATATGATTTTTTTTTTAACATTATGATTAAATGATAGTATTTTTTTTTTATAGTTACATTATATTAAAATTAAATCCTTATATATCACTGAGGATATTTCATTGCAAATAACTATCGTCTTTTTTTTTGGTATTTAACTGTCGTCTTTTATTCTTCTCATCACCTGGATTATATCTACTTTTTCTTTTATTCTAATAAGATAAGATTAGGGAATTACGTCTAATTTATCCTTCTCCCAAAAATGCTTATTCAAGTAGATACAAAATTTTCTTTTGACCTTCAATTAGATAGAAACTTGGGGTGCACGATGTTTTACCATATATATCTATGTCACTCTTCAAAGTTTATGATTCAGTTATACCTTTAAAAATTTATCCATGGTAATATTTAGACAAAATAAACAAGATTGTTTATTCGCACAAAAAAATTAGACACTGTGGGGAAGACTTTACCTAATTACCACCTCGGCTTGAGGGTTAGTCTCACAACATTTTGATGGGATACCGGCAATGACCAAAAAAAATTAGATTGTTTCAAATTGTTAAAATATGTAGAATATATATCATAATATTTTAGTGTATCTTAAAATATTTGAGTTTAATTGTTATACTCTGACAGTGTAAAATATTTTACACAGATATTCAATCATAAGTTGTCATATCAGTAAAAAAAATTGACTCTCATCCTAACTATTTTAAAAGTAATTCATACCATGATTAGTGATTGATTGTCTGTGTAAAAATGTTTTAAACTGTCAGTATATAACAATTAAACTGAAAATATTTTAGGATATCCTATAAAATCTTTTTTAAATTATTTCCTGATTTGTTTCATTATTTAATTATGATTAAGATTTTGTTATTAGTATAAAAAAGACTCTTAAGTTTGTCTTTTATATAACATCAAACCACATTACTATCACATTATTTTATATTAATGTATATTCTTATTGTCTCTTCTTTCCTTAAACCTAATTTCATCCACACAAATAGAGTTTACTGTATAACATAAAATATATAGGATTTAATTAGTATACACTGTCAGTGTAAAGATTTTTTACACAGACAACCAATCAGAAATTACCACATAAGTTAAAATGTTTGACTTTTATCCTAACTACCTTAAAAATCACACACACCATGATTTCTGATAAGTTGTCATTGTAAAAAACTTTACGCTGACAGTGAATAGCAATTAAACTCAAATATATAACTCAAATACAAAATTTCACTAACTCAGTGATATTAGGATAAATTCATAAAATTAATTAGTGGATACAATAATACAAATTACACCTTATTATTATAAGTTTTGTAAAGCTAGTAGGGCAGTTGCTTCCACTTTGTTTACATTGATCAGTCTATGCAAAGTTGCAAACCAACCTCTTTTACATCGTATAAATAAAATAAATGCAAAAGACCTTACTCTGACATATTTTTCTTTTCTAATTTGTTTAGATCCTTACATGAAGGTTTTAGAATCTTAATTATTTTTCTTTCTTTTTGTTAAATCAATGATACACAAGAACCCGGCCTTTAAGATTATTATTTTTTGTGTCTTTAATGAAAATTTTCATATTATTTGAGACTAATATCTAGTTCTGAATATTGCAATTGTCTCTCCTAACAGTAGATTATCAGGTTTCTTTAAATCACTTAACTCAAACTTATTTACCAATTAACTCATAACCTATAGGTAATATTTAAGATTTACTACTTCATATATTTAAAGATATATCCTCTCCATTTCTTATGAGAAATAGATAGAACTATTATTATAATTTTTAAAAAATAAATGAAATGGAGATGATACACATATATTGGAAAGTATCATATATTTATTTGTCCAAAAGTATAGTAATGAAGAAAAATGAAAATGATCTTTTCCAATATATTAATTTTAAGTTAATCGAAATTCTACATACATATATTAATATTGTAAATCAAAAGTTAATTAGTATAAGACAGATGTCAAGGCTCCATACGGTTGATGGATATAAATTTCTTAAATATGTTGTTAATGATTTATCTTTTGCTGTTTTTTTAAAAGAGGATGTATTCATTTTTGTGATCTTTTTATTTTAAAAGAGATTAATTTACGAATATCGATAAAAGAACATCATGATTCACGCTAAAGAAAAAATTTTGTATGACTTATAGTAAGAATAATCTCCGCATGGCTCGTACAGTAAGAGTTGACTTTTAATTTTTTTATGCTCTCACCTTCTATATATATATATATATATATATATATATATATATATATATATATATATATACCGCATCATTTAATTTATTTATTTGACACAATAATATGCAATTATTAATATAATATTACACCTTAAAGTAGTTTTTAAATCAGCAAAAAGATACTATGTGCCCTTCTCATCAAAATCCAACAAAGTGGATTAAGCCTTTTATTGACTTATATAAAAGGGTGATGCTCTGTTACCCAGGTATATTATAGCGTGTTGGTACCTTTTTATGTGGAGCAACAGTGATACGACTATTGTTTTAAGGGCATTGCTCCCATGCCTTCTCATTTTGAAGGGCACCAATGCCCTTCCTATCTGTACCAATAAAATTATAACAGATAGGTAAAATTATCAGATCATTTGTAATAAGTGTTTTATTGATACAATTTTGTAAAATTATGTAATAGTCCTTGTAGTTTTATCCAATTTGGTCTCAGATCCTTCTTATCTCTCACCTCCTCTGTTGTTCCTTTCAACCTTCCTTTCATTTTACCTTCGTTTAACCAAACCTTCAAACCCGTTTTTGATCAACTCATCTGCATATCAGTTTTGGAGCTCAAGCTTCGAAGTCTTTTCCCCTTTTCTCATAGCAACCAACACCGATCACCATTTTTCTCGAAGCCCCCTTTTCCCATTTTCTCCAACCGCGTATTTGAACCCTAATGTCGTCTCCAGTTTGAAATCTCATATTCATGGCAGGTAAGCTTGTGATGGTCCAACTGATGGTATTCTATTATATTGGTCATCATCTAATTATTGTCTAAAAATTTTGTTTCTCAGGAGCAGTTGTCGATTGGACGATCCCAATCTCTGCTTTTGAAATTCCATCTTCTGTCTATTCGAACCCTAAACCCTTTTGGTTTTTTGAAGTTGTTACAAAATGGATTGGAGACCAAATTGTTACAAAATTAGAAGGACTATTTTGCAAATTCAAAAAAATTAAATCAGTAAAGCATTTAAAAGGTGAGGTGGCAAAATTAAACAGAAGTCCAAACTTTAGTGGTCCAGATAATGAGGGCATGGATGCCCTTCCAAATGAAGGGACATGGGAGCAATACCCTTGTTTTAATGGTGTCATATTATTTCATTATTATTTAGGATTTTAGGCTTTTTTTTTTATTACAATATAATCATCATTAATTTGATATTGTTTTTAAAATTGAAATTTCTATTGTTTTTCAAACACCCAATGCCCAATCCCGACCCCACACCGTCAACCCTCACCTTCCTACTCTTCCTTCCTCACCGTTATTCCTCGTATATGTTTCATTCATTACTAGAAATTCATGAATTACTTATGGATTTTTTCTACAGGAATTTTCTGCAAATTTTTTAGAAATAAGATTTTTTCTTGTAGATTCAAATTTGTAAGAAAATTAGTAGGAAATTTTGACATTTCCTACGAATTTTTCTATGAATTTAAATTTTTCCCAAGAAAATTTGAAAGAAATTTCCTGCAGATTTTAAAATTCGCATGAAAAAATTACTCACGAAGGTATTACCTATGGACAAAAATTCATAGGAAAAACTATAAGAAACTTATTTCCTGCGAATTTTTGTGTAAAATCTGCAGGAAAATCCGCAAGTAATCAGAAAATTTTTAGTAGTGACTATTAGAATTTGGAAATTACATATGGTGAATTTTTACACATTCCTTATATCATGTTATTTGGGATGCTGTTGAATTCATTTATCTAGTACATGATCAAATTAAATTATTTTGTAGGGTTTGGTTGAAGCTAACTTTAATTTTGTAGTTATTCCTTTTAAAGTCCATCTATGTGTTAGACTTAGACCATTTTACCCATATTTGAGTTAATAGTGAGCTTATCTAAGAAAGGATCCCAAATAGACACAAGGCTTAGCACCCCAAACAAGGCAACCGCTTTGAATCCAATTGCAACAGTTTATTCCTTTTGCCCTCAGATGATGAGGTCCACCAGTACTGGTGTTTGTGAGCTCCCTGATGATATCACCCCTAACTTTGAGGTTGGGTTAGGGGAATTGAACGAAGGAAGGGTTAGAGGAAGGAAGGATTAGGCGTTGGGGATTAATTGATGGTGAGGGGTTGGGGATTGGGTGTTTGAAAAATAATAGGACTTTAAATTAAAAATAAATATAATATTAAAATTTATGAGGACTACATTGCAAAATAAAAATTTTAAACCCTAAATAATAAATGACATGACATGATACCATTAAAACAGTGGTCATCTCACTATTGGTCTACATATGAAGGGTACCAAAACCCTCTCCTTTGTTTGGGTACAAGAGAAATTCTCTATATAAAATTAATATCAACATGGTAATGTTTTCAATGAATATTTTTTGAAAAAAATATTACCCACTAAAAAAGTATTGACGTTTGTTTGAGAACTTGGATTTAGAAATATTTGACTAGAAAGAGATATAAATCATGCATGTTCATGACGCCATCAATAGAAGTGATCAAGATATATTTTCTAAAGATTCCAGTTTTAGTAATATTTAATTGGTATACACTATCAGTATAAAGATTTTTTACACTGTCAATCAATCAGAAATTATCATATTAATATTTGATTTTTATCCCAATTATCTTAAAAGTCACACATATCATGATCTTTAATTGGTTGACGGTGTAAATAATTTTATAATGTCATTGCAAAACAATTAAACTTTTTATGGTTTACTGATGCGTGAAATCCGCAGGTGTGCGATTTCGTCGTCAAGTAATAAAAAGATTAAACTCACAAGGACCATGATTTTGAATATCAATTAATTAATAAATTGATTAACCAAACAAGAAAGGTTGATTTTTGTGAAAAGGATCAAGAATCAATTTAAAAACAACAATTAAAATAAATAAGAGAATATCAAGAAATTAACAAGATTTGGGGATTTTCAAAGATGCAAAGGAATTTTCAGGAATTAAATTACCACAAAGACTGATTATGCTTCTAAACTGACTACCCCTTTGTTAATTATCAATATGTTTTGAAGCTGAATTTATCCTAAAATAGTTGATTTTCCATCTCGAGATACAAGAACTGTGCCCAATTAAACCAACTTCTACTCTTGTGGTAATTATATTTAAATTGGACCCATTAAGACTTTTGACAATTCAATGAACCCTCGAATGACCGCTTCTAACTCTCGTGGTTTAAGTCCTAAGTTAATTCAATCCTTATAGATCCAATTACATAAGTTCACTTCTTAGTTCCTCCCTAGAGTATCTATGACATGCAAATAAGCAGTCATAAAATTCACAAGTAATTAAAGCAATAGGAATCAAATCGAAAACAAATTGAAACTAACAAATAGGAAACATCAATTCATAACATAAACCAAGTCTTGGACATTGCCCCAATTCCTAAAAATAAAGAGACTACTCAAGCATAGTCAGAGCAATGACAAGTCTGGGGCATTGAACAAAATAAACATGAAAAACCTAAAGGAAAAAGGGAAAAGAAATGGAGAAGAAGAAATCCCAATTCTAAACCAAAACCAAGTGAAAGATACTCAATTAATTCAAGCCCAAGGGTATATATAGTTTAGGTCAACTTTGGATCAAAGCCCATTACAATTTAAATCAGAAAAAGAAAAAAAATCTGAAAGTATCGTGTTACAGTCGTGATAGCCACCATGCCCAAACCATGACAGCTAATTCTACTTCTTGTAAATCTGATCAATTCTTCTTGTCATGGTCGTGATAGCCATCACCCGTAGGCCATGATAGATTTTGTTATGCTCTTTTTCACTTCTTTCAACTCCAATATTCATGCAAACTCTAATATAAATTGATCCAAGCTCTTTATCAATAAAATCTGCACAAAATCATCAACAACACCATAATAATTCATTCAAAAAGAAAAACTAACAAAATACTAAACAAAATGCTTAAACTAACATGAAAATATATGCAAAATAATAATGAAATATGATGAGAAATTACACTCATCGTTTACTCACTTGGAATCTAATTTTATTCCACATTCAGATAATATCATGTATTACTACATGTCTAGCTAATAATACTCGAGTTGATGATCTTAATATTTGATTAGAAGATCCACCAGATTATATTACTGATTTGTTGGTTTTGAATTTATATTAATATATGATATGACTTAATATTGCACATAAAAAATCTTAAATTGATTAATTCCATAATTTTTATTACTTTGATATGCATTGATCCCCTAATACTACTGCTTGAATAATAAAATTAATATGAAATTACAACAATGACAAATTCTCATAATAAATATAGTGGGTAAGTATGAATGATGTGATCTGCAACAAAGAGGAGTTGTTACTTGTTAGTTAATAATCCCTTGTGGAATTTAAATCTGACCTCACCCCTTGATCTGTACATTGTTGTCAAGTAGCTCAGGGGTAAGGTGAGTTATTGGATTTAATTATTTTTTAGGAAAACTTCTTTATTAGTCATACTTTTTTTTATCAGAAATCAGTGAGATTTCAATTTAAATTATTTTAATTAATTTTTTATAAATAAATGTTTTTAAATATAAAATAAATTAATTCAAATACATACAAATTATTTCTTTAATCAATATCTAACATGCAGTACTCGAATATTCAACTGCTACTACAGTCATATTTTATGTGTCTATTAAATTATGACAGGAATATAAGAAAATATGTCTCATCCACAGAAATCTACTCTTCGGTTTTTCTGGTTAACGAAGTTAAACTTTTAATATGATTCACTGCTCTGCACCAAAAAAAAATGTGTGGATTCGTTGCTGAAGATTTCATGAGACTGTCGTTTTCCCTAATGAAATGGTTAACTAACGCAATTACTTTCTTTATAGTACTATTTATAGTGTCACTTTCACTATTACATATTGTCCATCATGCTGACTATTTTTTTAAACCATATTGACAATTGTGTGGGAGATTCGTATTACTCATACTCACACTCACACGGAAGGAAATAAGGTTGATAATTGGTTAGTTAATCATGCTCATCTCTTTCCTTTCTTCTGCTTTATTTTCATACACCACATATAATGTTTGGGTGTAGTATAAATAATGACTTATTTAGGATATCTTCACACGGAATTATTCTTACTTCTTACGGGCCTAGTCCTTCGTTGTTCAAAAAAGAAATAAAATAAAAAATTAACCAACAAATATTCTATATATTATGAGTTAGTTTTTTTTTTTTTTTAATTTAGGTAAAAATTTAAAAAAATATAAATAGTGAAGAGATAAAAGGGGTGACCTAAGTTCTTATCAGTTTTTCTATTCAAAATAGAAGGTGGAGAGGAGTTTCTACACTTGCAGTTTATGTGTTATGGTGAGAAAGGAATTTAATTCAAATATATTTTCTACCTCCCTTGCTTTCTGTTTATCTATTTTTTTGGCTATATTGTTGTGAAGCTATTATTTTTTCCCCAATTTTATGGACATTTTAGGTACTTTATTATTATTGTGTTTAATTTATATGATGCAGTTGTTTTCTATCTCTTATGAGGCAGTTGTTTTTTTATTCACTCTCCATTTCTATTGTATTTGTGTCTTTTTAAATTTCTATAGGCCGGTGCTGCTGTGCTGTTCATTGTTTTCTTTCTTGATGATGCATTTATTTATTTTTATGGTTATTTGTTCTAAGCTGTTCATGTTGTCCATTTACTTTGTCATTTTATTTTGTTATATATCTTGACACCTTGAAACTGTACTATACACATATCTATGGGAAGAGGAGAATCTTGAGTGTTATTAAGAGGTTGTTGGGAGTGTGAGTGAGGTTGTTGTCGCTGTTGTCATTTTGTCACTTCTTCATTTTTTGGACCATATATCAAGCTTTTGTAGATATTATTCATGTTGAGGATGAAGAATTTAGAGGTTCTCAACAAATAATATTGTAGTAAAAAGCATGCAACCCAATGAAAATATCAAAGGTGGTGGTCAAAATGTTCCCACTATGAAACACCATAAGATTTCATATTCTAATGTTAGAAGCTTAAGTGGTGTTCCAAAGATTTTACCTCCCGTAAATCATGACAGAGGTACAATATTTTGTTTTGTGAAACTATTTCTTTATTTACAACATTCAGTTCATATTTTCATTTTATTTTCTTTCTTATCTTTTTAATAGGAATGTGTTCTATATATACTCTAAGTTCTGTTCTTATTTAGCTAGGTTGTTCTAATTTTTGCCAGACCCTTGCCAACTAATTTGTTGTCAAATAATGTTTTTTCTGATTTTCAGAACGCGTACTCAAATAATTCATCAACACCTATATTGTTAATACTTTTATTTAATAACAAATTTAGTACCATATAAATTATAATATTTTCTCACATGCTAATCTATTATGGTATTATAATTAATATAACCATTTTAATTTTTAAATATTATATTAATAATATCAACTTCCATGAATTACATCTACTAAAATTATATTTATAACCAAGATTCCCATAGCCAAAAATGTCCCATGACCAAAATCAAGAATGGCCTTTTTGTAGTTTTTCTTATCTAAAAGAGTAATTAAAAGTCCAAAAAAGGTAGTCTATGTTTTTTTATTAAAATAGGATCCTTAATTGTTTTTGTTGCTTTATAAACCACTTGAAAACAACTTTGTTTCAAATTGTTTTCAGACTACAAGTTGTTTTAGAGCTTTTAAAAATAAAATATCCGAAAACTGGAATTTAAAACCAATTGAAACCATGTGGCACTGGTAAATATTCAAGATGCTAACCTTTGTGGGATGGACGTGCTATTATAGGAGGAATGACACGTCGACGTATTGGCTATCCAACTCCCTATCAGATCAGGATCCTCTCCCGTGACTGGAGAGTCCAGTGGGATCTGGTCCTTACAAAAATAGAGGGGTAAGGGTTTTGAAATATGAAAAAAGGAGGAGGGGATTGTTTAAGGGTGGGGATGTTTCAATTGGAGAAAAAATGAGGAAAAAAAAGAAGAGAGAGATTCTGTTTCCCCATCTAGGACATGCATTTGTTTATGAACAATCGCGTCCCAAACTGCTTATGTCAAAACTCTAACTTTTCGGGATTATATACACATAAATTTGGCTACCTTTGACTGTTGTAACACAACCAAGATCTTTCCACTATGACATGGATTTAGAAGGTCCAACCACCTAAAAATTCACTTGTTAGTATGGCATTTGCTGCCCGAAGCCACCCTAGGAACATGCTCTGCCATCACTGTGGACTGGCCACCTCTAACGTATGCCAGCGTTGCAATTAACAACGCTCCTAAAAGTGTTCTACATTGCGTGTGTGACTTCTCTGGAACTAAACAAGTACGGGAGAGACCAGGCTTCTGCGTGACTTATCTTTTATTTCAGAAACAAACACTAGAACATGGATCACCCATGGAAAGTTGAACGATACCCTTTCCTGGTTGCTCTTTGGTGGGTATGGAGAGCTCAAACGCAAATTGTTTGGGCAACAAAAAAAGCATATACTGTTAATCACGACGCATATATTCTAGATGTTAGAGGACATAAATTTTGCTTACATGGAATCAAAATAAGACTAAGATTGAGAGGTTGGTCAGTTGGACTCCACCTCCTCCAAATGTGTTCGCTCTTAATATGGATGAGAGTTCAATAGGTAATCCATGATGAGCAGGATATAGAATTATTCTAAGGAGGAGCGACGACTCGTCGGTGAAACGTTTTGACAGTTATTTTGACATATATGATAATCTATATATTGAGCTTTTGGATATCATGTACGACCTACAAGTTGTTTGTGATAGTAGGGCTAGGGTGGTGGAATACTAGATAGATTCAACAGAAGCTCTTGCTCCACGTGAGAGACCCATCTTTTAGCGTACACAAATATGTCACAATAATTTGGTCGATAAACACCTTTTTTCTAGAGATTGGAACATTTCCTTTAACTTTTCACACCCTCAACGAAGAAAACTAGTGTGTCGACTTCTTTGCTATGTTAGGAGCTTTGAGAAAAGACAAAGTGATCGTGTTCTCATCTGCCCAACCTGTCTCACTTAAGGCTGGAAAAATAATCTATTAACCCATGAACAATCTAGCTCATTCATAAGGAAATCCAATCCAATCCATCCTTTCATTGAAAAAATGGATTGGATTATTTTTCTTAATGGATGGTTAATGACCATCTATAATTTTGTTTAACCTATTGAACAAACAAAAAATAAAGCGAATTGTTTTTTATCCACTCAAAAATTTCAGAATATCATTTTTTGTTGCAATAAAAAATTTAGAATTGTAACCCCAATTTTAGGATCCCAATCACTCTGATTGAATCACGAACTCCGATCCCAATTTTATCCCAATCACAATGCCATCATGGATTGTGACCATTGCGAACCAATGAAGTGATTCAAAAGCGAACGTCACACATATCTCCGGCGCGACCTTCGTCTTCTCGCTCCGACGCCAACGCAGCCTTGCCATGCAACACTGTTCCAGTTATGTTTTTTCTTCCTTTGAGTTAGACTTCAACTTCCTACGCTCCACCCTCAATGTGGTCTTCCTTCACTTTCAAGATTTCTTTCTACATTGATCTATAATTTCTGTTGGAAAGGACGCTAAAGATACATTTGTCCATATTTTTTTCTATTTTTAAATTATATTTCTGTTTTATATATTTTTTTAAATTACAATGATTTAAAACCACATTTTTTTGGTTACAAGGCGGGGTTACAGCCCAAATAAAAAACTAAGCGATCACTAGACGAGGTAATGAGGCCCCGGATACATCACTAAGTAGCTGAAGAGTAAGATCAGCAGAAGGGGTTAGGATTTCCTTGAAACCAAATGGTTCAACAAGGCTTTTGTTTGCCAAAAGAGTCAGCAATCATGTTTCCTTCCCTCACAATGTGGAAGAACTTCACATCCCATTGCCTCTACACCATTTTATGAATAATCCGAAACATTTGGTTGCAACCAAGAGAACCAGTAGCCTTTATCCCATGCCAAACTAAGACCAATGTAAACCCCCCATAATTCAGCAAGAAAGGCTGAACCGGTACCAATATGGTGCATAAACTCGAGGATCCAATAACCATCTTCACCCCTTAAGATACCTCCACATCTAGCATCATCCGGGTTCCCTTTCGAGGCTCCATCAGTGTTGATTTTAATCCAGTGTTAAAGAGGCAGGTTTCATCTGATGTTGATCCAAGAGGCTTTTCTCATTCGTGAAGCAAAATCAGAAACAACAGTAAGAATATTATTAACAAAAGAACGAATGATCCAAGAGGGATTATAAGGATAGGTGAAATCTTCTTTAAACAGGCTACAATTACGCCATTTCCATAGGAACCAGCAGCAAAATTTGAAATCATGGTTCCAAAAAGAAATCCCAGTCTCAATCTTTATTCCAAGATCATCATAGAGACATTTGGCCAACCATATATCCTGCGGCCATGATAAAAAATCAGCCAAATGTTCAACTGCAACAAACTCAGACCAAATTTGTGCAGCAAAAGGACAATCACGCAACACATGGAGGATAGATTCAACTTCACCTGGACAGAGATGACAATCACTCGAAGCATATAACCATTTACTACGATATAGAGCAATCATATGTCTATTATGAGCAATCATCCAAATAAAAGTTCAAATGCGCAAATGGCCTTACCATTTCCATATTTTTTTTTTCCAAATAGGATGATCCTCATGATTCTGATCTAAGTATTGATAATCACTCTTCACTGTAATGCTGCCCAATTCAGAGCTTTTCCATGAAATTTTGTCTTGCCCATCTAAATCCATAGGAGGAAGAACAACCCTGATCTTGTTGATAATATCATTAGGTAGCAACTACTCTAATTTCACTAACAAAAATAAAATAAAAGAGGGATCATGTTGGAATAAAAAAAGGATACACATGTGTTTAACTTTTGCAAAATAAGGGACTGTTTCAGAACAAAAAATAAAAGAGAGATCACATTGATATAACTTTACAAAATAAGAGACCACTTCGGGGAAAAAAAATGAAAGAGGGATAAAATTGAAACCTAAAACAAATATAAGGGACCAAAAATATATTTTAGCCCAAAAAAAATCTAAAAAATAGTGTAAAAAAGAAAAATAAAAACATGTTAGTGGTTGTTTGTGGCTCTAAAGGATTTTTGTTCCCTTCTTGACGAGGAAGAATCATGCACTGAAAGTCACTGCATGTCAAGGCTATTATTTTTGCAGAGAAAACTATCAATATATCTAAAATGTCAATGCTCCAACCTAGCGGAACTTGGATATTTGAGGATGTGTTGTAAGTGTAAAAGTTTAGTGTAGTCGTCCCTGTTACTCTCATGCTAGAAGGGTCCTTTTTCCCCGTTCGTTAGCGGGACCTTAGGGCCTCAAGACTTATGGGGTTCTAATAGTTATTGGGTTGGACCCAATCCAAGCGGAACAATCAACACTAACGTGTTGATAGAGTCTTGGTTTGGGAAAGAAGAATGCAAATTAGATTGTCTCTAAAGGGAAACATAAAAAAAAAAATATGTTTGGCAGAGGAAATATGCTTAAACTCTACGATATTGCGCACACAACTCCACTTCACAGTTGGTCTTGTTTCTTTACCATCAAATGTCTCACATATACCAACACGTAGTTGGTCCGAGTAGTAATGAGCTCGGACTCCTTAAGCAAGTGATCAAGGGTTTGATCTTTGATTCTTACGTACGGAGAAAACCTAGTTGGGAGATATCAGCCCTCAAATATCGTCTAGTACCTCGAGGGATTAGTCTTCGCAATTGCGCACGGAGGATACTCTGGGAAACCAAAAAGTGTCTCACATATGGAACTTTATTATTGAACCAAAGAAACTTTCTAAGAGTCCATTAATGAAAATCGAAAGGAACACAAATATGGCACACATACATATGGACAGTCCAGAACTATTCCACCTTCTCATTAATTCAATGGCCCATTAACTAATTAACTTGATATTTAAGCATATTATAAGAGGTTCAATTCCTGTCGTATGTATGAAAAAAAAACTTTGTTGAAAAATACAAAACTCATTTCGATGATCTCTACGTCTCGAAAGGGATTAGTCTTTCATTATTGGCTGAGGATGCCCTTATGCACACACACAAAAAAAAGAGAGTTAGAAGTGGATCGCTATCTTGTATTATGGAAATTGAATCAAACACAATGTCATGTTCGAATTTTAGAATCGTTGTTCCGAAAATAACTTTCCTTAATTTAAAGTTATGTCAACAATGGGTCAAGGATAAAAAAACATCCAATGCACTGCCATTTGACTAATTATACACTCAATTTATATTGTAAATAATCTATGACACGATTCTTAGTATCTTGAATGTCTTGATTTCTGGGAACTGAGTTTGGTTTGAATAATTTTGAGGGTCTTAGTAATACACTGATTAATAAATCAAAAGATGGAAAAAATTTATTGGAAATCATAACTTTTAAACTTTTAAGGTATATTGTATACAACATTTTCTAATACAAAGTTTTTATATTTGATTCTTTAACCAGTGTTCTACTGATATTGATTAGCATTTCCTAATTTTAGATTCTCCTACTAAATCATCTTACTAATCCTCCTACTTACTAAATTAAGAAAATATTGAATGTTTTTTTGTATTTTCAAGACATTGAATGCATTACTTTTTTATTTTATATTTTCTTTATGGGTCTTACTAATAAGTAACCGGTGTCCTTAGGACACTCGTTAAAGAATCAAAAAATAGCAAGGTTTGATTGAAAAACTAAAAACTACACTTCTCCATGCACTGACTACATCGTTTTCCTATGAAATTTTGCCTTTTTGATTCCTTAGTCAATGCTCTTAGGATACTTGTTAACATTTTTTTTTCTTTATTTAGTAGAAGAAGGATTAATAGGGGAATTTTATCGAGGGTATAGCAAAATTTGTTTGATTTTATATTATATTAGATGTATTAACTCTTATATATTAAATGTTTATATAAAAAAAAAATCTTATATATTAAATTAGTCTAATTAGAGTTCTCACTCTTGAAATGAGTCATTCTCCATAAACTCTCTTCCTCGGAATGCAATGTGTCATCTTATAAAGGTATTATCAAATCTCCTTACTTATCATTTAAAGTTTTAAATATTTTTTAAATCATTTTTTTTATGTATTTTATATTTTTTTTCTAAATTTAAAAATAAGGGATAGTTGCTAGTTGATCAGAATGTCTTAAAGATTACTTGTAAGTTTTGACAGCTTTTGTCTAATGAATTGAATTTCTCTTCTTTTTTTTTAAGAAAAAAAACAATCTTAATGTCGCAAACAACTATATTTGTCACAATGAAAGTTGGTATAGTCCACCTTTTTTGTTTTGTGAAAGCTACTGGTCCACTACGAGGGGAGTGTTTTAAAACAATATGCTACAGAACTTTGGACCTTAAATTATGTGCAAATGTGTTTGCCAGCCCAAGTGGAAGTTAACATCCAGTCCATTCTTGGGCCAGAGTCTATCTAGGCCCAACTCGACACTACGATCTATACCCAGTACTTTACTGGGACCAACTCCGAGTTATGCTCCCACAAACAATAAAGATTGAGTTTGATACATTATTGCAAAATGCTACCAACATCCACACTCTCTAACATTCTCTTTTATTCATTGAAATTCATGTGGATTCTATAAAATTCAAGTGAGACTCACATGAATTAGTACTTAGTAAGACCCACATAAATTTCAATCAATAAAAGAGAGTGTGTTGAAAAGAGTGTTGTTAGCACTCCTCTACATTATCAGTGTAAAGTTTTTTATATTATCAACCAATCACAAATTATTTTATGTGTGAATTTGAAGGTAGTTATGATAAGAGTCAAAATATTTAATGATGTGACAAATTATGATTAATTGAGAGTGTAACAAATCTTTACACTTACCGTGTATACTAATTAAATGCATGAAGATATATAAATGAAGGTCTTAAGTTCAATATACAATAAATATATCTTAATTTGTATAGCTAAAAGATGATAACATTTCATAGAAGGCAAAATGCTAACCAGCTCTAGTTAAAAAATCAAAAGAGACAAGTTTTTTTTTTATTGAAAAATGATGTATTAAAGATATTGAAAAATTATGTTTTTAGTTTTTCACTAAAAACCTATCTTTTCTTGCTTCTTAACTAGTGGTACTGGTTACTAAAGCCCTTCACAGAATTAGTATTCTAGCAATCAGTCGTGTTATTTGAACATCAAAATCTGGATACCATATGTGTTTATCGCTATCTCTCACTTACTTTTTATCTTCTTAGATATACACGCATCTCAAAAATACATCCAAAAGTAAAAGGACACAGTATGGTGTCCCCTTTTCTGATGTTCAAAAAACTTTTCTCCCTATCAATCACTCGTAATTCAAACAATAACTTTTTAGTGTGCACAAGGATAGCTCCAGTCGATAGTTAAAGACTAATCCCTTTTAAGAGGTAGAGATTACCGTAGTGAGTTTTGTCTTTCCCGCCAAAGTCTTTTCCTTACAAATGATAGTAATTGAACATCTGACAATATACTTAAGGAACTCAGCTATCTACACCAATTGTGTTGTCTCTTTTTCGTAATTCAAACAATAACTTTATTATCTTGAAGCATGCATTTATTATATTTTAATAAGACACGATAATTTCTCTCTTTAGATAGAAAAGAGGTTATGGGATAAAAGAAGATAAATTTTTTTGGAATGGATTTAATTGGTACGTACTATCAACGTAAATATTTTTTACAGGATTGATCAATTATAAATTGTTAAAGCATTAAAAATGTTTGAACCTTATGATAACTATCTTAATAATCACTTATATAATAATTTATGATCGGTTGAGAGTGTAAAAAACTTTACACTCGTAAAATTAAACTCAAGCGAAATCAGATAAGTTCCTTTAGTTTTTTTTTTTTTTTTGGTACATACATCCTTTAGTAATATTTCATTTCATTATGAGTATGATACCCATCATTTGAGGCTTGAACTTAATTTTTGAGTGAATTTAAAGAAAATATTTAAGAGTTTAATTGTTATGCATTGATAGTGTAAATATTTTTATATTATCAATTAATCACAAATCATGGTATGAATGACTTTTAAGGTGGTTAGGATAAGAGTCAAACATTTTTCGTGATGTGATAATTTATAATTGGTTAACAGTGTAAAAAATTATTACGTTGACAGTACATATCAATTAAATCCAATATTTAATATGTAAATTAATTTATCATGACAAATAATTTCTATCAAGCTTGTACTTTAACAAAGTATAATAATATGTATGAATATGAGAATTTGTACCCCAAAAATTATGTATGAATTCGAGTGGAATATTAAAATATTGCTTTCTGATAGGATCATCAAGATTAAGAGCCAACTTGCTGGTCATCTCAATATATCTCTGACGTAAAAATACAAAAAAAAAAAAATGAAAGAGAATAACCATAACTATCAATTTATCAACCCTAGCCACTTAGCCAAGTATGAACATCATAGCGTCTAAAGTCATTCATTTTTATACATGATTAAATGTTGTGCCAACATTGCTTAATGAAGTTGAATTATTGATTAACTGGTTACCCTGATATTATAAGTATGTCCATTAATCATATACAAAACAATATTAATCACGAATTTCAACCATGTTAACTAGGTATGAATATCATAATACCTAAAGCCATTCAATTTCATACGTGATTAATGTTGTGCAAACGTTTGATTAATGAAGTTGAATGATTAATTAAATTGTTACTCTGATACTAAGTATGCTCATTAACCATACTGTCAAAATTGTCAAAAGAGAATAGCATAAATAAATATATAATATCAATTAGGTCATTCTAAAGTAAGTAAAACATGGGAGAGGATGTTGTTGGGAAATGAACAATGCGAATAAACAATAAAAATGAATAGTGGAATCGAAGTGAGTGAATAATACTTCGACACAAAATCGGGTAGTGTGACTCAACCACGTGTGGCGGGAACCGTGATTTGGAACCTGAACTTGGTCACACAACCCATTCACCGGGTCTTCGCATCAAGAACTTGCACCTGGATTCGGTCACACGACCCATGGTATGGCAATGTGACTCGGTCAGGTGCACCATGAATCCTAGTTCCATCTAAGCCTGATAAATTTTCTTTTAGTCAAGGCTACACGATATTAGGTTCCAACTTAAGGATTACCCTTTTGTTGGGGCGCCCTAATTCTCAATCCAGTCAATCTTAAGAAATAAAAGTACTCGTAAAAAAAGATGGTGTTTCTCGCATAAAAATATAATTTTAACAATTTTTACATCATATATATAGGGTCGATAATTCTTCTTCCTTTTGGTTATTATTTTTTTTTTTGAGTAAAGTCTCAAATTGGTCCTTAATAAAAAAACGTGATAACATTTTGGTCCCTGAAAAATATAAAATACCAATTTGATCCTCAAAAATATAAAATGTGGGTCAAATTGATCATTTTTAGAATAATTTTTAGCGACATTTAATCCCTAACAGAAATTATTTTGACCCGCATTTTATATTCTTGATGATCAAATTGATATTTTTTATTTATCAAGGACTAAAATATTACTTTGATTTTTTTTCGAAGACCAATTTAGATCTTTACTCTATGTTTTTTTGATAGAAGTTAGAACCAATAAAATGGGACCGCCTGATTAACTCAACTTCTTCCCATAAAAAATAAGGTTAATTTGTATTAACATTTATGTTACGTACAATAACTTGTGAAATATTCTCTCAATTTCTTATGAGAAATGAAAAGTTTCATTATTATAATTTTGGAATATATAAAATATATTTGAACCTCAACTAATGTCATATTATCATTTTAGTATCCCTAAAATTATATTAATGGAGATGAGAAATTTTTTAAAAAATGAAAAGAATCTTAATTCGTGGATACCGTGCCAAAAGGTTATAAGAATACAAATAACGTGGACATTTCCTAAAAAACAAACGTAAAATATCTTCACTCGATATTCCGACCAGTATATACACAATTATTTTTTGAGCATTCAATACCTTAGAGCTCACACTTTTTGTTCGTTAAGAAGTTTTATTCTAGTTGGTTTGGTTTAGTTAAATTGTTACACGCGTCCACCTTCACCTAATTTCTTCATTCTTATCCCCGAAAGAAACAAACCCTCATGGAGTAGCTTAAAAGTAACTCATAGCCAAATATAATAGTATAGAATATATGCATGGAATCGGTAGTGCATATTCTTCGATGCTTCAAACGCAACCGTAATTAATATGCATCCCTTTCATTTAATAAAACATTTATTCAAAAATTCAATAAGTGTTTATTATTGAATTAATTTTAGATTTCCTCAAATAACTTTTAATAATTGATCTAACAGTATACATTTAATAAAAATCTAAAGCCGTTTTTCTCTCTTAACCTTCCCTCTACTCCTCTCTTTTTTTCCCTCATCCATTGGAGGGGTGTGGTTTTGGACCATTTTTTGGTCTGAAATCACCACTCTACATCGTTTTTTCTCTCTTTTTTATCTAAATAAGTGGTTTTTTTCACATAGATTTGATTTTTTCTTTCGTGTTTTTCTTTGATTTCATCGTCTAAATGCGGTGTTGTTTTGTCCGTCGTCTTGGTGCGACGTTGTTTGATTTACCGTCTTGTTACGGTGTTCGTTTGGTTCAGATTGACAGATCAGTTTCGATCCATTACAGATTCAATCAAGACTTGAGCGTCAACGTTACAGATCCGGTGACATGAATATTCCGATCACTTTGATTTTGTCACATTTGTAGGCATTTTGCCGTTTTATGCTAGTAACCGGGATGCTGTGAGTTTGTTCCCAGATTCATCCTTTTCGATTTTTAACGATGTTGAATTTGTGTTGTTTTCGATGTATTTTACCAATTTGTATTAATGAATATCGTTTTTAGTAAAAAAAAATGATACATATTTAATAAATGTATGAACATGTGTTTTGTTGAATGCAATTACATAAGAGATCATTTTCCATGTTAATGACATGAATTGTACAAATGGTGGTGGTTGTTTTAGGAATGAATGACCATAATTAACCATCAGTACAGACATATTCAAGCACCAATCATATGATGGAATGTCTGCTAAAGCAACTACCCAGCAATAACTGATTTTCTCAATATGTAACTTGTAATAGAAAGAAGAGTTTTATAGAACCAGGGTCAGCTGTGAACACATAACCAGGGTCATGCCTCATGGGTACGCTACAGAGGCGTTTAACGTACACCATAATCCAAGGTCATTTCACCATTGATCTTCTAAAAAATAGATCAAGAGTAAATATTAATTACTTGCAAATTTGGGGACAGGTCAATTGGGTAACATAACCTAGATCACTTTGTTTTTCCAGTACCCATTGAAACTTTACAAATTTTAATTGGTAATATTTATTCACACACTCAAGTTTACATACAAGAAAGCAGGATTACTTTTTTTTTTTTCATAGATAGTTGTACGTACATATAACAAATCTTACAGATTTTAATTGGTAATAAGAAGAGCACTGATATTTAGTAAAAGACGAAATTTTACGAAATGGTACGAAGGTGAATTCGTACATAAACCCACGATCACTTGTGGTTGGTGAATTTGTTGGTTATATTGTCAAGTAAAACAAAAAGATGGCCAACCGTGTATCATTACTTTTACCTGATTGGCTAAATTTCATTTCGTAAAATTTCGGCTCTATCAGTGCTCTTGGTAATATTTACACATTCAAATTCACACAAGAAATTTGAATGGTTTTCTTGTCATAAATAAATACAAAAATTCAATTAATTTTAACGGATAATATTTATGTGTATTCAAAGTTACACACCCTAAACCAATGGTGTTGGTATATATATCTGGTCAACTCTTTCACTTATACTCGTTGTGACTTGGATTCGATTCTCAGATTTTTTCTATTGATAAGAGATATGTAAAATTCTAGATTAACCCTTTGATTATGTTTTATCGACAAAAAATTCTAGATTGGTTCCGCAAAGTAAATGGGCATTACTTGTATATATCAATGCAGTGTTCAAGGATACATGTTGACACATAAAAAAATTACAAAATTGGAATTACATTTTGACACATAATTTTGACCCAAGTCTCATATCCGTCAAACTGAATTTAACACAAATTTATCCATTGCATACTTGTTCCATGTATTAATGTAAATCGGAATCCGTCTTCCTACGTGAGGTTGCCTACATAGTACTGAGTATTGAGTATTGACTCAATCCACATGCCAATTAGTGCAGCGTTTTTGGTCCATGTAAACCAAAAATTCATAAAAAAAAAACAGATGACATCGCAATAACAACTAGTAGAAGATCTAACATCTAATAATGGAAAAAAAAAAACTATGTCTGCAAATAGAAAATTTATAAAAGTACTCAAATAATAATAACTTTCTAATTCATATATCAAAACGAAGTCCCAATTTTGATTAAAAATATGACAGAAAACGGGTGATGCATGTGTAACTTGGCAGCACATTTTTCGTCTACAAGTCATCCTTCTTGGTCGCGGAGTGAGTGAGGATATCTTGATCCTTGTAACAATTTGATATCTAAAATTGTAAGATTTATATCAACTTAGTCTCTTTCGAAAGGACTGAATTGATTAACTTTTAACAACTTCAAGGATGTTTTTGAAATTTCAAAAATATTAAGAATTAAATTAATACGACCTTATAAATTCAAGGATTAAATTAGAGATTTACTCACTTTCCACTATTATGATTAAAGAATTCACAAAAAGAAATTCCTAAAACAATTTTTTTGTACTCCTTCAGAATGAGAAAAGCAGTAGAAAAAATATGGTTGTACTTAATACCTAATTGTAACATGACATGCTAGCAAACAATACATGTGACGCGTGTGTGGGGGACCAAAGAAATCCCAGGACTAGATAACACATGACGCGTAGATGGCATAGTAATGACACGACAGGTATGTGAATATTTGCATGATGTGTGCATGGCCATGTTCTCCTGCCCCCACCAACTTTCTACTATGTATATTTATGGAGTTTGTGCCCCATACCACGCCCTACGGATCGGGCCACCCCGAAAAAATGACATAAAACTATCCATTTGATTGATTTATACTTTGTATAAATACTTTAATCGCTCCCCTACAATTAAAGTTTTTCAGCTTGGAACAAGGAATGAACAAAATAACATGTACCCACGTGACTTGGGTGTGGGAATTTGGAAGCCAAAGCCAAAAACAGCCAAAACAAGGGTGGTACTCTTTTTAGCTGTAGAACTAGAAACCATTCCGTGGCACTGAATAATATAACATCACTGAATTCTTAATTTGTTATCTGAAATTATAAAATCATATCAATTTGATTTCTGATATTTTTGAAATTCCAAAAATATCTTTGAAGTTGTTAAATATTAATCAATTCAGTCCCTCAGGGATCAAGTTGATACAAATCTTATAATTTTAGGGACTAAATTAATCACAATGATCAAATTAATACGATCTTACAATTTCTTAAACTGTCAATTACTCAATATAACACCTTTACATCTATGTGATGAAGCATGATAAAAAAAGCACTATTAGTTCTTCCTAACTTTGAATTGTTGCTCTTTTTGTTCAACACTTCAATTTGACACCTGGTTGAAGGTTAGGTATCTTTGGTGATGTGAGGTAAAACTTAAAAGATACATTTCTTTTTTGTGAATAAATCTTTAACCCATATAAAATGGATGAATTAAAAGATGAACTATAAGTGTGGCAATAATAAGGTGATGCTATTCTCTTCCTATCAGCAAAATTGTTAGAACTGCATAAACTACCTTTTAAGTCTTTTATTATCACGAGACATAAGGGTGAGAGATTTTCTTGTGGTTAAGTACACACTACTTGTGGTTAAGTACACACTAACTCTCACGTCTACTACTTGTGATTCTCTCTCATGTCACGAGGGTTGCTACTTGACGGCGTCTAGCATGAAGTACCTAAATAGGTGTCTCATAGGTGAGCCACCCGTTTTAATTGTTAGATATTCTTCAAAAAAAGAAATATGATCTGCTACTTGTGATCCAAATAACAAAAAAAATTAAATTACAATACAATCTTTATCCCCTCAATCGTTGGAATCGGCAACTACCCAGACAACCACCACCGGAGCCAACGTATCTACCGGAGCCGCTGTGTCCGAGTGGGTCGTCTTCTTCGACCAAATGCATTGCAGCCACCATGACAAGAGCACCCATACCCATAGCATAGCAAGGCTTGACCCAGGACCACCGCAACAGCCTCTGTAGCCACCATGTCGGAAGCACCGCAGCGAGCACAGCCCACCTCGTCACCAACCTTTTCCAAGCCAGTTTGCGGACAGCACCAGACCACATAAATAAATCGCTTACCAACCTCCACCCAGCCACCGCGTCGTCACATAGCTGTTTCAAATCCAACCCGCTCTGCCACGCACAGCCGCACCTCCCACAGCCATACAACTCCAGCTCCACCACTCGCGAAAATCATCACTGTACAGCTTCAGATCCAGCCACGCTGTTGCACGAACCAGAACCGCCATGTGAAGGAATAGATGGAATTCTGTTTCTGTTATCATAACTGATTAACAAGAATTAGTTGAGATTGTTATCAATAGATAGAAGTGGTTATTGTTAGTTAGCTTGTATTTTAGAAGCCATCAGTGGTTCTATAAATAGAACTTCTGGTAGGCAAACTATTTGTAACCTTTTACCATTCATCCAATAAGAAAAACTATGCTAAGCATCTTTACACCACAGAGAGTTATCAGTTTTTACATGGTATCGTGAGCAAAAAGATCCTGCAGGCGTCATACTGTCTTCCTCAACCTCAAGCCATGGCGAATGAAAAGCATGATGGTTCACCAAAGGCAGATGGTAAAAGTTCTCCTTCCCAAGAAGGAAAGAACAGCAACAATAACAATACGAATTCAGGTAATATTGATACAATGTCTCCCTATTTCCTTCATGCTTCGGATCAACCTGGGCAGATCTTCGTTAGTGAGCCTCTCAATGATGGCAATTATGGAGAGTGGGTAGCGGACATAAGTAATGCTCTCTATGCCAAGAACAAGATTGGCTTTGTTGATGGAAGCATTACCATGCCAACCATTGACTCTCCAAATCTTGCACATTGGATGCGCTGCAATGCAATGGTGAAAGGCTGGCTCAAGACTGGAATGGATAAAGAGGTCAGGAACAGTGTTCGGTATGCCACCACCGCAAGAGAGATATGGATCGATCTTGAAGAACGTTTTTCAAAAGGAAGCGCACCACGGGTGTATGAGTTAAGGCGTGCCATCACTCTTCTTAGGCAAGAAAAGCTCTCTGTACCTTCATATTACACCAAGCTCAAAGGGTTATGGGATGAGGTTCAATCAATCTCACCATGGCCAAAATGCACTTGTAAAGGATGTAATTGCGATGTACAGAAGCAACTTGGAGAAATGCGAGAAAGAGAACAACTCTATGATTTCCTCATGGGCCTGGATGATGCCTTTGCCACGGTCAAGACACAAATCTTGAGCACGGCACCCAAACTAACCCTTGGTCACGCATATCATCTTGTGGCCGAAGATGAACAACAAAGATTGATATCTGCAATGCACAAGCCTACAACAGACTCCACTGCTTTTAAAGCTCAAAGATCTCGTTATAAAGATACAGAAGAACGAAAAGGTGGAAGAAAGGAAAGGCCAAAGTGTGATCATTGTTAGAAAATTGGTCACTCTCAAAATGAATGCTGGGAAATTATAGGATACCCTCAAGATATGAGGAAATCTTTTCGTGATAAAAGAGAGAAAGCTGAGACTTGGAGTGGAAAGAATGGTGGATCCAAGATAGCACAAGTCATCACTGAAGGTAGCCCAATTCCAGGTCTGACTATGCAGCAATATGAAAGATTACTGCAACAGTTAAAGACTGATAATGAGCATATGACAGCAACACACCAAGCAAAACCAGTTGTGAACATGGCAGGTAACACTAGCATGACAGGTAACACCTTGTTTAATAAACCGTGGGTCATAGACTCAGGTGCTACTGAGCATATTGTTTGTGATGACAGATTCCTAACAGAAAAACTCTTTTCTGATGGACAACCTGTTAAAATTCCTGATGGCACAAGTGTGCCAGTTAAGGGATTAGGGAGAACTCTACTCCCTAATGGCATACAGGTGCATAATGTGCTATATATTCCAAGTTTTCAATGTAACCTGCTTTCTGTTAGTAGACTAACAAAGGATCATAATTGTTCCATCACCTTCTTGCCTAATGCTTGCATAATTCAGGACTTAGCCTCGAGGAACCTGATTGGAGTGGGGAGGCATCAAGGTGGTCTTTACCTTCTTGAGCCAACCAAGGATGCAGGGATGGCAATGAAGGTTGGTAAGTCAGAGGATGCAGATTTGTGGCACTCTAGGCTAGGACATACTTCCGAATCAAAATTGATGTATATAGAACATCTAGTTGATGTTGTTAAGAAACAGAATAACATGCCTTGTGACTCATGTATTAGAGCAAAGCAAACAAGGTTACCCTTTTCTTTAAGTTCAATAAAATCCACTTCTTGCTTTGATTTAATACATTGTGATATATGGGGTCGTTATTCCACTGCTTCCACATCAGGAGCTCATTACTTCCTCTCCATAGTTGATGATTATAGTAGAGGAGTTTGGGTGTACCTCATGAAATATAAATCAGAGGTCGAAAAATATTTGCCTATGTTTATTTGCATGATTGAAACACAATTTGGGAAAAGAATTAAACGTGTCAGGAGTGACAATGGTTTAGAATTCACCTCCAATCATATGCAAAGTTTCTATGAAGACAGGGGCATAATCATGGAATTAAGTTGCACTTACACTCCTCAACAGAATGGGGTGGTAGAAAGGAAGCATAGGCATATCCTTGAAATGGGGAGAGCCTTAAGATTTCACTCAGGTTTACCTATTCACTTTTGGGGTGAGTGCATACTCACTGCAGTGCATATAATCAACAGGTTACCTTCCAAGGTGATAAACAACAAAACACCTTATGAAGTCATGTTTGAGAGAAAACCGAGTTATGACCATTTGAAGGTGTTTGGGTGTTTAACATATGCATTAAAAACCAGAAGAGAGGGTAAATTTGATGAAAGGGGGAGACCGTGTGTGTTCATAGGATATCCCTTGGGACAAAAGGGATACAAAGTTTATGACCTTACAAGCAAAGAAATATCTATTTCTAGAGATGTTATTTTCTTTGAAAGGGAATTTCCTTTTAAAGATAGAAAACCTGCAGACAAAGGATTCAATGGAAAGCAGAATTCTCCTATCATTTGGGAAGATAATGTCGCGGAAACTGAGGAACAGCCTGCTATCACTTCTTTACCTGACCAAGACACACAGGAAACAGAGATGCAGGCTGAGAGAAATGACAATGCCTCAACTCAAAGTGTGGTTCAAAATGAAGAAAGACACAGTGGACGGCCAAGACAGCTCCCAAGGCATCTTCATGATTACACAGTTGACTTACCACCCTCCATTGCTCATTCCTCATCTAACTCATTCTCAGGTACCACTGCATATCCTTTGTCTAAGTATATATCATATAGTAATTTTTCTGCCTCACATACTGCTTTCTTAGCGGCCATCTCTATACAAGATGAGCCACAACATTTTTCTCAGGCAGCAGCTAGTACGCATTGGCAGCAGGCCATGAAAAGTGAAATTGAAGCTTTGGAAAAGAATGACACTTGGACTTTGGAGACTCTACCACCGGGCAAACATGCTGTCGACTCCAAATGGGTGTATAAAATCAAATACAAGCCAAATGGGGAGGTAGAGCGCTACAAAGCTCGCCTTGTAGCAAAAGGGTTTTGCACAAGTTGAGGGGGAGGATTTCCATGAAACCTTTGCGCCAGTGGCCAAGTTAGTAACCCTGTGGTGTTTATTGACCGTAGCAGCAAAGAAGGGATGGCTTGTCCATCAACTTGATGTAAATAACGCGTTTTTGCATGGCGACTTGGATGAAGAAATATGCATGCCAATTCCTCAAGGATACGCAAAGGCGGGGGAGACAAGAGTTTGCAAGTTGAAGAAGTCTCTTTATGGCTTACGCCAAGCTTCTAGAAATTGGTATCAAAAGTTCACTTGCGCACTCACTTCCATTGGATTCAAGCAATGCAAAGCAGATCATTCATTATTCATATTCAAGAAGGATGAATTGATTCTCACAGCCTTGATTTATGTGGACGATGTGATTCTAGCAGGAAACAACTCTGAGTTAATGAGCAAGGTGAAGAAGTTTCTTGATAAAACTTTCAGCATCAAGGACTTGAGACCTTTAAAGTACTTCCTTGGCATTGAAGTAGCAAGATCACCACAAGGGATTGTGCTCAGCCAAAGGAAATACACATTGGATATTCTAAAGGAAACCAAAATGAAAGGATGCAGACCAAGCCGATTCCCTATGGATCAGAATTGCAACCTCAGAATTAATGAAGAAGAACCAGGTGCAGATGCCTCGAGATATAGAAGGTTGCTAGGAAGGTTGTTGTATTTGACTGTGACGCGTCCAGATATTACTTATGCGGTTAACACATTATGCCAGTATATGTCAACACCTAAACAAATACATATGGATGCTGTGGATAGGATCTTGAGATATTTAAAGACTACTCCAGGACAGGGCATCCTACTTTCCAACAAGAATGACTTGAATTTGGAAGCTATTGTGATGCTGATTGGGGAGGTTGTCCTCTAACTAGAAGATCGTGTTCTGGTTATTTGGTCTTGTTAGGAGATTCTCCAATCTCTTGGAGGACAAAACGGCAAACTATGGTGGCGAAATCTTCTGCAGAAGCGGAGTATAGATCCATGGCTGCAACCGTTAGTGAAGTCATTTGGCTTAGGTGGTTATTGGCAGAATTGACAGTATCACAGAAGACAGCTACTAAAATGTTTTGTGACAATCAAGCGGCACTACATATAGCAATGAATCCCGTCTTTCATGAAAGAACGAAACACGTGGAGATGGATTGCTATTTTGTTCGAGAGCGTGTGCAATCAGGTGATATAGAACCATTGAAAATTGGCACTATGGATCAGGTAGCAGATGTCTTCACAAAGCCATTGGGACGTGAAAGATTCGAGTTATTACTCAGCAAGTTGGGCATTATAAACCTTCATGCGCCAACTTGAGGGGGAGTGAAGGAATAGATGGAATTCTGTTTCTGTTATCATAACTGATTAACAATCAGTTGAGATTGTTATCAATAGATAGAAGTGGTTATTGTTAGTTAGCTTGTATTTTAGAAGCCATCAGTGGTTCTATAAATAGAACTTCTGGTAGGCAAACTATTTGTAACCTTTTACCATTCATCCAATAAGAAAAACTATGCTAAGCATCTTTACACCACAGAGAGTTATCAGTTTTTACACCATGACCCACGAGCCCCCACACGCAGCACCGCTGCTCCAGGCCGACCCAATCGTTGGCTACCTCGTCACTACCATGGAATGTCAACTGGCGTCCTCCACTGCACATCGCTCAAATATGCAAAGCGCCGCCGTTCGCAACCCAGATCTGGCCATGCGCTCCACCACCTCCGGGTATGCTTCCTCTTCCCTCCGCCACTTCTGCGTGTATGGCGGTGGCTGTGAGGTCGGACCTCCGCAAGCCAGATCTAGGCGATGGTGTTGAGATTGGAGCTCTGGTAGGTGGAAGAGGGCAGAAAGGTGGGGATGGAGGTAGTGGGAATGGAAAAGGGTAAAAATGAAATCTCTAAAATAAAAAAAAAATTAAAAATTAAAAATAAAAGCTGGAAAACCTATTATTATGGATAAAAAATGGTGCCTCACCGATGAGACACTTAGTTGGGCACTTCATGCTAGACGTTGCCCGGCTATCCTTGAGTTTTTTTTCTTCCTCGCTAAGTCGCTAACCCGCCTTTTCTTTTAAAAAACCTTTTTTTTTTTAACGTGAAATGGAAGATAGGCATATGCACTCTCAAGTCTTAACACCCCCATTTTGACGGGACATTTTTTTTCTTTTCATTAATCATAAAAGAATATGAAAAACAATAAAAATAGGGAAAATGTTAAAAATTAAAAAGATTAATCAAAATTAAAAGTAAAAAAAAAAATTGTGATTCAGTTAGAGGTGGATAAAGATATGATTTTAATAGGTAAATAATGATTTATTTTCTTTTAAATTTAATTTTTTTAAAGGAAATAATGATAAAGATAAGATTTCCTTTTCGAGTCAATTAAGATTAATGTTCATACAAGAATTTAGATTTTCAATTAAATCTATAAAACTTTTTATCCGAAGAGTTACATACTCATCCTAACCTAGAAAAATTCGCGAGAGCATGGCCAAAATCATTTCTAGAAAATCACAATCGAGAAGGTAGATATTGTTCTTCAGTTTTTCTAATTTGAATCATTATCTCATTGGGATTTTCTGTTTTTATGTACAAATCTCGTGTCTATATAAAGAGAAGCCGAAGACTCACAAAAAAAAAAAAAAAGCCTTCATTAATCTTGCACCTTGGCACATGACAACGTCCACAATTGCACTCGTCCTACCATCATCTTCACACACAAAATCCACCTTCCTTCAAGCCCCGAAAATCCAAGAAAGATCTTCACCATGGTCCACTTTTATAATTACATAAATTTGGTGGCGACTTAAATTTTTTTCTATAATATTATTTTTGCATCACTTCCTGCCTCCATCATGGTAGCAAAAACAAACGCCAAAGAGTAAATAAATTAATATAAGTGTAAGTATTGATATATGTTTTATTGAGTTTAATTTTGATATATTATTAGTGTAAAATTTTTTATACTGTCAATCAATCAAAAATAATCTTATTTATGACTTTTAAGATAGTTATAATAAGAGCTTATAAAAAAACATAGTTATGAAAGAGTCAAACATTCTTAATGGTGTAATAATTTATGATTGATTGATGGTATAAAAAATTCTTACAGCAATAACAATATATACCAATTATTCTTTTTGTATTTTGAAGTAAAAGTAAATATACCATATATAATATAAGTATTCATGGAGTATCCGTTTAGTTGTATACATAACAAAGTTCTATTTTTATTTTGGATATAAAGTGAGGAAAAATGTAAATCGAAAAATGAGTTACGATTTTAATGTACTTAAACAAATGAAAAATGATACATTTTTACTTTTTTTACTTTATCCTCCAACTCATTTTCTTTTCCATTTTGTTACTCAATCCGACCAACATATATACTAACAAACAAAAAGTAAAGCAACTTGTATCCATCAACCGTACCAGTATACCATCCCAATCATCATCCTTCTTCCTTCCTCTCTCTCTCTCTTTTTCACTGCAACCTTTACACTGAGACCAAACCAAACCCAACCCAACTCATCTCATATCTCATATTGGTGCCTTTAAAAGTATTCCTTTTCAGTTTTACTACCCCGATCAGAGTTTAATACTCTTTTCCTCTTTTTCTCACACATTCAGACCCTTTTAACATCAATCAATCCATTATTGCTTTCTCCTTAATTAATGCAATGACTCGGGTTTTCCGATCCAAATCTTGTGGAGTGGTCGAGTTCAACCCTTCTCCTCCAACTCCATTTTTTCACAATGTGAAAGACAAAGACAAAGAAGAAGAAAAATTAGACACTGATGAAGAAGAAGAAGAAGAAGATGATGATGATGATTATTATTATTATTATTATGATGATGATGATGATTGTAGCAACCGCGTTTCAACACCTTTCATCAATCCAGGATCAAAAGCAGGTGGTGGGGTAGATAACCAAGCTTTGAGTGGCCATGGTTTCCAATCCCACAATCAGAACCAATTTGGAATATTGGATATTGTGTTGTCTGTGCTGAAGAAGTCACTTGTGACATGTAGTGTGGAGAGAGAGGATGTTTCTTCCTTGGATATTAGCTGGCCAACCGAGGCACGCCACGTGTCCCATGTTACCTTTGACAGGTTCAATGGCTTTCTCGGTTTGCCTACTGAGCTTGAACCAGAAGTTCCCAGGAGGGTACCTAGTGCCAGGTCAAGTCTCTCTTTTCTTTTCTTCCTTTTTTCTTCTTAAACGATCTAAGTTGTTAGTAGTAATAGTACATGAAAATTGAAGTAACACTAAAGGCTCAGTTTTTGGCATGGCTGTAATGGAGATGAAAAATTGGGACCCGGATTCCCTGTAATCGCTTATGCCTTGTAGTAACACTGCACCATTTCCTAGCAATGGGCCGGGTTTCCGGGAAACGGTGACCAGTTTTCATTTAAACTGTGGTATAAGTGACTGCTGCGAATCCAAATCCGAAAACTTGATGGACAAGTTGTTCAATGCAATTTTATAGATAAAATAAACTCATGAACTTTTCACCCCATTTTTAATCTCATTCCAAACATAACATAAAGGTTAAATTTTATTGAGATTTGGTTCAGATCAGAGTGTTACTTTGTATCTTGCTTAGAATTAGATGCATTTTTTTTTTTTTTTTAATGCATAAATAAGATTTTAATGAACCAGCCAAACAAATACTAGGCTTCAATTAGGCATGCATCTTTTTGAATTGGCAGATGCAGTTGAATTGTTTGCATGTGTTCTGCGACAGAGGAGAAGCATTTTCGGTTTTGTTTATGGTGGTTCAGTGTATATTGCAAGTTTTCAACTCAATTTTTTAACTTAGGTTTTATAAATTGGAGATGCTCTGGAAATTTTATGAGCCTTCCCAGCATGAAAGATTTTGTCTTTGTACCTTTGTCACTTGGTTGACATCAATTCAAAGTTCAAATATTTAAGCGATTTTTAATTAAAATAAGTTTATTGATAAGGTGTGAATCCACCACAGTTTTCCTTTGGTTTTAAATTTTAATCGCACATCATATCATAGGTTACTTTCAGTGGTGGTTAGGCTGAATGCGAGAGGAATATGGTCATTGGTCACATAAATGTTTGCTATAATCTTCTGGTATCTCTCACCTATGTCATACCCTCTTGCTCTTTGTTCATTTTTAATACATCTTTGACTGAGTTGAGTTCTTCTAATCATGCAGTGTAAAGGTATTTGGAGTTTCTGCAAAGTCAATGCAGTGCTCATATGATGAAAGGGGTAACAGTGTCCCAACTATTCTGCTGATGATGCAAAAGCGATTGTATTCAGAGGGAGGCCTTAAAGTATGTTCTGCTTGCTTGGCCGTGGATTTAGTTGTTAAAAATTAAAATCATTTGGTTGGTTTTATTTACGCATAACTTTTGTGGTCTAATTTTATGCTTTCCTTGCCTGAAGGCAGAAGGAATATTCCGAATTAATGCTGAGAACAGTCAAGAAGAGTTTGTTCGTGACCAGTTAAACAAAGGTCTAGTACCACTTGGAATCGACGTTCATTGTTTATCTGGTTTGATAAAGGTATATTCTAAGATGCTTACATTCCTAGATTTAATTGAAGTCTATCTACTTTGAATTTTGCTTAGCAACTAATATGCTTAAATTAGTATGAGATTTCTTTTTGTTCCTTCAAACATTTGAAAATTATACAAAGCCTTTCACACTTGTGTCTCTAATTTGTATATTATTTATAAAGGGAGCTCGACCATAGCCTTGGTTTCTGTATTTGATTTGCAAATATGTTCACGTGAATGAACGAAAATTCCATCCGTCAACAAGAGATTAGTGTCTAGCTTGGGTTGTTAAGCTCCCTCTGACACTTCAAAGGAAATCTACTTGAGATTGGTTATGCGGAACTGATCATACAGTATTTTTATTGATTAGTGTGCATTATTAAGGGGTATTTTTTTTTTAAAAAAAAAGCTAATGCGTTCTTTCTTATAAGAAACTCGGTACCTGCATTGATGAAATATTATTGTTATCAATGCTGATAATTTTCCTTAACTGTCATTGAAGTCTTGTGCTCATTTCTTATATTTTTCATGCCTTGCAGGCTTGGTTTAGAGAACTTCCAACTGGGGTACTTGATTCTCTCACCCCAGAACAGGTGATGCACTGCAACTCAGAAGAGGATTGCACTAATCTTGTAAAGTTACTTCCTTCAACAGAAGCTGCATTGCTTGATTGGGCAATCAATTTGATGGCAGATGTTGTTGAGAAGGAACAGTTCAACAAGATGAATGCACGCAATATTGCTATGGTTTTTGCGCCCAACATGACACAGGTTAGTTAACATTATAAGCAAAGATGTTATGGTTCTGTTCTGTCCATAGTTACAGGATCCACTCAATCAGCCTGCAAATAACATACTGGATTTGTTCTACCGCGGACTTGATTCGTTAATCACAAAATTTGATGACCATGCCCCCATGTACTTCGTTTCTGCTAACTATGGTTCCTTTTATTGTTTAAATCGTGATATGTCTCTAGATGGTTAGTTTCAAGCACGGTTTAATTGGGCTCATTATTTAGTTGAGCAATCTTGTTTCATATTTTCAACATATTCTTTGGTTGCTTATGTCTTAACCATTTTGCCGCTTAACATAAACTCATCTGCAATAGTCATTTTAAAGGTGCTACGACAAAATCAAGTTGTCAAAAATCTGATATTGGTTGAATTAGCAATTATGTAATAAAATTAATCAGCATTATGATGAATAATGATCAGCAATTGCTGAATCCTGGATTTACTGACCAGTAAAGCTGGTATAACTCTTTGTATGTACATCGCAGCAATGCTAGAGCATATTCAAATGCATGTTCACTTGTGCTATGCAGATGGCCGACCCTTTGACTGCATTGATTCATGCAGTGCAAGTCATGAACTTCCTTAAGACATTGATTCTGAAGACGCTTCGAGAAAGAGATGAATCGATCGCCAAGGCGAGACAACTTCCATCATGCTTATATTGTCCCTCCTGTAAAGGGGATCCCCCTCCTTTCAAATTTAACAAGGAGGAATCTTGTGAGCAAACTGAGGATGCTTGTGCTGCCACAAAGCCACCTGTTAAAAGTAAGTTTTCGAGGACTTCTACTTTGGGAAGAATAGAATGGTGTATTGAAGAGAAACTTTGGAGCACCGAAGAAAAGGGAAGTGTAGAAGGGGAACTTGAATCTGTTTCAGGTGGTAGCACACCTTCTAGACATGAGAGTGGTTCTTTAGAAAATAGATATAGAGGTATATATGACAGTGAACATTGGTTGAGATTGAGAAAAGGAGTGAGTAAGCTATGCAGGCACCCTATATTTCAATTGAGTAAGCCAAATAAGAAGCCTGCAAGTCTTGGCATTGTAAATACTAGGCAAGGGGGTGGAGAGGCTTGGGCCTAAAAAACACTATTACATGCCTTGCTTTAATGGCTAGTGTGATTGAGATAGATGTTTGCATGACATTGTATGTAACTTAGTTTCAGTTGTAACTGCAGCTTGGTTTCTTTGTAGAATGTAAGTTCTTGAGATGTTTAAAGGCGTTAACAAAAAACTATTGCAAATCAAATGATTGCCCTATAAAAAGTTTGTCTTACTGACATCAAATATTTACTTCAAATATATGTTATTGTGTGGACAATTAAATGTCCGAACCTCATAGGACTGTTGCTATCAATCAGTCTATCATGGTATATTTACTATTTTTGTTGTTATATTGTCAAAATTTTAAAAATGATTCCGTGAATGGACATAAATTTATGAATTGGGCCATTTAAATTTAATTGTAATGACCTCTTTTCATTTTTAAATGATTTTGCTTCAAAGATGTAATTTGGTTAACAGAAATTAACCAAAATAGTAAACACATTTGATTCAGTAAAACATGATAGCGGTTATAATTTTATTCTCTTGGGGTAGTTGATTTGTTTTTTTTTTTTTATCTGAAAGAAAACGAAAAAAAAAAAATAACACCACCTAAGGCCTTAATCTAATGACACCAGTAGCATCTGCCAATAAAACAGAATGCAGCTGGGATGGGCCACGTTCCCAAGCAACAAAATCACAATCTGAAGAAGCTCAATATTTGGCCAGCCAATCAGCACATTCATCGTCTTCTCTCAAAGTGTGTTGAAACACCAAATGCTGAAAAAGATGTTTGTACCTTTGAATGCTATTTATAAGAGGTTGATAAGGATGAACACCTTCAGACACTAAAGAGAGTGCAGTCATTGAATCAGATTCATACACAATAGACGTATATCCTGCATTCCAAGCCGTTTTGAGACCATAATAAATAGCCAAAACCTCAGCATTAAGGTTTGTTGTTATCCACAAAAACCAGAAAATCCAGAAACCCATTCACCAAACATATTTCTGATTAAACCACCAAACCGAGATCTTCCTGGATTCCCCAAAGAACTACCATCAACATTAAGTTTAAAGACATTCTCCATAGTTGATTTGTTAATCCATAATTGCAAAGAAAATAAAAAGGGAAAAAGTCAATAATAGCAAGGAAAGAAAGGAGAGGGGGCAAAACAAACAGATGTTGGTGTGCTGAGCTCCACCACCACCTTCTGCTTTAGGTGGGATGTGAATTTTAATCCCAACAACGTCTATTACCATTTAGAAGATACAAACAGATTTATGTTCATTCTTGTACTCAAATATGCATATTTAAACTTAGGTTGGTCCAAGTGGTAAGGACTTGAGCCCCTTAAGCAAATGATTAGGTGTTCGAATCCTGACTCTTGCGAATGGAAATAATCTATTTGAGAGGGGACTACCCACCTTGTGTGCCTTCAAGTTCTTCGATGGAGATTAGTCACTGCTAACGACGGTGGATACTTCGCACCTATCACATGGGTACCAAAAAATAAATAATAGTTTTGCTATATTTATTAACAACAATTATTATAATAAACAATATACTTTATAGATAATTTTTTTTATGAATATAGATAAAATAATTTAAAACGTGATATTTGTTTAGAAGTTATTGAACTAAATGACTCATAAAATAAATAAAAATATAGTAATTTTTTTACATAATAAATACACGTATAATATCCATCATTTGTTAGAGTGTTTACTTAGGGGTCGCAAATGGATGGATTGAAAAATTTTTGTTCAGATTATAATGGATGGATTAAAAATAATCCAGTAATCCATTACGATTAATTAAAAATCCAATCCATACAAGATCCATTAAATAAAATTCATCAAATCTACCCATTAACAATATTTTTACGGATGGATATCCAATCCATCCATGAAAACTAATTTAAAAACGAAATAATTTTTATGACTATTTTCAAATAGTATTTCTCATCCATCCACAATAATTTTTAGGATCGGGAGATCGGGCGATCGGCGGGTGGGCAATCGGTCAAGCAAATCGCCGGTCGGAGTTTATCGGGTGGTCGGCGGTCGACATTCGTTCGGCGATCGACGGTCTATAGTCGTTCAACGATTTAGAAAAATCTATTTGAGCAAAGTAAATATATATAATATATTGAAAAAATAAATACTTATACCAATTATATTATTTTTATAAAATTTTCAAATAGTATATTTAATTTTTCAAATTAAAAAATCAAATTTATTTTCAAAACAAAAAAGCCTAAAATTAATCTCTAATTTTTTTGTAATGTTTAAATACCAAATAACTATAAATAAATATTTTTTTATTGTTTTGTGATTTAATGAGGTCAAGTCAATGGTTAGTAAGCATGAAAAAAATGAGGTAACGTGTGTTTCATGATTATGTTTAGGGTTTACTGTTATTTAGAAAAACTTCAATATTGTGAAATGTGATTTACTCTTTTATTATTACTGTTAGATCAAAATATAAAATGAAGAAATTTTAAAAATGATTTAAAAATAAATAAAAATTAAAAACAGGTTGTGGAGTGTGGACCCTACTTGTTATATAATTAATTTTGTTATTTGTTCTTTTCCTTTTTATTTAATGATAAGAATTTAGTATTTCTTGCTAAAATATTATCAATATTTTCTTTTTATTAAATTTAATAATTTCCAGTTAATGAAATACTCTTAAAAGTAATATTTCATTTATTAAAAAAGATTTTAATATTGTTGTCCAAAACAAAATATAAAAGTTTCTAACCTCCACGTGATAGTATGGAGGTTTTTTTCTAGATTATAGCAATGATCAATGTTTTTGTGCGTTGGTTGTAGATGCACACTAAGGAAGTTTCCAAGAAATTTCCTCACGCTTCTCCAAAGCTCACTCCATCATTTCACATCAAAGGAATAGAAGCAACTAATTGTATAGCAATTGCCTATACAATACAATCAATCAAAATGTAAAGATAGAGTGATAAGGTAGGTTGATGGTTTTGGGAAAAGATATACCGTTTGGAGTGATAAGGAGGTCATGAGTTCAACTGTCCTTACTAATATAATAAATACTAACAAACTAATATTTGCCTATAAAAAAAATATCATAATCTAAAGATATTTGTAAAATAATTTTAGAAAGAATTTTGTTGTCCTTTTAGATTGTTATTTTGACGGCTATTAAGAATCTGATTGGTTGTGTCTAATAGATACTTTACCCATCCAAGACCTTCTCTAAATTATGATTATAAACAAGAAAGACCGAATTCTAAAACAAAATTATTACAACGATGGAGTCGGAATTGATATGAGGATAAATATCAAACATATATAACATGAAATGACAATAAAAAAATTAACCCATATATAGAAGGAAACGATATGAAACAAATTTGATATATAATTTGTTTTGATCCAATCCAATAAGGATCCAAAATCAGATCAAGTTTACAAAGAGAGACCAAAAGGGTAATCGAGATAAATTCTTCTATTTATATGTTTCCTTAGCTAAACTAGTATAACAGATTTTTACCAGAAGAAAGTTAACTAACTTTCAGTTACTGCATAACAAAATCTTTTAACTCAAGTCAAGGATTCAAACCATCTTTCACAGCTATTAAAAAATTTTCAATAAGAACAAAGCAGAAGTGCATGACCTTTCCTGGATCCGTACATATATAATAATATGATATTATATAAAACAAAAACTTCATACGGCCAGCTATAGGCTGGATCCATGAATTCATTGAATTCATCATTCATATAAGACAAAAAATAAACAAGAAAGCAACAAAGGCTTCATAATCCTTCTGGAAAACGCACATACCATATATACATTCTCAAAAACACAAATCGAACACATATTCGATCAGCAATTGGCGTTAAAGCTGCTAACCCAATTCAACATTTATATTAAAAGTTTTCTTCTTTTATAATTCCTAATTTTTAAAATCAGGATTCATACAAACATGGATAACCCCCAAGCAAAAAATACTCCCAATAAACCAAATATGAAGACCCGTTCTGATATCACTTGTTAGATTTAAACTCAATAATCATATACAAGACATGTTATCATAAACATTAGGCTTTATTGCAGTTTTGGTCCTTGTAGTTTCATAAATGGGCGATTTTGGTCCCTGTGGTTTCAATTGCTCAAATCAAGTCCCTAAACTTTCAAAATCAGACTTCCTCTCTTGGCGCTCAAGGTCCCCCAGCATTGGGATCCGAGGCTCTCCCTCCGGCATCAGGCTCAACAGGTATGTCATCAATCTCCTCTGAAAACTTCTCATCAAGGTCTTCTCGTACAGTCGAGAACAAAGAAAATACGACATAGAAAAGTACAGGGGATAAGAAACAGTAATATGTCATAAATGGGAAAACAGCGATATAAATAATGTATACAGATAGCAACACACCAAATCACAACAGTGACAACCAAACAACTTCCGGATAATTTTTCCCTTAACTACTGTCTCTCACGCTCATACAACTAACGACTATATGGACGCGATCATGACGCAACATCCACAACAGATCAATGTCTCTCAGTCATCACTATGCCACCCCCATAAAGTAGGGTTCGGTCTAAAGCCCGTAGGCCCAACGCGTCTCATGGATACGACATATTCCCCTGCCTGCAGGCCAGGTCGGAATATTCGCCCGTCAACAACTCAACTTACGGTAACGATATGTTTCCCCGCCAGCAGGCTAGGTCGGAGCATTCGCCCGTCTGTTAACAACTCAACTTTCGGTAACGACATATCCCCCCCCCGCCCGCAGGCTAGATCGAGATATTCGCCCGTCCGTCTACAATTCGACTAACAGGTACAACCACCTACTCGCAGGTAAGATCGGAATCGCCCCTACGCCAAACTAATCGGTACGACCATCTCCCCGCAGGTAAGATTGAAATCGCCCGTATGCCAACACAGTGATGAATAACAACTATGCAACATGAATCTCACTGACTCATCTCAGGATCAACACTTAGTGGCTCAACCACGACTTATATGCAACCACGACCAACTTTCATTCGGCTTAACCGGGTATCAACTCACATTACAACAACAACAGATCAACTATATCACTAGGTTGAGCACTACGACATATCAGAAATCACTACCTAGTTCTAGTCAGACATCAGCAGTCACAACAGACATCAACAACAACCAGAATATATATTCAACGGTAAAATCAACTTACAAATAAATAACATTTAATCAATTATAGCATATAATAGACATATCACATATAATATATCAAATATCCAATCATAGCACAGACAACCTCAATATGCAGTAAAATCAACCTAACGGTCAAACGACCTCTAGTAGGGTTTGGGTCGCCCTACACAGATCAATATATATTATTTAAAGCTTACCTCTTCGACGATATTGTGGTTCTTTCCCCCACCTTAGCAAAGTTCCCGTGAGATTCCGGATGTGGCTCCGCGACAGTCAATCGAGTGCGCGATCGAGCGTTCGCGTCCTGTCAGGTTCTATATAGTAATCATAACCTACCTAATCTTTAGGATTAGCTACTACACTTATTTAATTAATTAGGCTAGAGATGTTGAAATTCTACCAACTATTGGATCAATGACCCTTAAGCATACCTAATGCATAATCAATGATCAATTATCAAAGATTTGAACCAAAACCCCTTAAACCAACAAAGTAGGGTTTCGGCTATCACCATGAAAAATAGGTGAGAGTTTGATTTGGCCTCCTAATCCCTAGGATTACATTATTAAGGGATGAAATAGGTGAAATCAAGAACAATGAACAACAAAAACCCATTTTCCCCTTAAGCACCCATTCGGCCCCTTTTAGATAAATAGGCTAGAGAGCTTATTTCATTACAAGCTCTTGGATTATGATAGTAGGGGATGATATTAGCTCATAGGAATTTGTTTGGCATCAAAATGATTTTTCTACAATTTTCTAGAGATTTTTGAAGTTTAGATATAGAAATTGAAACTCATGAAAATAAATGGAGAAAATAAAGATTGAGAGCTCAAGGATGAAATCTATACCTCCTAGGTGATAGAGGAGGATTAGAGGAGCAACTTTGCTTCACAAATCTCCTTGAAAAAACTTGTGGAAGTTGAGTGAAAATGAAGTTGAAAATGGAGGAAGAAAAGAGAAATGGAAGAGAAGAAGAAAGAAGGAAGAAGAAGAAGAAGAAGAAGTAGCAGCAGCAGGTGGCCAGCGAGAATGAGGGGGAGAAAAGGTGAGTGGGTGAGAGAATTTTAGATATTTAAGAAGACTTAAGGGTTAAGAAAGGTAAAAAGGACAATTAGTAAAAACTAACCAAGGGCAATTTGATCAATTCACGTCCCGACATTTTGAAAATCCTCACGACATTTGTAGGAGTCTCCAAATGATTTAACATAGCCCTGGTATGAAAATCATTGGCTCAAGGTTCTCGAAAAACCCTAAGACAACTCGAATCGTCTCCTAGAACGATTATCGGCCCGAATATAATATATTATTTTCATTTTCGAACGTCAGGACGAAATTTTTCGAAAATATAGGAAACGTAATTCTAAGACTAAATGTCTTGTTCACGAGTCCAAATTAGGTCTCGATAGCAGTAAAACACTACCGTCAGTGAAAATCGCAGACCGGGCTCTGGCTGAGTTTTCGACGCAAAACTTAACCATAGCTTCCTACGATAGCGTAGAGCGTGAATATGGCCTCGGAATAATTTATTTAATTTTCTAGATCGTCTAATAAAATACAATCACTTAAACACCGGTTAAATAAAAAGATTAAGAAAATCGGGGTGTTACACACCGAGCAAAGAGAAGAAATAAATCTAATAGATTTTCAAGAAAGAAGAAGAAAAATAATATGGTAGATAAATATATTTTCTAAAAATGGTTAACTTGCACGGGAAAATATGAAAATATATTTTTGAAAGAGGAAAAAAATAATATGATAGATAAATATATTTTCTAAAAATTGTTAACTTGCACCATACGTGCATAGAGAAGAAATAAGTCAAATAGATTTTCAAAAGAGAATAGAAAGATTAATATGATAGATAAACATATTTTCTGGAAATTGTTTATTTGCATAGAGAAGAAATAAGTCAAATGGATTTTCAAGAGAGAAAAAAATTAATATGATAGATAAATATATTTTAGAAAAATGGTTGACTTGCACGAGAAAAAATAATGACTAAATCATATATATTTTTAAGATAAAGGAAAAGTAATAATATGATAGATGAATATATTTTTTTTCTAAAAATTAATATCATTACAACGATCATTATGGCGTATTTAGTATTAATGTTTAAATAAATTACATTGCGAAATGATTAATCAGTTTGAAATGTAGTTGTTGTTTTGAAAATATATATTTACTATTAAATGTTCAGAGAAGTACGATACTAAGATAGTGAGAGAGTACTACCACCAAAAAAAAAAGATAGTGAGAGAGTAAATGATTAGTGTTAATTTATAATTTTGTTTTTAAAAAAAAAAACCAATTTACAATAAAATTTTAGTGGGCATTTTCCAATACTATGCTTTTTTATATATTCTTTATATAAGTTTTATTTTTAAAATTATATTTTTAATACTAAAATTGTGTAGTAAAGAGTATGTACTTACTATTTACATTTAAAATTAATTATCTGTATTGTAATATCAATAATAATAATTAATTTAATATATATTACATTTTGTGATCGACGGTTCAGACGAAATAATTTTTTAACAATTTTTAGTATATAATTCCCCACAAAAAATTTTAAACCACTAAACATGAATCAATAATTACATATTTAAAAATGAAATTTAAAAAAATTATCATATTTTTCGTGCATGGCACGGGTCCATACACTAGTTTGTTTATACATACCTCTTAAAAAAATTATTAAGTTTACTAATTTTTATAATAGGATAACATTCTTTGACTAAAATACCCCTATTTAAATTATAAGGTTGGATAGTTGTAATTACTCACCAATCACTATACTTCTTGATAAAAAATTCATTAATATAGATTAGTTGAGATATCAGGGATATTTTTGAGGAAAAAAGTAATTAATACTTATTAATTTTCTAAAGGAACAAGTAATTTGAGACAATGCAATATTTCAAATACGATAAGTAAAATGAGACGGAAGAGGTAGGATTTAGGAATGCTTGAGCAATTAATACAGATGCAATGTAAATTTGGGGAGTAAAAATTCTCTCCATTTGGGTTCCATTACTATAATTTTTGTCATATAAAACACATAAAAATTTAATAAATATCATCCATTTTAAAAATAAATATTTTTATATGTTCAAAATTATAATAATCGAACCTCCATTTCTTTTTTGAGAAATAGAGGATGTGTACGTAAATTTGAACCCGTCTATCGTCATCACATCTTCTGAACTGAAACGGAAAAAGAATGGACTTAAATTCACTACTAAGATATTATTTCCAAAACAAGGAAAGAAGTTAATAAATGCTTCGTGGGGCAGTTGTATTGTTAATTAGGTGGAAACCAAGACAGATTCATAAAAACATTAAATGAGATTAAATATATAAAAAATTATATATAGCCGATATTTTTTAGGATTTAATTGTAATATATTATTAGTAAAATATTTTTTTATATTATCAATTATTTATATATTGACATATAAAAATATTTGCCTTTTATAATAATCATCATTAAAATTACATAATAGGTGATGTGTAGTTGATTTTTAATGTAATAATTTATACAATGATAGCATATTAAAATTAAATTTTATTATTTTATAATATATATTAATTTTGAAAAATATATTAAAAGGGAAAGCCGAGACCCACCATTGTCCGGTGGATCTGTCCTGTCTCTATAGCATGATTTATTAAAATATCTACCAAAAAAGATCTATTAAAACATGTCTTCCATAACCCAAAAAAAAAAAAAAAACATGCCTTCCATGTTTCATTACAATTTCGAAAAAAACTTTTGTTATAAGCGTATTTTTTTTTACCGGCTGTTATAAGTTTATTGAGATAAGTTAATAGGAGCTTATAAAAAAATAATAAATTATTTTATCAGCTTATAAAAACAATTTCGCTATGCAAAGAATGATGGTGCAGAAGAGGATGACGCAACTGATATCCCTATACCCACAAGTGGGGTAGTTGGTGAGTGGTGACGATCTGACATCCTAATGTGCTGCTGTTGACACAACTGTGCTTGCAACATGAGGCGAAGTCGGTGAGTCTATGAGAGAAGAAGCTCTCCTAGCATGACCTCTACCTCTACCCGCTTCTACCATCTATATGCAAATTCAACTATCAATTAGGATAATCACACCAACAACAGTCCATAAAAGGATAACTGTGTGTGTCCATAAACGATGGAGGTCCTCAAAATTATTTTTAACAAAAACAGAACCTAGTAAGGTGAGCAGACCCAAAAGAAAAAAAAAGACTAGAGTCATATGACAAGCATGTTTATATCACACTGACTTGCCAATACCATTATCAACATCAAAAGTTCTGAGAATGCTAACACAAACAATAAAAGTAAGAGATTTTCGCTTAGGTTAAGTGGTTAACGATGTTGAAACAATCACAAAGTGCACCATAACACATTGAATAGCATAAAATAAACTGACAAAGGTCTATCACTTGAATCAAAGTGAAGAACCAAAGAAAATGATTTGTCAAGCTGCAGAGCAAGTGCAAGTCAACCTCCTAGTTGTGGTAGCCGTGGTCTTGGCACGGTGTCAAGGTATTAGTCTCATTCTTCCTCAATTCTAGAGCTTAATCATCTTAAGCTAAAATAAAACTTCAAAATTCCAAGTAGGTTCTGAAACTTCTAGCACACAACTAGAATATAAAATATCGTATAGTGAATATATACGATGGTCCTGGTGCAAACTAAATTTATTAGTTTGGAATTTGTTTGAAATCATGATACAATGACCTCTTTTGGAAGAATTAGGGGTTCAGATTTTGATGAATCCGAAGATCCGAACCGAACCAATTAATTCGTTTGGATTTTTTTGGTATTCAGATCCAAACCGAACCAAAACCAAATCAAATCCGATGGTAATTGATTCCATTCTCGGGTTCAAGGATTTTGGAATTGAATGATCTGATCCGAATCGATTACTATATTTTAATATTTGTTATATTTTTTTATATTTTTTTTTATATTTACTATATTTTTATATTTTTTAATATATTTGAATATTTATATATATATATATATATATATATATATTTAATATTTTAATATTTTTCGGGTCCAAATCGAACTGAACCAACCCATTCTTGAGCGGATTGGTTTGGTTCTTATTTCCTAAAAAAATCAGTAAATCCAAACCGACCGAACATTTGATTTTAATTGGTTCGAATTTTTTTTTCATACAAATCCGAATCAAACCGATCCGTGAACATCCCTATTATGATTTGTTGGGATGAAATGAGTGCTGACTAGAATATTTTTATGAGAAAATCATTTGTTTGGATGGCTGAAATGCAGAGCATTAATGACTATTGTGTACATCAAGCAAAAAATTTGATACTCAATGTCAAACCACCTATGGAGGATAGCAAGGAGCACTAAGGACAGTTTCTTCTTATAAGTATATTCAGACCTTGGTCTCTACATATTTTGATCACATAAAAACGAAAAATAAATGTCGGCCTCTTTTTTATTAACCCTTTTGTCTTAGAGAAAAGGCTTTGGCCAAAAAAAAAGTATGGAGGCTTTGAGCTTCAAAAAATGGTGTTAACGGTGATGATAACAACCACAATGATGATGGAGTCATAAGTTGGTGAAAGTGGTTTGGAATATGGGACAAAGGAGTGAGAGATATAAGGTGTCGGATTCGATTCTCACCTCTCACTAACATAACAAGTTTACAATTAACATTTGTCAATTAAAAAAACTGCCACGATGATGGGAAACATGGCAAAATCTGAACTGCACTACGTTGGAGGAGGCGAGGCAAGTTAGGCACCAAATGTCAACTTGACACAATGGTCAATTCATAAGCCATTTCTTCTTATTTGTAGTAACAATAACAGAATGTGGGAGACTTTAACATTATTGCTTACAACATGGGCAATAACATAACAATATTTGGAGGGAAGGGGGAAAAGGGACTCAAATCATTAGAAGGGAAAGGGGTCACATGCTAATTTAGGGATTTAAGATTTAATAACCGAGATTATTGGTCGCTAAAATGGTCTCTAAGTTTTTAAAATCATTAGTAACCGCCCTTTGTCGGTAGCTAAAGCTTAGCACCACATCATCAATTGTTAAGCGGTCACAAAACGTCTCACATTTTAAATTTTCAAACATGTAGTTTAGCGACTAAATATAGACTGTTCGCTAAACTGTAAGTCAACAAATTTGACTTTAAAATGGGAATGTCAATGGCCGCCAACTAGCGAACAGACCGGCTATCCTATTTCAATCGCTAAGCATCACTATATCAATGAACCCGACTTAGCGACCGATATTGTATGCATGGTCGCTAAAGAAGTCAACCAGGTTGGACTATTTGATAACCTGATTTAACGATCAATTTTGCGATCAGTTTGTCTGCAAACCACACCCTTGGTTGTTGATTTGATTGTTGAACTCAAAAAGTTATGTTTTCAACCGGCTCCCTTTGTCGGTCACTACCATCGACCGATGTATCAACACAGTCGCTAAGTTTGGTCACAGAAGTTAGTTTTTCATGTAGTGAAAAAGTATTGTAAAATCAAAATTTGTGAATTTTTTTTTCTCATAAATTATTAATTACTAACAAAGAGGAACAATTATATATTCCTTTAAAACACTAAATAGATCATAGAATATAAATTATACCAAACTATTAAGGGTGACATAAATCGTATAATCACACACACATGAAAAAAATGTCAGGAAAAAAGAATGTCACGAGTCACTATATAGCATGTCATTACACATTATATATGCAAGACTATGTCAATATACCATATATAATTAATTAAAGATTTCATGAGTTCCTATAAGACTATAACATGTCTCTGCGTGTTACATCTAATTTCTTGCAACTTGACAACGCTCTTTTTCTTCGGAATAATAATAATAATAATAATAATAATAATAATAATAGATGTAAAAATGACTATCTTTTCAAAGTGTTGTACAAGTTAATATTGCCAAACATCCGATGCAAAATACACGTACAAATGTCATGGAATTCAGTGAATTATCTTCCAAACAAAACTTATAACAAATAAACAAAATTCATAAGGATTATATAAATAGACATGAGAATGATAGAAATTAAATTTTGATGGCATTAAAAAGTTTAGGGAAAATTACAAGATCTCCCTTATGGTTTGACTTAATTAATTATTCTTGATACATATATCCTTCTTATCTTAAAAGTTACATTTACCTCTCTGTATATATGAAAGGTCGGTGTCCCGCTTCAGCAGCTTAGTGGTAAGGCTGCAGGGACATTTGGTGACTAGTGAGTCACGGGTTCGATCCCGCAATGACTCCAATTTCCTCCTTTCCTATATAAGGCCTAAGTATGCTTCCTAAGGACAAAAAAAATATATACATATGAAAGGTCGGTGTAATAATTTTAACTAATTTCAATATTACATTTCAAAGGATGTGAGTGCAATAACAGTCTCGATGAAGGTTATTAGTGTAATTTCTTCTAAAATAAGACATGTGTTAGATGTAATCAAGTCCAACTTCAAGCGAGGTGTATAATTTCTCCAAGAGTTAAATGTACTTATGATTTGCGCACAAGTATCTTTGCCCGATAACATATTTAAGGAAGTCAATTATTTATCAAACTGTGCACAACCTTGTTGGTAGTATATTGTTTTTACTAAACAAAATATATGCGCAATTTAGGTTACCACTCATTGTTATTACGTCAATATTTCAAGTAATTATATATCACGCATCAATCAAGATAACATAATATTGTTAATAAATCAAAATTAAATCTTAACAAAATAATGATAAAGTAGTTGTGCCCTCCTAATTCTTCCTATAGATCTATTTCATAGTCTTGCATGCATGTTAAGAAATATCTTCCTAGCAGATCGAGTCATTGTATATATAATCAAAAGAATATAACCAAGAAATGAATCCTGATACATTTGATGAATAACCGAGTCCCTTATTTTTTGTTTGGATGAGGAACAAATAGGGAGAAAAGAAATAGGATGGAAAGAAATCGGAGAGAAAAAAAAAATAAAAAAAAAATAAGTAAAAAAAAATGAATAGAAAGATACAATCCTTAACCCTGTGCATAGAAAAAAAAAATGTTGATCAAGACTACCCATTTTTTATAATTTCTCCCTCTCGAGTGGTATTAGTCACTTATCAGTAAGGGACACCTTCATCTACAGAACAAAATAATGAGAAAGAACCACGAACCAACGTGAGATAATGTTGACATCAATGGCTCAATGCAGCCAAAGCTAACCGCTCACAGTCTATTTATTTCTGAGTTGGAATTGGAGTTGTCGCATGGATGTGACCGTTTGTCCGGTATATATATGCATATATACACACAGCAGCCATGATTGGGGCTGGTTGGTTAGTTGTGTTATTAATTTTTTTTTTTTTTTTGAAAGAATCCTCCCATGGGATATTTGAAAAACTCTTTCAGATTTTATCATGCGTAGAGTATTTTTTTTCATACACACGAATCCAAGAATCGAACCTAGGACTATATGCTTAAGAGACCCAAGTACCTTCCACTTGGATCAACACACATTGATATTATTATTTTTGCTTCTAAATCTCCTAAACAAAAATAATTAATTCTTATAATTAAAAGTTATTTCATTGTCAATGTTAAATATTTTCCATACTATTATCTTATTATAAGAGAAAAATATACTGACTTCTTATAGAGTTTTATTTAATTAACTTTAACCTTTCTTTTATAAATTTAGTTGGTATGCACTATTCGTGTACGTAAAAAAAACTTTTACATTCTCAATCAATCATAAATTCAAACATTATTAAAAATATGAATTTTATATTAATTATCTTAAAAATAACATATATCATGATTTGAGATTGATTAACAATATAAAAAAAATTTCGCTGACAGTGTATCAAAATTAAATTGTTATTTTATTTTAAAAATTATATTGGCCTCTTGTTGATATTTTTTATCTTGTCTATACTGACCTCCTAATATTATTTAACCATTAACATTATACTTACACCATATTTTTGTAGTCATTGTTACACCAAAAAAATGAAGGAGCCAAATCATCTACCGAGAAGCAACCAAAAGTTAGTTAAGCAGTTAGAAATTATTTAGTTTGGACTTTCCAAATGCAAGCTAAATTAATGTAATGAATGTTTATTACTTATTGTTAGAGTAGCATATAAGTAGTTAGTTCTTTTGTCCATTGATCAATTGAAGTGAATAAAATTTTTCACATTCAAAACCATCTCTTTCTTCTCTCTCGATCTTCTTCTCTGTTTCTGTTCTTGATATACTAGTGTTCTTATGCTAGATGCATTCTGACATTATACTTTTAACATGGTATCAATAGTAATCGATCTCTACGTTCTCTGCTACGTACTTCTCTGATTACTCTATCTACGATTCTCAACTTCATCCTTAGGAATTCTATCAGTTCTACCTTTACTCTTCACTCTCCTTCTTGCAACCTTGCTTCTTGTTCATCAATGGCAGAAGGCATAGTTGCTAATCCAGTCACTGATCCAACCAATCCTTACTATTTGCACCATAACGAGAATCCAGGCGCTATCTTGGTTGGACAATCTCTAATTGGAGACAATTACCATTCGTGGTCAATCTCTAACAGAGGTTTGGCTTGATCTCAAAGAGAGATATTATCAAGGTGACATTTTTAGAATTTTTGATTTACAAGAAGAGCTTTATTATTTTCGACAAGGAACCCTTTTTTATTAGTGACACTTCACCCATGTTAAAGGTCTTTGACAAGAATTGGATAATTTTCGACCAATTCCTTATTGAACTTGTCAAGTACAATGTGCTTATAATCTTGTTCCTACTATTCGCTCCTATAGAGAGAGTGATTATGTCATTCGATTCTTGAAGGGACTCAATGAACAATACTCACATTTTAGGTCACAGATCATGCTCATGGATCCTTTGCAGGGAATCAACAAGGTTTTTTCATTGATTACACAACAAGAAAGGCAATTGAAGGTTTCATTTGATGAATCCAAGATTTTGTTGAACATTGTTGATAATTTCCATGGCAAAGGCAGGGGCCGAGGCAAAGGCTCTAGGGGCTCAGGTATTCTTTGGAGAGGTCTTACTGGCAGAGATTATAGCTCTAAAGTTTGCACTTATTGTGACAAAATTGGTCATATAGTTAAGACTTGTTACAAGAAGCATGGCGGTTTCACACGAATTACAAGAAAAATAGTTCTATCAATAATTGCACCACCATGGACAATGATGTTGATGATGATGATTTTGAGGATTCACAAAAGGAAACTCAAGAGGATTCAAGCTTGTACTTTATTCCATACCAACACAAGACATTGTTGGCTTTGCTCCATATTTATGAAACATAGCATACGCATATTACCAATCAAGTAACCACCCTATCCAAAATTCTATGTACCTTTCAGGTACATCGGGTATTTCATACATTCTGTCATCTGGTGCCAAATCCCCGATTTGGATTCTTGATATAGGAGCTGCAGACCATGTCTATTTTTCCTTATGAGAATTCCAATGTTTTAAAAAGGTAAAGCCTATACAAGTTAGATTACCCAATGGCACTCATGTATCAGTTCATATGTAACATCCCTGTTTTCGGCAACCCTAATTAAGATGGATAATCTTAATCAGGTCTTCGCTTAGATTGTGCTGGGTTGTGTGTTGGTTATAACTCTAGTTGGATGTTTAGAACTAGGCTTGAATCAAGTTGGAAGTGCTTAAGGCGTAACATGAGAAAGCGGGGGAGATTAGAAAGCTGGAAGTTCCTACCCAGCTGAGCAGAGCGCTCAAGCGTGGCAACGCTTGGACGTTGGGAGCTTGCACGCACAAGCGTTCTGAGTGTGTTGGCAGCTGTTCTGAGTTTTGATGCGTGTAGAGCACGTGGCAGGTCAAGGTGAAGGCGGAGTGGACGAGGTTCCACGCTCAAGAGTGGAGGGAGCCAACGCTAAAGCGTGGGAACGCTCAAGCGTTGGATTAAATGACTAAGTTTCTTTTCATTTCCCATTCTGCACGAAATTCTTCCAAGTTCTTCTTCCCTGAGTCCAGAGAGAGTGCAGAGAGGGCTGAGAGCTTTCTTGGGTGATTTCAAGCCGATCGTTCGTCGAAACCCTATTCCGACTATATTTTTGTGCTCGTAAATTCGGACTTACCTAGGGTGCGGCTTTGGTTTCGAGCTTTGTTGAGGTAAGCCTAGGGGCCGGCATCGTCGACCCTAAGTCCTTTTGGTATTTGTCTTAGTTGATATTCTTTTCTTATTCCTACTCCGACCTAATGATGTTTTGCTAACACATTAGGACTTCACGGGTGTTTTTGTAAAAGTAATCGTTTGAGGAGTCGCGTGAGGACCCGTCATCGAAGGCAGCTGCGAGGAACAAACATTGTTGGTGAGTTTTCCCTTGATTTTCGTGGCTGCCACCTACTTGCTTTGATTCATCAGTATTCGATTGTCTGTTGTTGGATTCGTACTTGTTTATGAGTTTCTAGTTGTTTCTGGACCCCGTATGTGTACTCGGGGCAATTGTTGGCCCAACGTGCATGCCGGGGGTTCCTTTGGCAGTGTTGGGAGCTGCGTGGTGAGCTCGTGGTGGTCGTGGCTGCGTTCGCTGTGTTGTGAGATCGAGGGTCAGGGATGTCTGTGGATACGGGAGTATATCGGGACGAATCACCAGGTGAGGAGGAAGAAATCACATATATCTGGGAATCGTAGGCATAGTATGTAATTGTTAATATGTGTAGGGCTCCTCAAACCCTACTAGTGGCCGAGTCCCGAAAGAGTACCTAAACCCTAGGTATAGCTTACTTTGGGCTATCGCCGTAAGATCAATCTGTGATATCTGTTGATTGAGGATGTGTGCTTGTATGCAGTAATTGATAACATGAGTAAATGATGTCGTATTTGATAACATGTTAGATGAGATACTTGTTGTGATAACATGCTTAATTGCTATTTAGTATGCCTGCCATAATGATATGTTGCATGCTACACCCTGTTGATGTGATCTTGATTGACTGTGGAGACGGTTGATGTGTTGTTAGAAGGATAGAGAAGTTGGTACTATTGGATTCGTAGTTGATGTTGTAAGCCAGTTGATCTAAGTTGAAGGTGGCTCTCATAGTTGGAGAACGACATCCTCGCAGTTGAAGGATGTGGACCTTGAGACGTCGGTAATGTTGTCATTAAGACGTTGTTGAGATGATGAGTGCATAATCATATCATTTGCATTGTTGTTGTGGAAAGCCGCGAGATGTACTGCAACAGCCGTTTGAGCAGTTATCACGCGAGGTCGTAACTTGTGAACAATTGCAACAACCGTTTGAGTGGTTGTCACAAGGGGGTATGATTAGTTGCAACAGTTGTTTGAGTGGCTATCATATAAGCAGATACCTGAATACAGCTGCAACAGCAGTTTGAGTGGCTGTGGACAGGGAGTTGTGTGTGCGGTTGCAACAGCAATTTGAGGCATCGTCACACGAGGTTGAGGAGCCATTCTTACCTGGTGAACATCCACCCTCGCAGTTGGAGATTGGATTGTCATTCCTCACAGTTGGAGGTTGACTATTGTATTCCTATGGTAAGAGTGTGCGTTGTACAATTGGTCAATCATATAGATTCAGTGGTGCATGTAGAGTAAGCGGTGATCCCTAGTTGTGATAACTTGGAGGTTGACTGTTGTGGTGAACTGGAGAGATGGGTGTGTTTGCTGGCTGTGCTTGCTGTTGTGTATGCTGATGTGTTATATGGTACGTGATACCCCTTTGGATAATACTGTAGCGTTTCTTTCCTTCTGTGCATGCTTCTTTGCGTTTTACATGTATGTTGTTGTTCGTGTCGTTATCTGAAGGCAAAGGTGTTGGTTGGTGGTCAGAAGTGTTGCGGTCGGCGAAGCTGAGTCGAGGCGGACTCCATCTAGAGCAACAAGTTTGACGTTCGCGCTTCTCGAGTAGAAGAAGAGAGACCTCAGAGGTATGGTTAAGTCTCTTGTGAGTTGTACCACGGCCAGTGGGCGTCTGTTTTTGTTGTTGATGTTTTGCGCCATGGCTTCCAGGCGAAACTCTGATGGGTATTATTGGTCTGCATTAACTGTTTATTTGATTAAGTTTAATTAAACTGTACCTGCATGCTTATGGTATCAGAGAGTGTGATGTTAAGTTTTGGGAGCGCACATGATATCTCAAGCATTATAATCTTCTCAACCAATTTTTACTTGACTAATGTCCTCTATATACCTAGCTTTAATTTCAACCTCATTTATGTGTCTAAAATCACTACTTCCCTCCATTGTAGACTGATTTTTTTCTAATTCCAATTGTCAAATACAAGAAATGTCTACATTGAAGACGATTGGTGCACCTGAATTGAGACATGGCTCATATGCAATGACTGTTGCAAGACTGCCTCTCTCTATTCCTCATTTTGTAAACAATTTCACTAGCTATAATAATTATGTTTGGCATCTAAGGCTTGGTCATCCTTCTCATGACAAGCTGAAGGCATTACATAAAACTTTTCTTTTCATCCAATGTATTGGCAATAAAGATCCTTGCAATGCATGTCATTTTGAAAAACATAGAAGCTTACCTTTGAATAATAGTGTTACACATTCTGTTAATGCTTTTGACATGATTCACATTGATATATAAGATACAATTTCTTTTCCCTCTGTCTTTGGCCATAAATACTTTTTAACTGACATGGATATTTCTATTGAAATTGAAATCCGAGGCATCATCTCACATTAAATCTTTTGTGGCATTAATTGAAACACAATTTCATAGCAAAATAAATTGTTTGAGATTAGATAATGGATTGGAATTTCAACTTCATGATTTGTATGCCTCAAAAGGCATTGAACATTAAATTAGTTTTGCAGGCACACCACAACAAAATGAGTATTCTATAGAGAAAGCATCAACATATATTGGGGGTAGCTCGGGCTCTCATGTTTCAATTTTCCCTTCCAAAATGTTTTTGGAATTATGCCATCAGCCATGCAATCTATTTAATCAATAGGCTACTTACCCTTTTCTTGGCAAATAAGTCACCATATCAGATTCTATACAATCAAGATCCAAACCTAATCAATTTGAAAACCTTTGGATGTTTATGTTTTGCTTCTACTCTAACTGCTCATAGAAAGAAATTAGACCCTAGAGCACATAAATATGCCCTTCTTGGATTGAAGAACAGTGTAAAAGGCTACATCATGTTTGATTTGAAAAACAATGAAACTTTTCTCTCAAGAATGTGAGCTTCTATGAGCATATTTTTCCTTTTACAAACTCATCATCAAATCAACATCTTTTCACACCAACTACCTCTTTTTCTTCCTTTGATTGTTTTCTAATTTTTCACACACTCTAATTCCCACCTCTGAGTCTACCACTGCGCCTCAAACTCACCCTGCACCTGCTATACCCGATCCCATCTCCTTTGCTGCCCTACCTGCTTGCCACATCAACAGCATACTAGACAGTCCACCAGACCAAGAAAGGTGCCAAAATACTTGCAAGACTATCATTGCATGTTAGCCTCCTCAATCTCTGTAGATCAGCAATCCTCCTCAGTTAGGTACCTTTTATTTGATTCTTTCTGCTATAATAGTCTTTCACCCATGACACACAAAGCTTTTAAATTAGCCATATCCACTGCCATATATAGAACCAAACTCTTATGCATAAGCTATAGTTCATGAGTGTTGGAGAACTGCCATCAATTAGAAAGGAGCCAAATTTGAGTAATGCGAGATTTTGCTCCCCTCCATTCCCCTCCTCATAAAAAAATTGAACCAAACAAGTAAAGTCTATACAAAAATCCTTCTTTCTCTTCCCCTCCATTTTCTCCTACCAAACTCTGTTAGAGTTATGTATTTGTAATTGAGTCAATGAAATTAAAAAAAAAAGGGATTTGCTAACGTATATGTATTCATTTTTTAGAAGGAGTACACGTTAGCAAGTTATAACTAAAAATTTGAAAAATACACCCGACTGTGTAGCTTGCTAACGTACTTCTTCTAAAAAATGAGTGGGTGTACGTTAGCAAATCCTATATGGAATTACTAACATACACCCACTCATTTTTTAGAAGGAGTACGTTAACAAGTTATAATTAAAACTTTGTCAAATAACCCGAGGGTGTAGTTTGCTAACGTACTCCTTCTAATAAATGAGTGGGTGTACGTAGGGACGGAGGCACTCCTGTGCTGAGGAGGGCCAGGGCAGGCCCTGAATTTTTCATTTTTATAATATATACCTATACCTATATATATATATATATATATATATATATATATATATATATATATATATATATATATAAATAAGTAAGTAATAGTCAAGTTTATCCAAATCCTTATAAAAATTCTGTTCTTTGTTTAATTTTGGAAGTATTCAAAAAAATATCAACTTTTTTTACATTGTGTGCTAGTATGGATTGAAAAGAAAATTGCTGAAAAGTTTAGTATAGAAACAATTATAGATGATTTTCGTGACATGCAGAAGAGACGTTCTGTGTTTTGATAAATTACCCATTTAATTCATGTTTAAAACATATAATTTTGATATTTTATATGAAATTTGATGCATATATATTTTTTAGATGAACTTTGATTTTTATAATTGGCCCTCTCCATCATCCAACTTTGATTCCGTCCCTGGATGTACTTTAGCAAATCTCAAAATATATATATATATAGGGGATCCACTTACTTCAAGAGTAACTTTAAGAGAATTACTCCCAATCTTATCAATCTATTTATTCTAATCCAATGGATCTATATTAATTCATTAAAGAAGCCACATCACTTTTGTTGGATTAGAATAAATGGATGGATGAGATTTAGAGTAACTCTCTTAAAGTTACTCTTAGAGTAAGTGGATTATATATATATATATATATATATATATATGCGCTTCGCAGTGATTCGCCAAAAGATAAAGATCCTCTAAAATAGCAAAAATATAAAGTAAGAAATTAATGTTATATGAGTTTTTCTATCATGTGCAAACTTGTATAGGTTAAAGATTTTAAAAGAGTAAATTCATATGGGAAGTTGTGTATTTTATACTTTCAAAAATAAGATGGTTAACTTTTCAATAAATAATTACTGTTTTTAGGTTTTTTAACATGTGCAAGGTTGCACAGGATAAACAAACTCATGTTATATTTATCTTTGATTAATTGAAGTATATTAAGATCTAAATTTTTTATGACTAATCAAAAATGAATATATCCTTACTTTTTCAACTTTATACATTTGTTTATTTTTAGAGGAACGAATCCCTACCATATATATATATATATATACACCCATGTGTACTTTCGTCCGTCACGAGATTAATTGCATGGTTTATTATAAGTGATCATATAACTTTTGTGTTGTTATCGAAGTCGCATCACGTTTTTAATGGCCATAACACTCCATGTGTTATACGAACAAGGACACGATAGTTAATAGGCCAAAGGAGATCTAGAGTAATTGTTTTTTTGGTGAAATGACTTTTTTTTGGTGAAAATCTAGAGTAATTGTTTGATTCAACTAGATTTATTATTATATTTTCGTATTTTATCAAAAATATTTATAATAATTTCCTACTATTACTAAGCCATAAACAATATTCATTCATTGATTCACGTAAGAGACTCAAACCCCACATATAACTTGTGTAATTACCGGTGTTTGACGAGAGTAATTGCACCATTTAGTATGTGTTTGAAAATGATAAATTATTTTTAAGAAAAATAAAATAATGCTAAATTACGTCTTTAGTAATTTTGTGGCTTATTGCCATGGTTCCTTTTTTTCCCCATTAATGTCATGTATTTCGTATTGCATTCTTACAAATACCTGTTATACTAAACAGCAGGTTTGTTTAATAAAAAAAAAAATAGCAGTTTTGTTTGTAACTTTTTATATATATGAAGTTGTTTTAGAACAAAATTAATATATTTAAAAAAATATTATTAAAGTAATAACAAATTTTAATTGGTAATTTTTTTTATTAAGCTGGGATCTGGGGTGTGTTTGAATTTTTTTTTTAATAAGCACGTGTGGTTATTATACATTTATAAAAAAATAAATATCATGCTGCTCTTAATCAAATTTAACTTTTTAATTAGTTCACATCTTTTTGATAATGAGTTTAATTGCAATGAGTATATAATTTTTTTTTATATTATTAATCAATCACAAATCATAATATAAATAACTTTAAAATAATTAATATAAAAAACGTCAAACATTTTGAATGATACGATAAATGAGTTTTGTCCTTTAAAATTTCTACCACATCACCTCCATCACTTTCTTCCCTCGGGGCCCGTGGTCACAGAGTTGGTGGTGACGGCCTATTAAGCTGATTTGGACTTGATGTTCCCTACCATTGCAACCGAACCTACCCTTTATGCGGATGAGGATCTCCTGTTCCATGTTGATGTATCATATCATGTTCCAATCAATAATATCTTACCATATATTTTTTTTTTTTAATGTTAAATAAAATTTTACATGACAAGATATTATTGGTTGAGATTTGATATAATACACCAAAATGAGACAGGAGATCCTCATCCCCCTTATGCCCCCATTCTCCCATATAATCCCCTCACCTCCCAACTCCAATTAGCTAATTCCCTCTTGAGTCTCAACTAGTCTAGATTCTAGAGACTCTTGTACACACACCCTCTCTCTACTTGGTTCATATTTTAGCCCTTCTTCTTTTATAGACAAATGTTAACGTTAATATTAATATTTTATTAGTGGGTGATATTTGAACCCTCAATCTCCTTATCACTGAACTTCTTAACTCTCTCATCCAAACCAAAGTCCACTTTATAACTCCTTTAGCACTCTTATATAATAGCACACACTTTTTCCCTGGTTCTTACCATAATTAATTGTACCCAGTACACATTATATTTGCTTAGTCCATGGCAGATTTGATAATCTCTCCTTCTTCATCTTCTTCTCTGGTCTCTCTACCACATGAAAACACACTAACACTTCAGCAAAAACTTCAATTTTTACTCCATAGCCAACCAGATTGGTGGGTGTATGCCATTTTCTGGCAGACAACAAACGACGACAACGGCAACCTGTATTTATGTTGGGGAGATGGCCATTTCCAAGGTATCAAAGACGCATCATCTCCTAGGTTGCTTCCCCAAGTCAACAACAACCATTACCCCATTTCAGAAGATCAAAGGAAGTTCATGAAATCCAACAACATCTACAATGACGGTGAATGGTTCTATGTCATGTCTTTGACTCACACTTTCTCTATTGCAGATGCTTCTTCCCTCCCTGCAAAAACCTTCACGTCAGGTTCTCTGATTTGGTTAAAAGGAGATCAACACGAGCTTCAGTTCTGTAACTGCGAACGAGCTAAAGAGGCTTACATGCATGGGATCCAAACTCTAATCTACATAGCAACCACCAATGGCGTTCTTGAAATGGGTTCCTATGATGTCATCATAGAAAACTGGGGTCTAATCCAACAAGCCAAATCTCTTTTCGGATCATCAGAGCTCATGGTTATGCCACAAAACAAACAACTCAACCCAATACAATTCTTCGATGACCAGAACATTTCCTTCGCCGATATTGGCATCATAGCTGGTGTTCAAGAAGAGGACAACACCAGCGACGAATATGTGACCAAACAAAGAGAAGAAAAGGAACCCAAGAAGAAGAAGAAGCACTCAGTGCTCAAGTTAGGATCGTCGACACGTCCATGTTCTTATGTAGATTCTGATCAGCATTCCGACTCTGATTGTGCAGTGATGGAAGGGAAAAGAGCACCCAAGAAGAGAGGGAGAAAGCCAGGGCTTGGACGTGAAACCCCATTGAACCACGTTGAGGCAGAGAGGCAGCGGAGAGAGAAACTGAACCACCGGTTCTATGCATTAAGGGCTGTGGTGCCAAACGTTTCGAGAATGGACAAAGCTTCTTTGTTATCAGATGCTGTGGCTTATATCAACGAACTGAAAGCGAAGATCGAAGAATTGGAAGGGCAGGTTCAGAAGGAGAGTAGTAATAAGAAGGTGAAGTTGGAAATGAGTGATAATAATAATATTATGGATAACCAAAGTACCACAACTTATTCGGTTGACCAAACGGGACCTAATGGGTTTGGACTTGAGGTTGAGGTGAAGATCATGGGAGCAGAAGCTATGGTGAGGGTTCAATCGGAGAGTGTGAACCACCCAGGTGCTAGGTTGATGGGTGCATTGCGGGATTTGGAGTTTCAAGTACACCATGCTAGCATGTCGTGTGTTAATGACCTTATGCTTCAACATGTTTTGGTTAAGGTTCCTGAGGAGATGAGAAGTGAAGAAGGTCTTAAATCTGCAATACTCAGGAGATTGGATCAGTAGCAAGATCGATCTAGCCAAAGATCTTTCAAAGCTATAAATTATATATGTTTATTTTATTTCATTCATTGTGATTTATGTGTACGTACGTCTTGTAATGATGCTCTGAAATATTTTTTTTTACGGTTTATTTTTGTCGTGAACCTTGGGAGGTGGAGGAGGATATATGGTTTGTTCTGCTCAGTTCGTGCCTTACTTTCAATTACGTAATTATTATTTGTATCTCAGAAATCTAAGAACCATATCTATTTGGCAAGTTGTTAAAATCCTCATTAAAAATATATTTCCCAAAATATGTATATTCCCATATTATTTCCTAAAATCCCTTATTTTTTTTTTTCAAATTTAAATACTCTAAAGTAAGTTATTTTATCTCTAAAAGAAGAAAGTAAGGATCCTTAGATCATTTCATATGTTGAAATTTTTATATTCTTTATCAAATCAAAAGTGAATACACCGTTATAGTTATCCCTTTATAGACGAACTCACCTCAGAGAAATCAAATCCTTTTTTCCATATATCCTATGGAAAGTCAACACCTCCCAAACCAACTTGCCTTCTTGCACCTTTTTTTTTTTTTTTTCCTATTACGGAAGTTTGTTGGAGCAAAAACTTCTCTTCATCCTTTTTAAATCTAACTTCTCTAATAGAAAAAAAAAGAGGTGCAAAAAGGGAATGTTGGTTTGGGAAATGCCGACTTTCTGAATGGAATAAAAATCTGCTGTCCCAAAAAATGGTGTCTCGATATCCCTCGCCAATCAAATGTTGGGAATAGACACAAATAAGTGTCTAATTGTTATTGGTGGGGGACAAAGAATGTGACAAAAAATTGGGATAGAAGATCTCCATCCTCCCGAACGATGGAAAAAAGATGTGATTTTGAAAATATGTATGCATTTTAGAAGTATTATATATATATATATATATATATATATATATATATATATATAATAATAATAATAATAATAATAATAATAATAATAATAATAATAGTTTACCCTTTCTATTTGCAATTTTTTTAATGGACTTCAAAGGCAAAAATTACCCATCTAGGTTAAGGATGACTGAATAATTTCTTTGAGATGAAAGGTGACACTGAATTATTGATAAACCAAGAATCGTATGACATGATCATAACTTGGGTTTAAATCTTGGAATCTTATGTTGATAGATGATATGTAATCGTTCTATTTCGTCCTATATAAGTTTTTCGAGTTGAACTTCGAGCGGCGAAGATCCTCCTTGTATGATGGCACTCGTGGTGAAAGTGAGAGGGTGAGTATAAGTTAACCCAGCTCATCCAAGTTGGCTCATCATAGGTTGCCACTATCGATTGATGGGTTAAATGAGTAGACATACTATAATTTAAAAAAAAAAATTCAAAAAACCAAAAACAATATAACAACTTGAGAATTATATTACCAGCCTTGCTAAAGATTAAGACAAGACTTGCAAATAATAATAATAATAAGAACAATATAATTAAAACCAAAAATAAAAACGGGGTTGTTTTTTACACCACAAATATTTCTAATACACCACCAATATTTTTTAAAAAATTAATATCCCAAAAAATACCCTTTGTAACCTCTTTCCCTCCCCTTCATATTTCCAGAAGTTTTATTTCAGAGTTCCAAAATTTAAATTCCGATATGCTAGAAAGTGGCTTCCGAAACTATAAAAGAAAGCTTCCGGTTTACGAAATCTGAACAAAGTTCCGAAATTTAATTTTTGATATGCTAAAAAATGGCTTCCAGAGATTTTTTTTCGGAACTATAGAAAAAAGCTTCCAAAAATTAATTTTTGGAAGGTTATAAAATCTGAACAAAGTTCCGGAATTTAATTTTCGGTATGCTAAAAAACGGCTTCCAAAAATTTATTTCCGAAGCTATAGAAAAAAGCTTCAAAAAATTAATTTTCGAAAGGTTACGAAATCTGAATAAAGTTCCGGAATTTAATTTCCGATATGCTAGAAATGGCTTCCGGTTTATTCCGGAAGGTTACGAAATCTGAACAAGGTTTCAGATTTTAAATTCCGGGACAATGAATTTGCAGAAACTTACCTACTGGACACACAAAGTGCAGAATGAGAGAAGGACATGAATTTCTATAAGGAAGAAAGCTATTAAAAGGGAAAGAATGCAAGAGAGGGAAAAAAACCTATCAACCTATCAAAGGAAAGTTATTCAATGAGTGGGGGTGAGGAGGGAGAAGAGAGAAAGAGGAAGAAGAGGTGAGGGGAGAAGAGAGGTGTATTTTAAAATATATGTTACGGGGGTGTATAAAGATAATTGGAGGTATTTTAGAGATATTAAATTTTGTTTAAAAATTTGGTGGTGTATTAAAAATATTTATGGGATAAAAAATAACACCCAAATAACAATGCAAAGTAAAATCCGTAAGACTCATGCACTCGGCCCAGTTATGGTTTTTCTCCTTTGGCCCAGATCCTCTTCATTTAGGAGCCCATACTCCATTGCTTATTTCAGAAAACACACAACAACAGAAAAGAAAACTATTTCTAAGCCTCAAGTTGCAAATTACACTTTTACTCTCAATTTACCTGTAAAAGTGTAAATCATGTAACTAATTTGATCAAAAAATCATGTAACTAATTTTAATCTGAACGGTTACTTCAATATCTACTCAAATCAATGGTTCTTATTCAAGAAGCATGGATGCACCATTCCAAGTTTTTTGATTAGAACCTACCCGTGTTTGACCCATCAACAAAAAAACAATTAAGAGAGGTGTATTAGATTAAGATTTTAAAGGATTTTAAAAGAATTTTTTATGATAAAAAAGTCTTGTGTATTCAATCAAGACTTTTAACTAATCTAAATAAGTCTTGTGGTATTCAATCAAGACTATTAGAATTTTTTAAAAAGAGAATCCAAATCTAGTGGTATTCAATCAAGACTTTTTGCAAGTGACAAAAAGTCTTGTGGTATTCAAAAACTTCTTGATTTCGATGGATTGTTTTTTAAGGTGGATTTTGTGGGACTTTGTGTGACTTTTTAGTTATTTTTTAGTAACAAAAAGTCTTACACTAACACATAAGATTTCTCAAGATTCTCAATCCTTATTTCTCTTCACCTTCACATTTCTTTCTCCTCCCTCCCTCTCTCTCCTTTCTCCCCCTCTCCCTCCCTCCACCTTCCCTCCCTCCCCCTCTTTTCCCCATGCTTGTCATTCAACCCAACATAAATTACCAAACAAAGTTATTTTAAGATATTTACTTCAATAATCGATTATATATTTATTGTAATAATCGATTATAATGATAATCAGTTTTTTTTAGGCTATACTTGTTAAAAAATAATTTTAAGATAATCTATTTTCTTTGGATGATGTAAAAAAATATTTTTATATAGTAAATTACAAAAAAAATATGAAGTTGTTTGTATAGAATAATAATATTTGTTTGGTAGTTAGTTGTATAGGGTAAAATGGGAAAATATAATGGATTTCAAAATAATCAAAAGTTTTTTTTCTTCAAATAAGCTTAAAATTTTTAGCTTTATTGAAAACCGCATTTTTCTATAAAAAAACTTTTTTTTTTTTACTTGACGCTAATTTGTCAACATAGTAGAATAATTCCAAAACAACTATTTTTTAGGGAAAAAAGCTTTTTCCAAGAAAAATAAATTATCCCAAACATGTTCTTAAAACACTTATTTTCAACTTTAACTTTAAAGTAGCTTTTAAACTTCAAAAAAGTTATGTCAAACTCTACCTAATTATAGAGTAGAATTGATTTGCAAGTAATCACATATCAAATCTAACATATATTAGTAACAACAAGCAATAAAAGTATAGAATACATTATTTTCGATATTATGAAAATAAAGTGATTTTATTTTTTTAAGTTCACAATTTAATTTTTCACCATATAAATACAATAACATGTGAATATGTTGTCTTCTCCACTATAAAATTGATTTTGCTATGTAATGTTGTAATTAGAGTTTATGAATTTATTCTACACTACAGAAAAAGAATCTGATTTATAAATTATGATTTTGTTCTCTACTATATATTTCTTTCAAATATTATAAATCCAGATAATCATTCGAAATCTTATAAATTCTTATGACATAAATCCATTAAAATCCAAACAATAAAATCTTGATTATAAAATTCTTTAAAAAAAATCTTATAAGTCATTACATTCCTATATAGTCCATTAAAATCCATAAGACTTTTTTATACCAAAATAATCTTTTAAAATCCTAATCTAATACACCTCCCTAAATTTCATCAACACATTTTTTTATTGGATTTAATTGATATGCACCGTCAGTGTAAATATTTTTTATACAGTCAATCAATCAGAAATTAACATATAAACAAAAATGTTTGATTTTTATCCTAATTATATTAAAAGTTATTCATATCATAAAATGTGATCGATTGATTGTATAATGATAATTTATGACAATTAAACTCTTTTTTATTATACATCCTTCAATACTATCAATTATATTTGATAGATTTCATGTGAGATTCAATAGAAAGTGAGTTCGAAAGAGTTTGTGTGGCTTGTCATGTGAAACTAATTTGTTCTTGTACCCAACAAGAAGCGCAGCCACAACGGCAAAAGTGGGAATCGACTTCCAAAATTCCAAATCCAAGCACAACACTAGTAACCGGAAATTCCATCCTGGCTTCGGATTTCTGGAAACGCTTATTCCCGTCAGGAAGCAGAACAAGAAGTAGAAGAAGCTCTTTTACAGTTCCACTCCCAAACATTATTATTAGAAGAAAAATGGATATCAACTTGTTTAAGCTCTGCTCTGGCCTCAGATTTCTGGGTTACTTCATGATCCTCATATTCGCCGCTATTGTTTCTCTCACTTACTACGCCGTCGTTTTCATCACTTGGGGACCTCTCTTGTTTCATTCCTTCTTCGCCTTTCTCATTATCCTCCTCTTTCACATTCTCGTTAGTCACTCTCTCCCATTTATTTCCCTTTTTATTTTTCAAAATTTCAATTTAATTGTGAATCTGATTGCACCCACCCCAATTGATTCATATTTTCAGCTTATACTATTAAGTTGGTGTTACTTTATGGTGGTAATCAATGATCCCGGTTCTGTTCCTCAAAATTGGACACCTTTAACATTACCACTAGATCACAATTTGAATTTACAAGAAGAAGCTGCTACTGTTGAAGATGAAGTTGCTGCTCCTCACACTTCCAACCGATTGGAATTGGAATTGGAAACAACCGCCACGGGATACTGTACTCGATGCCAGAATGGAAAGCCACCACGTTGTCATCATTGTTCTGTTTGTATGTCACTTCACTTTACTATCTTTCAATCTGTTTTAGGTCCGGTTTAAATAACATAACTTACAGCTCCTCATTATTGATATAGTAATATAAGTATTTTTTTTTAGGGAGTGGATTGGAAAAAAACATGAGGGAGTTATGTTTTTAATCTCCATCATTCAATCTCCTTATACCCATTTTTTAAACATATTATCTCTCTTCTTCAATATATTAAATGAGGGATTGAGATTCAACATGAAAAAAATAACATGAGGGGATCCATTCCTGTGTTTTTATGTTAAAAATAGTGTCTACGTAAGCTTAAAGATTGCGTTTGGGTAAAGAATTTAATTAAACTCTTATTCAATAAGTTTTTTTGAAATAAGCTAAAGGAACTTATTTTCATAAGCTTCATAAAAAGATCTTATAGGAAAGTCACAAGTTATTTTTCTAAGTTGTTCTCATATGTTTATTTTTATTAGTTATTCTCATAAACCCAAGTAAGCTCTTCCAAACACCCTAAGTAACTTATTAACCCCAAAAGTTATTGAGTTTGTTTTGTGAAGCTAATTTTTTAAGCTTATTTGAAAAGTCTTGCGCGAAAGGTCACATCTAGTATGACTAGAAGTTGTTTTGCACATTTAAAAGTGTTTCTTCAAGTATGTATTCGAACACTAAATAACTTTAAAAGAGCTTATGGTATAAGTTTTTCACATAAGACCTTCTTATATTAGCGCTTAAATAAGTTCTTTACCCAAACGAGTTCTTATTATTGACTAGAAACCCATCATGTTACAGTGCCTTTACCTTAACTGGGAAGATGTGATCAATGTCACTCCAATTGCGCTTGTAATGCAGTTGTAAAACTATCAAAACTGCAATATTGTTGCTGCATGCGGTGTTGCAGACCACAATTTAAAACCTCTACCCTTCTTTTCTTTATACCTATTCCTTGCCTTAGTTCCTACAAATATAAAATAGGCGATTTTCTTCAAGGATGGATAGGTTTTTTTTTTTATTTGTCTCACTCTCAATGATGACTTTATTTAGGTTATATAATGATAATGAAAGATAAAACCATCTTGGCTCTTCTTTTCTCTTTTCTGTAGGCCAAAGGTGTGTTCTTAAGATGGATCATCATTGTATTTGGGTGGTGAATTGCGTTGGGGCACGTAACTACAAGTATTTTCTGCTCTTCTTGGTAACTATATTTCTTTTATTCCTTCCTCCTAATACTTACTGCATGTAGCTAGAAGTAAATTTTAATGTTCTCCCCTCCTTTTCTTCTCTGTTTATTTACTAATTAGATATATGGGATTCGGTTTATTGCCGGTTCATATTCCTGTGATCATCAAGTTTAGCCACCTTTGCTCCCCCTTCTGTCCATGCTTCTATGGTTACTATATTGTTTGTTTTCTTTTCCTTAGTTCTATGTATTCTTTGCAAGGTTTGGGATTCCCTTTTTAAATGTTGTAGGTCCACGTTTCTTGTATTCAAGTGATAAAATTTAACTTTTCAATTCCTTAATCCATTGCTTCTGCATCAAATTATTCATTGAAATAACTAGTGAGGTTCAAGTAGAACGTCTATCCGTTTTGTGACTGTGTCTGGGAAGTGCATTTGACACTGAAATTAAAGTTAGAAACTTGGTGATTTGCATATAAGATATAACTGCTATATCATTAAGAACAATAATATATGCTCTCTCAACATGAACAGAAAGCACATACTGGTACTTCTATTTTAGACCAAAAAAAAAAAAAACTGAAAATAGTGAAATACATGATGTTAGGAGAAGAACGGGGTGGTCAGGTGTGGTTGGGGAAGGGATAAATGATATGCTACTTTCTAGTATTTGTTTTGCCTAATTTTCATTTCCCTCTCCCCCACCTGTTGATAGCTGTATACATTCCTCGAGACAACGCTGGTTTGCTTAGCTGTGGTCCCTAGTTTTATCAGATTCTTTGGTGGAGCCAAGAATCATTCACTGTCTCCTGGAGGCTTTGCTGTCATCTTTTTGGCTTCTAGTAAGTATAAGCAGTCTGCTTAGATTAATCAAGTTAATCTGACTTGCATTCTCATGACTATTAATGTTTCTTACAGATTGTGTGCCTTGATGCAGTTCTTAATCTAGCCTTTGCACTAAGTCTTCTCTGTTTCGTAGTCATGCATGTATCTCTTCTGTTAAGCAACACAACTTCAGTAGAGGTAATCAATACAATGTTATTTTCTCTTTACTCTATTTGAACTGGTATATGTAATGCTATTGCTAGACATGCATTAGAATTTAGAATGTTGTTAACTTGTGTCTAAGACCCAGCATATTCCTGTTCTCTTGACATTGGAAATATGTCAGGATATTTATAAGCTATGATAACAGAATCATGAATTTCATTAGCTCATCTTTGATTATGATAAGATTGTTATGAGCTGGGGCATCAGTTTTTGTTTCAGTGAGGTGTTGATTCAACTAAATATTTCTCATTGTCTCATTGACCTTTCTCTATGACAAAGGCCTGGTGCACTAACTACCCAATAATTTTGAAAACAACTCAGCATTGTTTTTTAAAGCTCAGATCAGCGTAGTTTGTTCTTGAATGTTCTGCATGCAGCTTAATGCCTTCTTTATCTAAAAAGATTATTTGGGAAAATGATGTTTTAGGTTCATGAAAAGAAAAAAGGAGTCAGGTGGAGGTACGACCTGGGCAGGAAGAAGAATTTTGAGCAGGTAATATCTAATATTAAGTAGCAAAAGATTACAAAATAATAATAAAACAGATAAATAAACATGTTTAACTATAGTAAACTATTTTTAAGCTCATAAATTTAGGAAGAGACATTACATATATGATTCCTGAGTTAAGAATTAAAAAATAAATAAAAAAGATGTATTTTTATTATTATCTCTGGTTCAAAGTCACAATTTGCCATGATGGGTATTCCCTTAATGGATATGCTATATTGGATCTTATCTGTTGCACCAAGCGTATGAACATTAAGCATGGATTGATTAAGCGAAGAATAACGTGATATTGATTCAGGGCTTTGCTTGCGGAGTGGAGTGTGTTTCCGTGAAATAAATTATATGGAACAAGTGTAATAGTATGGACTGTAGACATCAATTCCTATTTTTTCTGTCCTTATAAATTGCAAAGGGAGCTTGTGTTTCTGCTCATTTATAAATGAGGAAAATGGGGGCAAAATTGAGAAAAAAAGGTACATTTATAAGTGTTTTTTCTGCACACCTTTCAGCCCCTCTCCCTCCTCAGTGACCAAAACCTAGTTTAATGATGTGATTTTTTTAATGTAATTTAACTACTGGAATAAATCCTTTAATAGTAGTCTCATGATCTCTAATTAAACTACTAGGTTGTAAATATAGTAATTCACTCTTACCTGATTTTTCATCCATTTTTGCCTTTTACTTTTCCAAGGTTTTTGGCACAAAGAAGGCTCTGTGGTTGTTCCCATTGTTTGCCAAAGAGGATTTTGACAACATACCTGCCCTAAGGGGCTTGGAATTCCCGACACATTCAGATGTTGATGTATGAGGTTAGGGGACCTTGTAGGTTTAATCCTTCTTTTAAGCTATCCATGCTATTTTCTGCTTACTTCTTAACATTGAGCATAGGACACGAAAATATTACGTGGTGCTTGATTGTAGATTTTTGAAATCGTAGAATTGTCTAGTAGATGTTACAGTGTTAGTTAATCAACTTAAACTGCTAGTTAGAAAATTAGTTCCGAGTTGTTTAGTGACATGACTCCTCTAGGCTCTAACTAAACAACTTGCAATAATTTTCTAACTAACAGACTAACTAACACGGTAATAGATGGATGTATGTAATCTTGGATCCAGTTAGTATTGATTATCTTGTAGTCAGTACATGAAATGAACCTGTCATCTCATGGGGACAAAATGTAGATTTGCTTTTGAAGGACAAAATTCAGTCCAAGTGATTGACTTGTCTATTGTTGCACCATTCTTGCGAAATGCTGTTAAAGATTTGTATGTGGAATTGATTGATCAGAGTGGAACTTTTACTTCTATCAGTTAGTGCATTAATAATATGATTTCTCTCTTGTACTCATTGACCTTCATTGTAACAAGAATTTAAGAGTTCATCCAAATATTAGACTTGGTCAGGTATTGTGGAGTCCAACTTTGACCGGGAGAGATGGAACTGTTGAGAATGGGGTGGGAAGAGTGAAAGGATGGCATATATAGGCAACATGCATAGCTATAGCTGTAGTTTAAATAGCTGATTCTCATTCCTTCCATTATGGTTTTATTACCCCTATCCAAATGGAATTCGCTTCAAGGAGTCAAGAAACTAATTCTATTATTTAATTATTGATAATTAATGTTGGTCAAGTTCGTACGACTCCAACCACCTTTTTCACTAAAGCAACAAGATGCACAAAATGGGAAGGAATATGAATTCATATTAGTTTAATTACGTGAAGATTTCATGAATGAAACCTATTGCTTGTCGATTAAGAAAGAAGATACTGAAACATGCTGGATTACAAGCAGCGAGGTTCTTGAAGCAGAAGCCATGCCATTAATATAGGTTTCACAGTTAAAAAAATTTTGCCGAGACGGGGTAGTGTTCAGATTTCCCTATTCGTGGAAGGTGGAAGCTTGTTTTTTTACCCGTCTCTCGGATTACTTTGAAAATCCAAGGCATGTTTCATATTTGAGAAAGTGAAATACTTGGATAAAAGATTTGTGAGGGTCATATGTAATAATTTAAGAAAAATACTAGCAATATACTCTTGTACACATTTTCCTTTAACACAATTTATTATTTGGTGGATTAACATGTGGTTGGTCCAAATGGTAACTAGCTCGGATCCCTTAAGCAAGTGGTCAGGGATTCGATCCCTGACTCTTCTATATAGAGAAAATCTAGTTGGGAGATGTCAACCATTAAATGTTGTTTAGTATTTCGTAAGATTAATTTTCACAGATACGCGCGGAGGATCCTTTAAGAAACAAAAAAAATCTATTATTTGGTGGATTTCATTGAGATTTGTTAAAGCATGAGTTCACTTTTTTATTTAGTAGGTCGCATGTGAATTTAACCAAATAATAGCCGTGTTGAAAAGAATGTAAAAGAGTGTTTTGCTAAGTGGCTCATACTTTAAAGAGGGTAATTTTTTATATTTATAAAATAAAAACTAAAGTTTAAAGGTATGTCGTAAAAGTTGTTTAAAAAAAAGGTATATCGTAAACGCTTCACAAGTTTGAGGAGTGGTAACCACCTCGCAATACATGCGATTCTACCGGTTGTGGCATAGTAATGATATTAGTATTGTTTTTTGGTACAAGATTAATGATCTTAATATAGACTTTATTTATAAATTCTAGAGAGACTTTCCTATGAGTAATGAGTTATTGAATTGATATTAGTTTGAACTTATCTCATTTTATTTTGGTTAAACAATATTTTTGGTCTCTTATCTTTATGAGTAAAGATCCAAATTGATTCTAAACAAAAAAACACAATGAGATTTTGGTCTCTGAGAAATGAAAAACATCAATTTAGTCATCAAAAATGTAAAATGCGGGTCAAAATAGTCCCTGACAGGGACTAAAATGTCCCTAAAAATTACCCTGAAAATGACTAATTGATATTTTTATTTCTTAGGGACCAAAATATCATCGTGTTTTTTGGTCAAGGACCAATTTGGACCTTTACTCTATCTTTATTTTAGGTTTCGATTTGATCCTTCTTTTATTTTTTGTTCCGATTTGGTTCTTTAAGTTTTAAAATCATTCAAAGTTGGTACTTTCTATCAACACCATTCTAATGGTGTTAGATTCTGGCGTTAGCTCACTAGAATTTGGGTATACCCATCCCTCTCTTCTACTTTCTCTTCCTCCTTCCTTTTTCCTCCTTCTTTCTTCATTCTTCCATTTTCCCCCCAAATCTACCTTCAACACATTCAAAACAACAAATCCCAAACAAAACTCTAACCCCAAATTAATTTTGACACTGAAAAGATTATAAATTTGAATTCAATATCCATTTGTGTTTCTCTCTCTAAACTTGTATTTCTCTCTCTTAAACTTGTGTTTCTTCTCTAAAAGTTAGATTCTGGCGAGGGTATCCAGATTTCGGCAAAAAATCTAACACAGTTAGGGTTAATTTGACTGAAAGAACCAAAATAGTGTAATATTTGCAAGATAAGGGGCCATTTCGAAAAAAAATAATAATAATAGAGAGACCAAATTGAAACCTAAAATAAAGATAAGTGATGAAAAGTATAGTTTAGCTCTTTATTTTTATTTATGTCTTATCATCATCTTATCTCTTATAATAACTTTGTATATTTAATTAGTTTTTAGGCTTAACCCACATTTGAGTTCAACCACTTTCTTCATGGTATGACTGAAACATTATCTCAAGAATGACACAAACCTCCTCCACTTCCAGAAGTGGTGAAATGACTGTGCCAATAGAATGTATTGTTACTCCAAAAGCATCTACAAACTCAGAGATGCGTTTAAAGCCACAAAATCCTGACTACTTCCATTGGTGTCGGTTTGACAGACTTGTTCTTGCATGGTTAAACAAGTTGTCAATGACTTTATTGGAGAAACTTCAGCCCCTTTCCTTATGATCTGCTCCCTTCATATGTATATGTCAGTTGGAAAGAGCTTTGATCACTTTCAACATTGACGTATATCAAATCATCTTCTTGAGAATCTCGTCAATCTCACCGTAGACATAGAAAAGAAAAACCTCACACGCGGATCAACTAACACTCCAAGTGTCATTTGCCTTTTGTGCCAGCCAATTTTCAAGATCCAAACTTGTTTTTTGCTTAATGACATCCAGTTTGAAGGGGATGATAGAGCAAAATCTTATCTTATGATTTAGTTTGAATTTATCTCATTTTATTTTGAGTTATGTTTTATCATATCGTTATCTTATCGCTTGTAGCAACTTTGTCTAGTTAATAAACTTCATGACATTACTCACATTGGAGCTAGTCTGCCTTTCTTCATGAATAACAAATTAATCATGGTTCTACTATATATGAATGATTCAGATGAATTAGCCTTAATGTGTGTCTGTGTGATAATCTTGTAAAAATAATGTCTATCCAAGTATTATTTTTCTTCTTGTTACCGTAGTGAAGGGTTACCTTGGCTCTTGCTAGAATAATTGGGTAAAGAATAATTATGTATCTTTATAATGAATTCTCCTAAGAATCGTCAAAAAGAAATTATTAAACAGCTTTTTGGTTCCTTAAACATTAAATATTTTTTTGTTTAATACTTCTGCTTTAGGCAAAAATGCAATTTTGCATCTTAAAGTTTGGGTCATGTAGAACTCAGTCCTTGAAATGTAGAAGATGTATTTCGATCCTTAACATTCACAGTATGCAAAGCGACCATTCCGTTAAATTTTCAACGAAAGCGTCACAAGCAGCATATGTGACTAAAACTCTTCAAAAAATATCCCTTTTCACAATGTGACTCACCTTCTCCAAACCCCAAAAGCATCTTCCCAAATCACATTCCACCAAATCCCTGACCCTAATTCACTCATATCATGGCTTGCTAATTCCAAAAATGAAGGGTGGGAAGACGAATTTCTGTCACGTTTTAAGTGTACAAGATATGCATGATTGAAAGTTGATTTCACAAAGGTCTAGTACTTAATAAACTATAAACTAGATCTAAATAACTGCCTCCTTGGGGGGGGGGGAATTAATAAACATATTGAAACAAAAAAATAATCTATAACAACTGGTATGTGTTGTAATGAGTAATTCATAGTTTCTGTTATTTCTGTTAGTGTTGTTATGTTTGTTATTAGAATAAGTCTCAATTAAAGTTGTTATAATTGATTGATAAGAGGCTAGTCAATATGTGCTCTGATCTAGGTGTATAAATAAGTGAAGTATACACATAAGTCACATACAATTTTTACATACAGAATATTCATTCTCTTTGTTGTGTTCTTTTCTTTCTCTATGACTAAATAGTGTGAGTGCATCCTTGTGAGTGAGTGTGGTAACTGTGATAGTTCGAACAAATTGGTATCTAGAGCAAGCAAAGTCAGGGTCCTGTGTGTGTGTATGCGATCATGGCTTCATCAAATGGCAATGGAAGTTTTCTTTCTAACTTGCCAATTCTTGATGGCAAGAACTATGACCAGTGGGTTGTAAGGATGGAAGCCATTCTTGGTTTTCAAGAGATCCTGGAGATCGTAAAGGATGGAGTCTCTGTGAGGGAAAAGGATGATGCGGCAGTCAAGAAGAAAGATTACAAGGCAAAGTGTCTTCTTCACTCTTGTGTGGATTCTAACAATTTTGAAAAGATTTCGAAGGCCTTGTCTGCAAAAGAGGCCTGGGATATCTTGCATAAATCGTATGGTGGTGCTAAAAAGACCAAGAAGGTAAGGCTGCATTCGCTAAGGAGACAATATGAGTTGCTGTCAATGACAGAACAGGAGACCATAGCAGATTACTTCAACAAACTCCTGCAATTGGTGAATTCAATGAAAAACTGTGGAGAAACAATGGCTGATCATCAGGTAGTTGAAAAGATCTTGAGAACCTTAACCCCTAGATTTGACCATATAGTTGTGGCAATTGACGAGTCCAAAGATCTTGAAAAACTAAAGATGGAGGAGCTGCAGAATTCCCTTGAAGCTCATGAGCAGAGGCTCAATGAGAGATCGAGTGTTAGAGACACTGATTAGGCACTGCAAGCACAAGTCTCAAGAAGGAGTGGTGCTGAAAGGTGGAAGGATAAAAGGGGTAAGAGTAAAGATGCAAGCTCCAAGCATCATGGAACTGTGAAAAACCATGATCAAGAACAGCCAAAGAATGATAAAGATGCAGCTGAGAATTCATCAAGAAGGAGTGGATCAGCTGGAGGAAGAAAGAAGTGGAACAAAAAGAAGGTAAAATGTTTCAATTGCCAGAAATACGGTCATTTTGCTAGTGAACGCTATAGCAAGAAACAGTCAAAGAGATCAGATAATGAAGCAAATATGGCATATGATGAGGACTCAGATTCTGATACTGTCTTGTTGATGGTTACAACAAGCTCTGAGCTAGGTAACTCTGACATATGGTATCTAGACTCGGGCTGTTCTAATCACATGACCAGTCACAAAGAATGGTTAGTCGATTTTGATGACAGCAGAAAAAGTAAAGTCAGGTTTGCTGATAATCACACAGTACCTGTTGAGGGAGTTGGCAATGTGATGATCAGAAAGAAAGATGGGAAGAATGCTGTGATTTCTGATGTACTATATGTCCCTCATATGAAGAGTAATCTGCTCAGCATTGGCCAGCTGCTGGAGAAAGGATTCACCATGCATATGCAGCATGAAGAAATGGAGATCTTTGATGCAAGCAATAGAAAGATTCTGATAGCACCACTGACTCATAACAGAACCTTTCAGGTTCAGATTCATGCTGCAGAAGCACAATGCTTAGCTGCAGAGGAGATAAAGGATGAATCTTGGTTGTGGCATCTCAGGTTTGGCCATTTGAATTTCAATAGTCTCAGCCAACTGAGAGCAAGAGGCATGGTGTCTGGACTTCCTCAAATCAGAACCTCAGATAAGGTATGTGAGAATTGCTTGATCAGTAAAATGCCTAGAAAGTCATTCGGTTCTTATATTCCTATGAGATCATCTAATGTACTTGAGGTAGTTAATTCTGATGTATGTGGCCCCTTTGAGGTTCCATCACTTGGTGGAAATATATATTTTGTGTCCTTTGTGGATGAGTTTAGCAGGAAGCTGTGGATTTATTTGATCAAATTCAAAGGAGAGGTGTTCCTAGTCTTTAAAAGGTGGAAGCTGATTGCTGAAAAACATGCAAAAAGGGAAGTTAAAATTCTCAGAACTGATGGTGGAGGTGAATTTACTTCACACGAATTTGAGAAGTTTTGTGTAGATACTGGCATTAAACATGAGGTAACTGCACCCTATATTCCTCGGCACAATGGCCTGGCTGAAAGGAGAAATAGGACAGTTCTCAATATGGCAAGGAGCATGCTAAAGAGCAAGTGGCTACCTCATTGTTCTTGGGGTGAAGTTGTTACAACAGCTACCTATGTACTGAATCGATGTCCAACCAAAAAGCTGCATTCTCAGGTTCCTGAAGAAGTTTGGACAGGGAAGAAGCCTTCAGTAAGTCATTTTAAAGTGTTTGGCTCTTTATGCTTCAAGCACATTCCTAATCAGAAAAGGAAAAAGCTTGAAGATGAGAGTGAACCAATGATCTTTGTAGGATATCACTCAGCAGGGTCTTATAGACTGTATAATCCAGAAACACAAAAGATTGTGAACAGCAGAGATGTTTTCTTTGATGAAAACAACAGTTGGAAGTTGAACACTCAGTCTGACAGAGAAGCATCTCATGTATCTGTGATGATAGAGGAGAAGCCTAGTGATGATACTCAAGTCAGAGTAACTGATCTACCTTCATCAGAAAATCTGAGACCACAAAGAGTTAGAAATGTGCCTCCAAGATTTGAAGACTATCAGATGATTCCAGATAGCATGATTACACCTGAGGGAGAGCTAGTTCATTTAGCTCTAATTGCTGATGCAGAACCAATCGGTATTGAAAATGCCTTAAAGAAATATGTGTGGTTAGATGCAATGAAAGAAGAGCTGCGAGCTATTGAAAGGAACCAAACATGGGATCTGGTGGATTTACCTGCTGATAAACATCCTATTGATGTCAAATGGGTGTTTAAGGTGAAGCATAAGCCAGATGGTACTGTGGCTAAACACAAAGCTCGATTGGTAGCAAGGGGATTTTTGCAAAGGGCTGGTTTGGATTACTCTGAGGTATTTGCTCCTGTGGCTAGAATTGAGACAATTCGATTAGTTGTGGTACTTGCAAATGTTAAAGGCTGGAACACGTTTCAACTTGATGTTAAGTCAACATTCTTGAATGGTCCACTTGAGGAGGAAGTTTATGTGACTCAACCTCCTGGATTTGAAGTGACAGGAGCAGAAGACAAGGTGCTAAAGCTCAAGAAGGCATTATATGGCCTCAAACAGGCCCCTAGAGCCTGGAACAGAAAAATAGACTCTGTTTTCCTGCAATTTGGTTTCTCAAAATGTTCTGTAGAACATGGAATTTACATCCAAAGGAGGAACAACTCAGATTTGATGTTGATTTGCTTATATGTGGATGATCTTCTTGTCACAGGTAGTGATCAAAAAGATATTGAGAGGTTCAAAGAAAGTATGAAGGCTCAGTTTGAGATGATTGATCTTGGCAAATTGACTTATTTCCTTGGATTAGAATTTGTTCAAACTAATCAGGGAATAATTCTGCACCAGAAGAGATACATACTTGATGTTCTAAACAGATTCAATATGTTGAGTTGCAACTCTACACCAACTCCACTCGAGGCAAATGTTAAGCTGATAAAAGATGATGAAGAAAACTCAGCTGACAGCACCTAATTCAAGCAGATTGTAGGCTCCTTGAGGTATGTGTGCCACAGCAGACCCCATATCTCTTTCAGTGTGGGACTGGTTAGCAGGTTTATGGAAGATCCCAAGCAATCTCATATGATTGCAGCTAAGAGAATTCTGAGGTATTTAAAGGGGACAGCTAGCTATGGAGTGTTACTTCCTAAGAATGAGGAGCAAAAAGAGGTTATGTTCACTGGGTATTCAGACTCGGATTGGTGTGGAGACAAGTTTGATAGGAGAAGTACAATGAGCTATGTATTTAAATTCTTTGGTGCACCAATCTCATGGTGTTCAAAGAAACAATCAGTGGTGGCCTTATCTACTTGTGAAGCTGAATACATAGCTGCAAGTTATGCAGCTTGTCAAGCCTTATGGCTTCAATCTCTGCTGGAAGAAATTCAGGGTGAAACACAGGTTGTTGTGCAGTTGCTTGTAGACAACAAATCTGCAATTTGCTTGGCTAAAAATCCTATAGCTCATGGGAGAAGCAAGCACATTGAGACTAAGTATCATTTTCTTAGAGATCAAGTCAACAAAGGGAAACTTGAAGTGTGTTTTTGCAGATCAGAGTTTCAAGTTGCTGATATTATGACTAAGTCCTTTAAGATTGAGAGATTCAAGGAGCTAAGGAGAAGGTTGAATGTTGTAGCTTTAGAAACTTTGAATTAAGGGGGCACGTTGTAATGAGTAATTCATAGTTTCTGTTATTTCTGTTAGTGTTGTTATGTTTGTTATTAGAATAAGTCTCAGTTAAAGTTGTTATAACTGATTGATAAGAGGGTAGTCAATATGTGCTTTGATCTAGGTGTATAGATAAGTGAAGTATACACATAAGTCACATACAATTTTTACATACAGAATATTCATTCTCTTTGTTGTGTTCTGTTCTTTCTCTGTGACTAAATAGTGTGAGTGCATCCTTGTGAGTGAGTGTGGTAACTGTGATAGTTCCAACAGTATGCTGCTATTCCAACTAAAAAACACCCAAAGTCCATATGAAGAGAAGTTCAATGTTAGAGAAATTTTAAGAGTTGATGTAGCTGAAATAGTGATACTATGGTACAGATCAAACATGATGTAGAAGCTGCTACAAGCCCACTACTAGAGTCAACTTGTACCCATTTTGGAATGGAGCATAAACAGAAAGAGAAGGTAAAATAATAGTAACATTCTCATCTTTTCCTTATAGTGCAGTTTGATGCATGCGCATGATCTTCATGTCATCGTATAAGCTCTCACTGAATCTCAATTTACGCAGTTGATGATAGCAAATTAGCACTAGTAAATTGTGTTAGAACCACAAAAACATTAGTGGCACTTAACCAAGGTTCAAATCTTGTTTCCCAACAATTCAGAAAGATTTGACCGACCTAGATTGAGGGAGAGAAAGAAAAGATGACTCCCATTGCAAAAAAAAAGTATATTTTTTGAAAGAGATTTAATCATTTGAGTAGCACGTGATACTTTCTATCACAATTTAAGGAAAAATTTAATGGATGAGTTGTTTTGCACATTCAATAAACTCAAAAATCAAATGCACATTTTTAAATTTCAAAGACTAAGCCGCATATGACCCAAATTTTAGGGTTAAATTATATTTTTCCCTACGTTTTAAGTAATTAGGATAATATTAGCAGAACTTCTAAGAAAAATGTAACATTACTTGGGATAAAATACAAGGGGCAAAACATTTTGATTTAGGGTGTGTTTGGGTTAAAAGTTTAATTAAGCACTTATTCAATATGTTTTTTTTTAAATAAGCTAAAAATAATTTTTTTTAATAAGCTTCTTTGACAAACTTATGAAAATAAGCTAAAAAGAGTTTATAGAAAAATCACAAACTATTTTCATAAATATTTACATGATTTTATTTCCATAAACTATTTTCATAAATCCAAATAAGCTCTCTATAAGTTCTTCCAAACGTCCCTTAATGTCAGGACAAAAATAAACCTTTCTTTAAGATAAAATAAATTCTACAATCACTGTTTTTTTTTTTTTTAAAAAAAATGTTGTTCAAACACGTTTTCCATTTCACACCAACCAAGAAATTTATTGGAAAAGCGTTTTATTCCCTTCTTTTTTAAAAAATAAAATATCTCTTCCAACATACATCGTGGATTACTTTTGGAACCTCTTGCTCGATGAAACTGGATAGACAACACTTTGTGGAGATGTCCAATTTCCTGATGGCTGGGCCTACTTCCACACCCACCCTATTGAGGCGTTGAGAACGGACTACTCAATTCAATGTAACAAAATTCAATGAATAAAATCCTTAATTTGTTGTGGACTTGTGGTGTATAACCACTTCCTCAATTGGAGAATTCAAGGACTTTAATTTTTTTTATTTATTTTATAGAATGACGTGTGGAATGCTTTAAGGGTTCCATGTTTCTCTGGGAATGGCCTTTTTTTTCAATGGAAACTTCGATGGATTGTGTTAGCTCTCGGGTACTTGCAGCCTTACACATTTGCTTTTACAAACCATTGTTGTATTATTGGAAAGCAACGTAAAGTCATCTTCTGGAAAGTAATAGTGAATAATGGGGGATGGTAAGAGAAACAGAGAAATACTTTACCTTGAAAGCCACCTTAACAAGACTTGCCATATGTGCCTACTCAATTCCAATTGGATGGTACAATCTGGGGAAGGGAACATCCGTGACTAGCCTACCCCAACGGTAAGGATGGGAATAGGCTAGGTCAAGTTAGGTCCTGACAGGCCTGTACTTGACCTGTGTTCCAATCTTAAAGTCTGAGTCTGCACTATTAGCTTGATATAGATCAATTTTTAAGATCTGGCCTGATCTACTTCAAAGCCTGACCTGAAAGCCTATTTAAAAGTCTACTTTTTAACAAGACCTTTAAAAATGTCTCCACCTATAAATAGGTTATGGGCCTTCACTTATAAATAGGCTTGTAAGCTTCTAATGATAAAGTGGTTGGTAGGCCTATATATACCGATAAATAGATCGTTAGACCTTCACAAATAAATATGTAAGTAGACATCTACATTTATATGGGTCAATAGGCCTTTACTTTCAAATTTTATAAACATTATAAATAATATATTACAGTATTATATATTAAATTATATATTATATATGTGTGTGTTAAATAGGCCGGCCTGTAGGCCTAATAGGCTTTTTTTAAAACCTTAGTCTCACCTCTTTAGCTATATAGGCTTTTTAAAAAGCCTTGACCTGACCTTTTTGTTAAATAGGCTAGGTCAGCCTAGACCTTAAATAGGCTAGGTCATAGGCCCCGGACAGGCGGCCTGACCCCTGACAGGCGGCCTGACCTATTTCTACCCCTACCCAGCAGCCCTGTTTTCCCGTGCCTCTTCCAAATCACATTATTGGTCTAGATTCCGGTAGATATCCTCTATAGCCATTACTTTTTTTTTTTTGAAGGGTCTCGCTAATCGTTGTCACAAGGACACTGATTGAGAAATAAAAAAATGATAGACTCTCATTAGGAATTTAAGTATAACACATCTCGATATATTAAATACATTTTTTTTTTCAATGAAAACTTGTTACTTTTGATTTTTTAATCGGTGTCTAAGATAGAAACGGGTTAGTATTTGCCTTATTTTAATCATAAAAGATGCCACAATAATAATACTAAAAAATTTGGTCCTAGATATCAACTACCCCCTCTCATGTTCCAAGATATCTAATATCTTTAGTCATAAACGAGAAAAGGAATAAAGTGAACAAATATTAAAAATTGATGGAGGAGCTGTCCATTTAATCAGTAGAAACTATCAAAAGATTACTGAGTTTAATGAATATTTATAGACAAGTATATTAGAGAACAACAAAGGAACAAGTGAAGCAAGCTGTCGTGTAAACTAAAGAATGCAGTCACAATTACACGCATTCACACGTTTATGTATTAATACATCGTTAAATCAATCATTAAAAATGTTTGAGGAAACTTATGATTGATTTAACAATATATTAACGTGTGAATGCATGATTTTTTTAATATAGGAAATCCGGATCTGTAAACTAACAATAAATGTAAAACTATCAAGTAAACAGCATTCACAAAGGATCATTTGGAATTGTTTTATACAAAATTGCCTAATGGGATTTTTCTAAATGATGATAACTACTTTCCAGTTTAATCGATTGAACTGTTACCTATATGGCACAAGTCAAAACGAGAAAACATGGAGGTACTCCTCTTAAAAGCAGGAGAATGAAACCAGAGAACTTATACAGAACATCATATGTATACAAACTAATACAAGATCATCATCTCTTTAGGTCACAAAGTGAGTTATCCCCAGGATCATTAGGTTGACTCCTCTTAGAAGCTTGTTCAGGAATGGTTAGGGAGAAACACACAATGAGTGAGGTAATGAAGAGAATGAAGCCAAAGGGCACCATCCAGAGCTGCCTATTTGTTGGATGATATTTGTGTAGCCACCATACAAGCACAAGACCTCCTGCTATGCTTAAAAACAATGACAAGAAGAAAATAATCAAGCATGGCTTTGTTATCCACCTTCTTTTCTTGTGGTCTTCATTTTCCTCTATGTCATTTGATTCCATCTAATTGCAACACCAGAAAGAAGAGGTTTGCCCTGAAATTGAAAGTTAACAAACAAATAAAATCATTTCTAGTTTGCTAAAAGAAAAGGGTATTCAATTCAGAGCACAAGACAACTTGCCTACAAGTGTTATGGAAGAAGCAAAAGTGAGGAATGTGATGAAGCAGGTTGGTGGCGGGTATGTTGAAAATGATGGGGATGTGAAAGAAGAAAGGACAGGAGAGGGAAATAAAAACATGAGTGCAGAAGAGCTAAAAAGGCAAGAGGCCCATGATGTGGGATTCTGTTTCTGTTAGAGTCATACAAGTACTAAGTTCTTATTGAACTATACTTGTGGGAGTCCTTTCTTCATTTATTTTTAAATCAAAGTTGTTAGTATTTATTGAAGAGTAAAAATTAGGGAGAAGTCTCAAGTTTTGACACTTCTGGTGGGGGGAGTTATTTAGGGTGGATTGCAACTGATATATTTAATTCTGGTTCATCGTTTGAATGCTATTTTAGCAACTAGATCCTCCCTTGGGAATCCGAAGTGAGCAGTGGCTTAGCCTTCCAAATGGGGACCACGTACAAAAAGTAAAACGTTTATTAAGTATTTAAGTAACAAAATTATGAGTATCATAGGACGTTTGGCAGAAGTATTTAACTTGAGAATCTTAAGTTCTTGTATTTGGTATGATTTTTAAAAAAATACATTCACATGGAAAAGTTTTTGTTATATAGAAAGACTAATAAACCCTAATGTTACGGCTAGGACGGAACCTAAGTATCTTTGCTAAATGTGAATCTTGGGATCACTCGATGTGTGTGTTCTCCCCCTTGCCTGGTGTTGTAGGAGTTCTTTTTATAGCCCTTAAGGGGTTTGAAAAGTATGATTTGGTCACCCTTTGTGGGTCCCAATTGGTTAACGAAATGTACGAATGTGTCATTACCTTTTTCCATTACGTTACCAGTTGTGGGTGTCCTCACTCTCCTCACGTGTTACTACTCCTTCTAGAACATTTCAGGCCTCACGTGTAACATGTGCTCTTTATGCTCTGTTGGGTTGCGCCTCAGCTCCTCTTGGGGGCCTTCCATGGAGCTCGGATCTTGGAGCTCAGGTCTTGGATCTTGGTAGAAGATTTCTTTCCTCGGTCTGCAGGAGGTCGCGCTCTGGCTCCTCGAGTCTCAGCTTGGCATGGGAAGCTCGGCAAAGACTGGAAGGGAATGTTCATCCTAGCGGGTCTCGTCCGATTTTGGAGAAAACACCCTTAAAATATTTTTTTGATTGGGAGAAAAGAAATCATGTATAAAATCAAGGTCTGAAAGTTTGCACAATTTTTTTCTAAATTATTTTAATTTTTAACATTTTTATAATTTTTTTATTTTTTATTTTTCATTTCCATTTAATCTATATTCAGGGGTACTTTGAAAATAATACTTACATTCTCAAGAAAGATGCTCTTAAACCAAACATGGAAATCAAAGATTTCCAATTAATATTTGTTGGCAAAATTTAATTATTTTATTGTTGAATTTGTGTGAGTCAGTTGTTTAGTGTGCTAGAGTTTAAGAGTTTGTTGTTGTATATTGAAGTTATTTTTCTGGTTTAGTCAGCCGACTTAGTGGCTAGTTGATTTGATATTTAGGAGTAGTTGGGTTATGGAGAACATGCTAGATGTTGGTCTTATTTCAGTTATGTATTTTTGCCTATTTAAAGGGCCTCAGTCGTTTGAATAAAGGATGAAAAACAAGTTCTATCATTCAACTTCCTTATCCTCTCTTTTACTGATAACTTGATAATAACATTCCTAATAATGTTTAAGGCATACTAAACATATTTTTAAGGTTAAATTCTACTTTTGGTCCCCTATCTTTATTTTATTTTCCGTTTTGGTCCCTCTTTTATTAATTTTTTCGATTTATTCCCTTATCTTTATTTTAAGTTTCAAAGTGGTCTTTTTCACTTAAATTGTGATATGATGAGGACCACATTGGTATAACTTGTGTAAAATAAGGGACCATTTCGGAACAAAAGAAGTAAAAGAGGGACTATGTCAAAACAAAAAAAAGGGACCATATGGATTTAACTTTCGTAAAATAAGCGAGCATTTCGGAACAAAAAATAAAAGAAGGACCACATTGGTATAACTTTGCAAAATAAGGGACCAAATTGAAAAAATTAGTAAAAGAGAGACCAAAACGGAAACTAAAATAAAGATAGGAGACCAAAAATAGCATTTAACCTACTTTTAACATTTCGAAAAGTCATCATCATTCCCCACGAAATCATGATTTCTATGCCTAAGCCTATTCTTTAACCTCACTCTCTTCAAGAGGAATGTTATTTGAATATCCATTTTGGGACACCTATAATAAACACCTACATGTTAAATGAGTACAACTTGAATTCTAAATTTACAACTGAAGTTAAAAAAGAAAAATACACTCAAAATGGGTGTCTACTATAGATGTCCCAAAATGGATGTTCAAATAACATTCCTCCTCAGCAAACCCTAAACCCCCAAATCTGAAAACCCATTTTATACTTCTTCAACCTCACTTCACTACAAACCCTAAATCCCCAAACTCAAAAATCTATCCAAAACTTCTTCTTCAACCTCAGTTAACTGCCCTAAACCCCCAAATCCCATTTCTTACTTCGTTAGAGGAGTGTGGGACCACAACTCCTCTATGCATACGTTTGCGCCATTGGATTGGAACTTGGTACTTGTGTATGGAACATTAAATCACTGTCAACAAGAATAGGCTGCAGCAGTGTTTTTATGGGTAAAGGAATAATAGGCTGCATTTTGAGGATATGTTCATTTCATTAGTGAATGATGATATCATTTTAATTAATCATTACCAAATTGAAATGCTTACGATAAAACATTAGATAGAAAACAAAAACATAGCAGCACTTCAAAACCCAATTAAATATTCAAAACTGTGTGTATTGTTTATAGTCATTGCATGGGACCTATATTTGAAAGAAAGTTACGGATAATGTTTCACAAATATTTCAAACGCAAAAAGGTCACAAACTTTAAATTAGTAGTGGATATGATGGAAAAATGATGAGAGAGAAAAAAATCGTAACGATAAAAAATTGGCTTAATTGCACTTTTGATCCTCCAAGTATTACGATTGTGCAATTTTGGTCCCTCGGATTTTAATTGCGCCAATTGGGTCCTCCAAGTATCACGATTGTGCAATTTTGATTCCCTAAGTTTTAATTGCGTCAATTGGGTCATCCATGTATCATGATTGTATAATTTTGGTCCTCCAAGTATCACGATTGTGCAATTTTTAACGTCAGTAGCCTACATAGGACACGTGGGACTGATATGACACTTAGTGAAGTCAACTTGACAGTTTGCGGGACATTCTTATAAGATATCATTGACATCTCACACAATTTAATAGTCAAATGCACATCATTAAGTGTCACATAAGAATGACACGTAAACTGCCAAACTAGTCTCATTAAGTGCCAAATCAGTCGCACATGTGCTTCGTAAGCTATTGACGTTAAAAGTTGCACAATCGTGATACTTGGAGGACCAAAATTGCACAATCGTGATACTTAAGGGACCAAAATTGTACAATCGTGATACGTGGAGGACCCAAGTTGCGCAATTGAAACTTGGGGGACCAAAATTTCACAATCGTGATACTTGGAGGACCCAATTGGCGCAATTAAAATTTGAGGGACCAAAATTGCACAATCATGATACCTGAGGACCAAAAGTGCAATTAAGCCTAAAAAATTAAAGTTTGAGAAACTTTTTTTCTGCATAAATTTCACTTCAACCCGTCAACTTCGAAATTTCTTTAGGATTTTGATAAAATAAAACATTTAGGGACAGTAATCCATCAGTAGTGGTCCGCTATTTTGCAAATTTTATATGAAGTGATATAATGTGTCCATAACTTTTCTTTCAACCACCTACATAAAACATGTTTGGAATCACAGTGGAAGTGAAAGCTATTAATACTAGCTTCAGAAATTTCACGTTCTAACGTGATTTTCTCATATCCAAACCCTCATTCTAAACATGCTAATAATCTGTGAGCAAAGTGCAAATTAGTCATGGACAAATTGACCAAAATTTAATCAAGTTTAGCATTGTCAAGCAGCCAACTTATTAGCTGTTTGTATAGCCCAAATGCTGAATCTGAAATTGATCCATATATTCAGGTTCCCAAAGTATGTAACCTTCCGCCTCACTCAATTTTAATGGGCTTTCTTCGGTCAAAAAAATATTGATATTCAGAATTTCATTTTTATTTTTCCTTTTACCTCTTAAAAAATTATGTACAATTTATATTTTTGCGATTAGAAGTCAATATTTTTATTTACATAATTATATAAAATTAAACCATAAGTTTACATATAAAATAATATATATATATATATATATATATATATATATATATATATATATATTTCTATTTTTTAGGTACAATTCATACTATGTTTATATAAATTGGATCAACACGTACTTGAACGACAGTAATAATACAATCAAATATTAGCAGTCCCTGGCGTGGGTCCATGACAGAAAAAAAAAAAACATTGTCCGGCTATTATTTGTGGAGAGTTACGATAGTTTAATTGCTATACACTGACAGTATAAAATATTTTTATACAGACATCCAATCATAAGTTGCCACATCAGTAAAAAAAAATTGAATTTTAGACTAATTATCTTAAAAGTCATCCATACCATGATTGGTGATTGGTTGTCTGTGTAAAAATGTTTTACATTGTCAGTACATAGCAATTAAACTCTTCTTACAATTATTCCGACAATTTTGAGTGAATACTCAAATTCTTCCGTGCAAAATTTTATGGATCCATTTTCGGTTCCTGGAAAAATTAATTAGATATTTAGTCCCTCAAATTTGTAAATATGGGACACATTAGTACCTAAACTTAGTTCTAATGTCCATTTACCTGCTTAAGTATCCCATTAGTTGATCCATTAGTGGTCCTGTGTGACCTATGATGAATTTTCGTCATAAAAAAAAGTACATAATTTTCAAGTATTTGGGTTTTAAAGTTGTGCACGCTTTTCACTTTTTATTCATTTTTCACGGAGGAAATTCGTCATAGGCTATGCAAAACTACTAACGAGTCAGGTAGGATGATTAATGAGACACATAGACAAGTAAACGGATGTTGGAATTAGACTGAGGGACTGAAGTGTCCCCCGCATTTATAAATTTAAGGGTTTAAATGAATAATTTATTTTTTTAGGGATTAAAAGTGAGTCCCCGAAATTTTTCAGCGACCAATTTGGATCTTCACTAGACAATTTTTTAGATAACTTTATTTGTGAAAAGGTAATATTTATATTATATAGTATAAAAAGTAAAGGAAGAGTGCTAGCAACAGACTCTAATATTCTCTTTCCAACACTCACTCTCCTATTAGTTGAAATTCATATAGGTCTCACTAATCCATGTAGGTCTCACTTGAATTTTGTAGGACCCACAGAGTGAGTCAAAGAGTGAGGGGGCGAATAGCTAGTTCTCGTTGGATATCCTATCGGACTCCAAAAACGAAGCAATTATGGAGGGCATCGGGGGGAGAGGCCAACGATCCGATTTGAAATTTTCTCAAATGTGGCTTGATAAGCGACAACCAAGCCCTCTTGTTGAAGCTTGAACAGTGTTGCTTGGTGGTTTTCGTAGGAGGAAGGACTGAAACAGAGCTCCAAGGCACGAACGAAGGCATCCCACGTGGAGAGTTGGTGGTTGCTATGTAGTCACTTATACCAACTAAGAGCATCGTCGGTCATATAGAATCCGACGAGGTCCATGTGCTGGGGCGGGGCAGTGCTGTAGTAGAGGAAGAACTGTTCAGCTTGGAAAATCCAATCAAGGACGTTGGTGCCGTCAAAAGGTAGTAAGCTGAGTTTCGGTGGATGCAAGGTGGTCGAAGGGGAGCCTGAATCTGAATGTGAAGTGAAGGGTGGCAGGGGTGATAGGGCGGACAGATTCGCCACTTTATCAGCCAAGGCGTTGAGGACCGAAGTTAGGATTTCATTGCGCGCATCCATTGTGGTTTGCAGGGATGTGTGGGATGCATCCATTCTAAGTTGGAGCTGGTCTAGGCGTTCTTGGATGGCGGCCATGGAGTCATTCATGGCAGAAGCAGGTTTGGGAGGCATAAATGTGCAATGAAAGCACCAAATGATAGCAATGAAGATTGAAGGGTCCTTATCGAGCAGGGATGGCTCCAGAAGGTTAAGAGGGAAGGGAATAAACTTATAACAATTTTGCATTTAATTCTTCTCCTCCTCATTCATTAATATTGCACCCATATATAGATGAGGTAGTTTCCTAAGAAAGTGGATCTAATGCCACCTGACTTACATGATTCCTAACAGAAAGAAATATCCTAACAGCTGGCAAATCCTAAGAATATTCTAGAATTCATAAAAATGCATTAATTGAAATTGATATCTAATTATGCCTTGAAACTTGTTCTGTTTGGGCTCAATATTTCCACCGGCTCATGACTCGTATCACCAACTCAACCTTGATTTACTTAAGTTACCCCGCTATGATGAATGTAAATCTGCATGTGTGGGGCAGTGAATTTCGAGCAGTTTTTTTTTTTTTAAGAAAGAAGGTGTTCCAATTTTGAGGTATGCCAAGAAGTCCTCTGTTGTAAAAGTAGCTTTTTCTTGTTTATGCTACTAGGGTTAATGCATAATTGAGTATCAGATAGCATACTAGCTTCAAAAGGTCGATAATTACTATTGATTTCTTATTCTTCGAATCTATTACATTCAATGAGTTCAGTCAATATATGTCCTCTGTTAAAGGATAGGTGAGGGAAAGAAAAACAAAGATTTACATTGTGCTGGAGTTAGTTGATGGGGAAGAACTATTTGACAAAATCGTAAGTTGTTCATTTATTTTACATACTATATATTTTTTCGTCTGATAACTCTTCAAGTTTTTTTTATAGAAATGATCTAGTGCTTTGATCATGTTAACATTTTTATGCACTTCTTTTTTAAAATGAAAATGTTTTGTTCAAATTATAAGTCACGTGGAAATTGACTTATCACCCTGAAATAAGTTGTGGACTAGGGAATATTTTTGAGCAATTTAGGCTGATTTATGCTCAATTCATAGCCTGATCCAATTTCAAGCTAGCAGTTTATTCCTTGTAGCAATTGCAAAATAAAATGTTGATGATGAGATATATTTAGAGTGCGTTTGAAAGAGCTTATAGAGAGGTTATGAGAGTAGCTTATGGAAATAAAGTTTGTCGGAGAAGCTTATAAAAATAAACTTATTTTTAGCTTATTTGATAAAAAGTTATTCAATAAGCGTTTAATTAAGTTGTTTATCCGAGCGTACCCTTATTGCTTTTAAACTCAACACAGTATAGGGTCTTGTGAAGGGAGAAACCCGTTTTACTTCACAATGCCCTGCAAATGAAATAATGTGTAAAATCGAGGAAGTTGCCGAGCCTCGTGGTTTTAATGTTCTCAAGCGAAATTACAAGGTAACCATGTATTTCTTCAAATTAAACTAAGCAAGCTAGTCTGCATTATCTATTTTCCAAGAGCTATCTTTAGTGTGACAAAGTTTGTAATGTTCTCGAATATCTGCAGATGAAGGTGCAAGGTGACAAGAGCACCTTTCAGTGGCAACTGAGGTATATGCCTTTTATCCTCCCTAGCCACAAGACCATAAATCGGTTGTGCCTAAGTATGATAATTCCAATTTTACCTAAGTAATCTAATTGCTAATATAGATAGACTCTTGAATTAGTCATTTCTGGTCTAATATACTTGGCTTTGAATCTGGCTAGTGACTGGAACTTGTGTGATAAATGGAAATCGGTGAAACCAACTGTAAAAACAGTGATTTCAGTTCGATTGATTTGAATGCCTGACACTTTTTATAATAAATCTTTGATCAACTTCAGTCTTCATGCTCTCAAATTATGTATTGTCTTGAGGCAAGGACTTAGAAGGAGTTTGAATATTTGTAATAATACCTAAAAAATGTGGCACTTAAATTCACGCTCATGGATGTAGATTGGGGTACCCTTTTAAATGCTTGCTTGACAATAGATTTTCATTGGTTTTCTTAATTCGAATTCATTGGGCTCTGACTGGAGATTATTGGCACAATTGATTGCCTTTGGCTTCAGGTTTTTGAAGTGGCTCCATCTTTTGCACATTGTGGAGCTGCGAAAGACGTGGGTTGATAGAGTGATACACTAGAGTTTCGTAAATAAAAGATAACTATGACTTACCAAGTTGCTCTAATTTGAAAGTAAATTTAAAATTTGCACGAGATGGATAAAGAAGAAATCAAAACTACACCACCCAAGTAAACTTTCATTAATGATTGAGGTCCCTTAGATTTTCTTTTATACTTTTGTTTCTCTCGTTTTTCTAACAATTAATAGGTTATATATATGTATGGAGCATCCATGCTCCACATTTTGTCTGGAGCATGTTAAACGTTTCCGCCAAGAAATTCATGGCGAAATCTAGATCTTCCAGGACATTGAGACTTTTAGTAAGGTGCCACTACATAAACTATGAGTTCATGGACGGTGGGTCAAACACACCCCAAATAAGTAATAGACTAAGGTTCCGTTTGGGTAAACAGCTTATTTAAGTGTTTATATTAGAAGGGTTTATGTGAAAAGCCTTTATGCATTAACCTCCTTTTAATTAAGTTATTTTGTGTTTGGATACATACTCAAAGAAGCACTTTTAAAATCTATAAACTTGAGAGAGGAAGATAGAAGTGTTGGTTTTGATGCAATTTCAAATTATTATGGGATAAAATTGTCCTATAAAATATGGAAACAGCTTCTAGTTTAAGCTTCCATGCAAGATTTTTCAATAAGCTAAAAAAATTGGCTTCTCCAAATAAGCTAAAAATAGCTTCTGGGGGTTAATAAGTTACTTATTTAAGCTTACCCAAACACTGTTTTTTTACACAAAAGCGCTTATATCAGCAGAGAAGCTCTAATAAGCTGTAAGCTATGCTATCTAAATGGGATCTAATTGCTCATGAATCTTACTTCTTAGATTCTCCATGGCCTGGCCTGGCCTACCTCCATAATTTATTTCAAGTCAGTTTAGATTGAAGTTCTTCAAAACCAATTACCCTTTTTAAAATCAATTTTGGGAAGTGGAGTTCATAAGTTTTTTTATTTTCTTTTTACAATTCATACTATTGAATAGGTTAGACAGCCAATTTACTCTGTATTAAGTATGCTTGCAGTGTGGGAAAATATCATAGGTAACATGCATGATCTAGACTAAGGTTTTAAACTTTTAAGTCCACAAGGCTAAGTCTAAGATTTTATATGAAGTGACCACATGGTCTTCATAGAGAATCAATTATTGGTCACCAGACTGGTCTTGAAAGGTGTTAAAAAGTTTCTCACAGGCACTTGCTAGACCGAAATGCCCTTATGCCTTAATATTTCTAAGACACATTATATTAGTAAGGCTAGCAATATACTTTCTAACACTTTCTTTCTAACACATTCTCTCCTGTTGGTTGAAATTAGTGTGAGTCTCACTAATTCATGTGGGTCCCACTTGAATTTTGTAGGACCCACATGAATTTCAACCAATGGGAGAGAATGTGTTGAAAAGAGAGTGTTAAATAGTGTATTGTTAGCATTTCTCTACTATAAATAGCTACAGTAGCAATAGTCATGAGGGTAAGGATTTTTTTTTCCCCATTCACTTGCATCTTCTCACTTACTTGAGCATCAAAATGTCTTGGAAGTATTCAAACTCTTCTCTACACTTCAAGGCTTCAAGAAGGTTATAGTTGTTAGACTAGTTATGTCAAGGGTGATTTATGTACCGGCACGTATTCATTGGGTACAACCAATCAAAATTTTAAAATAATTGTAGAAAGTGCTTTGTTATCATTTTAAGTTATTAGTGTAATGACTAATAAATATTTTATTGGTTGTGTCTAATAGGCATTGTGCCCATACAAAAATTATTCTGTCCAAAAAGATGGGATAGAACACTACATATTTTCATCCAATATTGTTTTGTATACATATGTTCTTTTTTTTTCTTATTGATGATTTTATCCTTAAGGAGGGTTTTTCAGTAGGTTTTAATAAGGCTCATTTTGCTTATGTTTGGAAAGGGTGGGTGGTATGCAAACCTTTGTGGAGCCAACACTGTGATACACAAGTATATTGTTTTGTTTCTATTTCACCTAACTTGGAGCACATGATTGTGTGTATGGCTTTCCAACCCTTCATAGAAGATGAGGTGAGCTTGAACTGTGATGCTAAAGATTAGGTCTTTTTTTTTTTTAATAAAATAACTACTTATCCAAAAAAAAAAAAATGTTCTCGACAACGTTGCGTTATAAAAAATAAAGTTGTCAAAAAATTATCCACTTTTAATGTACAAATAACACAACTTATTTCTTTTCCCATGAAAATGTTATAATTTAGTATGAATCAGTGATGAATATTGAATAAAATTTCGGGAGTATGATATAATATTTTGATAATGTTTTGAAGGAGTATCATACCCAAAAAAAAAATTTAGAAGAGTAATATGTAATTTTCTTAAACACACAGCACAGGTAATTTGTTTTAATTAATTTTATTCTTATTGAACCCACGGAAATATACCACACAAATTGTTAGAATCAACGAAATGGTTGCAAGATTTACATGATTTGTAACTTTTCCTGCAACTTCTGTAGGTTTATTAGCTTCTCTTTTTCTTTTTAAGCTTCATAATTACCTGTTTTTTTTCATAAGTGCAAAACTTTTTAGGAAAAGTCATTTCCTTTAAAATTATAGTTGAATTTCTGTTGAAAAGGTTCAAATGGACATTTGGGCAAAAGATTTGGATTCTCTCATTTTCTTCTCTAATTTTTTCTCCAATGTTATGAGAGAAAAGACATAAAGCAAGTTTTAATGAACCTCACATACAAAAACAAATTTGTTTTTTACTCTATTTGGTAAGTCCAATAAGTTAGCTTATAGCTTATTTGACTAGCTTATAAATTTGTTTGACAGAAGTAGAGATGTTTGATAAACAAGTTTATCTCATTGGCTTATAGTTTTTCTTTATAAGCTATTTTATTTAACTTATTGTTTATAGCTTATAATTTATTGATTTTTCTCTCATTTTTACCTTCATTTATTTAATGAAATTCTCATTTTACTATGTTTGTCATAAATATGTCCTTTTATGTCATTTTATATTTATAAGTCAGTTTAACGACTAATTTTATTAATACTTTAAATTCAATCAGCTTGTTTTTCAGCTATCAACTATCAGCTATAAACTGTCATCTAAAAATTAACTTATCAGCTATAAGCTACTCCCTCTGGTCACTATTATAAGTAAAAAAGTTCTAAAATTTTTGGTCAAATATATAAGCAAATTTCAACTACTTTCATCTTATTTAATGACATTGTTCCTACAATATCATTCATTTAATACCAATTTTGTTTTTTAATAACTCAATGTGAGATATATTTAATAAAAAATGAAGTTTTCTATGAATGTTATTTTAGTTAATACACTCAATTTTTTAACAACATTAAATGAGATTAACCATTTAATAAAAAATAGAGACCCGAGGGAGTAACTTATTAGTCATAAGCCAGCTTATCAACCATTTTTGTCAAACAGAACGTTTGTGTTTTTCTTTCTTTAACATAAGAGGAAAAAAGAAAAAAAAAGAAAAGGATCCGGATCGTTTGGACAAAAATTATTAGAGAGTAGCTATTTGTGACCTTCCCAACCGAAATCCAAATAACATTGATTGAATGAATAAGTTTCTAGTTGGGAAGCGGTTCAAATAAGGTGTGATGGATCAGACACAGACTCCCTCAAATGCTGCACTGAAGTTTATGTCACTACATACACATATACGAGAATGGGACCCATAGCTTTAATCTCACTTTCTAACTGAATACATAAATCCAAAGTCGTATGTTTATATAGAACTGTATCTCAATTGTTACGTGGGACCATTTTCAAGTTGCGGAATTCAAAGGGTCCTACTCGAAGGATCAAGCCAGCAACTTCAAGGACAAGTTGTTTTCATCCCTTTGCAGAGAGCAGTTTACTGGCTCTTTTCCATTTGCAAAATCTTAATTACTTGTAATATTTTCTTGGCCATTCAATTCCAACTCTTGCAGTTTACTTTATGATAACACCTAGAGAAAAAAAAAAATCGAAACTAAAGATAGTGTATCACTAAAATAACTACTCACATGCTCAATCCTGATACACCGGCCTGATTTTAGCACCAGATGCCCAACAATTAAGTTAAAGTATATTTCATAAATGAAAAAGATCAGAGGAGTGATTTTCTGGTTTCGCAAGGTATCTTGTACGCAACTGCGGAGACTAATCCCTCGAGTCGAGTAGGATCACAAGGACGGCAAAACTCTCACTCAAGAGTTTTAACGCTGCTGCATTCCTAGGATTCGGATTAGAACTCGAGACTATTGATTAACCTAAAAGAGATCTATGTCATTTCATTCAAGCATTTTTGGGTGATCAGAATGTGATTTGTTAATTCAAAATCTATTATACACGTTTCTGTAATTTATAATAATATGAGTTGGTGATTTCTTTTTCATCAATGCTGATCAACTTCATTTTGAAGAACTTCAATGCAGAACAACTCATAATATATTGGCTGAAACAGGTTTGGTCAATGGTTAGAGACATTTAATTTAAGCATGGGAGAAAGGAAAACGCTTTAAGCATGGGAGAGAGAGAAACGCTGATTGTACACTCTGTTGACTAATGCAACTCCTCATAAAGTGTTACTGTATATCCCATGCAGTCAACCACATACAAAATGTAAGATCAGTTGAATGCGGTCGGTGAGCTACATACCTCATGGATGGCTTACAGATTGCACCATGTAAGTGGAGTTTTGATGGAATGGCTTCCAAAGGATTAAAAGCATGAATGGATCAACACTCAAAAAGAGTGGCAATTTCCAACGAGGACACTATGAGGAGTTGCAATTTCAACCACATACCATAACTTCGGAAAAATTAAACTTCTAAAAATGGGTAACGTAAGGTGAGATACGTAGTAAACTTTGCTCCTACATTTAACTGTAGGAATGCATTAATTAGTATCTTTGACTGGTATCACTTAATTTTACAGTTTTGGGCTGATTGAGGAATGAATTAGTAAAACCAGGTAGACTAGGTGATGATACCATTTCCATTTGTTGGCCTAAACCATTTCTCAACCGACCTAGATAAATATAGGTGAGTTCAATCCAATTGCCTATGCAACTTTACTAGGAAAGTCAAGTAGTTTCTGATTTCCACCATCCACCACCAAACTTACTCACATTTCTGGCTTCAGCACAACAGTTGAAATAATGATTTAGATCAGCTACTTACATTTCATATTATTGTTTTCTTTGGTTTCCTCTCCCCAACTTTCTTTAGTCTAATAGTGTTTATTGTTTTAAGAATATTGAAATCTATTATTTTTTAAGAAAAGAATTGCCATACAGTGAACTCAAGAAGTTAACTATCCATTGCTTGCATACTCCTTATTATGTACATCTTTGGATAGTGATGAAGGGCATTGCCCTTTAAGGTGAAAAAGACCTAAAACCAAATGGAACTTTCAGCAAATATTGGCCTTGTTTATGTGTAAATCAAACTTCAAATTCTGGATAATATTGTGACCGGATTGATTTATAACTCAACTTGATTTTTCTTTTCAATTTTTAAATGAGGTTGAGCTTTTGACAAGCTAGCACAAGATCAATAATTGTTCCTTGATTGCCAGCCACCAACACCCACCGGCCTTGCATCTATTATCCCCAAATTTTCCATCTTTCCCCATCTGCCTATATCTTGCTGGATGCTGCACAACACCTTACTACACCTTGGACCCTACTATTTAATTTTGGTTAACATTTGCGTGTGATTAACCAGTTTTTATTTCAATGGCACACGTCAAATAACACGAATGGATGGAAAAAAGAACCAAGACTAACATATGATGACAATCCTTAATCCTTATTAAGAGAAAATCTCACACCCCTTTCTTATAGTCTAGGCAATTGTCTCTGCACTTCAATCACGCTATATATTACTATTTACAATAATATAATAATAAATTACAAAACCCAAAATCGAGTTCTTGCCTTCTGGGAGAAAATTATCTATCCAGATGCTCCTTTAGAAATAGTAGGATGGTTTCCCAAAAGTGGTTGAGCTAATATATCCATCCTGTTTTGTCTGTTGAAACTTGAAACTACTTCCCCCAAAATTGATTCATGAAATTAATAATAATAATAAATAATAATCTTAAGCCCCATGTGGTGTCCGAGTCTAATTGTGACTGTGTTTTGAGCGTGAAGGCCTACCATTTTCCAATGCAGCATTTGTATTTTTCTTAAAGAGCAATTTATAGTTCCGTGCGCGGAAAAGATTTTGTTAGGTGAGACAAAATTCACTTTAGTGATTTTTATACCTCGAAAGGGTTAGTCTTTGACTATCTCTTTGTGTACACCAAAAAAGAGCAATTTAGAGTTATTAAGAAAACACACTTGATAGATAATACTTGGGTTTCTTAAGCATACTAGAGTTTAAATTCATGTTGTGTGCATGGGAAAGGCTTGATCTAAGTTACATTTGTACACATATGATCCTCAAAATTTTGACCAATCAAAGTGTATTCCACTTGTATAATATATCAAATTGTCTATATTTGCATATTGACATTGTATATTGATGTATTTACACTGTACATTGATAAATTATATTGAATTTTTTTTTTTGTATTTTATATTTAGACTTGATTTTTTTTATTTATGTGATACATTATTAATTATTTTGTTAAATTTTTTTACTAGTTATTATGTATTTTCTTAACAGAAATGAAAATAGAAATATATTTTCTAAACTTTGTTCTTTTTTAAAAAAAAATTATATCAAATTGCAAATACCGAATAAAAAATATAAATATAAAATTCTTATTTTCTTTGATCAAATATGATAAACACTAAAGTTATATTGTCATTTTCATTGGATCAAAAGGCTTCATCAAAATGATGTATAGGTGCACCATGTTTTTTATAAGTACACCATAACCTCTACTTATGGGAAAAACTTTATCGAGAATGACAAAATTTATTTCGATAATCTTTACATGCGAAAGAAATTAATCTCTGGTTATGGATGGGGAATTTCCTATTGGGCACAAAATAAAAAAAGAAAAGCAATTATGGTTTATCATCCTCCAAACGCAACTCCCCTCCTTTATAAACCAATGCAAACCCACCTCTTTAACAAGCATCACAATCTGTAGACACACGGACAAACAAACACACTGCAACATAGAGTACAGAGAGAACAGAAGAAAGCGCAAAAAAAAAAAAAAGAAAAAAAAAAAAGAAGAAGAACAACAAAATGGGTCGCAATAACGTAGGCATGGATAAGGAGAGATTAACGGCTGAGATGGACTTCAAGGACTCATCCTCCGCCGTCATAAAAATCCGGCGACGGTTGCCGGATTTCCTACAATCCGTGAAGCTCAAATACGTCAAGTTAGGTTACGGTTACTCATGCAACGCCGCCACCATTCTCTTGTTCTCCCTCATCGTCCCTCTCTTCCTCTTTCTCTTGTTCCAACTCAGCGGTCTCAAACTTCACCACTTCACCAACCTCTGGTCCGGTTCAAACCGCACGGTTCAACTCGACACATACACACTCACCCGCCTCGCCGGTTCAGGCTTCCTCCTTTTCCTCTTCGGCCTCTACTTTGCAAAACGGTCCAGACCGGTTTACTTGGTAGACTTCACCTGCTACAAACCGGAGAAAGAACGCAAAATCTCAGTTGAATCGTTCCTGAAAATGACAGAAGAAAACGGTTCATTCGACGAAGAAACCCTTCAATTTCAGAGAAGGATTTCAATGAAAGCTGGTTTGGGGGACGAAACGTATGTCCCTAGAGGAATCACGTCTCGTCCACCAAACCTATGCATGGAAGAAGCACGTTTAGAAGCAGAAGCAGTTATGTTCGGTGCATTAGATGCTCTGTTTTCGAAAACAGGGGTTTCACCAAGAGACATTGATATCTTAGTAGTGAATTGCAGTTTGTTCAACCCAACTCCATCTCTTTCAGCTATGATTGTGAACCACTACAAGCTCAGGACAAACATCAAGAGCTATAATCTCGGTGGCATGGGTTGCAGTGCGGGTTTGATTTCGATTGATTTAGCGAAAGATCTTCTAAAAGCAAACCCTAATTCTTACGCTGTTGTTGTAAGCACAGAGAACATAACGCTTAATTGGTATTTCGGGAACGACCGGTCCATGCTTTTATGTAACTGCATTTTTCGTATGGGGGGTGCAGCGATTCTCTTATCCAGTAAAAGCTCGGACCGGATTCGGTCTAAGTACGAATTGGTTCACACGGTTCGAACCCATAAGGGTGCGGATGATAAGAATTATAACTGCGTGTACCAAAGGGAAGACGAGAATGGTAAGGTTGGGGTGTGTTTGGCGAGAGAGCTTATGGCTGTTGCTGGAGATGCTTTGAAGACAAACATAACAACGTTAGGGCCGTTAGTTCTGCCGTTTTCGGAGCAGTTGATGTTTTTCGTGTCGTTAATGAGAAGAAAGTTGTTGAAAGGTTCGAGGGTGAAACCGTATATTCCGGACTTCAAGCTTGCGTTTGAGCATTTTTGTATACACGCAGGTGGGAGGGCGGTCCTGGACGAGTTACAGAAGAATTTGGAACTCAGTGAGTGGCATATGGAACCGTCTCGGATGACGCTGCACCGATTCGGGAATACGTCGAGTAGTTCGCTGTGGTATGAGCTGGCGTATACGGAGGCTAAGGGTCGGGTTAAGAAAGGGGATCGGGTTTGGCAGATTGCGTTCGGGTCGGGTTTTAAGTGTAACAGTGCGGTGTGGAAAGCGGTGAGGGGGATTCGTGAGGTGGAGGATTGGCGGGGCAACCCGTGGGATGATTCTGTTGATAGGTACCCAGTTAATGTCTCTAATGGCAGCACTAATTAAGTTCCCCCCTCTCTCGCTCTCTCTCTCTGTGGACTATGGAGATGTGGTGTTCATTATTGATCGTTGTTATTACTTGTTAATTATATCGTCATTAATTAATGTCATGTCAGTGATCATCATTTGTGTTTAATTTTTTTTCTGACAGTACTAAGGCCATTGAATTGGAAACTGACAAAGCATATCATAATAAAAAGGAAAAGGAAATTATTAAATGTAATGTATATATGCGCACATAATGTCCTCGAATCACAGTTACAATAAAATTTAGGTTATATTATTATTAAGTATAGAACAATTTATGGAGAGTAAAGTTCAAGTAAGTATTTGACTGCGTCACTTAAGGCTATATTTATCAAATTAGTGTAATTTAATTAGAAATATACGAAAGTAATGTAATTTTTATAAAAATAATGAGATTGGTAGTAAAGAAGTAAGACTTACACATCAAAATCGTACATCTAACATACGACTTTGTTTTATATTGTTTAAATTAAAAAAAAAAAATCCTAATTGTATTGAAGTCGTAGAAATAGAACACGATTTTTGTTTTTTTAATTTTTTTTTTAAGTAAAAAACAAAGTCGTGGATACAACCCACGAATAACTCACTTTTTTTTTTGTAAAAGTTGCACAAGTTGTAGGCCTCAATTACGACTCCAACATTTTTAATTTTTAAAAAATTTGGAAAAACAAAAGTCGTATTTTACCTCTATGACTTCAGTGTAATTAGGATTTTTTTTAATTTAAACAATATAAAGCAAAGTCGTGTGTTAGATATACGACTTTGGTGTATAAGTTGTGCATCTCCATCACGACTTACCCCAATCACGTTTTTTTTTTATAAAATTTACACTACTTTCGTATTTCTCCAACCAAATTACACTACTTTCTTAAAAAAACCGTCACTTAATCATTTATATCACTTTTCAATATTTTGAATGTATCATATTTCGATAAAAATATACTTCCTCTGGACCTATATATAAGCAAAAAAGTATCTAAATTTTTTGGACTCAAATATAACCAAAAGTCAACCAAATCAACTCTATTTAATGTCATTGTTTCAAAAGTACCCTTTGGTTAATTATTTTTTTTTATTTTTCCAAGAACATTATACACTCTCAAGAAACAACTTCCAAGAGCATTATACACTCCTAAGAAAGGGTAGTTTAATAACTATAACTTATTTTTTACAGGCTACAAGGAGGACGCGCCACATGATTCAAGATGATTTGTGTCCTTTCTGTGGTAATATGGTTGAAACGGCCCTTCATTGTTTGTGGGATTGTGGTAGAGTGATGATGATTTGGTCGACGCTAATTGCACCAGAGCAATGGCAAGATTTTATGAGCTGGAATATGGATGATTGGCTCCTTTGTAATCTTACTCAGGACCTTGGTAGAGGTCTTCAAGGCTCTTGGAGTATCACTTTTGCTACAACTCTTGATACTTTTTGGTATACAAGAAATCAGTTGGAGCATATTTATGAAGGTTCTGTTCTTCTTCATCGCATCCAAGCTAGAGTTAGGGAATGCCTTCATGTTCTCTCTCTCCAAAGCACGACTTCCCTCGCTCACCAGGGCTACTCCATTATTAAGGTTGGATGGTCCTTTCCGATGCATGGATGGGTTATGCTTAATACTAATGGATCTGTCAAGAATGGTGGTCACTATGCCTCTTGTGGGGGCCTACTGCGGGATGCTTTAGGAGTTTTTTTTACCTGTAATTTGGGCTCATGCACAATAACGCAAGCTAACTCCTTGGTCTTCTTCATGGGCTTCGTTTGGCTAGACGCATGCATATAGCTATGCTTTATATCGAGTCTGATTCTAGCAGTGCCATACATTTATTGTCTAGTGGGTGTGAAGAGTCACATCCGTGTGCTCCTATTCTTCATGATATCAAGAAGTTGATCGCGGAATTACTGTGTGTGAAATGGGTTCATGCTTAGAAAGAGGCAAATAAGTGTGATGATACTTTGGCCAATTATGGTCACTCTTTAGAGCTGGGTGAACATTTCTTTAACCAGGTGTCACCCTTCCTTTCTCTTGACGTCTTTTCAGATTTGACTAGTACCCTTTTTGATAGGATTGTTTAGTTTCTAGTATTTTGCTTTGGGCGTTAGCCCCATTTATTCACAAGAAAAAAAAATTAATATAAATAACTTTCTTAATACGTGTGAAGTTAATTTTTTTTGCTTATATATCAGTCGGGAGGGAGTACCTTTTTAAATTTCCTAACGAGTAAATTAATAACCAAAGGCTTATACCAATTATTTAGATTATAGTCACCAGAAATCTTTTACTAGATCAGAGTTAAATTAGTTGAGTTGTGAACCAAAAAAAAAAGGTAGCTAAGTTGTACACAGAACATAACCTAAACACTAGTTAAAAAAGCCTAACTACATTCAAGAAACGAATGCATTCTTGTCATTTATATTTTATGTCAAGTTTCAAAACGGTGAAACATAAGATTTTTTTGAGAGTGGAGACTCAAATTGGTCCCTAAAAAATTTTGAAGACCTATTTTTATCTGAAAAAAATAAATTAATCATTTAATCCCTCAAATTTACAAATCCAGGACACTTTAGTCCTTCAGGTCAGTTTCAACGTCAGTTTACTTACCTACATGTCCTATTAACTATCATATCTGACTCGTTAGTGATCCTGTATGACCTGTGCCGAATTTTCACTATGAAAAATGAATTAAAAATGAAAAAAAAGTGCATGATTTTCAGATATTTGGATTTTAAAAATATGCACGTTTTCCACTTTTTATTTGTTTTTCACATAGGAAATTCGTCATAGGCCATGCAAAACCACTAACGAGTCAGATAGAATGGTTAATGGACACGTATGCAAGTAAACAGACGTTGGAACTGGACTAAGAGGCTAAAGTGTCTCGCATTTGTAAATTTGAGGGACTAAATTGTTAAATTTTTTTTTTTAGGGATTGAAAGTGGGCCCTCGAAATTTTTCAGGGACCAATTTGGGTCATCACTCTTTTTTAAATAGGAAGTCTTGGTGTGATTCATAGGCGGCGCGAAATTCTATCGATTACTACACCATAGAAGCAATATTATAAAACTTGGACCAGCATCGACTTGTTCGATGTACTGGATTAATGGATTATTGGTCGAATAGGTGAGTCATTAATTGAGTGTATAAATCGGTATATATATATATATATATATATATATATATATATATATATATATATATATATTATATTTTTCAAATATATAACAACTTGCTAGTTAGCCTAGCAGTAGATGTGCTTCCCGCATCCAAGGAGGACCAAGTTTGATTCCTATACCGATCTAGTTTTAAAATGCAGGACATGAATTCCGAGTTTGTGGATTCAATTCCCCACAATGCGCCTCATTCCTTTTCCATCCCCTTCTCCCCCTCCTAACAAATTAGTATTTTCGTTTTTTATCCTCTGAATCCGTTTAAATTAACATTGCATAGAAGTATTATGATATTCCCTCATAAGTCGCCATTCAAACGTCAAACAAAATTTTCTATCAATTAAGTAAAAATGAAGAGTGAAACTAGTTTCATGTCTCCTTGAGTCAACTCAATTAGTTAAACTGCAGGACATGAATTGTGACTTCGTGGATTTAATTCCCTGCAATGTGCCTCATTCCTTTTCCATTCCTTTATCCTCCTCCTCCATGTAAGGACTTTTATGAGCCGCCCCTTAGACAAAAAAATAGTCCAACTTGTAACACCCCGATTTTTCGTGCTTTCTAAGGACGATAAACTCAATTAATGAGTTTATATTTTTATCTGTGTTATAGAAAATGATTTTGGGAAAACTAAAATCATATTCTTGTTTCATATAATCGTAGGAATTTACGGTTAAGTTTTGGGCCGAAAACTCAAACAAAACCCGATTTACGTTTTTTTTTTTTCAGATGATAGTGTTTTTCTACTATCATGACCTAATCTTGACTAACGGACGAGACCATTAGTCTTAGAATTCGATCCTCTATCTTTTTCCTAAAATGTGTCCTGACGTCCAAAATATAAATAATATTTTATATTCGGGCCGATAATCGAACAAGGAGACGTTTCGAGCTGTCTTAGGGTTTTTCGAGACCCACGATCGGATGTTTTTCATGCCAGAATTGTATCAGGTTATTTGAGGACTCATACCAGTGTCATAATGATTTCAAATATCGGGACGTAAATTGACCAAATTGCCCTTGGTTAATTTTTATTTCTAACTACCTTTTTCCTATTATTAAAGTATTAAATCTAAATATCCCATAAATATCAACTTTCACCCTTATCTCCCCTCACTTTTTTCGGCAGCCCCTCTCCCCCAAAACCCCATCTCTCCATTTCTCTCATTTTCCTTTCTTCTTCCATTAGAGCTCATTTTGGAGCTTGAGTTTTTGAGTTTTCTTGAAGCAACCTTCATCAATATTGGAGTAGATCATCATAGAAGGTAGTATACCATCTCTATCTCTCTCAATCTCTCCTTTCTCTCCTCAAATTTTCATGATCAAAGGTGTTAGGGTTTTGTCCCTAAAACCTTCAAAAATGCATGAAAAATTGTAGGAAAATCGTATCTGTATCAAACCAATTTCTATGGCCTAGGTTCATGGTATACTTGTATGATCCAGGAGCTTAGAGCCAAGAAATCTCCCTAGCTATATTTTCTATGAGGAGGCTGAAACCCCCCTATGTGTGTAGGGTAGGGTTTTGGTTGGTTTTTTATGTTCTGATCTGATATCTAGGGCTGTCACACTTAGTTAGGGTATTATCCAAGAAATGAGAAATTTTGGAGTTCCCTAGCTATTTTTAGTGTAATAGGGCCGAACCCTAGGGGTGGTGCATTAGGAGAAATCTTTGTTTTGTGAGTTAATGCCGCTATGATTTGTGTGTATGTAGTGATCAGCAACGTGCTGGGCCGGTGGTCAAGTTGAACGGGTGTGCATAACATAACTGGGAACTACAAGAGGTAAGGGGATAAACCTGAGGAACTCCATTTCCGACATCTATGTGCTGTATCTGTGTTTGTATTGTATTTAAATACTCTATATCTGATTGTTGGTTGATTGCTTGGTTTACTGCTGTTGATTTGAGTATGTATGATATAACTGCTGATATAGTTGAATACATGCTATAATTGTTGAATAATTATATGGATGTATCGTGTGCCCTGCTGTGGGATTTAAGGCGTTAGAGGACCTAATTTTGATTAGGATCTGACATCGTGTAACTTAAAAACTTTAAAAGTCTGAAATGTTAAATTGAGGAAATAAATATGTTTTATTGGTTCTCAGTGTAATTTAAGAGAAAATAAATAAATTATCTCTTTTGAAATAAAATATTTTGAAATAAAATATAATGAACAGCTGCTTTTAAGGAAAATCAACTTAAAAGAGCAAAGTTGTGAAAATGTGGTTTTTAATAACGAAAAACGATGTTTTTAAATTAAATAGGATGTTAGAAACCTTTATTAGTTTTTAAATTAATAAAGTTAACCGTTTGAGCAAAAGCGTTTTAATAAACGTGATTTACAAAATTTATTGGTTTTATCCAAGGAAAGGATTTTACAAGCTTTGTTTTAAGGTTTGTATTTTACCGAAAAACAACAAAAGGAAAAGAAATAGTCTTTAGACTAAGTTTTGTTTTATAGAAAACCGATCTCGATGACTTTGTGTAAGTATAAGAGATTTGGGTTTTTGATTTTCGAATTTTCAAGAAAAGTGGTTTTAAAGCTTAGAAACTAGAAACCGAGACGTCGGGGTTCTAGGGTTTTGCAGAAACACGTGGATCAAGGATCCGTGTTTAGTTGTGGTCCTGTCGGCTTAGGGACGATCTTTGTGGTCCTGTAAGCTTGAGGATGTTTTTATGCTCTTAAATCCAGACTTCTAAACTGGTGCATCGGTTAAGGATGTTTGGGTTTGAGCTGTTTTGGACTAGATGTCCTGTTTTGAGAAAAATGTTTTTGAGGCTTAAAGAGTCTAAGACATTGTGGTGGTTGTTAGCGTTGATGCTACAATGAGGAAATATTGATGCGACAAAGATCAATTATCGGAAACTAGATAGTTTCTCATGCATTTTTGTGTGTTGGGCAGACGTGCCATGAAATGGGGGACCTTGATAGGCAAGGGGAACCTGAGATGACTTAATGTCATTATGTAACGTTGTGCCTTGATGGACAATGATGTCATACGAGCCAGGGAGAGCGTATTGTGCCCAGTGAAGAGGACAATATAATATGACTTATACATCGTGAGTACCACTAACATGCGCGTCCATGTATTATTTCCTGGAAGGTTACGTGCTCACGTTTGACCGAATGTTCATTCTGGCGTTTGTTATTGTATCCTGCGGGGCAATGACGTTGAGTCTGATCAACTCGTATTTATGGTGATGGGATTTCCGGAAATCTGGTTTGAATATTAGTTGAGATATATGGAAATGCCATGCATACGTTTAGAGAATAACGTTGATTGTGGGGTACGAAGCCCTTGTGTCTTTACTGCTATTAGCATTTGACTATACATGCTGTACTATGTCATGTATGATATTTTGAGTGAGTTACATTTATATGAACCTGCTGTTTGGATTGGGCATATAGTTGTCGTTTTTGGATTCATATATTGGTTTCTCACCCTTGCATGTTTTCTGGACTGGTTTGTCCTTTTGGTATATATATTATATCCTGTTTACAGATGGAGCCGATGCCAGACCATCTCGCACACTCGGGGATGCGCGCCCTGGTTTTTGATCGGAGGACTGACCCAGCTGCGTGGGTTATTCACCTGGGAGTGGGGAGCGCAGCATATACAGGACCAGTTTGCACCGTGAGCGGGACGACGGAGACGGGACCTCGCAAGAGTACCCGCACTGTGGAGACCGTCCAGGTACCTCTACCTCCCATTGGGATGATGCTGCAGGCCCTTATGTAGCAGGGAGTGATCGAGCATTTCTCCCCTGCTGCACAGTCCCCGCAGCAGCAGCCACCATAAACACCTCCCCCGCCTTTTGTTTTGGTAGCGGGCGAGCATGTAGTGGAGGACGTAGAGGAGGAGGAGGAAGACCCTGAGGAGGATCCTCAGGAGGACCCAAATTATCATCCTTTGGATGCTCCCGCGCCTCATCCACAGAAGAATGGGAACGTAGGTTCCTAGGGTTCTTCTCCTGGTTCTAGCATTGGACCTTCCTCTGGAGGATTGTCCAATGGCTTCCATTAGTTAGACCAGTTTAGGGTGTAGACTTTCTTTTGAGGTAGCGGTTTTTGAGTAGTCTGTTAACGAATACTGATGGCCATAGGTTTTAGAGATATGGTTCCAGACTGTCGCTGCATATATATATATATATTGTTATATATGAGTATTTCTGTTCTTTTTGGAGTGGTAATTTCATGGGTAATAAATAAGAAAAAATTTTATCACGATTTTTAGGACTTGATGAAAATAAAGGAATCGTTTTCCGAAAGTAAAACCAGCAAATTTTATTTATCGTCTTAATATATGTTTTGGGTTACAAAAAGTGGCACGGGTTTTGAGGGTGTCACATTAGTGGTATCAGAGTTGGTCGAGTCTTTCGGGAATCTTTGGGGAATAGGTCTGTTGTGTTGATGTTGTGTGTTCTCTGTATCGCGAGGCGAGCTAGTGTTTCGCGTCGCGAGGCAGAGAAGTTGTGTTTTGCTTCTCAGGCATGTTCTCTGTATCGCGAGGCGAACAGGATTTCACGTCGCGAGGCAGAGAAGTTGTGTTTTGCTTCTCAGGCAGGCTCCCTGGGTCGCGTGGCGAGAATATGTCTCGCGTCGCGATGCCGAGAGTTGGGATGTTACTACTCGGGCTGACCTCTGTCTCGCGTCGCGAGGGTAAGGTCGCCTGGCGAGTAACTGGTTTTTGTTCTTCTTTTTATTTCCTTCTTGGAAATAATGCATGTTATAACTGCTTATTTGCTTTATTTTCTGGTTGCTATTTGATTGACTTTGGGCCTTGTAGGTCAGATATGGAACTAGAATTTGGAGCAGAAGCAGGACGTAGACGGGGACGTGGACGTAGACGTGGTCGTGGACGTGGCCGTGGACGTGGTCGCGGTAAGGGAGCTGGTGTCCAAGCTGAGGATGTTGCAGGAGCAACTGGAATGGATTTTGCTGCTCAGGCAATGGCAAACATGGCTGCGGCTATTGCTGTCCAGACTACAACCATGAACGCCCACAATGCTCAAGAACAACTTCTTGCTGATCAGGCCGCTGAGGGCCGAAGCTTGACTACTTTCAGGCGTCAGAATCCGTCACAATTTTCTGGTGATGTGGATCCTGAGAAAGCTAATCTGTGGATTCATGAAATCGAGAAAATTTTCGAGTTGGTACGTAGTCCGGAAGAAGTGAAGGTACCATATGCCACATTCCTACTGATAGGAGATGCGGAATATTGGTGGAAGGGAACAAAGCAACCGCTAGAGGCAAATCATGAAGTGATTTCGTGGGCACTTTTCAAGGATCATTTCTTGGGAAAGTGTTTCCCTCAAAGTGCAAGAGCAGAGAAGGAACAGGAATTCTTGCAACTACAACAGAGAGACATGTCAGTCGGGGAATACGCGGCTAAGTTTGAGTCGTTGGCCAAGTACTTCCGATTTTTCCAGAATAATCCTGAGGAAGATTGGAAATGCGAAGCTTTCGAGAGAGGACTGCGGTATGAGATCAAAGAGTCGGTGCTGCCGCAAGGAATCAGGAACTTCCAAGCACTCGTTGAGAAAAGTAGACAGATAGAGCTGATGAAGTGTGGGAGAGACAATAGAGGAAACGTCAGAGGACCTTTCCGATTCAAGGGTCAATATCAGGACCAGAGAGGGAAACAAAGTCAGAAGAAACCATATTCTCGACCCCCTAGGAACTTTCAGAAACAACCTTATCGACCTGTTGCTCGTGCATCGGACAGTGGAGGTCAAGGAGGGCAGAATCAAGAGAGGAAGTGTTTCAAGTGCGGGGATCCATCGCATTTGGCGAACAATTGTATCGTGAGGAATGACCATTGCTACCGTTGTGGACAACCAGGGCATTTTGCCAAGAATTGTAAAGTACAGAATCCAGTCCAAGCTGCGGACAAAAGTGGTGGAACCAAACGACCGACGGCTAGGGGAAGAGTTTATACCCTAAGTGGTGCTGAGGCTTCGAACGCCGAAGATCTGATACAGGGTGTATGCGACATAGACGGTAATCTCTTATTAGTTCTCTTTGATTCAGGTGCAACTCATTCATTCATTTCCATGGATTGTGTGAAACGTTTAGAGCTATCTATTTCTTCCTTGTCGTTTGATTTAATTGTTTCTACACCAACTGCTGAACCTGTTGTTGTGAATTCCATATGCCTGAACTGTCCTATTGTTATTCAGGATAGACATTTTCTTGTTGATCTAATATGCTTGCCTTTAATACAATTAGATGTAATTTTGGGCATGGATTGGTTATCTTCCAACCAGATCCTATTAGATTGTGCACATAAAACTCTAGTTTTTCCTAGTACTGAGATTTCTGGATTTTTAACCGCCAACCACGTTAGAACTTCTTCAAAAGAAGGAGATCCGAAATACGTGCTTTTATCCAACTTAGAAGTCAAGGGGAAGATCGAGCTGAGTCAGATGCATGTTGTGAGGGATTTTCCTGAGGTGTTTCCGGATGATGTTCCAGGTTTGCCACCTGTGAAGGACATAGAATTCTTCATCGATCTGATCCCAGGAACTGGACCGATATCGATTGCTGCATATCGAATGTCACCTACTGAGCTTGTTGAGTTGAAAACACAAGTTGAAGACCTGTTATCGAAGCAGTTCATCAGACCGAGCGTTTCGCCATGGGGAGCGCCAGTTCTTTTAGTGAGAAAGAAAGACGGAGGTTCGAGACTTTGCGTGGACTTTTGTCATCTGAACAAAGTTACTATCAAGAATAAGTATCTATTACCTAGGATTGATGACTTGATGGATCAACTGCAAGAAGCCGCTGTTTTCTCGAAGATCGACTTAAGGTCGGGATACCACCAGATTCGAGTGAAAACGGAGGATATACCAAAGACCGCTTTTAGAACTCGTTACGGACATTACGAGTATCTCGTGATGCCTTTTGGAGTGACGAACGCACCTGCTGTTTTCATGGACTATATGAATCGGATTTTTTGTCCGTTTCTTGACAAGTTTGTTGTAGTGTTCATCGATGATATTCTTGTTTATTCTAAGAATCGTGAGGAACACGAGGAGCATTTACGGCAAGTTCTTCATGTTTTGCGGGAGAAGATGTTATATGCGAAACTCTCTACGTGTGAGTTTTGGCTAGAAGAAGTTGGATTTTTGGGTCATGTTATCACAAAACAAGGAATTTCTGTGGACCCTGCTAAAGCAGAAGCTGTACTTTCTTGGGAAAAGCCAAAGACTGTGACTGAGATAAGAAGTTTTGTGGGATTAGCCGGTTACTACCGAAGGTTTATTGAAGGATTTTCCAAGATTGTGTCACCGTTGACTCAACTGACGAGGAAAGATCAACCTTTTGTTTGGACAGATCAGTGTGAAGAAAGTTTCCAAAGGATTAAGGAACTTTTGACAACTTCACCAGTGTTGATACTTCCAGAACCGAGCGAACCTTATGAAGTATACTGTGATGCTTCACATCAAGGTCTAGGTTGTGTGCTGATGCAACACCGCAAGGTGGTGGCTTACGCATCACGGCAGTTAAAGATTCATGAAAAGAATTATCCCACCCATGACCTAGAATTAGCTGCAGTGGTTTTTGCACTAAAGATATGGAGACATCATTTGTATGGTGCAAAGCTCGACGTCTTTAGTGACCACAAGAGTTTAAAATATCTGTTCAATCAGAAGGAACTCAATATGAGGCAAAGACGATGGATGGAGTTTTTAAAGGATTACGAATTCACGTTGCAATACCATCCAGGGAAGGCGAACGTCGTGGCAGATGCTTTGAGCCGGAAAGCCATTCATATTTCAACTATGATGATGAGAGAATTGAAACTGATTAAGGAGTTCCGTGATCTAAGTTTGGGGTTGGAGATAAGTCCTAAGAAACTAAGCTTTGGAATGCTGAAGATCTCCAATGGATTAATGGACGAGATAAGTGAACAACAAGCTACGGATCAATCTCTTCAAGAGAAAAAGATGTTGGTGGAACAAGGGAAAGCTAGTGAGTTTAGCTTGGGAAAAGACGGGATTTTAAGGTGTAATGGACGAGTCTGTGGACCCAACAACTCTGATATAAGAAAGACGATTCTAGAAGAATCCCACAAGAGTGGATTAAGCATTCATCCTGGTGCAACCAAGATGTATCAAGATATGAAACAAAGATTCTGGTGGCCAGGCATGAAGAAACAAGTTGCAGAATACGTTGCATCGTGTCTAACTTGTCAGAAAGCAAAAGTAGAACATTAGAGACCCGGAGGGATGCTGCAATCCCTAGATGTACCGGAGTGGAAATGGGAGAGTATCTCTATGGATTTCGTGGTAAGTTTACCCCTAACGACGAGGAATTTTGATTCGATTTGGGTAATCATGGATAGGTTAACGAAATCGGCACATTTCTTACCTGTCAAGACGAACTACACAGTAGCGAAACTGACTGAGGTGTATATAAGAGAAGTGATTAGATTGCATGGAATACCCTCAAGTATTGTTTCGGATCGAGACCCGAAGTTTACATCGCGTTTTTGGGAAAGCTTGCACCAAGCTTTGGGAACCAAACTACGCCTAAGTTCAGCATATCATCCTCGGACGGATGGACAAATAGAAAGAACGATTCAATCGTTAGAGGATTTGCTAAGAGCTTGCTTGTTGGATAATCGAGGAAGTTGGGACGAACTGTTACCTCTGATTGAATTCACGTATAATAATAGTTATCACTCAAGCATAGGAATGGCACCCTATGAGGCTCTATATGGGAGGAAATGTCAAACTCCTCTTTGTTGGTATCATGATGGAGAGAGTACAATTCTAGGACCCGAGGTTGTGCAACAAACGACTGATAAAGTCAAACAGATTCGTGACAGGATGAGGACATCTCAGAGCAGGCAGAAGAGTTACTCGGATAAGCGAAGACGACCTCTCGAATTTCAAGAAGGCGATCATGTTTTTTGGTATATATATTATATCCTGTTTACAGATGGAGCCGATGCCAGACCATCTCGCGCACTCGGGGATGCGCACCCTGGTTTTTGATCGGAGGACTGACCCAGCTGCGTGAGTTATTCACCCGGGAGTGGGGAGCGCAGCATATACAGGACCAGTTTGCACCGTGAGTGGGACGACGGAGACGGGACCTCGCAAGAGTACCCGTACTGTGGAGACCGTCCAGATACCTCTACCTGAGGATCCTCCTCAGGGTCTTCCTCCTCCTCCTCTACGTCCTCCACTACATGCTCGCCCGCTACCAAAACAAAAGGCGGGGGAGGTGTCTGTGGTGGCTGCTGCTGCGGGGACTGTGCAGCGGGGGCGAAATGCTCAATCACTCCCTGCTGCATAAGGGCCTGCAGCATCATCTATTGGAAATTTTGAATTTATTAAGCACGAGAGACTATAACTTTGGAAGAAAATAAGATCACATGTTACAAACATAAAGCATACATCTTAGTTATAATTCATTTTATCATAACCCCTGTGTTATATTAAGCACGAGAGAGTATAACTGATTTGGAAGAAAACAGAATCACATGTTACAAACATGAAGTAGCCATCTTAGTTATAATTCAATTTATCATAAAAATTTGTCAAATTCGGTGAGGATATTTATGTTCAAGGTGGCTTCACTACAGCCTTAAGTTAATAAAATGTTATTTGAAAGCCCACTATTGTTTCTTCATTAATATTTTGGTTAGAATATTTATGTAAATAATATTTTAGGATTTAATTAATATGTATTATGAATGTAGAGATTTTTTTCACGTTAGTCTTTTTTGTTTTTTTATCCGTTTGAATCCATTCAAATTAACATTTTTTCTTACTTGGTACGTTTAACCCTAGCGTTTTATTGGAACTTTGGATTTCATTAAGCATGAGAGAGTAAACCTGATTTGGAGAAAACGGGATCACGTGTTACAAACATAAAGCAGACATCTTAATTATAATTCATTTTATCATAACCCATGTGTTTTATAGGAAATTTTGATTTTCATTAAGTATCAGAGAGTATAACTGATTTGGAAGTAAACAGAATCTCATGTTACAAACATAAAACAGACATCTTAGTTATCATTCAATTTACCATAAAAAAATTATCAAATTTGGGGAGGAGATTTATGTTCAAGGTGGCTTCACTACATCCTTAAGTTAATAAAATGTTATATGTTATTTAAAAGGCCATTATTGATTCTTAATTCATATTTTATTTAGAATATATTATTTAAATAATATTTTAGGATTTAATTGATATTTACAATTAGTGTAGAAATTTTTTACATGTTACTTTTTTCATTTTTTATCCGTTTGAATCCGTTTAAATTAACATTTATTTTTACTTGGTACGTTTAACTCCTGCTTTTTGTTGGAACTTTTGATTTCATTAAATACGAGAGAGTCTAACTGATTTGGAAGAAAAAAGAATCACATGTTACATACATAAAGCATACATCTTAGTTATAATTCAATTTATCATAAAAGTTTATTAAATTTGGTAAGGATATCTGTGTTCAAGGTGTCTTCACTATAACCTTAAGTTAATAAAATGTTATTTGAAAGCACACTATTGGTTCTTCATTCATATTTTATTTTGAATATATTATGTAACTAATATTTTATGATTTAATTGATATGTACTATCCATGTAAAAAAATTTTGCACGTTAGTCTTTTCATTTTTTTATCCGTTTGAATCCGTTTAAATTAACATTTCTTTTACCTAGTACGTTTAAATCCTGCGTTTTATTGGAACTTTTGATTTCATTAAGCACGAGAAAGTAAAACTGATTTGAAAGAAAACAGGATTGCTGTTACAAACATAAAGCAGACATCTTAGTTATCATTCTTTTTATCATAACTCATGTGTTTTATTGGAAATTTTGATTTCATTTAGCATGAGAGAATATAACTGATTTGGAACGAAACCAGAGACGGATTCAGAAAGCATTAGAGGAAGGTCAGAATATATAATAATATATGTATATATGTATAAATAATTATGATAGGATATTTTTTTTATAAATAATACTACATATATATATAACTATTTTAAAATACAAAATATATGCAAGAGGGAGGGGGCAGCCCCCTTTAGATCCGTCAATGTGGCTTCACTACGACCTTAACTTAATAAAATGTTATTTGAAAGCCCACTATTGCTTCTTCCTTAATATTTCATTTGGAATATATTATGTAGATAATATTTTAGGATTTTATTGATATATACTATTAGTGTAGATATTTTTTCACATTAATCTTTTTCGTTTTTTTTATCCGTTTGAATCTATTTAAATAACATTTCTTCTTATCTGGTACGTTTAACTATTGCGTTTTATTGGAACTTTTGATTTCATTAAAAACGATAGAGTATATCTAATTTGGAAGAAAACATGATCACATGTAACAAACATAAAGTATACATCTTAGTTATAATTCATTTTGTTCTAAAATTCCTTTAAATTCGGAAAGGATATTTATGTTCAATGTAGCTTCACTATGGCCTTAAGAAAATGTTTTAGGATTTAATTGATATGTACTATCAGCGTAGAATTTTTTTACACGCTAGTCTTTTTGTGTGTTAATCCGTTTGAATCCATTTAAATTAACACTTCTTCTTACCAGATACATTTAATCGTTGCGTTTGATTGGAACTTTTGATTTCATTAGGCACGAGAGAGTATAACTGATTTGAAAGAAAACATTATCACATGTTACAAACATGAGGTAGACATCTTTGTTATAATATATTTTATCATAAAAGTCTGTTAAATTTGATGAGGATATTTATATTCAATGTGGCTTCACTATGGCCCTAAGTTAATAATTTGAAATCACACTACTGTTTCTTTATTCATATTTCATTTACAATATATTATGTAGATAATATTTTAGGATTTAATTGATAAGTACTACTTGTGTAGAGATTTTTTATATTCTTAACCAATCAAAAATTATTGTATAATTTAAAATGTTTGACTTATATCATAACTAATTTAACAGTCACACATTATCATAATTTATGCATCAAGTTAAACTCAATATTTTTATCATATTTATATATAATATATTTGTTTCATCATATTATATTATATATAAATATAATGAATACTCTCACATGATATTGTATCTAAAGAAGGTATTATTAGGGGTGTTCGCGGATTGGATTGGATCGGTTTTGAGCCAAAAAATTATCCGATCCAAAGATGGAAACAACTTGCGGTTTGGATTGGATCGGTTTGCTTCCTTAAAAAAATCCGATCCAATCCAATCCAATCAAATGCGATTTGGATTGGATTGGATAATTCGGTTTTTATCGATACATCATTACATAGTTATATTAAGTCAAAAATTAACATTAAACCTATATATACTAGAATTAATGTAGTTCTAGTTCCTAAGTATATACATGAAATCTTCTGGTATATGAATAACTATTAATTCCTTGGTACATGAATAACTATACAAATTCCAATAAATTTAGTATTTGACAATTCCAACAAAAATATTAAAGAGATTGAGAGTGTTCATTCATAAAAGTATGAAAAACAATGCTTAAGTATGGGTAATACTATAATTTAAAAAATAATAAAATATGTATATAGTAGGTCAGTTTGGATTGGATTGGATTGGTTTTCACTAGGGCATCCGAAATCCGATCCAATCCAATGAAAAAAAAAAGCGATTTTTGCGGTTTTCGATTTTTTCGATTTTCGATTTGATTTTTACGATTTAAATTGGTTTGGATCGGTTGATGAACACCCTTACGTATTATATCTTTGTCAAAAAAAGAAGAAGGTATTATATTATGAGTTTGCAAAATACATTTTTATGAATGAGAACTGATATCCATACGAAAAACTAAAAAAGATGATTTTTTTTTTGAGAGAGATAAACTTGTTAATCAAAATAATTAAATTAATATTAAAATCGACATATGTCAATAAATTATAGGTTTAATTATTCTGCCGGTCAGAAACGATTTGAGAATCTTTGAATAGGTCCTTGAACTAAAAAAATTTATAATTGGGTCCCCGAACTTTGATATATTTTGTAATTAGGTCCCTACATTTTAAATTGTTGTAATTGGATCGCTGAACTTGTTAATAGTTTGTAATCAGGTCCCTAGGATACGAGACATTTTTAAAACTTTTGCTATTGTGGTGATTCAACTGTTCTACTAACCTCCAAGACTGACAAGAAACATCGAAAGAGATTTATACGATGTTCTAATTACAAGATTTTTCTCTTACCGCAGGGACCTAATTATTTACAGGTTGAGGGACTTAATTACAAACGTTTAAAGTGTAAAGACCCCATTACAAAATATTTAGAAGTTCAGGAACTCAATTATAAATTTTTTTTAATTTAGGAATCTATTTAAAAATTCTCAAATGTCCGGGACCAACATAGTAATTATAATTAGTTGAAGTATTTCTTTTGAGTAAAAAAATATATATATAATAAGTTGAAATTTTACATTTAATAAAAAAAAAAAGGATTTCAAAAGGGGGGAGGAGTCTAGTCTAGAACTAGAACAGAAGAGAAGAGAAGAGAAGAGAAAGATGTGGTGTATGTGTTTGTTCCTCCGTCCACCGAGCCCTTTCCACCTGGCTATCCCAAAACACGCCACGCCATTTCAAACTCCCTCCGTCTCATTCTCAGCCACCTCTCTTCCACGGCGGCGCCGCCTCCTCGACGTTTCCACCGCCCAACAAGTTGGGGACTTGGGTCACACCCTCCTCGCCACTGTCCAACCGAATCCAATTCCAATTCCAATTCCAAAGCAGCAACAACAACAAGAGCGAAAGCAAGAAGAAGGAGATGAAGCTCAGCTTAGTGGGTCAGATGTACTATGGGCATTGCAAAGAGCAAGTTCTCGTAAGATGAAGAAGAAGAAGAAGAAGCAGAGGAGGGAGTCATCCTCTGTGGCCACTTGTAGGGAACAAACTGCTGTGGATTACACCAATATTCCTCCACTTTGCATCAAAACCCACTGGGCTGCTAAATTGGATGAGTTAGAGAAACGTCTTCATGACCTCTCAGATAACGTTTGATTTCATTTCAGGATTGTAATTTTACATACCAACAGAAAACTATTACTTTTTATTTGTTAATATAAGAAAAATGGTTTTTTTTTTTTTTTTTAAGAAAATTGCTTTTGTGAATAATTCTTGTATAGGCACTTTCATTGAGAAATTTCATAAGCGCTTTATCTATTGTTTTCAAATAAGTATATGACATGTGTAACAGATTCTCAATAACACAAAATATCAACGGAATTGTAGCTAAGTTTTCTCTCGTGTTCATTCGGCACGTGTTCCTTGGGCTAAGAATTTTCTGATCTTTTCAAAAGGCTATTTTAGTGATTATTAATGATTTGATTGGTTGTGGCTAACGGCTATGGTGTCCATAAAACAAGACCTTGCTTTTGTTTTGGTGTTACTTGATACCTAAAGTGGGAATGGTAGTGATATACCAATAGGTGGGTATGGGAGTTTTTTCTTCTTCATTTTATCATATCATGATCGCGGTATGCATGCTATGGCATGAAACTTCAGTTTCAATCTCTTACTTACCTATCTGTCTAATAGCAATTTGGAAGATTTTGATTCTGGTTGCAGAGTTGAGTATTTAATTTTATTGATGAAGGCATATTTAATTTGCTTATTGATAAATTAGAAAGGAAACCATTCAGCTGGTGTTATGTGGTTTTGACATCTTGAATATTCTGCTGCTCAACATATATGGTTGAATTTCAAAATAGTTTGACAGTCTTTGCAGGATGCTGCTGTTAGTTTAAGCACTTATTGCCTTCCTTATGCATCATTTTATCTGCCGAATACTGAATTCCATTAGCATAAAATTATTATGTTCATTTCATCATTTCAATCTAACTCTCGTTGATTTGTAGGACTGATTTTTAGTCTTGTACGTGACAGCTTTTAACTGAGTTGCAATATCTACCGTCTCTTCTGCTGAGTAATCTGTTAGTTTTAGCTACTACATAGATGAAATGGTTTCATCAAATGCACCACTGATTATTTGATCTGTTGTTTGGTAGTGGACTGCATTTTAGCAGCTTAATTGTGTATGTATAATAAAAATGTGTATATCATTGTAAATGTACATATATGTAAGTAATTACTGAACCTGTACCACCAAGATTATCACTCCCATTTTATATGCATTTATTGGTCATGTATCTGTTGTTCCCAGTTCTTATTGAAGATGTGAAATGATGTCGTGGTAAGTGTGTGGTTAGCAATACTTTTTTAATATTATCATTACTGCTGCAAGAAGTTTCTTTCCTTCCACTTACTGTTGAAAAATCTTGTAAAATCTGTTGGGTGAGATGCTGAACGATTGCTCCCACCAAATCCTGAACATTTGCTTTTAAGAGCTATAACCGCGACTGTTTTTTCAAGTGGGAGAATCTCAATTCTAGCATTGTCTGCTTTCTCAACTTTAATTTCACACCAGATTAACTACATGGTTTTTCCATTTCATTCTCATTATATAAATAAAAACGGTTACGTAGTTGTAAAAAGTTGTATCGGCAAAATCTCGAACCCGAGGCAGTGGTAGAACTCAAGCGTCCTACAGTATGAGTAGTCCAATAGTACTCCAACCGAATGAATCAACTTCTTTATCTGGAACGAATCAACTTCTTGAACTGTATTTTTTTTTTTATAATTGTGTTACTTCAATATCAGAATTTGGACACCGCGTATAAAATCCTATCTCTTTATTTTTTTAAGAGAAAAGTTGAGATGAGTTAAATCCCGAAAGCTCATCACGATTAGGACAAGCCTCACAATTAAAAGAATATTTAGCAAGTGGGATTCAATTTTTGAACAATGATATGTGATATAATTATAAACATATACATAAGTGTATACAAAAATGGTGTTGGTGTTCAAATTATACAATTATGCGGTGGAATTAGAGTATAAGCTGTATAGCTGCCACAAATAGCAAAGAGCTATCGAGTAGTGCATGAAAAATGAGTAAAACAACACAACGGTAAAGTTGTTGAAACCAAATCAACATCATTTTCTACTGGTTGTCAATAAAAAATGCTAAGAAGCATTACAATCAGAAAAGATGGGCAATAGTATACACAGCTGTAACACATCTAACAGCAGTAGACACCAACATTAACTTCATAGTAAGTTAATAGAATATCACTGGCCCTAATCCTAGCTTAGCTTTCTCTTTATATTATTTTCTTTTTTTTTTCCTTGGAATTTTCTGTCAATGTATCTAGCAACAAATTACATGTCTCTAGTCCCAAAAGCCCCCTCCCCACCAACAAACCAGCCAGGTGGCATGGGCAACATTGCATCTATGCCTGCTACCACTAATATGGTCGGTACCTTCTACCACGATTCCCTTCATCATTGCCAGCACCTCCTCCTCGTCCTGGCTGACCACTTGGACCATTGCTACGATCAATTCTGCGGGGTCGAGTAGGTGGCGCCTGTACGCCAGGCTGTTGACTGCATAATGTTCCCAAGATGAAGATTAAGGTATTAGCATGTTTGCTTTTCAGTTGGAAAAATTGAGTTTGGATGAATGGAAAAGGAAAAAATTCCTTTGTTTGCAAACCATGGTTCTGAGATCAAAACTCAGTTACAAATAACAGAAAAGTGATTTTGCCAAACATGTATGAGGTAAGGTGAAACTCAGTTTGCCCCCACTAAACCATGCAGTATATCATCAGATGATATAATAGACCAAACCATGCACATATCATCTGATGATATAGGGAAATAAAACTACGTACATGAGTAGTAAAAACTTACAGGACATAGCCAATTCGACCATCTGGCAATACCATTGGAACCATCTGCATTCCTGCTGGCATTGGACCCCTACCATATATCATTGGCTGTTCGAACGTTACATAAGAACCCATGAGATGCAGACAGATTAGAACAAATAATAAATCAAGAAGCAAACACATTAATTGTAAATATATGTTGCAAGTCACTAAATACCTGCTGATAACCAGCAGCAACACCATATCCACCCCCTACAGAGCCATAAATATTTCCAGAAAAGGCACCATACCCAGGATGTGGAGGATGGTTTGGATGCAGTCCGGGATTGTAGGCATAACCTCCATCAGGTTTTTTATCGGCTTGAGGCTTAGCAAGAGCAACTTCAAGCGCTTGACCTGCAGTTATATCCATTAAACATATTTTAGGTAAACATACTGAATGCGTTCAAACTTCAAAGAGGAACATTTTTTACAGATAAGACCAATGACACTTTTTTTAGGATCATTTATGTATAGATAAGTTGGTTCCGTGGCACCCTATTGTTACTTTTCACATAGAATTTCTCTTAACAAGAAAGTAATGAAAAACAGAGGACAACTTGCAGGGACAAAACTGGTTTATAGCTTTATATTGCAAAGAAAGAGTAGAGTACCATCAATTTCATATTTCTCTGTATCTTTTATAGCTTTCAATGCACTTGACCTCTCCGCATAATGAATGAAACCAAAATCGCGTTTCCCTCCAGCTTTGCCAGGTGGCATTACCACTTTTGTTACTTCTCCATGACGACGGAATAATTCCTTCAATTGTTCAGTACTAACATTCTCAGGTATGTTTTTCACATATAGAGCTTTAACCTGAAAATGGCAAAGAAAAAGTTTGAAAGCAAAACATCATTCAGCTAATCAGTTCCTCATACACGCAATACCCCAAAATATAGGTGTAATATAAAAACCACATATTCACATTTATGATCCATTCAAACAACTATCAACACCATTATGCCAATCTCTTTCTTAAACAAAACAAGTATTCTGTAAAAGTCTCAATTGTAGTAATTTTACCAATAGAATAGTGCAACAAACCAAAGACAGTCAAGACAGTTCGGAGTTCTGCCCACTTCTCTGCCAAGGAAAGATGCTGTAAGATGGTCTTCATCAAGCATCATAGAAGGGCAGAACATCAACCGGGCCATCATCCAAAAGTACCAAGCTCAACTGAAAGAAGCACTCAATTCAACCCCACTTCCATAAATCTTGGGTTAAATTGATAAAAACCATGCAAGATCTCTAAGGAACAGGAACTAACATCTCTATCTTAAAGTACAACAAATCAACCTTGAAACTTCGCAACTTTTATGTATGTGCCAGAAGCTAGTTTTATTTCCAATACCAAACCTGTGTCATATGAGGGGAAATTGAAAACCCATCTCAACTAGAAGTACCAAGCTCAACTAAAAGAAGCTCTCAATTCTACACCACTTCCATAAATCTTGGGTTAAATTGGTAAAAGTTTAATTTTGATACACAATCAGTGTAAAGTTTTTTACACCGTTAACCAGTCACACATCACCCCATTTGTGACTTTTAAAGTAGTTATTATAAGAGTCAAACATTTTTTATGAAGTGTTAATACATGATTGATTGACAGTGTAAAAAATCTTTACATTGACAGTACATTGCAATTAAATCCTTGATAAAATCCATGCAAGATCTCTAAGGAATAGCAACTAACATCTCTATCTTAAAGTAAAAGGAATCAACCTTGAAACTTTGCAACCTTCATGTATGTGCCAGACACTAGTTTTATCTCCAATACCATACCTCAGTGTCATATCAGGGGAAATTGAAAAGCCAACTCTAAGTTGACTCACATTAATGACTTTCCAAAGACCTGGTGAGGGGAGGGAGAGGGCAGGCTAAAGTGAAGCCAAAGCAGCCTTAGGGGATTTTATGCTGGGATCAAGCAGTCTCCAAAGGGACCTGGTGCCACTTGAGCTAAAGCTCTTGGGCGTGACTCAAACTATTTATACATATGCTTTATGCAAGTTTATGAAGATTAAGGTTGAAGCATAATAGAAAGGATCAAAGGAGCAGCTACAGGTTCTTCACATTTCTTATGTAAAGTGTAGGACACTGAAGGCCAAGTCATTGTGAAGAAAATTCGCCAACGAGGGTTGGTCAATTGGTAAGATCAAACAGGGTCGACAAAACAGTCTTGGGTTTGAATCCTGCTGTCAGTCCTTCATTAGTAGGGTCATCAAAAAGTACCACACAACCACTGTAGGCACTCACTGAGGCACGTGGCATGTCTTGACCTGGAATAGAGCAACCTCCCCTCCCCCTAAACTGTATCTCACAAAAAAAGAATGTAAAGAAAAGCCAATTTCCTTCATTTGTTCTTTTAACATAAATGACTCAATTTGCTCAAATTGTCAGTTAGAAAATGTAGCTCAGAAAATCATAGCATGTACATCACAATAAATTTCTCATACAACAGACAGGTTTTCCATGTTTGCTGAGCTCTATATCAAAATTAAAAAGAAATTGTACATACCATTGGTTTGGGCCCTCTAGAGAGAGAAGCAAAAGGAGAAAAGGAGAGAGGAGGAGAACAGGAAAAGGGAAGCAACAGTTATCACATATAAATATCCAATCACACAGTTTATGCAATGATAGGTAAAAACAATTTAAAAGCACTTTTAGCATCTATTTTCCACTTTCATCCAAGAAATTACCTGTGAAGAAGCAGAATGGTCGGGTGCGTTCTTCGGATCAGCCCATGTGACAGTTGGGGTGTTGCCATCCAGCTTAAAATCCGCATTTAACATCTTTTGCCGTGAATAATCAGCACATGCATTATTGTAATACAAAACAAAAGCAAATCCACGATTCCTGCTTGGATTTTGAGGTTCCTGTAATAAACAGAAATGGAGTGGCACTAAAAAGGTAGGCCTCACAACAGTTTAATATAAGCTAGTAGCAAAAGGAGTTCAAGCTGAACCTTTATGAGCTCGATGTTTTCAACTCCGGGACCAACACCCTCAATGACTTTCCTAAACTCATCCTCTGTCCAAGTTTTTGGAATATTACCCACGAATAATCTGTGTTTTGTATCGGACAATGAACACCTCAAAGTTTTACCCTGACATCATGAAAAATGTTAAATTAATTAAAACTGACCACTAAAACAAGATTTTTGACAGTAAATTATCTTGAAAATTAATTAAAATGAATAAGATTTTCAGAAAGCAACCTGGTTACCTTAAGTTCTTTGTTATGTATCTCTTCAATGGCCTTTTGTGCTACCTCTTTTGTTTTAAAAGCCACAAAAGCATAACCCTTGTGTTCTCCAGTGTCCCTATCTTTCTTTAATCGCACCTGAAAAGTAACAATAAATCAAATTCTTATTGATGATCTCAATTTTTCCCCCACCTGGCGAAAAAGAAGTTTTTTTAATATTGAAGGTGCAATGTGTCAAGGCTTTGACCTCAAGAATATCACCAATCTCCTCGCACAATTCCCTCAAATCATCTTCACATACATCCCGATGAAGTCCACCAATAAATACTTCAGAACCATAAGGAGGAAGGGCAAGAAGTTCATCATGCTTCTCTTTCTCATCTTCACTAACGAAAGATGATTTTTGTTCATCTTCTACAAAATCATTGGCAATGTTACTTCTTTCTGCTTGAGGCAATTGGTCTTTCCGACCAGGCTCCTCTGCTGACTCTTCATAATCATGTTCTTCAACACTACCTTCAACATTTTCATCTTCACCTCCATCCACTCCATCATCATCTATTTGTTCTTCAACATCATCATCCATTTCTTCCATATAATTTTCCTCATCGAGGTCCACACGCTCATCAATTTCTGCACCTTCCGACATGATTAGCTCAGGATTTTATCATGAACAGCCGAGCACCTGCAGGTTCACACAATAATCACAAAAACTGTATGAAACACTAGGTGACAGCATGGGTTGACACACAGAAACCCGCGGGAAGTTGGAAGATGCTAAGGCCACCGGGGTTTAAGATAATTGCTTTTCACAGGACACATACGCAAGATACACTGCCTGACACTAAGACATACGAGACTACAATCAGAAATGCTTTTCAAAGCCAAACCCAGCCACATCCCTAAATGCACCATTTGAACAGTGGGTAACTGAATTGGGACCCTAAAGCAATAAAATTCACATTCAGAAATGTGAATTTATATCCTTAATCTGGGACACATTCAGAAATTCACCCTTATAATATACTTTTTCAAAGAATATATATCCTTCCTTCACAGGGTTTAGGGTGGGACAAATAAGAAAGATACACTGTCTGACACTAAGACATGGAGACTACAATCAGAAATGGTTTTCAAAGACAAACCCAGCAACAACCCTAAATGCACCATTTGGGCAATGGGTAACTGAATTTGGGACCCTAAAGCATAAATTCACATTCAATTATTGACTCCAAGAATCAAACAGATAATAGAAAACAAATCTAATCAGCTATTGAAAATTTAAAAAATAAAAATAAAGCAGACATGCAAATCTATCAGACAGAAAAACCCTGAAAGTTTGCGGTTAAACCCTTTTTTCATGTGAGTGGCAGAAGATAGAGGACAGAAATGAATGGAATAGAGTGAAATGTGAGAAAGCAAAAGAGAAAGATGTTATCTTGGTATATGGGGTGGTGTGAAATTGAGTTATGAGAAATGGATCCAAAGAAGGTGGGTGCAAATTTGAGAGGTGGCACGAAAGGAGGGATATTTATGAATGGAGAATATAATAGAATAGAATAGAATAGAATACAAAAGAGGAATAACAAAAAGGAATGATTTTGCAATGCATACCAGTAACATAAAATAAGGGATTTTCAGATTTACTTCTCAGAGTGTTTCTTCTTCTTCCGCTGCAGGGAGAGGGAGAGAGAGAGAGAGAGAGAGAGAGATGGATGTGTTTGAGTTTATCCTGCGAACCCAGCCAAAGAGAGAGAGAGGGAGCAGTGTTCTCCTTTTCAGATGCCCCTAATCGAGAAAAAAAAAGAGACTATACTAATAAGCGACCGTTTTCACTTGCACTCATACCCCTCCCTCCACTCATTCTTTGCCACGTTTCAGACAAACTTGCGAATTTTTTTATAAGTTTGATTGTTATTTACAAATTTTATTTATACAGTCAATTAATCAGAAATTATAATTTAAATAATTTTTAAAGTAATTAATATATATATCAATTAAATCCATTTATTACTTCTATATATAGTAAAATTGTTGTGTCCCTTGAATCACCTCAATCGATTAAGTATGTGTTTGGTTTCACTTCCGGAGACATCAGAAGTGTTTCTGTCACTGTCAAACGTGATTTTGGTAAAAACAAAGGTGTTTGGTTACTATCTGATAAAATTGATTTTTCAAACGTGATTCTAGAATTATAGCTTCTGAGTTGAATTGAAAAATTTATACTGAGTTTTACATCAAACTTGCTTTCAAGATAAAAATATCCAAACATAAATCAATTCACTTCAAACTCAATTATATTAAAATCAATTCTATATAATTAATTCTATCTAAAATCATATTTATCAAACATTCATCTTAACACACAATTGTGAGGATATAAATTGTTAAGGTGCGTTCAAATCCTCCCTAAAGTGATTCACTCATTCGCCTTTCCCTACCTCCTTTGTTCACTTTCCACGTAAGACATTTTTTTTATGAGTTTACCCTTAAACCAAAACACAAATGTTGTTGTGTATAGATATAAGAGAAATAATGTTTAAACATGTAAATGAGAATAATATATGGTGTTTCTTTTTTGATATATTTTTGAAATATATGTATATAAAAAGATAAAAAATAAGTAAACAATAAAGATAAAGAAATACGATATCATTTACGATATTAAAATTTTGATGTTCAAATGACACAAATATGAATCTAATTAATCAATTCTAAAATTTACTACTTTTTTAATATATTTAAAATTATACGAATTTCTCAAAAACATAATTTTCAGGTGAGTTAACTTGTTTTTGTACCATATGATCCTAACAAATGTTGTCACTTGAGTGGAACAGATCGAGCCAAACAAATTGCATCTAATATCTATTGCTGTGTACTGGTGGTGCAGTACTGTTCACGCCGAATGCATTCAGCTAGCATAAGATTAATTTTGTCAATAGGAAGTAGCAAGTCTGACTTGCAAACAATTAAGGTGTGTTTGGTTTGACAAAATGTTTTTATTTTTTTATTTTTTTGCTTTCATTAATAATTGTAAAGATGTCAATTGTTTTTCTTGTATTTTCTGTTTTTAAAATTTTTTACAAAAAATAGTGAAAACCACATTTTGTTATTTTATCGCTTTTTAATATAAATTATTAAATATAACTATATAGAGATATCAACTCACTAAATAATCTAATCGTGGATAGTCCCTTACTTTCTCACATTAGAGCTCCACTCATTTTATAGGAGTCAAATTTTTAAAAAAAAAACTACTCATATCAGTCACTTCTCCATTGAGTAAACACTCAATTTGGTCCCTGAAATTGTAGGGTCGTATCAACTTAGTCCCTCACATTATCAATATTCCAAAATGATCCCTGGAATTGCAGAAAGTTAATCAGATTCGTCCTTTCGTTGATATTTGCATGAACTAAAATGACATTAAGTTGGTAATGTCAGGGATGCATTTGAAACTAAGTGAATAATGTCAGGGATGCATTTGCTTAATTTTGGAATTCTAAGGATCATTTTGGAATATTAATAATGTGGGGGACTAAGTTGATATGACCCTACAATTTCAGGGACCAAATTGAGTGTTTACTCCTTCTTCATTAATAGCTAACAACAATAGCCACTCACTAAATCTATGTTAGCAACTCACCAAAGAACAAAATTCTGCTGTCCCAAAAAATGGTGTCTCGATGTCTCCTGCCAATCAAAAGCTAGGCATGTTGATAAGCGTTAAGGAGTTATGATTTTCTTTTATTATGTGACAAATTATCATTGGTAGGAGACTGAAAATATAACTAAAAAGTGAGACAGCCGGAATATCTTTATCCAAAACCACCCACTAACTTAGGTAAGAATCTTCCACATTCCTATTTGCAAGTGACCCACATATCCATTCTAATAGGATAAGGATGGATATGATATAAGAGCTGGATAAGGATATGAACATGATAAGCTCTTATCCTGTCTAATGTTTGATGTGCATCAGATAATGACATGATATGATATAAAATATCCGCAAATGATAAAAATACCCTTATATCAAAATTACATTTTTTTCAAAAATAAATTTAATATTATATAGTTGTTTTATACATTTAAATTAAAAAATATTTAATAATATATATTTTCGGCTTTTTAATTATAAATGAGTCCATTTTTTTAAATTATAAAAAATTAACTTTTTTCAATTTTTATAAAAATTGTTAATTAAACCACATATTTTAATTAGTAATAAGGTTGACTAATTAGGTTTGAAACCATAATTAAATCATAACAATATTAAGGGTAACAAATAAAAGAGAAAACATTTTCTTATCATATCCTGTTGGTTCTAACCCAGCTCCACCTTCAGGATAGAATTATAACTAAATAACAGGATATAATAAGCTATCAGGATAAGCTTATCCTATCCTGCTGGTTCACCAAACTGCAGATTAAAACAGGACAAAATAGCATATCCTATCCTATCTCTCTTATCCAGACCATCAAACAAGCCCTTGGTATCCTTAAGCTCATTCTTCATTAGAGACCCATTATTTGTGGAAGGCCCATTACCTTCCTCACTTCCAAATTCAGCTGACATATTAGATGGCTAATCCATTTCTTTAGCGGTTATCTCCTTTATTTTTGACTTACCTACCGGTCCGGGCCGTTCGGCTCTTCCATTCCATCGAGTCAATTTTTTTAGGAATAATAACAAGACTGAAACACTAGTACGGTAATAAATTTCATGGCAACGATAGTAATTTATCTTTTGATCATCACATGCGGCTCCTCTTGTACTTGTATCGTCACTAGTGTGGCCTCTCAAAATTTCTTTCACAATGCAATATCATATATTTATTTTTTATTATTTTCTTTAGTTTGGCCCCTCAAATAATAAGAAAAAAAAACTATGATTTAGCTCCGCCACTTTTCTCTATTTTAACCAAAACAACTTAATTTATTAAAGTTCATATATGAACAGCACTTTCTTCTACAATTTTTCATGGTTTGTTTTTCTATATTGTTTGGAGTTTTGGTTCTAGACATGTGTAATATAGATACTGGTTTAGAATCAATATTCTAATTATAATGAATCTGACATTCTTTTTTCTCTAAACAGGTTAGAGTACATCTTATATTCTCAATTAATATATTTTTTGTTTATAAAAATACACCATACTTTCTTGTGTCATTTTTTTTCATCTTATCTGACTTATATCGATATATTTTTAGGACACTGATTGCGAATGACGTTCGGTTATTCATCTCAAATGTCTCATACTTTGATTTTGTCATGGGATCTAGAAAGGTTGATAATTAAATTTAAATCAACAAAATTTGTGTTTGAATTTATTAGACACTTATATATGTCATTTTGCTTTTTTTAATATATTTTTGAAATGTGTATATACAAAGAAGATAAAAAATAAATAAAGAGATAAAAATAAATATATACAAAGTTAAATATAATATTCAAAATTTGATGTTCAAAAGTCATATAAAAACACACAAAATAAAAAACATAATCTCACTATAGATTATAAAACTATTTTAAGTCTTCATCTAATATTTTAAACTTTTAGTTGTGCTCTTAATTAACGTGATATCAGACAGCCCCATTTTATTTTAAACATGGATCCTTGCTGCCCCATTTTCTAAATGTTAAAAGTGTAATTTGAGCACAAGTCTTGTATATGCGTGAATCATTCAGGTGAAACAAACAAATAATTAAACTCAGCTATCTCAAAAAAGAATTCAGATTCCTTTTAATTTGATGCCTGAGAATCATTTATTTTTTCTTTCTAACGAAGCATATATGTCCTATAACAAAATAACAAAGAAGCCATGCACGACAGGTCTCTCCTCATAGCTCATCCTTCACAACATTATCTCCTTTGGTTTTCTTAACATCAGGTGCACAAACCCTTGCTTCCTTATAAATTCTTCCTGGTCTGCAAAAGTAGCCCTTGTTTGGTGCACAGTGACTATCTTGTGAGCAAATACACAACCCTTCCAATGCACACCCATCCTTCAATATTGTCACCCCTTCTTTTAGTCCAAGCACTTGGTTTGTCCACTCACTAGAGAAAAGTCCTCGTGAATCATACTCCACTTTAACCTTCAAAAATTTGTCAGCATTAGGATACTTCTTAATTGCTCCCACAAACCCTATGTTCCTGTTTTTTCCCCAGTGGGGCAAACCTCTATATTTGAACAACCCAATTTGTTCTATCTCTTCTAGAATGTCTTCAAAAAGCCTAGGACGCAATGGATCTTTACTGCGATAATATGTGATGTCAAAATCTACAGCATCTTCTGTTTTCCCGAGGTATGCACCGGAAGCCTTAACATAGCGGATAAGTATTCCATTGTTGAGTTCTAAGCCACACAGTGACTTTGGCTCCAACTCAACAAGCTTTTGCACATCTTCAATGAAGTCTTTTACTACAGACAAGGGAATGCTAAATGCTGTTTGGTGATAGAATTCTCCTTTGATTCTGGGGTCCCATGGACATGCTGTGATCATTCCATCATTTAAACTATCCAAGCATGTCCCTGATGACTGCATGCGGTTGCTGAATCCAACCACAGGGTACCCAAGAAAAAGTCCTATATCATTTGCCAACGAAGTTAATACTTAATACCTTTATATGAGAAACGTCACTAATATGTTAATTTTCTATAATACTTTCTTCAATACATTTTGGAAAGGTTTTCCTAAATACTCCATCCGCATTCGATTATAAGCAAAAAATGTATCTATATTTTGTGGAATCAAATATAAACAAAATCCAACGAAGTCAATTCTATTTAATGTCGGTGTTTCAAAAATACCCTTTATTAATTCTCCTTTTACTTTTCCAAAACAATTAATATCAGGATAGTTTAGTAATTGTAACTCAATTTTTATATAAATGAAGTGAATTAACTTACTTTCTTAATAAGTATGAAGTTAGTTAATTTTGCTTATAATTGAGTCCGGAGGGAATACTGATTAAGGAATAAAAATAAATAAAATTTTATTAGAACAATAAAAACTTAAATTTTCAATAAATTAATAGACTACAATATTTTCCCACTAGAACTTATCCTTTTAATCTACTAGTTAGCATATTTCCCTTTTGGAAAATATTAAATGGTACAAAACTTTTTTAGTGACATGATGTACAAAAATATAACTAGGGGAGGATTTACTTGTGTTTTATCATGTAAATAATCTAGATTTTAATATATTCTAACAGACTTATGTGCATTTTGTCTTTCGTAAAATTTGGTCATTGACCAATTAGCACTGCATAAAATGGCTTTTGGGGTGTCGTTCTCTATTTGAAACCTATTAAATTACATGGATTTACTTTTTATTTAGTGAATTCTATATGAACTTCATCCAATAATAAAGAACTTGTTGAAGATTGAAGAGAATGTTAAAAGGAGTATATTGCTTAAGTTGAAAGTTTTCTTGTTCCATAGTCAAAATCTCAAAATTCGCCCTTTTTGTTTCTCACAAATGAAATAAGTATTCGCAAAATAATTGTTGGAACAATAATTTTTTTTCTATAGCTCATACTATTTTACACATCCATTTTATAAAAAAAGATAAAGAGTAATTCATTTGTTTTCTCTCTTTCATTTTCTCATAAAAAGGTAGGTGTAAGACATAAGCTTAGAAAATAAGGTGTTGAAAAAACATGCTTGTTGTTAGAATGCGAAGAAAAATAAAGATGAGTACCATTGTTAGTCAATCCATAACCCATGCCTGCCAGTATTGCACTTATCAACTTTGCATCAATGCACTTCGCATTAGCGGCGCGTGTTGCTTCATGAAGCTCCTCTATCATAAGAAAAATGCAGAAAGATAAATTATTTAAAACAGAATAATCTTCTAGTACTCTATTCTGCAAACTTAATTTTAAAAGAAAATTTTGCAGTTTTAACGAGTGATCTTATTTGAGCATCGTTTTAGATTAGAGTAGAGAGCAAAATAAGTTAAATTAACGACATGTATACATTGTTGTCTTTTTCTATAACCCAAATGATTGTGCGATTCTAACCTTAATCCTAAGATATAAGAATACCCCAAAGCAATGTAACAGGAAATAGCAAATTAGTTGGATAAACAATTAATTCGAATTGCTTCTTGTAACTGATTACATAGGTTAGATAAATAATTAAATCAGTTTCCAGTTCACTATCAAGTGGTAGTTTAACAATTAATTAAAAGCGTATACTAGTACATCACAACTATCGATTTGGTACAATCAATTTTTAATATATTCACACATTAATATATCTTTGGATTAATTATTAAAAATATTTAAAAAAAACTTAAAATTAATCTAACAGTACATTAACGTGTAAATACATCAAAAATTGACTTTAAGGAATTTGGAATCATCAAAGTCAATCCTGAATTCAAATGAAGCTTTCTTTTACCCTATCTTTTTGTATCCGATTTTAAATCTGCAAGGGAAGCTAACCTGCAGCTCTAACAACTGTTAATTCGGCTGAGAGTGTGGGGCGAAATGGGATGAAATCATATAAGCCATTGCCATGTGTATTTACGGAGACACGGTCATCAATTCTATACACGGCCTTGTGTTGACTTGGGTACCATGTTACATCAGCAAACTCATGCTTTCTTCCAAAACTAATCAGTTCATCTCCCATATCAGAATCATCTTTTGTCAAATATGTAAGAGATCGCTTGAAGAGAGGTTCTAATTTCAAGGTAACCTATAAAAGTGAAAAAACAAACCTAGCAATTAGGCTAGCATCAGAATGATCTTTGTCTTTATTTATGCTAGCTGCATTCAAAATAAGAGAAAAATGACTGCATTTAAAGAAAAACCTTCCATGAGATTAATTTGTCGAAATTATATCTAATATTTTATTCTTTTTTAAAAATTATATTATTATTGTGCTCGGGTGTAATGTAGATCTAACAAACAAGAAAGGTATTAAATATAATTTCTATAAACCTTGCGAGAGGTTAGAATATATTTCTCTATTTTTTTTATTTAAAGTGAAATTTACATATTATTTATTAACAAGAGAAATTTGATAATCCAACCCAAGTCACAATAAGTATAAGCCGAAAGCTTAACCAGATGTGTCAATCCTGGATTATTTTATATTATACAAAACAATTAACTATTCATTCATGTATTTTCTGTTCATGTAAAAATTTATGTATTGCACATAAGAGAATTTAATTAAGTTTAAACCCTATTGCAATTATGACAAATTAATAAGAGTTACTAAAAATTGTTTCATAACAACATGATCTCTTTCTGCTTGATACATGAAAATAGAAAAGGGACAAATTTAAAGCCTTTAAAAAGAAACACAAGGGACAAAGCTATACCTGAGAAATAACTCCAAGGACCCCTAAAGAAACTTTGGCTGCATTAAGATCTTCATCAGATTCATCAAGGCTTCGAACCTTAGCATACCCATCTTGAGGACCTGAAGGACTAACAATTCGAAGCTCCACAACATACTCATGAACTGCACTTCCCATGCCCCACAATGAGCTTCCATGAGCACCTGTGGCCATAAGGCCACCAATGGTTATCCCCCACCAATATGGTGTATATGGCAACACCAATCCAGCCTTGGCAGCCTCGCTGATTATCTGCCTCAATGTCACACCACTCTCCACCATCATTGTCCTTGCTTCCCCATCAATTTTCAATACTTTGTTGAGATTATTAGTGCTTATCAACAATCCATTTTGGCCATCAGGGCACACTAGCTTAGGGATGCTGTGGGAGAAGCGTGTAGCAACTTTCATTTTTCTGTTGTTTTTTGTAGCTAATGCAACTATGGATATGAGCTCTTTTTCTGTGGTTGGGTATATAACCTCACCTGCTTGGCAAATGCTTCGGTCAGGGAAGATGCCATTAGCATTCGTGATAGTGCAGTTTGTGTTCTTTGAAGAGCACTTAATTGGATCCTCTGGAGGTGTTGAAATCACTCCATTGATAAATAGGAAGATAAGAGTGGATTTGAATGCTTGTAATTTTCTCATATTTTCTGAGCATAATATTGTCATAGTTGAAATTTTTGATCCACTCTTGAACTCTGCATTGTGATTAGCAATGTTTTAAATTATGGTCGCGATTACGTTACATTTTCTGTTATTATGAACAATTGTAGAAATATATAATCGATGCGACAGCAATTACGATCGAAATACGATATCAAAAACTGTCAAAACCAAAACATAACAGCCCCAATAACGATTTCACACCTAGAATTAAAACCTTAGTGCTTACTATATACTATATAGAGTGATATGGACATCATTGTGGCTTGAAGAAGTGAGCATTATTATAAACAGGGACATATTCCCCTTCAATATTTTTGGGATCCCTCCCTAATTACGAAGTATGAATGCATATGCTCATATATATACGCGTTTGGCTAAGATCAACTCAGTGAAAGCCTATTACCATGAACATCAAGTTAGTGTGGTTAAGAGATGAGTGGAATTAAAAAATAGAAAAATCCAAAGATTAGGAGTTTCGTTATCAGAATTCTTAATAAACATTAGTTTTTGGTTTTAAAAGAAAAAAATTTGAACATACAAAGTTACAAACTTTGACCAAATATATATATATATATATATATATATATATATATATTGTGTGAATAAGGGTATACCCTTATGATTACATTAACTTCTTTGGTTAATATATTTAAAGCGGAATGTTATCCTTAACATAGGTAAAGATTATTCCAAGGCAAAGAGCATGGATTTTTTTCGGGGGCACAAAGAGCATGAAGTTTTTTATTTTATTTTTTTAGGTTAAGAGCATGAAGTTTTTACTTGAGGTTTTATGGATAGTATATATGATAAAAGTAACGATATTTGAACATAATTTATTTAACATGATTTTTACGTTACTTCCTTTTAAGATAAAATAAGTATACAATCTAATTCTAGTATATAAAATTTACTCTTATTTTTCTAATCAAATATGATAAACATTTAATATAATTTTTTTATATATGAATAACATCACTCATACAATAATGTTAATTAAATTTGATCACCTTCACATAATATTTTTTTTATACCATTAGTAGGACAAATGATATATTTTTATATATAAAAATAAGGTAGTGCTGTTATATCAAATTTCCTGTTCAAAATAAGCACAAATCGTAAACAACTGGCTATTTCCAATATCTAATACAATATAGTTGTAAACAACCGTATATTAAATTAGGTGTGCATGATGCATCATGTTTTGAACTTCCCTAATATATTAAATGATTTATGTTACTAGTCTTTCATCTTTCAACTTCCCAATATTAATTAAATGAAAAATCCAAATGAGAAGTCACGGTACAACGTTTCAACCGAAAGTTTTTCTTCTCAGGCCAATGCAGGCTGCCCTTTTAGATCCTTAGCTGCCTCTCGTAGATGGCCCTCCACATTCCAATCAACCGACCATCAGAGGCACAAACTACAACGCCTCAATTCCGGCAAGTTCCTGCCGGTGACTCTCCATTCTCAAGCACTGTGCAACAACCATGATATCCAGGTTACAAACCATTCGTGAAACATGTCATTTGTACATTATTTTAAAAAAGCAAATGGCATAAAATGAAATTATTTAGCACTCTTCTTAGAGGCAAACTTTTCCACAAACGTTAAGTGCCAACTTGGTGTATACATAGCAAACGATGCCTAAAACGACATCATTTGTAACATTTAATTTAGTCCCTAAAATTGTCACAATCGACTATATTAGCCTCTGACTTTATGAAAAGGAAAAATTAGTCCTCAACTTTGGTAATCGTCGGTCAATTTGATCCCTGATGTTAGTGTATATCGATTTCGCTTATCGGAGTGTGTGAAGTGTGTCAACTTGATGCCCATGTTTCAAATCATGCTTAGCGATTGGCGACCTTTCATCGTTGTGCTCTTGTATTCAATTGCTAATCCCACTTGAACTTTCCGAAGGATTATTATATATTACAGGTGATTTGATATTTTAAAGGGCTGCAAAGGAGTATCATAAACTCAATTGTCCTTTTTTTAAAAAAAAACTGTGGCACCCTTCGAAACGGTTGTGACTCTGCTCGTAAAGGGTTAAGCCAAATTTGATCTCCTGTTATTTGCTTGTTTAATTATTGGTCCTTACTATTTTGTTTATTTTTTGTATGATTTAATTTTGTGGTTGCACATATGTTAGGGACTTGCATGGATCATATATATGTTCCTTTGCATTACATTCACATTAATAAAGCCCTATATCTGGGATTGATACCATGTAGGCTTAGAAATAAGGTTAAATGGTGTCGTTTTGCGCTTTATAATTTTTTTTTGAATAATTAAAGTAAATATGACATCGTTTCAAGCTTGATTTGTCATGTAGGCGTCAAGTTAACAAATGTGAAATGCTATGTTAAGTGTAACTAACACACACTAGCATCCATGACCAAATTGACCAATAATTGCTAAAGTCTAGGACTGCTTTTTCTTTTTCGCAAATTCAACGACTAATATGATCGGTCGCGACAATTTTAGGGATTAAATTAATGTTACAAAAGATGGAATTTCAATCATTGCTTGTCACTTGTGCACCATGTTGGCACTTAACGCACCGCATGTGATACTTCGTTAAATCTAACTAATGCATCTTAATGTTAATACCAAATTGATTATCTGTTATCAAAGTAATGTACTGATTTTTCTTTTTCATAAAGTTAAACTAACATGACTAACAACCTCAAAGAGAAAATTGATGTTTTACTCAGAAAAATCAAATTCAAACCGATATATTGGCCTAGTTCCCTTACGTTTTTTTTTTTTTTTTATCATTCCCTTACATTTGTTTGATAACATGACTAAGCAATTAGATTAGAATATGAGCAAGAACAGGAACAAGAACGCCAACTTCTATTGGCCAACCAGGGAAATTAAGTAACGTAACAAGGAGTGCTGTGGAAAATGGGAAATGAGAATGGAAGAGCCCCCATATAGGTCATAACGATGAAATCTTTGTTAGAAACGTGTGACGACACATGGCTTACCAGTTACCCGTAAACCCCCTTCCCCATTAAGCTGTTGTAACCCATTCCCAGTTTTTGTTTGGTATAGGAGAGAAACAAAACACAAAACAAAAGATCCTAGCATATCGATCCTCGTGCAGCATGCTGTCCACGAAATCTAGATGCTTATCCCAAGTCATCCCATCATTCAAATACTCATTCGGAAAGGTGAAAAAAATAATTATGATAATAATCGATTATTGTGATAATCGATTATAATTAAAATTTATTTTTGTTTGAGTATATTTGTTAAAAAAAAAATTTAAGATAATCTATTTCGTTTGGATGATAAAAAAAATCACTTTTATATAATAAATTACGAAAAAGAGTATGAAATTATTTGTATAATTTAATAACATTTGTTTGGAAGTTAGTTTTGTAAGGGATAAACAAGAAAGAGAGTTTTGAGAATGAAAAGTAATTAAATAATAATAATCTTAAGCTAAAACAAATTAGATGACATAAAACAGTTTATTTTATCCAATTTTTTTTTTATAAATTTAAGCTAATTATCAAACATAATAAATTATATATGAAACAATTTTTTAAATAAAAAACAGCTAAAATAAAAAAAATCAATTTTTCTCAAATATGGTGTCCATCGCTCGCCCCATCAATCATATTTTGCATGGCAATCTGCGCACCCGTTTGACTCGTTAAACACATGAATAGCAACTTCACAAGGTATCCCATTCATATCGTTATCAGTATAAATTTAACTCAAGAAACAAAGTCTTAACTGGTGTAATAATTAATTTCTAGATTTAATTAAGAGATGAACCAGTCAAATTAATGAGTAATTATTGGGTACAATGTGTATGTGCACAAAACGAATGAGATTCCATCCATACATTGGTCCCATACTCCCATCAAATTATGACGAGCCAAAGTGCCAAACTTCCATATACACGTACCCTTATTCTCTATTGTTCCAGCTAACTAAATAAGGCAATAAATGGATTTTAAATTGATTTTAACAGCCAACCAAATTGTCAAATTTTATTTTCCGTGGCAGATGGAGTTCCTGGTCCGTTGGTTTCATCGGGGACGTCTCTTCATCATGTCAAATTGTCAACCATAATATGTCAGCCCATAACACGTTACTTACTGTTGATAGGTTTGTATTTAATGATGCTGCTATCTGGCGGTTTTCCCTATCTATTTACCTGAAAAACTCCCACACATATGCAAAATTATCTACGTTGTACGTTCATCGAAACAAGAACTGATCAAAGTGCTTACATTGCAAGAGATAGATTACCCTACACAGAAGTTAAGCAAAGACACAATGGGCAATGCTTGGTTTGGGAAAAAGAGGAGCAACAAGGGAGTGGTGCACGCAGTGAATGAAGGCGTGAGAATCAAGGTACGAATGAGCAGGGGCCAACTCAATGATTTAATAGGGAAGGTGGATATGAGCAAAGGGAATTCAGAACTAGGCCGTTTGATAATTCAGGAATGCTCCAAAGGGAGGCTCCATGCTCGTGTTGTTGCTGTTGCCGGGGATGGTTCTTCAGAAAGGGGAAACAAGTATGTAAGGGGATGGGGTTATTTAAGGCCAATTCAAGAGCATAGCCATGAATGATCGATGATGAGTGGTGACCATGTCCATATATGTAATAATGCATCATTGTGAGTTTCCAGTTTCATATATATCATAAAAATAATAAAGTAGAAATAATTATTGTAGAAGGCAAAAGGCAACTGTATACTAATACCTTAATTCGATCAGCAGCTTTATGCTATGTCTGGGTGTGGGTTTATTATGGATTGAAATGACCATTTTCATCCATTTATTACAAAATAAGCTGGTAAAAGATCCTTACTATTTTAAATGATTTTAAAATATTGATTTTGTTACTTTGATGTTTGATTCCCTTATTGGTTGATCAATTAAGAAGACAGAGTTGGGCATGCAATGTGTTAATTGGAATCATATTACGAGCATGTGCAAATGGCAAAATATCCTCAAGTGTAACAACTGATTAAAAAAGAAAACAAAGCATTATTTTAAAGAGGATGCTATTTTAATTAGAATCATTAAAAATGTTAATTTAAATTTTGATGGTCCCAAAAACATGTCAAAAATGAAAAATATTAACTCGGTTATCAAAAATCTTGAATGTCGGTCAAAATAGTAATATTTAGGACAAATTTTAGCGATCCTTTAATCCTTATCAAGGGCTATTTTGACCATTTGAGAGTTTTGGGAACTAAGTTGAGATTTTTTATTTTTCAAGGACCAAACGTGTCTCTATATTTATTTTACAAGAACCAATTTGTTCCTTTAATTAAGATCTTTTACCATTCAATAGTTAAAATATGTTATTTAATAAACAAAAATTTCAAGTTGTTTCTGGACTATCAATATATAGGACGCGCGTAGGTAAACAAATTAATTAAGCGCTTTTAAATAAATTTTTTTTTCAAATAAACTAAAAACAAATTATTTTCATAAGCTTATCTGACAAGTTTATGGAAATAAGCTAAATAAAATTATAAAAAAAATATCATAAATTATCTTCATAAGTTATTTATATAAATTTATTTTAATAAGTTACTCAAATATACTCTATATAAACTATTCCAAAAGCTTCCCATGATATAGTGAATAATAAAATAGAATTTGTTCGAGAAAAATGAAAATGGACTGCGTTTTTATCAATTGGGCCTAACATCATGAGGCCCTTTAAGTGCCCCATCCATGGTGCTCCCTTTATACCCTAGACTCGCATTTCTCTTGCGGCGCGCACCCAATTTGCAGAGAAGCACACTTCACTCGTATTCGATAGCTGTTCCTTGGGGTAAAACCGTTTCGAATTGTTTGTTTTTATCAATAATTTTATTTTGAAGATTTTATTGTATTTGTTATGTTAAATATTCTCATCATTTGCGTTTTTCCTTCTTTAATTGTTGTCTGATTTGTAGTGTGAAAATGTCGCTTGGAGAGACTGCTTGCTCTTACGCAGTTTTGGTTCTTCACGATGATCAAATTCCAGTCACTGTATCCTTGTTTATGCCCTTAAAATTTTGTGTTAATGTGTTGTGTGAATGTTTGGATCATTTCATATTATAGATTTTGAATCAATTGAAGTACAGGGCAAGTGAAATTAAAAAAAATTTAGGAACTTTTTTGTAGGAAGAAAGTGGGTCTAACTATTTACATAAATTTGTTTAAAGAAATTGGGTGTAATTTAAATATGTTTTTTTTTGTTAGCATCGATTTGGAATCAATTTAGGTCCCTTTGTTTAAGATTAAAAAAATGATTGTTATATAAGATTATCTCGTGATTATTTGTTAGAGATTTTTTTAATTAAAACAGAACCTAATTTGTGTTTGTTTACAATCATACAACTCACTTCGTACAAATCACTTCTTTAAATTGGCCTCAGCTTTTTATGAGAAGCTATTGAAATCACATTATAATCAGGCTTTTTTTTCAGATTATGATTTTCTGCAGTAGAAACAAACAGATGGACAATCCTTATAAATGATTGTAAATAATCTAAAACAAACAAGCCTTTAGATACTGTTGAAGTGGGAGTAATAGGTTTATTATACATTTGTCTGTTTGAAGATTATGTGTTTCTCCTTATGTTACTGTTGATAGGCTGAGAAAATCTCTACCTTGTTGAAAAGTGCAAATGTTCAAGTCGAATCGTATTGGCCCAACTTATTTGCTAAACTCGCTGAGAAGCGTAATGTTGAGGATTTGATACTGAATGCTGGAGGTGGTGGAGCTCCAGTTGCTGTTGCTGCAGCCCCAGTTGCTGCTGCAGGTGGTGGTGGTGCTGCCGCTCCTCCTCCTGAGGAGAAGAAGGTAACTCATTAATGAAGAAAAGCTGTTTGTGTTGTTGTTGACCTCTGTCTTCTAGCTGTTTTTGTCTAATTAATATTTGTTGGAATTTTACAGGAAGAGCCTAAAGAAGAGAGTGATGATGATATGGGATTCAGCTTGTTTGATTAGGGGCATTGTCAGTATTGTATGGTCAAGTTTTGTGTTTCCGTTAGATTACTTACTCTATGGATATTTTAGGTTATCTTTTTTGTGTTGGTTTTATATATTTGTATACGTCAAGATTTTATAGTGCTATGAACTTCTGAATTTGGGTCTTTGTCCATTTTGATAATTCAGCCTAGAGATGTGTTTGCGTTTCTCTCTCTCTTCTCCATTCTGTTGGTGTGTCCTCTGCTGTTTGATACCCAGTTTATGTCTTTAAATGGTTGCAGAACCGACTTTGATAATTCCCACTTCTTACAAATTTATGATATTATATCATCTTGATTTGGTCGTATACATTATGGATCAAAGTAGTTTGAAGGTCGATATGTTAAAAGTACTTCTGAATTCTTATAGATCACAGATACATTATGTGCTTGATTTGGGAAAATCAACGGCTTAGTTCTCATGTCAAATAAATGTGATGTGTTCAGTATTATATGTTCAACTGTAACTGTAAGTGTTTGGATTCCCATGTTGGAACCAAATGACTGATCCCAATGGGAATCCAAACACTCCCTAGCTTGTTGGTATTGAATTGTGTAGTTCCTGTCTTGATCTTAATTTTGGTAAAGATTTGCTGAAGTGTCAGTTCCTTGATATAAGAGCAACTCACAAGTTCTTAAAGTTAAGAATAAGTTCTTAGTGAGTTATACCATTGAACCATTCGGATTTGGATAAAAAGGGATGAGTTGACATGATAGGGTCTGAAGTTAACCTACTCCAATGGATTGAACCATTGGGAGATGCTCTATGTAGTGAATTGAGTAGAAATTGTTCCAACTACTAAATCCCATTCAATATTATCCATGTTCAAACTTTTTCCTTTAAAGTGTTCAAAACATCTGTTTTCAACCAGCTAATCCATTTTGGTTTAAAATTAACTGCAATGGTTTTGTGCAATAGAAACTAGACTTGAAACGTTTTTGGCTTGTGTTTTACGTTCTTGTTTTTTTACAATTAAATATGAGCAATAAAATTTTTGTACTTAAGTTAATGGCATTTAATATAGTATATCTATATTTATGATTATATTATTTGTTTTGAACGAAAGTATGTTTTGATTTTATGCTTATTTAATTTAATTATATGATTTAGCTATGCATATCATTTAAAATTATATATTATAACAACATATTGGGTTGACTTGGTATCATTTCAATATTATCTGTGATTATAGTTTAGTTGATTCAGGTCCAAACTAATGATCTTATTAAAGTATTAGGTCGGATCTACCTCTATCAAAATCGCATATAGATGATAAATCATTACTGTCGTCTCTTTTACTGATGGAGGATGACCCTGATTCCGAATGTATGATAAATCCATTCAGTACAACTAATAGAGAGGGAATGTCCCTCGAACATAAGTGACGGAACACACTACAAAGGAAAACAACATTTATCGGTCCATTGATAAACGCTTGGATGCTGCGTTCATGCACTGCCCCTATTAAAAATAAAAATACATGGGATCAACAGATTATTCCAACCCATTCATTGTAACCCAAAATTTGTAAAAGCAAATCTAATAAACAAATTAGGAAAACGTAGGTTGGTGATTCCCCCAATCGGACTCTAAAGCAATTTTATCAAATTTTACTTCATTGGCAAATTTGCTAAAAAATATCGAATTTGAATCAAATTTGCCAATTGTCATGATATGGTCATGAAAACTAAGGTTCACAACTTCACTAAAAGTAAGAAACATCTTTTATATGTCTAGGATGCAAAGGAAGTTAATGAAACTTTACTTAAATAATGAGTAAATCATCATTTTGGACCCTGAAAGTATGAGACGCTGTCAAATCATTTCCTAGAAGCAGTTAAATTATGAAAAAGTCTCTCAATGTTAATTTTGTTAGTCAAGTTAATCCCTCAATGATAATTTCGTTAGTCAAGTTAATCCTTGATAGGAACTAATGACTAATTTTACTAACAAAATTAATATTGAGAGACTTTTTCGTAATTTAATTACTTTCAGGAATTGAACTAACAGCGTCTCATATTTTCAGGGACCAAAATGATGGTTTACTTCTTAAATATTTCGTAAGTTACAAGTTATAACTCAATTTTTAATCAACTATTTGTATCCAATAACAAAAGTGATTTATATAGAATAAACCTACAACAACAAAAATAGTTAGTATACTAATTGAGCATGGGAGTTTTAATGTTATAAAAAAGTGAAAATACTTATAAATAATGTAATGTGACTTTTAAGATAATTATGCAATTTTCATATTCTGAAAGTTAAAAAACATTTTGTGATCCAATTTAGCGAGTTCTTCCTCCCATATAAGTATACCAAATAGACATGAGTGGAAACTGTTTGACACAAGACTAGGGCAGCTGGAAAGCAAAGAATGATACTAATTGCAAACATTTATATATAACACTTTACATTTATATATTTTAATTATCTAATTATAACCGGTCTCACAACATTATTTTTTGTATATTTACATTCTAATTCTAATTTTATCACTGAATTGTGATATGAATTATGAAGTGACATGAACCTTACAAATATGCATCAAGCATTGTTCAAAGCGAAAGGGCCAGTATTAGAGCTAGAGAAATGAATCAGAGTCTTCAAAGAAGCTACTTGAATTAGCTAAAAAAAAGGAGAAAAACATGCTTCGAGTGGTTTGAACCGGAAAGAGGATGCTACTGCCCAGCCAATAAGGCTAGAGGGTGTTCAGGAGGGATCCACGACATTGGGACATTTTGATATTGAAGCTGATAATGCTGTACGGGCAATTTCATTTCTCTATCATTCGGGCGTGTACATGGTTCCCCTCAACCTCAATCAAGTCTTGGCTATTCATGCTAATTACATTGCAGTAGGAATAGCAAAAGGGCTCGTTGTTGTAAGAGAAATCTACCAACAATATCTTTTGAGTAAATACCCAATTTGGTCCCTGAAATTGTAGGGTCGTATCAACTTAGTCTCCCACATTATCAATATTTCAAAATGATCCTTGAAATTTCAAAATGTAGCAAATTCATCCCTGACATTATTCACTTAGTTTCAAATCCATCTCTGACATTACCAACTTAATGTCATTATAGTCCATGCAAATATTAGCGGAGGGACGAGTCTGATTAACTTTCTGCAATTCCAGGGATCATTTTGGAATATTGATAATATGGGGGACTAAGTTGATACGACCCTACAATTTCAGTGACCAAATTGGATATTTACTCAATATCTTTTCAACAATCTCTTCAACACTTGAATTTCATGTAAAGCCTACTAAATAGAGTAAACCTCACATGAAATTTGTCCAATAACCATAAGTTTGTAAGTATATTAGAAAGAGTGTTGGTAACTCTCCTCTTATTGTAATGGTCACACATGGATGGGAGGTTGTTTCCAAATTCAATCAATTTGTTTAAACTAGCTCTAGTTTGAAAATTGCCTACAAATTATAAGGCATAAACAGCAGAGATAAAACACCTCTCCTGTGTAATATTGTATTTTATTTCTTTTTAAACCTTGTCATAGTACTGCAAAAAGTAATATTAGAAAACAAAACATATTACTCATTATAAGGGCCCAACCGGGTTCGAACCGGTGACCTCTTGATCTGCAGTCAAATGCTCTACCACTGAGCTATGGACCCCGTTGCGATGTGATAGCCGTATCTTTATTATTTATATATTCTCTTCATCCGTATCCTGATAATATGCTGCTAGCCTTAGTGCGTAGACCAGGAGCGGCGACAGAGAAATTTGCAAAAATCATTTTACATCTCCAAATTTTAATTTCAGAGTGAGCCAAGGGTATAATTGTTTAGCCTAAAAGAACAATAATTTTTCTAGTAACATTTTATAAAATTTATATTTTGAATTGTTCAACATCTGTAGAGGCTATCATACTCATACGTGTGTCTACCAAAAAATACTGATTCGTGTGCAAAAGACGTGTATCCTCTCTTGCTAGAAGCTTGAACTCCCTCTTTCAAATTTACTTATTCATTTTTCTCCTTTTAAAGGTTTAATTTGAGTATATTTCATTTTATTCATGAAAGATTTTTGGGGTAGAAGGGGAAAATGAATGAGAAAAGGACGGAACGCATTGCGAGGGTCTAAATTCAAGCACTTACAATTCATATCCAGCAGCTTAACCAATCAACTGAGCTGACTTAAGGGAACAACATCAAATTAGTTTTGATGAACCATCGTAATTAGAGCATTTGACTCCCCGGTGGCATCCCAGGGTATTCCCATAGGCTTCGACCATCGGTCATGAGACTAATCCCCATTAGACTGCTTAGAGCAGAGAATTAACCTTTGATGTTCGCAATATCCCAGCTAGAGTATCTACCAGTAGGATTCGAACTTGCGTTCTCATACTTATGTGGTCAAGATGCTTACCACTCCATCAACCCTTGATTAGCACATCAAATTAGTTTCAAAAGATGATTTTTGTCATTGTATAACATCAATTTGATTTCAATAAATTTGAGATCAATTTCATTCCAATAAACAATATTGATATTCAAACCAAAACTTAGTCCCGGTTTGTTTTAGATTCCCACCGTAAAATAATGTTTCAAAATCATGTTTTTGGTCCAAAACTTCTCTCTTATAGCTTTTAAAAAAAGTGCATCAAAACTGGTTTTTCTGACGTTTACCTCAGAATAATCTCACCAAAAAATGCTATTGATATTCATCTAAAACAAAATAATATTTAAATATATGGAGAAGTTTTTTAAAAGATGAATAGTAATTGTAGGAAGAGTTTGTTGAGTTTTGGTGGCGTTCCCTGTCTCCTCTCTGTTTCTTTCTTGTGTGAAATGATATAATCATAGATACATAGGTGAAGAAGAAGGAGTCGGTGATTTCCACGTCTCACTCTCTCGTTTCCCCCGCTCTTAATTCTTATTTTCTGAAGCTCTTTGATTTGTCGTTTCTCTCATATTAATCTCATTGCTCCTTCTGATACCAATTCCATTACCATTACCAATCATCACAATGACAATGTATTTCTCTGTCACCAAGTTTTCTCAACCTATCCATCTCAGATCCAATCACAACCCTATGTCTTTTCATCCTTTCTCTTTCCTTGGATCCACACACAAGCTCCGCTTCAATGCTCCTACTGAGCTTCATACTCCTCACAACCTTCGATCCCATGTTGTTGCTGTCTCCAATGTTGTCAAGGAAAAGAAGCTCAAATCATCCTCCAATCTGGTACCCCCTTTGCCTCTTTGTTTTTTGTTCATATAATAATCTCCATCTCCCTTATTGGGAAGAGTTCATTTGTTTAGCATAACATGGATTCTGTGTAATGGGTTTCTAGAAAAATCTGAACTTTCCACTTAATTCAACCAAGTTAATTTATACAAGCTGCATTATTCTAGTTTTTTCTCCCTCTCTTTATTATCTTTCGAATGTATAGGTACTTCACAATTTGATGATATAGATTCTATGGGTGTTGTGTGAATTATAAGAAGAGATGAGCTGAGCTCTTCTCATGCTACCTACCCAATTAGCTTATGTGCTGTCTAAGTTTGTAGCTTTCATTTTTTCGTTTATTGCATGAGCAATTAAGGGCTGGGGTGGTGGTCAGGTAAAACTCTCTCTAAAGTGGTGACTCTAGGATTCAAATATCTGACATTGTGAGCAAGGTTCATCCGGAGTCACAGTCCACTTTTACTACTACTTTTTTAGCTCTTGTTTAAAAAGGAAAAAACGTAGGTGCAATTCCATAGGTTCTTTAGGTGTTGTTTTTCAATAGGAATATGACATGTGTAAAAATGTGTAACAACTGCACATCATATTCTCATTGGAAAATAGCACCTAAAGCACCTATTGAATTGCACCTAAGTTTTCTCCAATTAGTGTTTGATGCTATTGTTTTTATTCGGATTTGTTTGTGCAGCTTATTACGAAAGAGGAAGGCTTGGAGATCTATGAAGACATGGTATTAGGCAGGGCCTTTGAAGACATGTGTGCCCAGATGTATTATAGAGGCAAAATGTTTGGTTTTGTTCACTTGTACAATGGCCAAGAAGCTGTGTCAACTGGATTCATCAAGCTTCTCAAGAAAGAAGACACAGTAGTGAGCACCTATAGGGACCATGTTCATGCACTGAGTAAGGGGGTCCCGGCACGTGCTGTGATGAGTGAGCTCTTTGGAAAGGCCACAGGGTGCTGCCGAGGTCAAGGTGGCTCAATGCATATGTTCTCAAAAGAGCATAATGTGATTGGTGGGTTTGCTTTCATTGGTGAAGGTATTCCTGTGGCTACTGGGGCAGCATTTTCCCATAAGTATAGAAGGGAAGTACTGAAAGAGGCAGGTGCTGATTATGTGACATTGGCATTTTTTGGAGATGGAACTTGTAATAATGGGCAGTTCTTTGAATGCCTAAACATGGCAGCTTTGTGGAAATTGCCAATTGTGTTTGTGGTGGAAAACAATTTGTGGGCTATTGGGATGTCTCATCTCAGGGCAACTTCAAATCCTCAGATATGGAAGAAAGGACCAGCATTTGGAATGCCGGGGGTTCATGTCGATGGGATGGACGTCTTGAAGGTCAGAGAGGTGGCAAAGGAGGCAATTGAAAGAGCCAGAAGAGGAGAGGGACCAACTTTAGTAGAATGTGAGACTTATAGATTTAGAGGACATTCATTGGCTGATCCTGATGAGCTGCGTGACCCTGGTGAGCATTTAGATTGTGCTTTCTAATCTTAGAGTCTACTCCAACTATGTTGTTAATTTTGAGGTAAATTATGTTGCCGTTTCTTTGCATTCCTATGGTATCTTCAATTGCACTATGCATAATCCCTATACACTCATTTTGTCATATAGTTTCGCGTGCATTAACTTCCTAGCTTCCTAGAAATTTAATTAATTTTAGGATCACTTTTCTTTGCATGTTGAATATTGATAATATTTAGATGTTCAGAGTAAGACAATTTAACTTTTTGTGTATAGATTAGAAAATGTAAATCTTTCGTCTTGAAGAGGCTGAACATGGTATTGTGCACTCAACCTGTTAATGGTGGAAAGATGTAATGCTTTGTAATTTGGTATTTGGAATGTGAATAGCTTCATTGGAAGAATCATGGCGATAGGATGAAGACATTAAGTTTTAGTCAGTAAATGAAGATTTCTCTAGCCTAAACAAATTTTTTTTAAGCTTGAGCTGTTATCCTCAAATTCGGAATGATTAAAGAAAAAAAAACGTCGAGGGTTCACTATGAGAAAACTTTGATCCCTTAGCTGTACTTAATACTTCCCTTTATTAATTTTTTGTTTCATAAAGTGACATTTTTCAGCAAGTACAAAACATTATGCCGCCTGATTAACATCCCAGTTGAAATATGTAAATGAGGATAAAAGCCAATGGCTTGACTAACATTCCTGATTAACACTTCTCAACAATTTTCATAAAGAAAGTTTTGAATGCTTATATTGTCTATTCCCGTAGTTTGATTTCAGATGTTTTAGCCGGTTATTTTTCTGCCTTTCCATGAGTTAGTAGTGTGAAATTTTTTACTTCAACCATGTTCACCTAATTCAAATTATGCTGTGAAGTTTTTAGTTGCTTGATTATTGCATCTCTTGATACGTCTAGCATGGTTTACCCTTTTAAGATGTCCTACTAAATCTTTAAATTTGTGTTTTCTATGCAAATTTAACTATGTTACCCTTACAGCAAAAAATATTATGATTGCTGGAACTGTTTTACTAATTTCAACAAGCCGTCGAATTTTCATGTCATGATCAAATAAGTCACCTCTTGTTCTAGTTTTCTTTTATATGCTTGTGTCTGCCAAGTTCATAATAATCGTTCATCATCATCTGTTTCTGCTTTGGCAGCTGAGAAGGCACACTATGCTGGTAGAGATCCCATCTCTGCATTGAAGAAATACATGATTGAGAACAAATTAGCCGGTGAACAGGAGTTGAAGACAATAGAGAAGAAGATTGATGAGATTCTTGAGGATGCTGTTGAGTTTGCAGATGAGAGCCCTCATCCACCCCGAAGCCAGCTTCTGGAGAATGTCTTTGCTGATCCAAAAGGTTTTGGAATTGGACCTGATGGCAGCTACAGATGTGAGGACCCAAAATTCACTGAAGGCACTGCTCATGTCTGATCTTTTCAAGTCTGACATCTATCTGCTTGGGGCTTTCAGTTTTGGATGCATGATCTTATTCATATACTTTAGAGATCAAATATTACTCACAAAATGTATTACCCTTTCTAATATAATCAGGATTTGTTCTTTAGGCTTAAATTTTGTTTTTTTCTCTTATATTTATCATTGTTTGTGGATCAACAATGATGGTCCCCAAGTATTTATCATTGTTGCAAATATGACAGGCATGGGAATATGGGGTAATTAAGACACGTACTTCTAGCGGACTTTTCTAGTAATTTATAGATGAGGATCTTGGTCTTTTCTACATTGCAGTGCATGAAGTTTAACACTAACTGCATGTCTTCTTGATTTTCTGGTTCAGTACCTACCACCTGCGGCAAGATAACTTGGCCACTTGTAATCCTTCACCCCCTTTCTTATTTTGGTACAATGTTGCGCATAAAAGTTTCAACACTTTTTTGCAAACTTGTCATCTCTGGTCACTAGCTAAAATATGGTGGCATTTGATTGACGAATTCTTAATGACAAATAGATTTCCTACAAATTGTTGTTATACTTGAATTTAATAGAATAAATTTAAAGTCATTAATTATATTCTGTGGTGTTTGTACTGAAAAGTTTGTGTCACTAGTCTTACAAATAATAAATAGTACTCAATAGTAAATCTACATGTTTGCAAGTAGCCGTGCCAACGTATGTTGTCTCCTAAAGTCTACAAATGCCCTAGCTATTTTTTCTCTCCTTCAAAACCCTCCACTTTTGGAAGGGAAGCAAAGATGGGAGGGAGGGATTTTCTTATTTCTATCATCTCCCCTACAAATTTTTGAACTAAAAAAGAAATTTTTATTAAAATCTCTGCATTTTTCTTCATTCCCCTCCACCCGAACAGGAATAGGCCATGAGCCTTGTGCTCATTTCATGACTAGTTTCGGTTTCTATGATACCCGCCTCCTGTGTTATTTGTAATTGAATTACATATTGTAATTTTGTGGAACAGTCAATATTACTAATTTACTATCAACTCGACAAAAGTACCAGAACAGATACTTGAAATATTTTCTTCTTAGAAACATGGGTTATAAATAGAAAAGGCTAAAATCATACAAATATGACTAACTTTGGCATTACAGATGAACATTCACAGCAGGGGTACTAATTTTGATAGCTGTAGGGGTTTACTCTTGCAACGTTCCTCATATGCTTATTATGCAATTGATCATTTGGACTTTGAAAGTAGTATTGTTTAAATCAGAACTAATTATCCAAATAACTGCAACATTGGTAATTCTGCAATGAGAAAACGTGCATCATAGTGAAGGTGGGAAGTAAAACATTCTTCATCTAACATCGACTTTCATAGATTTGAAACATGAACAAAAAATCACAGAAATTATTTACAAAAAAAGAAAACATTTATTTCAAAATTCGTCTGTAGGTAGTGAAGACCAATGCTCGTTGCACAGAAGATGCTCCATGCAAAAACAAGGACAACCTTTGGGAGAGGGGGGGGGGGGGGGGGGAGGGGTGGCTGATTACATTTGTATTCTTCTGCTTTTGAAGCCAGCACAATGTAAAGAGCATAACAGAACTGTATGTTAGCCGCCTAAACACTAAAAATAAAAATAATGACAATAAGAATGAAGATGTAATACTTATCAGATAAAAACCAAAAATCGAAATCAAAAGAACATGAAGAGACCATATAGAGAGGAATTACAACTTTAGAGCAGCTATAGCTTCTGGTTTAAAATCAACTCGCAGACCCAATACGCGCCTAACCTCTGCTGGAGTTAATCTCCAGGTCATAGGTCCAGAGTTCTCTCCCCAGAAATCTAGAATCTCAGACACCTTTTCTAAATTTAGGATTGTTGCCATTTGAGTAAGACGTGCAAACTTGTCTCTAACAGTTCTCTGTGTCATGATGCTGAAATGGCTTACCAAAGCTCTAGCATCTCTGTCAAGCTGAAGGCCACCAAGCTGACTAAATCTTTTCTGCATCATAATGACTTCAAGCCTTTTCACAATGAAGTCAATAACCAAATGAACAAAAGTGTCATAATTGTTAGCAGTCATCAGTGGCTGCAGCCATGCAACATTTGTCTCCACAGCATGGAGAAGTCTTTGAACCCATGGGTCATTCACCTCATTATCTGCATACTCAGCCTCTGAAAGCTCATAGCTGATTGTTCCAACACTGTCTAACACTGGTCGTATTCGTGGTGTAATGGTTGCCACAAGTTGTTCTATGCCAGCATTCAAGGCCTGCTTGAAAGCATTGCTGCTCTCTCCCAACTCCGACAAACAAGATTTTACCTTTTCTCGATCTGCTGGTGCAGGAAAAACCTGTACAAAGTAATTCAGTTAGTTAATGCTCCAATTTAAAATGATGTAAATCAGATAGGCAAAGCAAACTTCCATAAATAAAAATATGAACAATAGTTTATGACTGAAATACTGTTAAAAGGAAACCAAATGTTCTACTTGATATACTACATAATTTGTATATTCTAACCAAACAAAGAAATCCTAGTGCACGAAAACATTTTGATACTCTATCAGAGATTAAGATTCCAGAAAAGCAATAATTTAGAAACCAAACCAAAGATCAAACTGGTGAGAGCTCTGGGTCATGGTTTGATTAGTTCAATCGGCTAAATTAATGGTCTAACTCAATAATATAATAAGGAATAATCGAACCAAAAATATGGCCAGCTCACGATCCAAATGGTCGACTTGGCTGGTCCAATCTGATTTTAAGAACATTGCATTAAAGACCACATAAAACCATGTAAGTTGAGAAACAATTCAAAAAAATCTGTAACTTTGTTCCACCTAGAAACTTCCTTCAATTAAAAGGAGAGGGGGGGGGGCAGTTGTGAAGCTAATGACAAATACTATGTCACATTTAATTAGCAAAATTGCACCGTTGAAGAAACACCCAAGGTACAACAAAAAGAATCCTTCCCATCAAGACTTCAAGATTACATCAGTCTCTATCAGCACAAAAGAAACACTGTTCTTTGCTATATGGACATGTAGAACAACTATAGAAGGAACCTGGGGGATTATATAATTAGATAAATCAGAGTCCTCTCAGGGAGGTCACGGGTTCAAATTCTGGAAATAGCCCTCCCCACTTGCGGGGTAAGAGTGCATACATCTACCGTCCCCAGACCCCACCAGGTAGGAGTCACATGCACGGGGCCACCCTTTAGAGTTCTCTCTGGGGTCGTACCAAAATAAAAAGAGTTCTACGTGGGGCGGTTACCACACCAAGATTATGAAAACTAACTTTCGAAAGAAGAAGGGCATTAAACTGGTAAGCAGTGTTGTTAAGATCGCTTGTTAAATTGCAAAATCGTGCGATTGTACGATTTTTGAAGGCTGAAGCGAGCAAACTCGCATGCAAGATCGGTGCCGACTGGGATCGATGGAAGATCGTCGATCTTCTATGAAAAATCGCATGATCGGCGAGTTTGTCGCCTCTCCCGATCCTGTTTTTTGGTTCGCACGCGGGCTGAGCCATGTGTTGACCCGTTTAGAAAAAAACGGGTTTTTTAAAAACCCAAATAATATTTTTACCCGTTACAGTAAATAACCTAAAACGCCGTTATATATCTACCCTGTTTTACTATTCCCATTCCAAGTTCGAAACTTTCTTTCCTCTCTCAGCCAAATGCTCACCGGCCACCGCCTTCTTCTTCCCCTCTCAGACGCGCCGCCGGCGCCGCCCCTCCCGACGTTTGTCTCTGTTCGGCGTTTCTGTTCTGTTCTGTTCATCTCTTTGTTTTGTTCTTACTTGAAGAGACTACAATGTCTTCAAGTGCTCCCGCTAGTGGTAGTGGTAGTAATCGGACTGAAGCTGATGGGAGTGGCAAGAAAAATCTGAAAGCTGCTGGGATGAGGACAGATGTAGCATGGCAGCATGGGGTTTCAGTTGATGGGGATGCAAGAAAAATAAAATGTAAATATTGATGAAGTTTCAACTTTGAACATTCTGGATGAAGACATTGTAGATCTCACAATCACAGAAAATGCTGGAGGCAGTGTTGGTGTTGGTGGTGCACCTGTAGATGATCTGCAGATTCCAATTGATGATGATGATGAAGGTGGAGATGATGCTATTGATGAGAATGAAGATAATATAGGGGATGAGGATGACTATCCTGAATTGAATTTGAATGCTCTCTTAGATTAGATGGCTAGAGGTAGATTGACTTGAATTTTATTATGAACTTATTTTGAGTTGTGTTATGTTTTGGATTTGGTTTCTTATGAAAAATGAATTATGATTATGGATTTGGAATTGAAGTTAGTTTAATGTTGTCATCTAAAGGGTTCTTTTTTTTTTATCTACTTTGTTTTTCATGCATATGAACATGTATAAATATAATTTTCTACTTTAGCTAGGATCTTACGATTCTTGTTACGATCCTCCGTGTTACGATCTTTCATCCCCCTCCCGATCCTCGCTAGGATCTCGATTTTCACAACATTGCTGGTAAGTATATAGTTCTTAAAATCATCAATAAAATCATTTCTAAAGCATACTTTAAGATCACTTCTCTAATCAATTGTCTAAAGATTTACGTAAACAATATCAGCCAAGAATTATTACAAATTTGACCGTCTATTTATCACACCATTCAAGGCATAATAACATCCTTGATCTGTAATTTTGAAGTAGCAAAAATGTGTATCTTGAACTTGCTGCATTCTAGATCTAAATAATTAAAATGCTCCTCCTAATCAAGTAGTTCTCCAAACCAATGCAAGCATCAACTATTCTAATATGACCTTTTATTTCAATCTTAAGAACTTCATCCAAAGCATCACTGATTTTCACACCCTCATCCACTTCACAAAATTATAGGTATTATGATCGTCCAAGTATCCGTATAAGGAGCTTCCCCATATACATTCTTATGTCAAATTTCTCACTAAAATATGCCAAAAACAATTGCTCTACCGATATCATCATTTTTTTAAAATAAAAACCAACTTGTTTCATGATTAATCCCTAGAAATATCAAACTACTTTCTAATGGAACATGCCATGCATAAGGCAAATGATATACCACACATATTTACTGCTTTAATGAATTTCATATTCAAATATAACTGCAAGGTACTAAAAAATACACCACTAACCTCAGCACATTGTTCTTCAATTTCATATTTTAGCTTCAGGACATATTCACTGCTAACATCCATATTATTCAAAGTTGTTGCAATTTCTGTCCCAGTTTTTTGCACGCCAACACCACCAAAGAACAACTTCGCACCAAGATTCGGCTCCCTTATTTTCTGCTGCAAGGCTTCTTGATATTCATTACTCAATAAACTACCAGCGCCACTCAAAACTGCTATAACAGAACTTATATTCGAAGTGGATATGGCCCTTCGCAAACAACTCTGCAAGACATAGAACACATCGTCCACCATAGAAGTGGTAAGGCTGTCAGGGACCTGTTCATCGATCCGGATAGCTTTCCTAACATTTTCCACCATGAAGAACCCTTCCAGAATCACATAAAATCCAGTTAAATCCTGTGCAACTTTGCTGAAACTACCACTCCTGAAAGCTTTAGTCGCACGAGGGACCAATTCAGGATCCACAGAAGTAAGACCTTTGATCTTTGAAATGACAAACTCAGTATAATCCTCACCCAATTGCATAAGTGAAAGAATCTCTTCTAAATACAACTCAACCTCTCGCGGATCAGGTCCCTCGGCGCCACCCCCAACAGTTAACAAGTTATTGTTCTGTGCATTTATTTCGGATGACAACTTAGCTAACTTCCTATATTCCATATACTTCTTCAAAATCACAGAACCCCTTGAATCACATTCCTCTTGAAGCTCACAAATTGCATAAACAATCCCATCTTCCCCACACAAACCACTCAATATCTCATTATTCTCTTCAATTGCCAGCACAATATCCTTAAACAAATTAGTCAAACACCCAACAAAATTAACATTATTCACATTAACATTAACATTGTTACCTACATTTCTCTGTTCCATCAACTCCACCAATTGTTCAAACTCCATCCTCGATCTCATCCCAATTACCTTCTTCAAATACCCAACATAAACCTGCAACCCTTCCTCCTCCATTCCCAACGGCGTATACAACCGAATGAACCTCAAAATCGCGGCATGATCGCGTTGATCCACGGCGACCGAAAGCTTCTTCCTCACGATCCCTTCTAACTGTTTCTTCGCATTCATCAATCTCTCCCTCTCATCAGAACCACAATCCCTATACTCCGCATCGATCTGAAGAAACCCTTGCACGTACCTCGCAGCGGATTCGTAATCCTCGCACTCGAGCGCTCTGTGAACGCCTTCCAAACAGTTACCTCTCTCTACGATGGCGTCGATTCGGAGGAGCGTGGATCTGACGCGCGATTGAGCTAGGTCGAGCTCGCGGACTTTGCGGCTGACGTCATCGGCGAGGTCACAGGTGGAGGAGACGTTGGAGAGCATGTAATCGGAGTCGGATTTAACGATGTTGAGTACTTCGGAGGAACGTTGGAGATGGAGGAGTTGTTTGTCGAGGTCGTTACGTTGAGATAAGAGGTTGTCGAGTTCGGAGTCTAGTGCTCTTTGGTGTGCTATGCATTCGTGAAGCAAACGTGTCATTGCTCCTACCTCTGTTAGGGATCGAACGTACTCAACCGCTTCCGCTGTGCCCCACTCTATGGACGATGAGACGGCCGCTGCACCACCAGCAGGGGATGAAACGATGCCGTTTTCTTGATCCATCGTTATACTTGATACATTGCTTATCAGAGTAGGACTAGACCCCATTCTCTTCTATTCTCTCCAGACAAAAGAGAAAAACACTCCAAAGTAACTGCTTCAGATCTGGAAATAGAAGAACAGGAGAGGGATTTTTTTTTTTTTGGGGGGGGGGGGGGTAAACTCTAGTTAGGGATTGGGTACACATAATTTACGCTTGTGGTAAGTGAATAGATTTCAATTCAGAAACGTCTAATTTTAAGTTATTCTTTTAGTTCCGTAAAAAGTTATCATTTTGCTAGAACTTAATATCTTTCCATAAATGGATTAAATTATAAAATAACTTTTTTATGTTGTTTTTTTATTTGTTGACATAAACAACTTAATCCATTTCACTAGCAATTGAATCAGCAATACATAAAGGAATTTCATAAAAAACATGAGGAGAAACTAGAGATATGGCTATCCTTATTAAGTTATGAGTAATGATATTTGTTTGTCTCCTAAAAAACTCAACTCTGGAGTTTGTAAAATAAGCAAGCATTTGTTTACATTGCATAATAAGGTGGATTTTATGGTGGTGCCATAACCTTTAGGCACTACTGGTGGTGACCAATTTGACTTGGAATAGTGGGTGACAATTGAAGTTATATGTAAACAAACAAGTTACAAGGGGTTAGTTGCAATAAAGTTGAAAAGATTTAGTTGTAATTTATTTTGTCTTTTCTCATTTTTTCTTTTCTCTCTCTCTCTCCCTTCTTCTTCGTTTGTCATTGCACTTTTTTTTTTTAATCTACCATGCTTCCACAAACACATCTCCCTCATTCAAACACCACCACACTTTTCTTCATTCAAACTCTTCACACGAGGGATGAGAAACTATGAACTGATAATAAAGGGAAGAAAAGAAATTTCTTTTTGACCTCAATATTGGGTAGCTATCATTGAAACTGGTATGGATGTAGTGTATGGCACAAGAACTAACTCACGAAATTCCAACCCCCCACATAAATTCCCCCTCAAAAGTTCCAATTTTTCATATACCCTTTTGGATTCGGACACTAATCACCTAACTTTTCCTTTTCCCCTTTATTTATGGCAACAGACGCAACAACCAAGTTCCAAAGCCCGGAGTTCCGACCCGACTTCTATCCCGAATTAATGGCGTCAACTCACGACAGCCTCCACTTTTGGCAGTTCATGATCGTCGGATCCGTGGCGGGCTGCGCAGAGCACATGGCCATGTTCCCCCGTCCAAATTGTCAAGACCCACACGCAAGCCCTCGGGTCATCGACATCGATGAATTAGAGAAAGAAAAAGAAGCTCAGCCTGATCAAAATGCACCAAAGGATGCATGGGGCTTCTACTTCTAACGATGAAAAGCGAGTTTGAATTTCCAAAGTTAGACAAGAGAGAGAGTGTGTCTGGGTAATCTCATTTTTGTGTGTCATAATATATGTTAGCAGAGTTGTCAGGTGCACAAAAGAATTTCTACCTAAATAATAAATTTTAGGTATAACTGATTGTTTAGGTTCTTGGTAATGAGTTTCTCACAGTTGATATTATTTTACTGCATAATCAATGGATATTACAAAGGGCACCATCGGTGCTCCACTTTTGTTGGGCACCACCACAAAATTCACCTGCATAATAATGGACCCAAATTCATTGAAGTTTTCTTTGTCCTTGTTGATGTTGTCAACAACTATTTTGCAATCCATCTCCAAGATTAAGTTGTCCAAATTGAGAGCTTTGATCCAATGCGTTGCAAAAGAGCCAAGGCTTCTCTTTCCTCAACACGATAAAGAGGCTTGCACCAAGCACTGAGAGCAGCAACAAATAGACCATGTTCAATCCTGATGCAACAACCCATACTGGTTACACAAATAGAGTCATGAAAGGCAGCATCTATATATATTACACTTCAAAAATCGCTTTGGGGGCTTGCACCAGCGCATGTTGCTAGCAGGAAGGGAAATGGGTGCCTGAGTGCCTCACGATTAACACTCCGAGAAGCTGTCACCCATTGTTGGATAGTATGGGAAGCCCACATGATAACCTGTGAAGCTTCTTCATTTTGCTTCTCCCAAACCATGATATTCCTCTTCCTCCACAAACTCCAAAGCAACACTCCAAACTTTGCACGTTGCAGATCATCGAAGTCCTCACAGGCCAAGAAAAAGTGATCTTTTAAAGATTCCAAAACATGGATTTTTGGTTCAAGATGCACCCACAGACCCGCTTGTGACAAGCACTCCATTGCTGAGTTGAAAGTAAGAAAAGTATGCCAAGTGCTCTCAACACTGTTGGAGCAAAAATCATAAGTAAGAGGGGCATAAAATCCCACGGTCCTGCAGTGCTGCACGGACAGGAAGGATATTACGGGTAAGCTGCCAGAGAAAAACACGAATCTCATGAGGAACATGCATTCTCCAAATTGTGAGCCAATTACCAAGACAAGTGTCGCATGTCCACTATATGATGCATGCAAATCTTGTAGGCACTACGAACAGTATAGGCACCTGAGGATGCATGCCTCCAAATCTATCTGACAATATTATTAATCAAAGGGGCCTTAAGGATAACATTAAAAAAATGGTTTTTTTAGTTAAAGTAAAATTTTGAAGTTTATTTAAAAAGTTGTAAGATTATTTTTTGTAATCAATAATATTTTTCTTGTTTTACTCATGCAAAATTATCATACAAAAGTGATTTTTTGTGAAACCCAAATGAAATAAGTTATTTTAAAATCGCTTTTCAACAAACACATACAAACATAAAACTTATTCTATTATAATCAACTATAATAATAATCGATGACGCATGTAATCGATGATTGAAATAATTATTTTTTTGCGATTAATCTAAACACACACTTCTTGTATGAGTAATTATTGTCAATTTGACCCTTGTTGTGTATTGTTGTTTTAATACCATTTTTTGCCCTAAAAAAATACCATTTTTTTAGGTTAAATTATTGAGACAAAATTAAACATGATTATGATGTTTAAGAATCAAAGTAAAATTCCAGTAAAAAAAAAAGATAGAATCAAAATAAAAATAATTATCACGCATACGAAAAAAAAATATATGTTTAGTTACTTACTTCCTGTAAAGATCATTTTGAATTTAACCTCTATATTTTGATTTCGGAGTTAACAATAGTGAAAGACAATCACAAAATTAAAAAATATTGTAGATATCATGACTGAATTCGAAAAAAACTTATGTACAGAGACTATGTTGAAAACAACGTAAAAATATATTTGAGCGTGAAATGACGTGAGTTGGAGGTCCGATTCATATTTATTGGATCGGGTCAAACCCGTCTATATAATATTACAAATGACTGACCCTGTAGGATTTATTGGGTAAAAAAATGGCAGCCAATGCGACTCTATCTCTCCATTTCACTCCTTCCTTGCAATCGCAGAAGCAAAAGCCCCAATTTGTAGCCTCATCGAAACGATTCGTTTCATTTTCAGCAGTCCCTGTTGTGTTCAAGTGGAAGTCTAGGGTTTGCACGGCCTTGGCAGCGGTGGTAGCAGAACGTGTAGAGAGAGAAAACGATGGCGTTTATGAGGAGGAAGAACGGTGGAAGCAGCCAAGAGCTACAGAAGTTTACGTCTGCAACCTTCCAAGAAGCTGTGACCCAGAACAGCTACTTCATATGTTCGAGCCTCACGGAAACGTTCTATCTGTAGAGGTTTATTGCAACATTGCCCATCAATTTCTATTATTTGTTGAACTTAGCTTATTCAAAATAATTATACTCAAGCTTCCAGTAGAATTTAAAAATGAGTAAATATCTAATTTGATCCTTGAAATTATAGGGTTGTCTCAACTTGGTCCCCGTATTATCAATATTTCAAAATGATCCTTTGAATTGCAAAATGTAACAAATGCATCCCTGACATTATTCACTTAGTTTCAAATGCATCCTTGATATTATCAAATTAATGTCATTATAATCCATGCAAATATCAACATAGGGACGAATCTGATTAACTTTCTGCAATTCCAAGGATCATTTTGGAATATTGATAATGTGTGTGATTAAGTTAATACGAATCTATAATTTCAGGAATCAAATTGAGTATTTACTCATTTAAAAATATTGTCATAAAGCACAAATTTTTCTGTTGTTATATATGATCGGATATTTTGATAAATATTAAATGCTGATTTCCAATTTTATCTTTATTTATAATAAGATTTATATTTAGGAGATAGTATCAACTTTCCATATAACTAGGTTTGCTCATTAATTACAAGGGATAATTTTATTGGGAAAAATCCAAGTCCCATATTGACTAGAGATAGAGCCTCATAAGAGCTTATAAAGCTTGGACAATTCTCACCTCTTGAGCTAGCTTTTGGGGTTGAGTTAGATCCAAATCTAATATGATATCAAAGCCTATCCTAGATCCATTAAAGGGCCGCCCACCATATTATCCATGCATCAAGTCCAATAGTATTGGGCGTGAGGGGGTGTATTGGGAAAAACCCAAGTCCCACATTAACTAGAGATAGAACCTCATAAGAGCTTATAAAGCTTGGACAATCCTCACCTCTTGAGCTAGCTTTTGGGGTTGAGTTAAGTCCAAATCTAATAAATTTTGTAAATTTATATTTATATGAATATTAATTACAAATAATTTGTTTCAATGCATTTTCTTGATTTGTGTGTTTTAGGGTTTTATTTCTTATATATAGGACCGGAGTATACCTTAAAGGTCGATAGCTTCTTCCATTTATTCATTTATTTTGATTGTTAAACTAGACAGTGCAATTTCATATAGTTTTCAATTTTCATCATTGTAATCCGAAATTCTGAATCATCAATGCGGTTATTTTGGTGTCTGGGAAAGATATTTTCCCAACTGAAAACAGCTTATATCTTGGAAAAAAAAAATTGTTGTGTTTAATCTTATGTTTGACAAACCTGATTAAGCGCATGTTTGGAAAATTGATGTTGCAGTCCAAACGCGTCCAAGAAGCTAAAAACAGTTGCTTCTGATGCAATGGACACGCGTTTGTTTGTGTGGCAAACCTGATTAAATTATAAAGGAATCTGTATTTAAGAGAAAAAAATTGTTTTTAAAGAAGTCATAAGTTTGAAACTTATTCCAAAAGCTGCCAGATTATTTTGAAATCAATAATATTCTTTCTATTTCACCCCTGCAAAATTAATTACCAAAAAAAGTACGGCAAATGCTAACCAGTTTCCTAAGGGCATTGGTTAAGGATTTAAAGATAGAAACCTTGTATTGAAAGTGATGGATTCAATACATTCAACATTCAAAAGTTGCATTTTTTAATAAACTTTTTCTAACTTTGGATTTTTTAAACAATGTCCGTCAGACACTTATTAGCAAGACCCAAAAAGTATTAAATTAAACAAATAATTTTATACTTTTTTTTTTAATTTACCGTATAAAAGTGATGTTTTTTACATAATCCAGACAAATAGATTATCTTAAAATCGTTTTTTAACAAACTCATCTTATCATAAAACTGATTTTATTATAATTGATTATAATTTTCGCAACAGATCCAAACAAACACACCATTAAATCATCACAAGGCCTTGTGTTGATGCTTAATTGCTCTGTTGCAGGTTTGCCGGAATGCTCAGACTGGTGAAAGTAGAGGGTGTGCTTATGTCACATTGGGATCTATTAACTCAGCAAGAAATGCAGTTTCTGCTTTGGATGGATCGGTTAGTGTGAAACTGGCCTCCCTGCTTGTATTTGATCATTGTTTCCTTACAATTTGATCTGAAATCTTGTTTTTTATTTCTTTTTCACAACTAAAGGATGTTGGTGGGCGTGAAATGCGGGTTAGATTTTCAGTCGAGATGAATCGTAGAACGAGGAATCCTGAGACAATGAACTCGTCACCTAAGAAAGTTTTATACTATGAAGGTCCTCATAAGTTGTATGTTGGGAATCTTCCTAGGGCTGTTAGACCTGAAGAATTAAGATATCTCTTTGGTAGATTTGGTACTGTGGCTAGTGTAAGGATATTGCAAGATCAGAGGCAGGGGAGAACACGAGTCTATGCGTTTGTCTCTTTTTTTAAAGACAGAGAACGTGTTGAAGCAATGTCCCTCAATGGAACAGTAAAATTCACCTCTGCCACTTTTCAATGTTGTGATTCTTAGTTCACTTGTGTCTGATGCTAAGTCTGGTCTTTCTTGCAGGAATTTGGTGGTCGTACACTAGTGGTTAGAGAGGGTGTGGAGAAGTTTGAAGCTTAACTGGAGCTTCAAAATCTGGGTAGAGGTGGCTGCAATTTTGGTTGTATAACCGGGACGAAGCTCTCTGCTGTGGTTTGTATTGCTGAGATTGGTGTGAGGTGATGACCTTCCTAAACTAGAAAATGTCAGCTGAAAGTAGAGGTGACCTACTTGGGCAGTTCCATCAAAATCTGGATTCATACATCTTTATCATTGTTGTATAATCAGCATTCAGCAATGTCAAAGTTCCTTGTTTGTTTGGAACATGATTTTCCGAGTGAAAAGCATTCAATTTAAGGTCAAGGACAAAGTGAGTATTAAATTCGTATGTGGTGTTTGTCCTGAAAAGTTTGCTTCAAAACAGTCTTAAAAATATTAAAATCAGCAACTCAATAGTGTAAATGTGCAAGCTGCTTTGCCAACTTTAGCTTGTCTACCTATAAAGCTATGCAGGCCATCCAGGAAAGCGAGAACCCTGCTTGAATTCTAACAATAGGCAGAGTTTGGTAAAAAAATGTAGTAGTCTCACAACAGTTTGCGGCTCTTGTCCTCCCTCTATTTTTTTTTTTTTTTTGGTTTTTGTTTTTATGTGATTTCTGAGTTGGTGATGTTAGGATATGATAAAAGGGTGTGCTCATCTTTGCGCTTGGGGCAATGACGCAGCTAGTGAGGTTCTTTCGAGCCTTGGGTATGAAAAAAACCTCAGTTGAGAAAGATGTCATCCATCGAGATGTTGAACAAACTCTCGTGAAAGATTAGTTCCCGTCTCAGAGTGACGGTGGGATACTCCTCGAAGTAGATAAAAAAAAAAAGTGTGCTCATGATGTTGACATGTTGAGGATACGCTGTGTTTACACATGACACAGCTGTATCTTATTTCCGAAGTCTCGTCTACTATTGCATGTTGTATTTGGTGTTTATCAATGCGCATCTTATTTCCAAAGACTCGCCTGTTATTGCATGATGTATTTGGTGTTTATCAATGCGCATCTTATTTCCAAAGACTCGCCTGTTATTGCATGATGTATTTGGTGTATATCAATGCGCAATTGACCATGATGCCCATCATAACACGATCATTCTAGGATACCAACCTGTGTTATTTGTAATTGAATCACATAATGAGATTTTGTGGAAACAGTCAATAATACAATCAACTCGACACAAATACCAGATCAAAAGTACTAGAAATGTTTCTTATTGAAAACATGGGTTATAAAATTTAAATAAAAGAAGGACTAAAAGTATACAATTAGATTTATGTTAATTTCACATAATTTTCCTTACTAAGCTAACATAACATCAATCATCACTACTCCTTTCTCCCGTACTACTTAAATAGATTTATAGTAGTTGCCAGTTCAGTAAAAAGTGCAAACTTGTCAACAGTTCTGTGTTGATGCTGAAATGGCTTACTAAGTGTGTGTTTTGATTCCCATTGGAAGGTCCCAAATGGGCATCCAAACACATCCTAAAGCTCTGGCATCTCTGTCAAGCTGCAGCCAAGTCTGTGAACCCATGGGTTATCCACTCATTATCTGCTTACTCAGCTTCCAAAAGCTCATAGCTGATTGTTCCTAGACTGTCTAATACTGGTCGAATTCGTGGTGTGATGGTTGCCACAAGTTGTTCTATGCCAGCATTCAAAGCTTGCTTGAACGTACTGGTGCTATCTCCCAACTCAGACAAACAAGAATTGACCTTTTCTTGATCAGCTGGTGCAGTAATAACCTATATAAAGTAATTCAGTCACTTAATGCTGCAATTTTAAAATGATATATAGTATACCTGCAAAGCTAACTGCCATACATTGAATAGAGTTTAAGTATATACACTGATAGTATAAAGCTTTTTACATTATTAATTAATTATCAATCATGATATAAATGACTTTTAAGGTAGTTAGGATAAAAGTCAATTATTTTTATTAATATGATAATTTATAATTAGATATATGTGTAAAAGAGTTGTTTCAGTGTATATCAATTAAACACAATAAAATATGACCTATAGATTATGACTGAAATATTGATAAAGGGGAGCCAAACCCTATACTCTCATATATTCTAACCAAACAGGGAAATCCTGGTGCAGAAAGACATTTCAAGGCTTTATTAGAGATTGTGACTCCATAAAAGACCTCATCAGACTACATAAATTAAGAAGCAATTCCAAAAAAAAAAAAAAAATATTCTGTAACTTGTTCCACATACAAACTTCCTTCTTCTAAGGGTGAGAGGGAGCAGTTGTGGAAGCTAATGACAAATATGTCACATTTAATTAGCAAATTGCACCATTGAAGAAACATCTAAGGTACAATAAAAAGAATCCTTTCCATCAAGACTTCAAGATTATGTTAGTCTCTATCAGTGTAACGGTCCAGATTGTTTTCAGGATTATTGACTGTCCCCACAAACCAACACAGGTCTTTTCAGCGTGCTTTGTCCTCACTCACATGTTTTCTGGGAAACTTCCTAGAAGGTCGCCCATTCCACAAGTGCTCCATGTCAAGCACACTTAATTATGGAGATCTTATGTTCTGGGTTTCCGAAAAGAAGATGCATCTTGTTGGTATAGCCGTATAGGTAATACCAATCAATTCCTTCAAGTTTTTCTTAACTATGCAGTCTCATACCTGCACAGTCACATGATCTCTCTCATTCCGATGTGAATTCGATTCATTCATGTGTCCCTTTGCCTAGAAGCCTGTCATGAGCCGCTCCTTGTTCGTGCCTCATGCATCAGCGATCACTCCCTGCCCTCGTCAACCTCAGGCGTCACAATCAGTACCAAATAAAAACATTCCTTCTATAGTTCTATATAGACATATAGAACTATAGAAGGAACCCAGGAGAATTTTATAATTAGATAAATCAGAGTTCTGTCCGGGGTCGTACCAAAATAAGAAGTGTTCTCTCAGGGTGGTCACACCAAGGTTAGGAAATATAACTTTTAAAAGAATCAGGGCATTAAACTAGTAAGTATATAGTTCTTGAAATCATCAATAATATTATTTCTAAAGCATACTTTGAGAGCACTTTGCTAATCAATCATCTACAGACTTACGTAAACAGTATCAGCCAAGAACTATTACAAATTTGACTGTCTATTTATCACACCATTCAGGGCATAATAACATCCCTGATCTGTAATTTTGAAGCAGCAAAAATGTGAATCTTGAACTTGCGGCATTCTATATCGCTGTCTTTCTATATCAAAGTTCTAGCTGTCTTGGATATCCCAACCCTCTCAAAGAATAACAATAATCCTCCACAATAATTATGATTCATGTGTAACAATGTCATTGAAAACCATGTTTAATAGAGGAATGTGTGTCAGATTCCTAGACAAACAAATAGTCAAGACTTCGGAGACAATCCAATGTAGGGGACACAATTTGGAAAATAACTAATAAGAGTGTGTCAGTCCGTCTCGTGACCCCAAGCATTAAACATAGATATAGAAGAGTAATTAGACTTGAGTATTACACGCTGCAGGTGATGGAATGAAATTTTCACCTGGTACTGAATAGGCAGATCAAACATGGAGGACAAAAGCATTCTTTGATATAAATATTTAAAATGCTCTTGACTTGGTTCGTATCTTCCTAATCAAGTAGTTCTCCAAACCAATGCCAGCATCAACTATTCTAGTATGCCCTTTTATTTCAATCTTCAGTACTTCATCCAAAACATCACTGATTTTCACACCCTCATCCACTTCATTTATTATTATAGGTATTATGATTGTCCAAGTATCCATATGAGGAGCTTCCCCATGCTCTAGTGACTTGGTGAGAACTCCACAAGCTTCCTCAATCCTACCAACATTACAGAAACCCTTCAGTAAGGCATGAATAACAGCAAAATGTGGAGAAAAACCTTTGGACAGCATCTCCTCTATATATTTATTCGCCTCATCAAACATTCCTATGTCGCATAAACCACTAACCAAAGTACGATAAGACACCAAATTAGGCAAACACCCATTCACCTGCATATCATCAATAACCTTACAAGCATCATGAGCACGCCCTTCTCTACAGAACCCCAATATAACTGTATTGTAATGAACTATATCAGGATTGCACCCTTTAACCTTCATCCTACAAAGAAGCTTATAAGCTTCTCTAAGCTTCTTTTTCCTACACAAACTATTCAACAAAGTGGTATAAGTCAAAGAATCAGGAACAAACCCTTTGTTCAACATATCCTCAAACAAATCAACAGCTCCATTAACTTGATTCTTCCTACACAATGCTTGCATCAAAATCCGATAAGACTCGATATCCGGAACAACATCTCTCTTAAACATTTTATTGAACAATGAATATGCAATACTAAGGTCCCCATTCAAACAAAAAGCCCTCATCAAAACATTATAGGACTTTGTATTTGGGGACACCCCATATCTATGAGCATCCTTAAAGAGATCAAAAGCTGGTCTAACATAATTTCGGTGAGAAACAAGAATCTCAAGAATGCGGTTAAGGTGTTTGGGTAAAGGCTTGCAATTGAATTGCATCATTGTGTAAAAAGTTTTGAGGGCATTGTGTGGCAAATCAGCTTCACCGAAGACTCTGATCAAGTAAGAGAAAAGGGTAGGAGTGACATTGTAGGATTGAGATTTCAAGCGACGAAGGATATCATCAATGATAGTGAAGTGTTTGGAACGACCCAGTTTGAGAATGAGGATGAGGTGGGTGGAGTAAGTGTGACGGAAATTGGGTTGGCGAGAAGCGTAGTCGAATATTTCTTTGGCAAGAAGAGGGTCTGATTGGGAAGCTATAAGCTTTTGGACTCTGGTCGGTGACCCAATTGGGGAATTGGAAGTGTTGTTGTTGGAGGAATGGAAAGATTGTTGCTTTTGGTTTTGAATTGGAGATTGGAAGTGATGGGGTAGTGGTGGATTGCACTGATTTGTTGGGGAGAAGATGCGATTCGAAGCGAAGGTGATTAGTGTTTTGGAGGAGCGAAGATATGGTCTCTGCATCTCTTTGGGTTCTCAGTTTGACTTCAGAGGGGAAAGCTGAAGCTAGAAAGGAAGTGAAAGTGAAAACCAAAGGTTGTCTAACCTAGGATGTAATGGATAATAGTCGATTTACATGGAATCACATTGGAGCATCACAAATATTTATGTTGGAAAGTTGAAGGTAGAAAGGAAGTGAAAGTGAAAACCAAGTGAGAATCTTATATTTATGTTGATTAACGATACGTTTGGAATAGTTTATAAAAGTTTATGAAGTTAAACTTATACAAATAGTTTATGATATTTTCATAAGTTTGTCAGAGAAGCTTATAAAAATAAGTTATTTTTAGCTTATTTCAAAAAGAGCTTATTGAATAAGCGCTTAATTAAGTTGTTTACTCAAACGCACTCTAAGAGTATGTTTGAATCTGCTTTTACTCCCCTGAGAAGCACTTCCAACACAAGCTACATGGTGTAACTTCCATGGTAAAAACTCAATTCTGAGCTTTTCTACCGTGGTTCTAAACACACTATAATTAGATTCATATAATTGAATCATGTATAGTGTATGTTAAATTTTGATACTAAACTATGATTTTCAAGTGTAAGTTATTCTTTGTAGGATAGTCTAACTATCAAAAGTGAGCATTTGATCAAGAAATTGAAAGACTCAAATTATGCTCAATTGAAGAAGGAGAATAATAGGTTGACCAGTGTATTTGAAAGATTAAGGAGAAGAACTTTGGAAGATTGGAGTGCATCAAGAAGCCTTAAGATTAGATTTGGTATACTTTCTCTTATAGACTTTTCTCTAATGTATGGATAAAGGTTTTGTAAGAAGAGAGCTCAAATATGTTCTTTTTTAAAAATGTTTTTAAACTTTCTAAAATGCCCTATAAACATGTCTTGGGAAGCTAGTAATAGTGGTATTTCAAAACTATGAAAAACAACCTTTTTGAGTTTTCGAAAACGGACATTTAATTACTCTTTTGATCATATCTTTTAAATACTATGAGTTTAAAGCTTTAAACTTATTTTATATGAAAATAAACTGAGAGATCTTTCGAACGAGCGATCATTTGCTAAAAACGGATGAGAAATGAAAAAAGTTGTTAGAAGTCAGTTATGAGTATTCGAATCATGGTAGTCGAGTGTCATACATTATTGTAGTTGAGTACCTACTCTTTGTTTTCAAAATGAAATCAAACTGAGGTGGCAGCCGTCAAGTACCACGAAGGTAATCGAGTACAACGTGTCAAATGGGCCGCAATGACTAGTTTTTAATCGCTTTAATAAATGCAATATTTACGGACAAAGATATTCGATTATTAGAAAAAAAATCAATATACTTCTAATGTCGAATTGGGATCAACAACGGAAATAAAGCATTGGGTCGAACTCTTTTTGGTGTTAAGGTAATAGCTATGAATAGTCATTGACTATGACAATCTATCTATTTATAATATATTAAACTTCACCCCCAAAATCTGTCCAAGACACCTCGACCTAATTCTTGCCACATCTTACCATTTTTTCCACGTATATAAATTATCTTATGTGGCTGCCTCTCTACTCACTATGTTCAGAATAGCATCACAAATTCCACTCTGCCCTATGCATTTAGAATACTATCACAAATTCTTGGCTGCCTCTTTGCGCTGCTCTCTACATTTTCAATAGCAACACAAATTCTTGGCTGCCTCTATGTGTTTACATAAGCATGACAATTCCCTTCCAAGACGGGCGCCCGAAGAGACAAATAGAGATGAAATGGACAACGATGGAGGATCTGTGGTGCGTGGCGGCAGGCTACAATGGGCGTGGTGCGTGAACAATGATGGAGGATCTGTGATGCGTGGCAGATTAAACACGATGGCGCTATACCCCGTGCTTCGTCACCGTCGGCGGAAGTAGCTACAATTGTGCACATGATTTTTAATCTGAATTGCTTTCTCCCTATTGTATCTATTGGGTGTTGGTTTCGTGGTGATATGTTTTGCCATAATTATGAAGATAAGGTTTCTCACAAGTATTTACTCTATATCAAAATGAAAGCAATTTCTCCAACAATTGTTCTATTTAATTTCATTTAGGTTGCTGAAAACAATATTGGATCAGTTAGCTACAAAATTAGAATTAGTGTATAATAATAAGAGAGGGAAAAAGATAAACATCATAACTCCTTCTATAGGAGGTCATTTGGTGAATTGTTTCATGTGCCTGCAATGGCATTAACATATCCATTAAGCTTCTCAAATTAGTTTAATTTTGTTTTTTAGCTTCCTATAACCTTATCATTCTATCTGTCAATTTATAGTTTATATACATTTGATATCTGTCTTGGAATTTATTTATTGCTGAAAGATAAAGTCTACAATTTTGTTCTTTTGATTTTGCAGATTTTTGAGAAACACGTTAAGAATTGGATTGCAATGTTTGCACCATTCCAAGGCAAGTAATTCTATTCTATATTTTCTTACAAGTCCAGAAGTATAAAGTAAGGAAATTGGATATATTGTTGAATTTGATTGGAAATTAGATGAACTTGAGGTAATGAATTAACTTGAAATTGCATCCTGATTAAGTTTTTTCTTATGAGGAAGGTACTATATGGTTACATGCTCAGTGACTGGGCAACAACTATTGTCCCTGGTCCTATCTTTATCTATCCAAGAAAAGATACATTCTACCCTTTTCCCAAACCTGATGCAGAGGTGCCCATCGTGTTAGGTATGTAATCTTTTATAGGTGTCCAACCCTTTAAATCTTTTACATGTATCCTTGCTCAGAATCAGGTAGGCATCACTATTTCATTTTATAGTCTAAAACACTCGCAAATTATTAATTACTTAAATGCTTTATTCATGGAATGAAAATAAAGTAACTATTCTTTTATACATATGTATTACATTTCACAATTACTAATTAACTCTTGCATATTCTTAAAGTTTCAGAAACACACGCCATTGACACGAGTTTCTCCTAGAATCTTCATACCCAAAAAATCTTCAAAAAGACATGTCAATTTATGAAAATGACCACAAAATAAACAATTTGTTCTCTTATTCAATGGGTATATGAGTAACTTCTATTGAAAAGTCTATTTCTTATTTTATATGTATTGCAATTTTGCTCCATTGTGTTACTACTGGATTCAGGCCTTCGAAATGAAGAAGAAGCTAGCTGACAAAGTTGCAGTCAAAGAAGCTATCAAGGCACAAAACGAAGCTGAAAAGAAGCTTAAGGTGATTTTGATGCAACTCATTTTGGTTTTGGTTTTATTGATATTCACACTCTTGATTATGGAAAACTCATGTTCCATTTTGGTAAAATTTGAAATGTTTGTCTCGGTTTTCATCGCTACACTTCAGTATAATTTTCATCTCCATTTTGCCCTTACTGATGTATGACAGGTTATAAATTTGATTATGTTTTTTATTGGACCATTTTAAAGTACCAGCAAGCACAGATGAATAAAGTTCACCCTTGTTCGTCTGTAAGTATATGTTTGCTTTTTGGAGCATATCCTTCATCTGTACATAATTATTTTTATTTTGGTGGTAGGGATACCGATGGTATTGTAATCATCTCATTTTTCTGAAAGTACTAAATTTTGAAAAATTAATGATTGAAAAGTTCTAGCTTTTTTGGACTTTGGATTATCATGTTGTAAAAATGGACTTGCACCTAATAGAAGCATGTCTTATGCAGAGTTTCTTTCCCTGAAAAACTGAGTACCAAAGAAAGGATCTTAAAGAATTAGGTGAATTGGCAAGAGTGTCATTCTCTAAGTTGCCAAGAGTGTTATTTCCATGTTCATGGACATGGTTTTTGGCAAAAAAAAAAAAAATGGTGCAAATGGTAATGTAATTTTCGATTGGTGTGTCTACCTTCTTGACTGCATTAGAGGTTAGTTGATGCCCTATCTAATTAAATTCCTTTACATATGTTCAGATGTGATTTTCTGCTTCGATATAATATTTAGGCAAAAGTGGGATGGCTGTTTGCTGGTTTTATATACCGGTTCTTCTCTTTGGTTTATCATTGGCGTAGCACCTACTTATTGGTTGTCTTCATTGGTCTACTTTATGCCTTCTGGTGCAGTCATCTCAATAAAATTAGAGAAGCTTGGTTTTTGCTACATAATAATATTAACTTCGAGGCTCAGTTCTTACAACAAGAGATAATATGAGGCTATAAGCTATTTTGAGCATAAGTGATTATAGGCAAGGGCATAATTGTTACAAATGTATGTGTTGAAGCAGTATAAGTTTTGGTGGTGTTGGCAAGTAGCTTGCCAATCTTATTGTTGTGACTGTGAGTTTTGGGTACAACAGGTGGAGGGCAAATGCATGTCAACAGATTAATTTAGTCCGGGTAGCTAGGGAGGAATATGGTGCCATTCCTGCAATTACTTTTTAAAAGAAAAAGTTGAAGCATTATAGCCATTTTATTACTGTGAATGTACCAAACATAACGCTGATACATCTACCGAAAAAAAAAAAAAAAACTAATGCTGGTACTGCAAGAGGCGTAAGAAGTTGTGGGATTGCAGCAATTTGGTGTGAGAACTATGGTTCATGTGCTATTCTCCGGCCACAAGCTTTAGTTGTCCTGTTTTTTGTTACTAGGTGTTCTTTTGGTGCTCTTGTATGGTTTCATTTGATATCTTGTAAAGACTTGGCTTGCTAATCTATTGACACATCTTGAACTTTTGGTTAGTTGTTTCTTTCATTAAAAAAATCTTTGCCTTGTCAAAAAAAAAATAGTCATCTAAAATATTTGGAATCTAGCTCAACATCTCTTATGTAATATCCTATTCTCTTCGGTTTTGATCAATGATTGGTGTCTGATTAATGTAAATAATAAGTTTTAGTTATTATATTATTTGGGCAATTAAGCTACTTTGCATAAAGGGAAAAGCATTGAACAATGTCTTAGTAGAAATAGAATATTGTCCTTTAGGCTTTAGGCCTCTTTTATTTAATTATTTGTTTTCTTCTTCTTTGATTTTTTTTTTAAAGGTTATTATTTAGGTTATTTATATTGTTTTTTATTATGATTTCATTTATTATCAATTTATTTCAAATTTAAAATTAGAAAATTCTAAAATAAAATTATAACGACGTGCGGGTCACACTTTAATTAAATCTTAAATTTAAGATTTTTTTCCCTACAATATTTAGTTATTTACATGTATTTTGGATGTTTAATGATGAATGAAGCGTGATATATAATTTGGAGAGAATATAAGGATGTTTTGTGAAAGAGGAGGAGGAAGCAGCAGCACGTGTCTATTGGGTGGATCCCACTTCCCAGGATTTGCAAGAGAAAACAAAAAAAAGTAATGGTGGAAGTTGTGGCACGTCACCCCAATGGGTGGCAAGGTTTTGATCCACGTCGAGTGACTCAGACAATACTAGACAATCTGTGAAGAGAGAGAAAAAGTGTTTGTTTCAATCCATAGAATGGAAAAAGATATTTGTAAGATTTTCGCGGCTGTGAGCGAAAGGTGGCTACCTATACTATACTATACACAATATGTCTTGAAGACGCTTTGAAAATTGTAAACTCTCTCTCTCTCCACTCAATTTTAGTGAACTTTGAAGATATTTTCATTCATTCATTCATTCAATGCTTAAAACTTAATAAAGATGAGGTTGGTTTTGCTTTTTGTTCTCCTTCCTCACTTTTTGTGACCAAAAAATAGGGAACTGAGTTTGATGTGGCTTTGTTATTTGTTTTACATAGTACGGTGTTTGAGAATGGGTGAAGTAGCGGGGGAGAAAGTGCTCACAGTGTTGCTTGTCGAAGCTGATGATTCTACTCGCTCCATTATCGCTGCCCTTCTTCGTAAATGCAGCTACACAGGTTTTTAATTTATATTATATATATCTCTTTCAAGCTAGTGTGCGAGAAGTGTATATTCACCTGAACACAAATGTTATTTGCACAACAAATGCAGACAACTTTCGCACAACTTCGTCTTTTATAATATAACAAAACTTGGGTTTAGTTCCATATGTTATTATGATGTTGTACCTATAATAGTTCATCAATAAAAAAATATAATGTGCAAGACTTGGTATATATGTTTTATTCTCGTTAAAAAACAACACCTCCTTAAAAAACAACACCATAAGTACTTAAAAATAACACCCAAGTTTTGTCTACATAGTATAGGTTAAAAAAAATTTGTTTTAATAATAACATGGTTAATAACTTTATCTTGATGGTAAATTTTACACGCAGTTGCTGCAGTTTCTGATGGCTTAAAGGCATGGGAAACATTGGAGAACAATGCACATGGCATAGATCTCATATTAACAGAACTTGAGTTGCCATCAATATCTGGATTTTCACTTTTAACTTTAATCATGGAGCGTGACGTTTGCAAAAACATTCCTGTCATAAGTATGTTGACTTGGTACTGCGTGGCCTTTGATTACTAATCTTGATGTTAGTTACATGCTGCTAATGGGCTTATATAGGTTTATTTTGAATTTTCTCATGAGTGTGCAGTGATGTCTTCTCATGATTCAGTTAGCATGGTGTTCGAATGCATGTTAAAAGGTGCAGCTGATTTTCTTTTAAAACCTGTTCGGAGGAATGAGCTAAGGAACTTGTGGCACCATGCATGGAGAAGGAATGCTGTATGTCATATTCTTCAATCTTCTTCTAGCAACATTTTGATATTTCTTTTGTCTTTTACTTTAGGCTTACTAATTTTACTTATATTTACTTTACTTTTCCTTGTTTCAATTTTATGTACTTACCTATACAGATTAGAAGCTGTCCTCAAAATTTAACATCGCCACAGAATAAACTTGAAGTTGCTGTAGTAGAAAACAATGCTGCAAAAAGTATTTCTACTGGTTTTGTGGCTTCCGCACAGAAAAATCACCAATGCAGTGAGAAAACAAGTGAGGCTCAAGTAAGTTGTCACCCTACTTCTAAATCTCGTTAAAATATTACATTGCAATATGATTTATTCTTATATGTGTGAATTCTCAAATTTCAGTGTGTTGGATGTGAATAAAGTTTTAACCGTGCTAGTTTTATTTCTGAAGTTTTATCTACACTTTGTACTCAATGCTTGGCTTCAATAATATATAAATACATACAACATAGGATTTCTTTTACACATATATGAAGCCACTTACAGCTTGAGGAAGATTTCTATCCTAGATTAGGCTGGCTTCATGAAATTTCACATAGAAACTGCATATTTGCCAACTCTTGTGCAGAGCACTTGTACATCGCCGAATTTGGAAGCTGAGAGTGCATACATGGAAAATATGCAGGATACGTCCCAGTTGAAGAGTTCTTCAAATTTGAGCAACATTGACACAGTGAAGCATGAAGAATCTACCAAATTTGGAAAGGAATCAGCCAAGCATAACAATGAAGGTGGAGGTATGTAACTTCCTCTTATTTTCCACTTACTTTTGCTCAAATTTTTTGCCTTTATTTTGTTACTTAGTGACATACTGACAGTTAATATTTAATGCAGAAAAATCTGTTATATTTGCATCAGAAGCTGCAAAGTTCAATAAAACTTTTAAATCGAAAGGTTTAAGGCTAGATCAAGGCTATGATTGTACTGAAACAGAAAACCTAGATGAAGGTTTAAGATCAGAGTTAAGTAGAGCCAAGCCTCGTATTAATACAGAGATTCATGGATGCAGTGATCAATTGGTAGAACCTTCTACTTCTAGAGAAGCTATGGACTTGATTGCTATGTTTGAGAATTTTTCAAAGAGCACTGATGAAAATTGTAGTTTCAATGGTGGTGACGCAGCCAAGTTTGATTTTGATACACAATTGGAACTTTCTTTAAGAAGAGATTTTCCTAGCAGCTCATGTAAACCTGAAACTGAGGATATGCAAACATTGAATCATTCAAATGCCTCAGCTTTTTCTTGGTGAGTTCACTATCTGTTTTGTGATTTTGAGTTTTAGGTGTTATGGACTAAAAACTGAGAGCATGGATATATAGTCTCTGGAAGAATCCAAGTGATGGTAAATTTAGCTGCGCTTCTAAAGAGACAAAAGATATATGGCTGTGTTTTATCCTCAGTCATAAGCAAATTGAAGAATACTTTGAAGAGATGTTAAAAACCAAATTTTGAAAGCCTGGATTTGTGGTTATCTTTTTGTAAAACTATACATAATCAGTTTTTTTTTAATTGAAAAACTAGTATTAATTCTGCATTCAAAATCATGTTTCCTATTGAGCTATTAAAAATACATTACAGAATTTCTGATGATATGTGTGGTAAAATTCCTATCCGCAGGTATAGCAGTGGTAAGTTGTTGTTGCAGCCCCAAAATTTATCTGAAAATGCAAATACTTCTCATCAGTATAGTAGCAAAAATAAAAACCAGGAGAATATGACCACTCTGGTAATTGGTAGGTCTGGACAAATTGAACGAAAATTACCAAACAGTCAACTTGGATTCTTTCCTGCTGCTGGAGTTACTTCTGATCATAAGTCAACAGGACATGGTAATGTTTCTCCTTCTATGTTTTACACACAATCAGGTATCCATCCCATATTGACTCCAAAACCAGTGTACCAAAAAGAGAGTTCTCCATTTCCCACAAGTACTTCCTCCCTGTCCAATCCTGAAAGTCACAACTTAGAATGTCATCACAGGTCAGATGATTCCACCTATACTTCTGATCAAAATGTAAATGATCAAAGAAAGTTGGATTGTGCAAGGCTCGACTCTCCTACTGCCTGTAGTGATGGAAATGATACTTCAGCTGCTGTGGCAGCCAAGAACAACCCTGAAACTCTTATTGATAGTTGTCACCCTAGTTATGATGGATTCTTAGGGACAGATTCTCCTCACACCAGCCAAAGAGAAGTGGCTCTAACGAAGTTTCGATTGAAGCGGAAAAATAGATGCTATGAGAAAAAGGTAACACAACCATGCCATAATTGCTAAAAAAAAACTAATAATACAATTTGAGGCCTTATGCAATTACTTGCAACCATTTATTCCAAAAAGGACAAAATTTAGACACTATTCTATAGGTTCTACTGTTTTGTTTTCAAATGAGTTACATATGTTATATTTTCATTGTTGTTATACATAACACTTGTTGGAAAGCAACACCACGAACACTTGTATAACTGCAGCTAAGTTTTCTCCTTCTAGAAATTACCATAATTTGGTATCATTAATTTATCATTGATGCCATTTGGTTAGTTTGGAAACTTCTATAGCATATTTTCAATAAAGAATTAACCTTCCTGAATCTGATTGCATTCCTATCTAAGTTGCTTAGTGTGACATTTTGGAAGATCCTTTCAGAATTCAGATGCTTACTACTCAAGTTTCTTGGCACAGGTCCGATATCAAAGCAGGAAAAGACTGGCAGAGCTACGCCCTCGGGTGAAAGGACAGTTTGTTCGCCAAGTACACAATGATCATCCAGTAGTAGATGCTGGTGGTTCCTGAAATTTGTTCCATTCAAGCTACCTCGTTGAATTATATGTAGTCTGACTTCCAACACTTAGTTTGCCTCAACAAGGATTAACTGTAGGGTTGGAATCTGTTTGATTTTAGCATTCTTAGTGCTTTCTTCTGCCTTGTTATATTAACTGTCTCTTAGAAATTTAGGATTGTGATTGTTTAGTGCCATTGATTTAAGGTTTTGATTTAAGAAGCCCAAGTAATTAGATTTATAAAAAAAAAAAAAAAACATAATTTATGTAGATGTGAAATATTTGTAAAGAGACATTCATCGTTTCTCATTAATATATAATCATGATGATCACAAGTTACAAAAGATGCTGGTGATCATAAAAAAAAAATAGTTTTTGTCTATGGATGCGTTTAGGTAAACAGTTTAATTAAGCGTTTATTCAATAAGCTCTTTTTAAAATAAGTAAAAAGTTTATTTTTATAAACTTATCTGACAAGCTTAAGGAAAGATTATAAATTATTTTCATAAACTATTTGTATAAATTTAATTTCATAGGATATTTTTCAAAGTTTTGTATAAGTTTTTTCAAACCCATCTATATATCATAATATATATTTTTTCTTGTGTGTTAGAATGTCAATAAGAACTTGTTTAATACAACTCAAAAGAACCAGACTGTCACACGAAGATGCACGAGAGAGCACCAGAGCGAGTCGGCCACACGAGGGATGCAGGAGGGAGAGAAATAGAATCAACCGTCTCTATCTGAGCAGAACAGGCGAGAGAGAAGAGGGGTTAGGTCAAAAAGTGTGAGCAAAAGAAATTAAAAAAAGAGGTATCATATGGTTAGATCAATTAAAAAAATGTATTGTATAATGTGGGTGAGAAACACGTTAAATATATGAAAATTGAAACATATCGGATAAAAAAAATTTAAAATGAGTTAAAAAATATGGAATACTTAAATACATATATGGAGAAGTATCATATGCAGTTTTGGATATGGATACGGGTACCATACTCGAACTTCATAGGTTTTGATTTTACCTCGTTTATATGTTTTCTTCGTTGAATATTAATAGGTTGTTCCTTTACGGTTGAATATGTACAATATAAGGTTGTAGTTACAAGTACTCTCACTCAGTATTTATATATAATGTACAAAAAATAAATTTCTATGAATTTTTTGGATTTAAATATAAACACGTCAAAGACCAAATCATTAGCATAATACATACTCTCTCAATATCTATATATATGCAAAAAGATACCTAAATTTTTTGGACTCAAATATAAACAAAAGTCAAGCAAATCAATCCTATTTAATGTTATTATTTTAAAAATATCCTTTGGTTAATTGTTTTTTTATTTTTTCAAGAGCATTATACACTCACAAGATACAACTTCCAAGAGCATTATATACTTTCAAAAAAGGATAGTTTAGTAAATATAACTTGTTTTTTTATATAAATCAAGATAATTAAACTAATATAACTAATTTTCTTAATACGTGTGAAATTAGTTTTTTTGATTTATATATAGATCGGGAGGGATTAGTTATATAGGCGGATATGCTTCCGTCTGAATAGTTTGAAATACCTTTTATCTCGGCATTCAATCGTTTGAGCATCCTTTTAAACTCATTTAACTGAGTTGTCCTATCAATTAATTGCATCTACTTGTTCCAATACTGGAACATTGCATGGACCAGTAAGGAGCTAATAGCCTCTGAAGTCTCATTGTGATTTGTAAGGCAGTTGTATCATAAGTATGCTCTTTATGCTGTCATGGTCCCCCCCCTAATATCCATGTATTACACTGTTTTTTTTCTCAATTTGTCTTTCTCTTTCAAGGTGTTTCCTTAAATCCATTTGAAGTGATTGCCACGCATTTTAACTAGAAGCAGAATGTTGATGGATCATTTGCTTGGGAAAACATTTGGTTTCGGCTGCAAATACTTTGATCTTAATTTGATGAGTGATCCTAGATGAAAACAGTACAGAGAATTTACGGATTTGGATTCCTCTCTTGAACTGTTTTAAATTAAAACTGGAGACAATTTTCAAGACAATTTACAGGACATAACAGCAACAGAAAACCCGGATCCGGGAATTTACCCCAAAAGCAATGTTTGACGTGTAAAATTTCTATGAGACGTGTGCTTACCAGTTGTGGGACACACAGCATGATGAGTAAGCTGTGGGGTCTGACGAGGCATGGTCAAAACAGAAACTAACATGTGTCAAATTGAAGTGAAAACACACAAGCACTTGTTAGCACATCTCTCTTTCATTGCATGCACAAACTGTTCGTTTTCTAAGTCTAAGCTTATCCCATATGTCACCGAAAGGGCTCAAACTGAGACGCATCGCCTTCAATACCTCTTCTTTCCGTCCTCTTTCTTCTCCACTTTTGTTCTCTTTTGGTGTTTTTAATTTATATTTTTTCGAGGAATAAAAATAATAAAAGCAACACTATACCTGCTTCCCATCATAAGGTTCTAATAAATAAAGTTATTCTTTATGTTTTATAATACAAATTAAAAAGGACCTACATAAGCAGACGGTGAACTGTTGGCTCCGTATGTGATTTTTATTTGAGGTTTGACTATTAGGATCAATTGACATAAGCAGCTAGCATGAAAGCTAATTATGATGCTTACCTATGAAGAAATTAAATGAGGAACTTGACTGAATTAAGCTTCAAGAGAACTTTTAGTATTTTGTTAGAACTGAATTAGAAATGGTTTCTTCCTTTAGTTTGGAAGATAACAAAGTACGATAGCATCCGCTAGATGCAAACTCCTGGACCGAGAGTGACCAGAGGAAAGGAGAAAGGAAGATAATATTACATTGAATTTTTAACTTGTGTGACAAGATAATATCAAGAGACAAGATATGTGACTAAAAATAAGATAGCAAATCTTCATTCATCATGATAAAAGCTAATAAAAAAAGGCTTAAATAACACACGAAAAAAAAGGCTTAAATTGGAGAAGAGGGACACTACACAAAAAAATAAAAAATGTAAATACACAGTTTAAGACTAAAGAAGTGATCACTGATCCCTCCATCATCGAAACTAACGAGAAACTGTGTTGTACTTCAATTCCAAGGGACCCAATGCCAACTCTCCTTTATAACTTTTCCTGGTCCATTTAGAGTCTCGAAAATATTTACCACACCCATTTGGAACACCTTACCACCTGCAAGTGTGATTTACTGTTTTCCTATGTCATGAACGGATAATTGGATAAAATCCTCGAAGAAATTAGGGATGTATCTAACATTAATTAGTTAATGTATATGGAGATCTTAAATTTACTTTAGCTAATCAATGATAGATATAGTATTACTTTCTCCGACTTGATCCTCTACAACAAGGCTCTTTTCAGGCTCTCTCCAACATCTCTATTTCTCTCTTAATTCCTCTCTTTTTCTACATCATCTGATCATCCTCTCTGTCCTCTCACTTTTGTTTTTCTTGAAAGAATTCAAACTCTACTTTCTCATTTTACATTTTTGATCAATTTAAAGGAGAGTGATCCCTCATTAATTACCATCAAGTAGAGTGTCTTAAAATTGGAAGGATAAAATAACATAATCTTAGAGTCCTATGCATTTCCTTTTCCTCCACTTTATTCTCTTGTTCACTAGCTTAACACCCCCACCAAACCCCTCTCTCGTTTCCTGTCTCTTTCAAAGTTCTTACACAAAACACACACGTGACACACCCTTTAACTAGAGATCACCATCTCCCTCCCATGTCAGGAGATCACCCTCCTCCTCCATCACAAGACCTAACCCAATACCAACATCACCATCTCCCCCCAGAAAAACACATGGGCAAAGGCATGACTTCTCGCTACACACCCACTTCACCAAAACGTTCAGTGTGCACTTGCATCACCATCTTCCTCCTCTTGGCTGGTATCACTCTCCTTGTCCTCTGGCTTGTGTACCGTCCCTACAAACCACGGTTCACTGTTGTCAGCGCCGCCATCTACGGCCTCAACACAACCACCCCACCACTCATGTCCACCACCATGCAATTCACCATCCTCATAAGGAACCCAAACAAGCGTGTCTCTGTTTACTATGACAAGCTCTCTGCCTTTGTGTCTTATAGGAACCAAGCCATAACACCACAGGTTATGTTGCCACCCTTGTACCTGGAGAAGCATAGCACCGTGTCGGTGTCTCCGGTGATCGGAGGCACACCGGTGCCGGTGTCCGTGGAGGTGTCAAATTGGTTTATGGCGGATGAGGTTTATGGGGTGGTGGGTTTGAAACTTGTGTTTTTGGGAAGGTTGAGGTGGAAGACTGGGGCTATAAGAACTGCACATTATGGACTCTACGTGAAATGTGACATATTGATGGGTTTGAAGAAAGGTTTTGTGGGTCAGGTTCCTCTTCTCGCTGCTCCAGCTTGCGATGTGGATGTATGAAAATTAAGGTAGCATCTATGATTAAGTGTAATAAAGGAAAATATGTTAGTTTCCTTTCTTCCTCAACTCTAATATTCTTGCTTCTATTGGAACCAGCAATTATATATAAAATCTAGTTTGCAATTTTTTATAGACTTGTTAGTTGTTTCTGCATTCAGTGCGTGAGAACAAAAGAATTTCCAAGTCATATAGTTTACAAGCTCATATTATGAATTCATATAAACCGGAATGATTAAGGGTTCTATGTTTCTTTCCTAATTAACCTCAAATTCTGTGTGTGTGTGGATATATATATATTGGATTCACAAAGAACTTTTTAACTAATTTTTCGTCGGTTGAGTTTGGTACTGTTATTGGATAGTAGCCCACTGTGTTCAGCAATGGCAGACGGGAATTAATATTTGAAGTTTGAATGCATGGTATTAGATTTGGGTTTAACTCAAGCCCAAAAGTAAGTGGGACTTCGGTTTTCCCAATATACCCCTCACGCCCAATACTATTGGACTTGAGATGTATGGATAGTATGATGGGTGACTCTTTAATGAATCTAGGATAGGTTTTGATATCATATTAGATTCAAGTCTAACTTAACCTCAAAAACTAGCTCAAGAGATAAGAATTATCCAAGCTTTATAAGCTCTAATGAGGCTCTATCTCTAATCAATTTGAGATTTGTGTTTTTTCCAATACATAGCACTTCATGGCAGCACAGAAGGCATCAATAATTGTCTTTATCATCTGTGAAGTGCTAAGCTTTTATAAAGCTGAATGGAAGCACAAGTTATATTATATGCCATTTTGGCTCCTATCCTTATATATATCTTTACAGGCTCGTTCTAGCGTGAGTGAGTGGCACATATCACTCACCGTGAGCCATCTATCCTTACCGTTGGATCAAGAAGTTTACTAGATTTTATCATACACCCGTGCACAGTTGATTTTTTTTTTTTTTTTACATTTGGTTATCTCACACTGCAACGTCTTCAACCTCCCCACCACCATCAACCTCGCCGTCGGAGCTGTTCATTTGGGTGGTGCTGCCACCCGTCCTACTTCGCCGCCGCCACCGACTCCGGCTTCCATATTTACAATATTGATCCAAGAAACGACTGATTGGGCGGTGGAGGAGGAATCAGGTTCGAATAATGGGCGTCACGAGCATAGGCGTAGGTCCTCTGCAGAGTGGTGGGCATCGGAGTCGCTGAACTCGTCCCACTTGGCGGTTGTGGAGGAGGCGTCGTCGATTTCGACACCATCCCATAATGCGCGTGAAGCAAAGTCCAGCGAGGGAAACAAAGAAGAAACCCAACGCATTAGAAAACTACTCCACTTCAAAATCATTCAAATTTCAATCTCTTGCTAACAAGCACAAAACAGAGGAAACAGAGAAACAAAAAATGTCTTTGTTTCAGACCCTGTTGTCGAACCAGAACGATCCCTTTGATAATTTCCGAGCCTTGTTCTTTGGGAATTCAAACTCGGTGGGGTCTGAAGGGAATACCCAAATGGATTGGAAAGAGACACATGATGCCCACATCTTCGAAATCGATCTTCCAGGGATCACCAAAGAGGATGTGAGGCTTGAAGTGAATGAAGGCAGAGTACTCTGCATCACAGCAGAGAGGAAAGAAGAAGAAGAAGAGAAAGAAGTGGAGAAGAAGCATCAGTGGCATTGCAGGGAGAGGAATAGTAGCGGAGTGTTCTCTAGAAAGTTCAGGTTGCCTGAAAATGCCAAAGTTGATGATGTTAAGGCCTCCATGCATGATGGGGTGTTGACAATAACAGTGCCTAAGGATGAGACAAAGAAGAAACACAAACACCACAAAAAGGTTCAGATTTCTGAGGAGGATGATGAGACCAATTTCGTCTCCACAGATGATTCCGGGATAGCTTGCTTGCCTCTCACGCTGACGGGAAGTTCCTTGCCCGTCGAAGCTGTTCATGTAGGTCATGGTAAAAATGAAAGTATGGTGTGATAGAGGAGCCGGAGGAGACCGGCGCTGTCAGGGATGGACGGGGAGGGGCAGGGATCGAGGGTGAGAGAGAGGGGGAGAAAAGGAAATGAAAACCAAATATATTGTGGGGAGGTGTATGATAATATCATGTGACACCAAGTAATCAACCATTATCCGTGGTTGCTCACGATGAGTGACATGAGAAATCACTCACCCTAGAATTCGCCTATCTTTACAAGAGAAAGAAACTTTAACCTGTTTGGTAAAAAGGAAAAAAATGGAGCTAAATATTTTCTTCCAGTTCAATTTTTACAAAACTTAGCAGAAATAAATAAGAAGAGAGAAGTGAGTTTGGGGCATGTGAACACCCCATTTTGGCCGGGTTCCTTTGGTTTTTCACTTAAACTTATATAAAAAAATAATAAAAAAATCCAAAAAAACGAAAAAAAGAGTCGCAATTATAAAAATGTCTTTTTTTTTTGAAAAAAATAAAAATAAGAAATAGTGGAGCTTTCTTAGTCTTAGGAAATAAAAAATAAAAAAACACAAAATGATTTATTATTGCAGCTTGTCTTAGAAAAGTAAAATAGAGACATTTTATTTATTCATTTAGTCATGTTTTGTTTGTTCTATTAATAAAGAAAAAAGAAAAAGAAGAAGAAAAGAAAGTCATTGGACCAAATAACCAAGTTTCAGCCCACACCATTGCTCCAGACCCCATTTGCCTTGCTCCATGACCAGGATTCCCCAGAAACACATCCCATTCCTTCCCTTGAAGCCCTAGCCGCACAACAACCTCCTCCGTGCGACAACTTCCCCTTCAATCACGCCAGCAGAATCCTTCTTCTCTTTACTGGCTGAACACGAATCCGCCCGACTCCGGAAGCTGCGCGACCCAATAGTCTCTTTCCTATATTCTTCACGCATTTTAGGTGCACGATTACAGAGGCTGGGATTCTGATCTGTTTTGGTACTCAATGACAAGATTATGGCTTCAATCTTTCGCTTGTCATTCATGAGAAATCAGGTGAGTATTGTTACTTTCCTTTTTAGATTCCTAATCAAGAGATTGATGGGGATTCTTTTATTTATTTTTTTGCAGAAGTACAAGAAGGGCGTGGATTGAGTTTATAAAAGGGAACCAAGGAAGAATACAAGGGGGAAAACCAGCTGACAGCAAATACACACACTTTCATGCGCAAATTCAAAGGAAAAACAGGAAGTGGGAACTGACGCAGAAGGTAGAAACCCACTGACAGGAGGAACACATAGAGAGGCGAGAAAGTGACGTTGCGCTGCTGTTCCATTTTGTTTCAGCGGTTCATGGCGCTGTGTTGAGTCCTCTCTCAATTCTGGATTGAAAGAAAAATAGAGAAAAGGGCGCAAAAACCAAAGGGACACCATTACCTTGCCTATGTTCGTTTTCATAGTTTTCCCCTTTGGAAAATTTCTGTTAGTGAGTAAATCCGTTGCTTCATAGTGTAAGTGTATGTATCTCTGAATGCTAAAGTGTGATTGGGGTATTTATTTATTTCTTTACTTTGATGAATAAGATGAAGTCGTGGTGAGTTTATGATGCATGCTTAGTGCACGAGACCTGTTTGAACAAATGCATAGATCATTTTCCTTATTTTCACTTGCTGCTAATGAAAGCATGTTGATTGGTTGATATGGTTTGATCATCTTTGTGTGCTGAGACCTGAAGATTGTTGTGTTAATGATATCGTTTTAATTCTAAAGTTTTTTTTTCTTTAATCCAGTTCCTTTGCTGGTTTTCTACATGAAAACATGTCCAGGATGGTCACTTGTATGGATGCATGACCGAAAATGATATCATGGTTCTTTTAAAAAAAACATATTTTTTCTCTCCCAGTCTTTTCGTTTTTCTATCATCGTCGAAGTTAGAGATGGATAGCTCTCTTGAGTATCAATTTACATACAATCAGGTAATACTGCTAAGTGAAGCAATGGAAGAATGAAATGTATATTAGATCAAATGTGTGTAATTGATCTTGGCTAGCGTGTGTAAAAGTATGATTCTTTTGTGAGTAGAAAGGGAAACTAAAAAGAAAAGGAAAAAAGAAATAAAATTAAGTGTTTTAAAGTCTAGGCAGTTTCACTTTAAATCAATTTCTCTGTTTGATTATGTGTTTTCTCTTTTTATGATATTAAATATTAATGGGGTAAAATAAGTACTTTAAAATTTATTAATTATTTGCACAATTAATTTAGGTAACCATTTTTTTTAACGGGTGTTGTGGGGTTAAGTTCTCATCCTTTCCTATACACAATTGGCTTCCGAACTCAAATTGGTTCCAAAGACCAATCTTTTTCCTAAAAAAAAAAATGAAGGTTTTTCAATTTTTCCCAAATTAAATAAAATTGAAGACGATTCCAATTTCTTTGATAAAATCTATTTTTATCGTCGTTACCTTCGCGATTCCGGTCGCGATAGGGAAATTAATTTGTTTTCCTTTGCATATCTTATGTTAATGTTAAAACCATGGCTGTTTGGTCTATATTTATAGCTTGCTTTTTTTTTTTTGGTGCAACTTTATAGCTTGAATTTAATATTATTGGGGAATATATTCGACTTTTTTTTTATATTTCCATTTTCATTTCTCTCCTTATATGTAAAGGGCTTTAGAACTTATGTTATTTGGTCCTCACTTTACCATTTGCATCAATCGGTGCTTTAAAAATCATTTTTTTTTTTTGGTACATGAGGAAAAGTAATCAAAACACTAAGGCCTAAGGCCTAAGAAACTTAAATAACATATAATCAGCCAACAGAATCGAGAAAAGATCCAAGGAGGGTCTTCCAGAGTTCCAGTGCTTTAAAAGTCTTTAATGATTTGATAATTAAGCAATGCAGTAAAAATACTTCCGGTTATGAGTTATGAAAAAATAATGTGCTCAGTGGATAAAAATCTCCGGTCCTATTTTTCTATCTTATTTTCTGTCCTTCATCAATAATAATATGACATTTAATAAAATAAAATCATGACTCATTAACACTTATACGCATTCTCAATCTTTGATTAGTGGGGATATCGAGATATCGTTTTTTAGGACAGAAGAAATTTGTTCCTGCTCTTTAGCTTAGATGTGACTGGCCCTATTTAAGAAGTAAGAACCGATAAGTGAAGCGGTGTTTTGGAGTTGGAATGGGTCCACGATTTATTATTGAAAAAACTTAGGTGCATTTGCTTTAGATACAATTTTCTAATGTGAATAAAGAATTTGGTTTTTCTAAAGTTAGGAGTTCTAAAGTGATAAAGTAAGGGATTATTCACTCTTAAATCATTTAGTGGGTTAAGACCTCTATATAGTTAATTAAATCAATGGTGGATAACCCTTTACTTTCTTACTTTAGAGCTTCACTCACTTTAGAGGAATCAAATCCATGAATAAAATATGTGAGTGGTTATATATGTTGTATTTACATTAATAAGTTGTTACACATGTTCTATAATTATTGGAAATCAACATCTAAAGTACCTAAGAAATTCCACCTTAATTTTGTCATATATATATATATATACACCCTTTAGTCTTGCATATAAGAGACAAAATCCTTATTCATCAAGATTAAGAAAAATTATTGAAATCAATTCATTTTAAATTTTATTTCATAAATGTCCCTATTTAATTACTTTTAATTCAACTAGCTTATTTATTCCTAAATCCAAGTACTATGTCATCTGACTAATGAGGAAACGATGAGTCAGCTAAACCAAAACACTTGCAAGGGGAATTGTTAGGTCTATTTAATATGAATTTTACAATAAATAAGAATAGAAATGAAATTTAGCTTAAAAATTTATCAATGTTTCTGATATATTGGAAAAAAAAAGATTTTTTTTTGTCTCCTATATTCAAGACCGGAGGAAGTATATGATATAATTAGATATTATTGATAAACAATAATAAGACTAAAAGATCAATTTGATCCCTAAAAATAAACATGTGGATATTTTTTGTCCTTAAAAAAAATAAATTAACAATTTAGTCCCTCAAATTTATAAATGTGGATCATGTCACTCCCTCTGTCTAGTTCGAACGTCCGTTTACTTGTCTACGTATCCCGTTAGCCATCCTGCATGGCCCGTCAATGATCTTACGTAACCTATGACGAATTTCAACCATGAAAAATGAATGAAAAGTGAAAAAACGTGCACAATTTTAAAATCCAACCACATTCAAGAGAATTATGCACAATTTTAAAATCGATGCACATATAAGACTAAAGAAGTGATCACTGAATGATCGAAACTAACGAGAAACTGTGTTGTACTTTAATTCCAAGGGACCCATTGTCAACTCTCCTTTATAACTTTTCCTGGTCCATTTAGAGACTCGAAAATATTTACCACACCCATTTGGAACACTTTACCACCTGCAAGTGTGATTTACTGTTCTCCTATGTCATGAACGGATAATTGGATAAAGCCCCTCCAGAAATTAGGGATGTATCTATCATTAATTAGTTAAAATGTATAGAGATCTTAAATCTGCTTTAACTAATCAATGATAGATATAATGTTATTTTCTCGGACTTGATCCTCTATAGCAAGGCGCTTTTCAGCCTCTCTCCAACATCTCTATCTCTCTCTTAATTCCTCTCTTTTCATGTTACGAGTCTCACATCGAGTGGTTAACGAGCCTGGCCATTGCTTATATATATATAGCTGGATAGACCACCCACTCATAAGCCGATTTTTGAGGGGACCATTCGGATGCCTGAATTCTTAACATGGTATCAAAGCCACGTTCTGTCCAGTGATGTGGATAGTGCCGCTAACCCTCGCTTATGGTGATGAACCCAAACTCGAGAGGGCGTGTTGCGAGTCCCACATCGGGTGGTTAACGAGCCTGACCGTTGCTTATATACTCCCTCCGATCCTTATTATAAGCAAAAAAGTCCCAAAATTTTTGGTCTAATATATAAGCTAATGTCAACCACTTCCATCCTATTTAATGACATTATTCCTAGAATACCCTTCATTTAATACCAATTTTGTTTTTCAATAACTCAATGTGAAATGCATTCAATAAAAATTAAAGTTTTCTATGAAGGTTACTTTAGGTAATACCCTTAATATTTTAATAACATTAAATGATATTAACCAACTTCCTTAATATATGTGTTCCATTTAAGTTTTACTTATAATAGAGACCGAAATAATAGCTTATATAGCTGGATGACCACCCCCTCATAAGCTGATTTTTGAGAGAACCATTCGGATACCTGAATTCATAACATCAACATCATCTGTTCATCCTCTCTGTGCACTACAAGAAATTATGCGATTAGCTACGACAAATTTGATAGCTAATTCATAGCTAATCCCTAGCAAACAAATTTAGCTACAAATTAGCTACCAAAGAACTACATAATTGGTCGTAGCATAAATTGAGTAGCAAATTAGCAAATTAGCTAGGAAAATTTTTCCTAGCTAATTCATAGCTAATCTTAATAAAGTTCTAGCTATTTTGTAGCTAATCCCTAGCAATATGTTGTTAGGAATTGCTTTTTTCTAGCTAAATAACTATGATATTATCGTAGCGATTTCATAGTCAATCAATAGCTAAAATTTCATAGCAATTTCCTAGCTAATGCAAAAAACAAAAAAAAAATTTAAAAAAAATTGGTCCCAAACACCTGTTTTAGGGACTAATTCAGCTCTAAAACAACATATGAAAACAGAAGCAATAAACATACAAATATCAATAAATAATTCATAATGTGCATATACGCCACATAATTTACACACATATTTACCCCAACCACTACGATGCTCAAATAGAAAGTTACATCAAACAACTCTTTCACCTATAGATTTTCCCTTTGATTAAAACAATGTATAGAATACTTGCCAGAGATTCATAGCTGGAAAGATATTGATAGTAAAATAAATGTTTTTATTTCCATTGGGTCAAGGGGAACACACTAATACCATGAAATTCATATATTAAATGTAATCACGGTACATCAGTTACCCTAAAATTAATTGGTGAAAAAAAATACAAAATATCAAACCACAAGGTTTCTGCACAAACCGCAAGAGGTTAGGAGGTCAGGCCTAAGGAGTCATCAATACTCATAATTGAGTCATGATCTATCCTATGATTATATGGAAAGTTTCCCTAATGAATCCATTACAAATGACTATAATATACCAACCATACTGAAATGCAGTAAAAATATAATAAGTTCCAACAGCATGCTACATTGTATGGTCATATAATCTAAAAAGTGATTATAAGCAAACCAAAGTAATCAGAAGTTATGGTTAGGAATTTCGACTGTTGAAAACTTCGGAAAGTCACAAAATTTTGAACGAAACTTTGGAAGGTAAGGATTGAGAGGTATAAATACAAAAACCCCACCTCAAACTTCTTCAGCATCTCCAACGACATGTTCAGCTTGGTTTCAGCAATATTTCTTTTTGCCTGCCGAAATGCCCATATCATTGAATCCATAACAAGCTTTAGTTGCTACACAGGTTACAAATAACATTAGGCACAGACTACATAGATTAAAGATCTTAAAAGTAGTCATAGTAAACATAACTAAGCTGATGGGCAGAGTGGGAGGAAGAAATACAATCTGACTTGATAAGCAGATCGATTAATGCAGGAAAACAAAGAGTAGCTATGCACGCAGTAAAGAGCATAACTTGTGGAATAGAATAAAAGGATAAATATAATTCAGTTGATATTTGGTTGCAGATATCCAATAATTATACACCATCACAGTTGATAAAAAATCACAACTTATATGTGACATGGAGAAGTGATCATACACAGAATTAAGTCACTAACCAAGTCAGTGTGATATCAGAATCAGATAAGAATTTGAATTTATACAAAAATACTGAAGATAAACACTCAAACCAATTTTTCAGCATTTGCTGCTCTGAATATCCCCACTCTTGGCGAGCATTAGGTCTACAGAAACCATTTCCTCTCGGTTTGTTATACTCCTTTCACCTCCATCTTGGCCACTTCCCCTGCCAAAGCTCCTTGAACCAAAACGCCCCTGTTGATATATAATACAGTGAAAATAAGAATAACCAGCTGCAATGAAATTTAGAAACACAAAGACTTCAATTCAATCTCAGTTTTTACTTACTGGCTAGTAAATACTTCAGCCAAACAGCTGCAATGCTGATTCCACATATGGTAAGACAGGAAACAATGTCACAAGATAACATTTCAAATTACTTATTCCACATATAGTAAGACATGAAGCATTGTCACAAGATTACCTGCAATGTTGATTCCTGTCTAAGATGCTCAAGCTCTGTCATTAGAGAAGGAATCTGCTACACATCTGCTGCTAATAAACTCGTAACAGCACAATGTAGATACCTACCATTTTACTGAAAACTTAAAAAATGAACAATTTACACACACGGTAACTCCTTTAGGAAGGAAAAAAAAAGCATTACAAGCCCACAAAAATACAAAATGAAGATTTGTAAACTCACATAGTCAGCAACAAAATAACCAATACCATTGGTCTAGCTTGGGAACATGAAGATTTGTGAACTCTCAACAGTAAGGATTCTAGTTTTAAAAATTTTGGATTTTGGGAGGCTTTCCGATATGAATAAGAGATTTAAATATGTTAGTAAGAACATAAATGCTGGCCAGGATATGACGCTTTTGGCTTTGCCTAGTCCTCTCTTCTTCTATTATTTTGTAGGATGAATGGAAGCGAATAAATGTAAATCTCTTTATGCCTCTATTACCTTCCTTTGTTGTTTCTCCGGAAGTGTAATAAATCAGATTCTGTAATTTACTCAAATGTCGGTGAATGTTTCTACAGGGTAGATGTCTTGACTTCTGAAAAATCTGAAGAGTAACAGTTGCAACTTGCAAACTGATTTCTATATTCCTTACAAATGACACCTTATGCAATACAGAAATACTATAGGGCTCTCTATTAACAATATGAAGATTATTTGATCTTAGCTTAAAACCAACTACTTAATTGTTTACTAGTTTTATTCAAGTGGGGGTTTGAGCATCAATTGTTGTATTACTACTTAGATCCACATATTAGTATCTAAAGAAGGTAAATGGCCACATGAAAAAAAAGTAACTGTAAGAAGAAAAAGGTTTTTGATATTCTTTCATACATTCAAGTTATTGGTATGTCCTGCACTATAATCACATATAACACTATCCGAGAAAGCAAAATTCAACAATAATCACACAGACTCTAAGTTCCAATTTCAACTTTCTTTTAATGTTTCTCCACTTTCTCTATTAAGCAATATATCATAAGTGCAATATATTAATAATGACACAACAATTGGTTGTGTGCTAAGATTAAAGATAGAACAAGTGAAAAGGAAATGAAGAAAAAGAAGTGACTGGTGGCAATGAAGGGTGAAAGCTAATTTTGTGCTCAATAGGTAAAGGAATAAATGAGGGTGACTCACACTGGGGGAGTGTACCATTTTAATCTCACTTATGGGAAACTTATTAGACCAGTATCTCAGCATACATATAAGTTTTATCTAAGATGTGATCATGTAAAAACATATGAATCATATGATAAAAACTATTTATAATAGTCATTCCCAGTCCTTGACCTTTAATTGTTTGGAAGAAAGCAAATTGAAACTATGTTTCACAATTTCAGTTTTTCATACCAATCCACAAGGAAATTAAAAGCTTCTCTATTTCTCTCATCTTCACTCCTTCGCACATGCCTAAATTATAGACCCTTACATACACACATACCTCTTTACAGCCCGATTCCATCATCACCTCGATACACCTGTTACAAGTTTTGTAGCTGCAAAAAAAAGAATTAAGAAAATGTCAAGCTGAACATTAGCAACATAGCACTAACATTTTTCCAGAGTTTCTAATAATCACATAATAAAATAGTATATAGGCATGTATTGATTATTCCTGCTATGATGATTATTTACTTATTTTAATTTACTTTTATGGATGCATGGATAATAATTTGAAAGTAGTTCCAAGCCAAAAGTGCAGAAAACAGAGTCCCGTCATTTGATTAAAAGAATTAAAGAAATAAAATCTGCAACAAATAAGCCTACGAGCTCATAAACAACACATTTGCACCGAAAACACCCAACACAAATTATACAAATGAAGTGGTCAACAGATACCATTGATGAAGCCTCACTCATACTATGAAAATTGAAAAACATATCCAATAGATTTCCAACAACTAAACAATGTGAAAATTACCAAAAAAGCGAAAATGAACACCGCAAAAATCAAAATGCTAAGAGTAGCTAGCTAGTAAATTTGAGAGAAGGATTGAGATGTGGAGCATTACCGTTTCAGAGAAGAAGCTTCAAATCGCAAATATGTGATGCTTAGGGATTTGAAAACGGATTGTGCGGTGAAGCTTCAAAATTGCAGATAGATCTGTGATGCTTAGGGATTTGAAAATGGATTGCACGGTGAAGCTTCAAATCGGAGAAAGCGAGAGAGCGAACTAGCGCGCGCGCACGAGAGAGAGAGAGAGAGAGGTAAATTATAAAAACTGAATGGTAGCAGGATTTATTGGTAAGACAAATTATAAAAAGTGAACGGTAGCTAATTAATAGTTAATTAACTTAAGATTTGCTACTAATTTTACTGGTAGCTAAAATTAGTAGCAAAACTTACAAATTCTTGTAGTGGTGCTCTCACTTTTGTTTTTCTTGAGAGAATTCAAATTCTACTTTGTGCACTTTACACTTTTGATCAATTTAAAGGAGAGTGATCGGTCATTAATAACCATTAAGTAGAGTGTCTTAAAATTGGAAGGATAAAATAACATAATCTTAGGGGGTTGTTACGGTACCCCTTAAATTTAAAGGTTTTGGTATCTTATATAATTGGGTATCCTTGTTTAAAGGTATTAATTTTTTCAAATATTTTTTCATCTTTTCTTTTATATCGGGAAATACAAGCTAGTCTCCTTTTTGCTTTAATAAGAATTTCTTGTTCTATTTCCTGAAGATTTGTATTTTCTTCGTGTAGGATGATTCCTTCAAAATGTTTTATTTTCTGTCTTAGATAATTCATTGCTTCTCTGATATCATATATTAGAATAATATCAAATTTTTCTATAAGAATAACTATTTTTCCTGCTATATATAATCCTAATTCTTCTATATATTCTATCATTTTTGTAATTGATTTTCTAGGCGGATTAATCTATTTTCTCTCCAAATAATACCTCTTTCAACTAATTTTCGAACTTGTTCATCTAAATAATCTTCTTCTTTATTTTTCAACAAAGTAGATAAATATGCGTATTCATCCTTAAGTTGTAATTTTATTATTTATATCGTTTCTTTTATCTGAATTTGGTTCATGCCACAAATTTTCTAATTCGTTTTTTATTCTTTTAAACATTTGTATTTTATAATCTATTATGCCTTTTATTACACACTCATCTATAAAATCTCCAATTTCTTGGTGTTTCCAGTATTTAATGTCTTTCTTAATTTCTTTTATCCATTCTTTTAATATGGTAATAGTCTTCATGCAATTATTCTTTCAAGTTTCTTCTTTATCCATTTCTCTAATTTTATGTGATGTGCTAACATACTTTCTTTAAGCCAGTGGTCCTGTAAGGTTGTTGGTTTATCTTCTTGCCAATAGGTTATCTTTTTTCGATTAGTTTGTAGCCATTCTTTTAAGGTGAGATAAGTTTTCATGCTATTAGTTTTTCTAGTCGTTGTTTAAAAATCTGAATACGTATTTCAACTCGTCTTATTAGATCTTTTAAATAACGGTTAGGATTTTCTTCGTCTAATTCCTTTATAGTTTTACAATAATTCTTTAAATTATTTATGGTTATTTTGATATAGCTAGCAGTTCTCATTAACTAGCTCTGATACCAGTCTGGCCCAGAGTTCTCTGATTTTTGATAATTTTTGATAATTATCTGATTTTTGATAACTTTTTGATAAATTCATATTTTATTTTTTATATACAGAGTTAAATCATTAACTTGATTTACTAATTTATTAATATTTTCACTAGTACTAGTACTTTTTTCAGGTTCTAGTAGTTGAATCGGTCTAGGAATGTAAGGTATTCTTAATGATTCAGACTTCTTTAAAAAAGTTCCTAACTCAGTTATTTCATTTCTTCTTGGATAATAAATTTTTCCAATGTCTTCAAATAATTGGGGGACATCTATTCTATCATTATTTCTAAAAGTGATACTATGGTGAGAGTTGGTTAATGCATAATTTACACAGTAAGTGACTGAAAATATTTTGTCTCCTGGTCTTATTAGATTTTTTCTAAGAAATTTATGTTCTAGAGTTAACGATTGATCTAATCTTTGAGTACTTAATGGGATCCCTATATTGGGATGAATTTCAAATTTTAATTTTACATAAGCTAGATTTCCTTCTATAACTCCTAGTATCTTGTCACGGACATCCGTTATGCGTTCATCTTTTAAAATTAACTCTATTGGAGAATCTATTGCTTCTTGAAAGGTTACTTTAATTAAGATCTGGACTGCACCTATGTGAATATATCCAATTTTTCTTCTATGTGCTTCTATTTTTAAATTTTGTCTTAATTCTGAAATCTTTTTACGGTTTAATAGTTGGATATTTGTACTACCTTGAGCCTCAGTTATATCTATAGGAGTTTCCGTAATTATTTTTCCATAATAAATGATATTTTCCTTTTGAATAAATCTTTTCATTATTCCTCCTAATCTTTCTTTTCCTTTCATATTTGCAGTTTTAGAAAGATCTAATTCCTCTTTTTGTATTTTTTGAAATAATCGAGGATTAATAAGAATACTTCCTTGATAATTTCCATCTTCTTCAGTAATTTGAAGGTGTTCTATATCATCATTAGTTTCCCTAATCTCAGATTCAGAATTCATATTTAATAGTATATGGAAGCTAGTTGAGTTGCGTCATACTTGATTGGATTTACCAAGCTATAGTGCCTTTTGGTCCACTGCTGCTTCCGCTTTCTGAGTTCATGCTAGATCTGCTTCGTCCTTGTGCTTCTGAAGGGATTGGTGCATGGTTTGATATATGGGTAATAAGTAAATGAAGAAATGATGATAAGTAAAAAGAGTAATTTATTGATGAAGTGGTTACAAGGTGGTATGTGCAGATACCTAGTATCCTCTTATGAGGAAACTAACAGCTTTCCTCAACTAGGAGAAGCTCGGGTGAGAGTTTTTCTCTAATCGATTCACTCTGATTTGCCTCAGCATAAGAGGGCTTACTTATAGGCTAAGAGCTTATTGTCTATTTACATTAGTGGCCCTATAGCACGTAAGTGCTTACATCAGAAAACTAATAATTTATATGCTGTCGTCACTGCTTACATCATTCTTCAATTATTGCTTCGTCTTCGGAATCTTTTCCCTGTGGCTGACAGCTAGTAGTGGCTTCTGACGTGTCTTACTTTTGCTTTATGCATCGTTCACATGCATGATTCCCATTTTCTTTAATCAATGAGCATAGTTTGTGGAGGATAGCTGGGCAATAATTCGTAGCGGGTCCCTCTAGTGGATAGAATGGCATCTGGAAGTTTGTCAGTAGGGATAAGTCTTTTTCTCTGATAGGCCTTCCGCTTGTCTTGCTTAATAATAGAGCATTTGGTCCTTTGTACAATGTTTTAATGAATGATTCTTTTCCAATGGTTTGGCATTGAGAGTATATGCTGGCTAATTGATGAGCTATGAAGTTATTAATTTGGTCTTCATCATAATCTACTTCGATAGGTTCATCCATTAAAGGAAAATTATTATTGCTGATACCAATAAAGATTAAATGCTTAGCTGGTTGTTTGGTGGTGAAGTCTGGATAAGCTGAGTAAAATTTTAAGAAAATAGCTCGTTCTCCAGCAATATTTTTCCGAAACGGCTGAACTGCTTCCTTGAAGTAGTGGGAAATAGGTTAATTTCTTCAAGTTTGGGACTCAAATAAAGACATTCAATTAAACCAAATTGGAATAAATTGAACGTCAGGATTGATGGTGCTCCTGGTGTAAGTACTGCTTTGGTGGCGAATAATTTGCGGTCCAACATATACATACAATTGCTTTTTTCCTTTTCAATCCAATGAATTAATCGTTTGAGATGTTCATAAAAGTTTTCTTTAGAGAATTGGACTTGAAGTTCATGTTCTTTTCTGGTAATTATTGGGAAATTGTCTAGGGAAGAAGGAACTCTTCCTAGCACTTTTAGTGTTTTCCTTGGTTCTGGTTTCAGAGTGGTGGTTTCTGCAAAAGTTCTTGGTCTAAGATAAATCTCTTTACCTTTGGCAATCTGAAAGTCCTTCAACGTTTTTTCTGCTTCTTCCTTTGTTGCATAGGATTTGTGAATAACTCCTGGAACTTTCTGACAATGGGGAGCTGCTTTGTGCCACTAGTCATAAATTCCGGGAAATGGTCCGTTAAAAATAGCGTACCATTTTTGATTTCCTTCTTTTTGTGCTTGCACTTTAATTTCTGCTAGAATTGCCTGTTCTAGGAAACCTTTAGTTTCTAATTGTAAATCCAATACTTTGATGTCTGCTTCGAGTAAATCCAATTCTCTTAGTTTTTGATCTCGTAGTGCTTCTTGAGCTCTCTTTGTCTTTTCAACATTTCTGTTGTTCCTCACTCCATTCTCTGGATAGTATATCTGCAAGAACATTCTTTTCTCCCTTAATATGGGATATTGAATAATTATATTCCGATAATTTCATTTGCCATCGGATCAACCTTCCTTGCTTATAAGTGCCTTTATGATTGAGATTTTTAAAACTGGCCACATAAGTGGAGTCAGTTCTAATAATAAATTCTTTATCAAGCACATAAATACGATGTTTTTCCAACATCCGAATAAGTGCTAAAGTTTCTTTTTCATGCGTAGGATAATTAATTTCACTGTCTGTAAATGTTCCAGACATGTATCGACAAAGTAATTTTTTCTTTTGTCCAGGGGGTTTTGCTTTCATAACACCTCCCCAACATTCATGTGATGCATCTGTTTCGATAATAATTAGATCATAATCTACAGGATGATATAATTCTGGAAGCTGTTGACATAAGTTCTTTAGTTTAGTAATAATTGCTTCATCCTCCTTTGTCCAAGACCAAAGAGCATCTTTCTTTAGTTTCTGTTGTAGTATTTTTCGTTTTGCTGCAAGATCTTTGATAAAACCTTCATTTGAAATGTAGGTTAGTAGCCCAAGAAACCTTTGTAATTCCTTTTTATCTTTTAAGGTTACAGGAAAATTGCTAAGTTTTTCTAGTACATGTTTTTGCATTACTAATTTTCCCTTTTCTATTTCAAGTCCTAAGTAGTTGATTTTATTTTGTGCTAAAACTATTTTCTTTTTACTTAATACTACTCCATGTTCTAGAAGTTTATTAAGTACCAGAGTGATTTTATGATAATGATCACTTAAGTCTTTATTGGTAAAGACTAGTATATCGTCGATATAAATAAGGCAAAAATCTTTATATTCTTTTAGTATTGAATCCATATATCTTTGAAAGATTCCTGGGGACTGCTTCATTCCCATAGGGAGTACATTCCATTCGTATTGTCCTTGGGGACAACTAAAAGCTGTTAATACCTTGGATTCTTCACTTAATTTTAACTGATAAAAACCTGATTTGCAATCAAAAGTACTGAACCAGAGCATATTTCTAATTTGTTCAATAATTAAATCTTTTCTAGGAAGAAAATATGCGTCTCCTTCCATTGCATCATTTATTTGTTTATAATTTATCACCATTCGCCGTTTACCACGTTTAAGTTCACTATGATTTTCTACATAAAAGGCTGGGGCCGAATGCTTACTTTTGGATGGTCGAATTAATCCTTTTGTGAGCATTTGCTTAATGTCTTCGGCAAATTCATCTCTATCTTGTTTATTATAGATCATGGGTTTGCATTTTACCTCGGTAGTGGGGTCTTTTAATTTTAATGTAATTAGATCGGTGTTTTTATTATTTATATTCGGATCTAGCGGATGATCACTACATAATTTTTCCAATAAATGTTCAATATGAGCTGGAATTTTTCTATTTGGTTCTAAATTAATTAGAGCATAGCGAATTTTTTGACAAAGAATAGTAAATAATTCACCACGTTGCAGCTTGCTAAACTCTGATTGTTTTGTAGAATAAGTACAGTGAGAGGAATGAAGGATGGGTATAGAAAGGATTTCACGAGTTTGAATATTTCGGATATATGGTGTACGAAGTGTAATGTATTCTAAGTATTGATAGAAAGGTGAATAAAGTTGTAAGAAGTTATTGCTTATGATGACATCTATTCCTGTTTCTTGTTGGTAAATCGTTGTGACAATAAATCTTTTTTGTTGTATGTTTAAAGTTATGCGATTGACTACCCAGAACAAAGAGTGGATAGATTCATCAGCTATTTGTATTTTTAATGGTTTTTCTAGATATTCCCAATTGTCAAATAATGCTTTTGTTGCCAGACAAATACTTGCTCCAGTATCTGCGTAGGCTTCAGTTTCTTTATTACTTTTTTCTATCTTTATTTTAATATAAGTACTATTCGGATTCTGTTTCTTCTGAAGATAGTTCATCATGTTCAGAATATTCATAAACACTATCATCAGTAGTACTTAATTCTTCTTCTAATGGTTCGAGATTATATATTTTATAAACTTGTTTTATTATTTTGGCTTTTTCTTTAAAGTCTTTTTCTTTTTTCTGAGGACATTCGTTTGCATAATGGCCTTCTTCATTACATATCCAGCATACACATTTCTTTTTTCCTTTTGGACAATAATTTTTAGGTGTATGTTTTTTCTTAAAATATTTTTTCTTTGTATCTTTATAGGCCTTTTTCTTTGGGTAAGTTTTTCTCAACCTTGGTTTTCTTCTCTGTTTATAATATTTTCGTCTTCTTTTTATGGGATTACATCCGTATTTTTCACGTAATTCTATTTCTGGTAACTCACAACAAATTACATTTCTTCCTCTATTTAATTGTCTTATGGTTTCTCTATTTAAACATTGGTCTCGTAATTCCTTTAAAAGTACTTGAATAATTCCTCCTAAGGTTTTAGCCGTAGTTAACGGGTTGGCTAATCAGATAGTTTTTATTTTTTGATTAAGTGGAAAAGGTAATCTATCCATAAATATTTCTTTATATGTCTCTTTTGTTTCTGTATCTAATTGGTAATAGTATTTTTGGTATTCACAAATAAAATTTCCTATATTACACATATCACATATTTGCATTTTATTTAAGTGTACCTTAGCAGTTTCATGTAAATATCTTTTTACTTCGGCACTTTGCTCAATGCTAGCAAATCCTATGAATTCTTCATATATTAATTCCATTATAAATCTAGCAAAGTCTTGATTTGTTATTGTTCGTTGTATATATTGTTGCCATTTTTCTTCTTTTATTCCATTTAGAAATTTTTGTACATTTCCTGAGGTTTTGTAAAAGATAAAATTCTTAATTGAATTTCTATCTAGACTATTAAATTTATCATCTGTTGCCATAAGCATAGTAAGTTCATTGATCCATTGTAAGAGTATTTCTTCCTTGTTTTTTGCACAATCAAGGTTTAGAATATTTCCTGATTTAATAGATTCATATCTTGGTTTAAATTCATCTGGAATTTTAGACCATTTATTATTTCTTTTTACATATCTCATATTATGCATTGTTTTTTCTTTCATATTATCCCATATTTCAAATGTTTCTTTTCTTTTTCTATTTCTTTCAGGTACCATACTACTACTTGTTTCTCCATGATGCATTCGTATTTTGTTAAAGTCTGTTTCATCTGAGGAGGAGCTATAATTTAATGCTACTTCTTCTGTTTCATTTAGGGTTGAATTAACGGGTTCTGCTACTTGTATTTGATTATGTTCTTCTTCAATTATTTTTAATTGTTCAAGAAGTTGCTGAATTTCTTCTAAATCCGTTGATCTTTTTATTGTTTCAATATAATCAGTCTTTATCCTTTCCATGTTGTTCTTGGTGTTAAAGATTCTAAATAATGTAAAGGTTCGGGTTTTCTTTGATTTAGTAATTCTTCTAAGTCTCTTTTTGTAATAGGTTTATTATTCGTTTCTTCTTCTAACAGGAGTTCTAATTGTATAAGAATTTTCTTAAGTTTCAAATCATCTTCATTTTCTACTTCCTTTCCTTTATCTATAGTTTTTAAAGTTTCATATATGTCTCTGTATTTGATCTGTTCGTGGTGTGTATCATTTCTATAAATATATTCTACAATTTTAGAAGTCATTTCCACAACTTGAATTATATTATTATTTATTTGTTCTAATATTTTTTCTAATTCTTTGTATTTTTTATCAATTCTTTTTAGTAGACTCATGGTTCCTATTATTACGAGGGTATCGATATCCTCAAATTTGCCAAGGAAACATAGAATTTGCTTAATCTTAGAGTCCTATGCATGTCCTTTTCCTCCACTTTATTCTCTTGTTGTTCACTAGCTAGCTTAACACCCCCAACCCCTCTCTCGTTTCCCGTCTCTTTCAAAGTTCATATTCATACACAAACACACCCTTCAACTAGAGATCACCCTCTCCCTCCCATGGCAGAAGATCACCCTCCTACTCCATCACAAGACCCAACCCAATGCCAACATCACCATCGCCCCCGAGAAAAACACATGGGCAAAGGCACGACTTCTTGCTACACACCCACTTCACCAAAACGTTCAGTGTGCATTTGCATCACCATCTTCCTCCTCTTGGCTGGTATCACTCTCCTTGTCCTCTGGCTTGTGTACCGTCCCTACAAACCACGGTTCACTGTTGTCAGCGCCGCCATCTACGGCCTCAACACAACCACCCCACCACTCATGTCCACCACCATGCAATTCACCATCCTCATAAGGAACCCAAACAAGCGTGTCTCTGTTTACTATGACAAGCTCTCTGCCTTTGTGTCTTATAGGAACCAAGCCATAACACCACAGGTTATGTTGCCACCCTTGTACCTGGAGAAGCATAGCACCGTGTCGGTGTCTCCGGTGATCGGAGGCACACCGGTGCCGGTGTCCGTGGAGGTGTCAAATTGGTTTATGGCCGATGAGGTTTATGGGGTGGTGGGTTTGAAACTTGTGTTTTTGGGAAGGTTGAGGTGGAAGACTGGGGCTATAAGAACTGCACATTATGGACTCTATGTGAAGTGTGACATATTGATGGGTTTGAAGAAAGGTTGTGTGGGCCAGGTTCCTCTTCTCGCTGCTCCAGCTTGCGACGTGGATGTATGAAAATTAAGGTAGCATCTATGATTAAGTGTAATAAAGTAAAATATATTAGTTTCCTTTCTTCCTCAACTCTAATATTCTTGCTTCTATTGGAACCAGCAATTATATATAAAATCTAGTTTGCAATTTTTTATAGACTTGTTAGTTGTTTCTGCATTCAGTGCGTGAGAACAAAAGAATTTCCAAGTCATATAGTTTACAAGCTCATATTATGAATTCATATAAACCGGAATGAGTAAGGGTTCTATGTTTCTTTCCTAATTAACCTCAAATTCTGTGTGTGTGGATTTGGACATATATATATATATATATATATATATATATATATATATATATAATTCACAAAGAACTTTTCAACCAAGTTTTCGCCGGTTGAGTTTGGTACTGTCAATGGCAGACGGGAATTAATATTTGAAGTTTGAATGTATGGTGTTAGATTTGGGTTTAACTCAAGTCCAAAAGCTAGTGGGACTTCGGTTTTTCTCAATATACCTCTCACGTCCAACACTATTGGACTTGAGATGCATGGATAATATGATGGGTGACTCTTTAATGAATCTAGGATAGGTTTTGATATCATGTTAGATTTAGACCTAACTCAACCTCAAAAATTAGCTCAAGAGATAAGAATTACCCAAGCTTTATAAGCTCTAATGAGGCTCTATCTCTAATCAATTTGAGACTTATGTTTTTTCCAATACATAGCACTTCATGGCAGCACAAAAGGCATCGATAATTGTCTTTATCATATCTGTGAAGTGATAAGCTTTTATAAAGCTGAATGGAAGCACAAGTTATATTATATGCCATTTTGGCTCCTATCCTTATATATATCTTTACAAGAGAAAGAAACTTTAACCTGCTTGGTAAAAAGGAAAAAAATTGAGCTAAATATTTTCTTTCAATTCAATTTTTACAAAACTTAGCAGAAATAAATAAGAAGAGAGAGAAGTGAGTTTGGGGAAATTAATTTGTTTTCCTTTGCTAGTTATGTGCTAATAATATATACTTTCTCTTTTTATTATCTTATCTTATGTTAATGTTAAAATCATGGCTGTTTGGTCTATATTTTATAGCTTGATTTTTTTTTTTGGTGCAACCTTATAGCTTGAATTTAATATTATTGAGGAATATATTCGACGTTTTTTTTTTTATATTTCCATTTCCATTTCTCTCCTTATATGTAAAGGGCTTTAGAACTTTACCATTTGCATCAATTGGTGCTTTAAAAATCATTTTTTTTTTTGGTACATGAGGAAAAGAAACCAAAACACTAAGAGCCTATTTGACAAGTCACTTCAACGAGCTTATAGCGGATAGTTTATAGGGGATGAGAAAGTAATCCCGTTTGGTAAGCGCATCTGTCACGAGCTTATAATGTTTTTTCACGAGCTTATAACGTTTTTTCCAGACGTTACTTGAAGTAGCGCTTGAGCTTATAGTTTATTACGTTTCATTTTTCTTTCCACTTTTATCCTTATTATCTTCATTTAATTCTACATTTATTCTTTTCTCTCTCTTTTATGTAAAATCATTAATGAAGATGTCCTTTTATGTTATTTTATATTTTTCAGCTAGTTCAACCGCTAGTTTTACCAAACACTTTCACAGAAAATAAGCTAGCTTATCTGCTATCCGCTATCAGCTACCTCATCCGGTATCCGCTATAAACTATCCGCTATCAGCCAGTTTATCCGCTAACAGCTAATTTTATCACACAGGCTCTTAGACCTAAACTTAACTAACATATAATCAGCCAACAGAATCGAGGAAAGATCCACAGGAGGGTCTTCCAGAGTTCCAGTGCTTTAAAAATCTTTAATGATTTGGTAATTAAGCTATGCAGTAAAAATACTTCCGGTGATGAGTTATGAAAAAATTATGTGCTATGTGGATTCTTGTCTCATTCTCTGTCCCTCACCAATAATAATTTGTCACTTAATAAAATAAAATCATAACTCATTAATACTTATACACATTCTCAATCTTTGATTGGTGGGGATATCGAGATACCGTTTTTAGGGACAGCAGAAATTTGTTAATGTTCTGTAGCTTAGATGTGACGTGCCCTATTTAAGAAGTAACAAACCGATAAGTGCAATGGTGTTTTGGAATTGGAATGGGTCCACAATATATTATTGAAAAAACTTAGGTGCATTTGCTTTAGATACAGTTTTCTAACGTGAATAAAGAATTTGGTTTGTTTAAAGTTAGTGAAGCTCTAAAGTGAGAAAGTAAAGGATTATCCACTCTTAAATCATGTAGTGGGTTGAGATCTCTATATAGTTAATTAAATCAATGGTGTATAACACTTTACTTTCTTACTTTAGAATTTCACTCAATTTAGAGAAATCAAATCCGTGAATAAAATATGTGAGTGGTTACATATGTTGTATTTTTATTAATAAGTTGTTACACATTCTCTATAACTATTGAAAATCAACATCTAAAGTACCTAAGAAATTCCACCTTATTTATTTCACAAATGCCCCTATTTAATTACTTTTAATTCAACTAACTTATTTATTTCTAAATTCAAGTACTATGCCATCTGACCAATGAGTAAACGATGAGTCAGCTAAACCAAAACACTTGCATGGGGAATTGTTAGGTCTCTTTAATATGAATTTTATAATAAATAAGGGTAGAAATGAAATTTAGCTTAAAAATTGATCAATGTTTCTTATATATTGAGAAAAAAAGATTTTTTTGTCTCCTATATTCAGGACCGAAGGAAGTATATGAGATAATTAGATACTATTAATAAACAATAATAAGACTAAAAGCTCAATTTGGTCCCTAAAAATAAAAACGTGGACATTTTTTGTCCTTGAAAAAAATAAAGTAACAATTTAGTCCCTCAAATTTACAAATGTGGGTCATGTTACTCCCTCTGTCATGTTCAAACGTCTGTTTACTTGCCTACGTATCCTGTTAGCCATACTGCACGGCCCGTCAGTGATCTTGGGTGATCTATGACGAATTTCAACTATGAAAAATGAATGAAAAGTGAAAAAACGTGCACAATTTTAAAATCCATGCACATACAAGAGAATTGTGCATATATTTCTATTTTTCATTCGTTTTCCACTATGAAAATTCATCATAGACCACAAAAGACCATTGACGGGTCAAACAAGATGGTTAATGGGACAAGTAGATAAGTAAACAAACATTGAAACTGGAAGGAAGGATTAATGTATCTCACATTTATAAATTTGAGGGACTAAATGATTAATTTTTTTTTTTTACCGATCAAAACTGTCCCATATTTATTTTAACTTTTAGAGCTCAAATTGAACATTTAGTCATAATAAATTAGTGGATTTTCAGAGTGGGCATCGCATCTGTGAAGTTTCCCACAATAGGAGTTTGATTTTCAGAGCGAAAGCTTGTGCTCAAGGTATCGGATTCCCGGCTTTGTTATGTTAGTGGATGTTTGATTGTTGACTAGAATTTAAGAACCTTCCCAGGACCAACTGAGCTTTGTGAGTCCAAAAGAACCCAAACCATTAGGTAAAGTTAAAGGGAATCATTTGTGGATGTAAACACTTAACGCAGTCCAACAGTTCTCACTTAGAAATGCGTTGCACTTGCACATTAGTTATTCGAGGGAAGAAAATGTGCAATAGAGATTACAAAGAATCAAACGAGGGATAGCAAAAGTGGTGTTTTGCTTTATTGTTTACTAGAATACAATGGTAGAGGGGATATCTTCCCAAGCAATATTAATGTTTTAGTTTCAGTTCAATATCCTTTTAGCTCAGGTTGGATGAAATGAATTGATGTTAAAAAGTGGTTTTCAATTAAATTGTTTACTGGTACTAGGATAACCATGGGATAGGCATAGGGATATGGAAGTATCTTTCTTTTTTAATGTATGCAAAATTAAAAAGATATTGCATGTCAGATTTTCAACACAGTTATTACACCTATGTTGGGAGGCTTTCAAGGACGTTCAACCATTAGAGTGACATTCTCCAGATTATAGATAATAAAATGCCGATTATAAAATTCTGGTAAAAGTATTGTAGAAAAGTTCATGAATTTAGTAGCCAGAACCAGAACTCAGAGATTTTAAAAAGCGATCACACACACCCAAAACAATGATTGATCGTAGTGGAAGTGAACTGTTACCTCAAACAATTTTTATCTATAATATTAGGTGTTCAAATCTTGAAATCGTTATTTTGAAAAGGATTTTATTTAAGCACCACCCCAACTAAAGAATTCGTCTCATAGTTTGATCAAAAACAAAAAAAATGTCATTGATTTCCCGAAACAATTCTTTTATCCCATTTTTCAATTATAGTGATCGAAGTTAAAATTAGAAGACCAAAATTTCACCCGTAATTAAATTTGGACTTAATTGATATGTATTATGAGTGTAAAGATATTTTGTACAGTCAACTAATCAGAAATTGACACATAAACTAAAATGTTTGATTCTTATCCTAACTATCTTAAAAGTCATTCATACCATGATTTCTAATTGGTTGACAGTGTAAAAAACTTTGCACTGACAGTGTATAGCAATTAAACTCATTAAATTTAGCTTAGGAAAGTCAATCATATGGTGAAGATAAAATTACCACATTAATTCGACTTCTTTTCATAAGGGTACGTCTTTATTATAATATATATAAGTATAACACACTTAGAAAATATAGATATTTTTCAACTTCATTAGTTAAACACTAAGATCTAACACTTCAGCTTACATTTCTACATAGTACATTTGTTCCACTTTAAAATGGGATATATCTTATGCACCAAAAAAAGGATATATCTTAATACTCAGTCAAACTTATATCAATTTATGGTATCAATATTGGATAAAAAAACCAGATGTTTAAAAAATATATGCTGATATTTCTCTTGTATATATGAATTTTTTTTTTTTTTGTAGAAAAGCAAAATTCACTTCGATAATTTTTATGACTCGAAAGGAATTAATCTCTTATTATAAAAAAAAAAAAGGGAATTAGTCTCTAACTATTGTAACATACATAATCTAATGACACATGTGATAATCCTAATTTTTTTTTTCTTTAAAGACACAATTTTGTCTCTTAAAAAAAATCGGTCATCAATTTAGTTGTTAAAAATCATAAATGTTAGTCAAAATAGTTTATGATAGAGAGTATTTTGTTCTCAAAAACTAACATCTAAGGTTGTTAAAAACCACACTCAGAGTTTTCGTTTTGTGAAATTAAATTTAGGGCTAAATTTTTTTTTGGTTCGGAACTCACCGTAATTAGGATCTTTGACTCCCCAATGGATCCATCGGGGTGTGCCCACAGTTTCGGCCATTTGGACCGACCATGAGACTAATTATTGGTTCGACAACAACGGATGTCTAGTTTTGTACACATGGGATTGGGCTGCCTCCCAACTGATCGACTCCAAGAATCGAACTTGCGTTCTTTTCTTTGAGGAAGAGTCACGTTATCAACTCTCCCAATACCAAGTTGGTAATTTAGGACTAAAATTTTAAGAAAGAATAAAATTAGATATTTCCTTTTTTGTTGATATGAATTGACAAACTAAACACAGTGAGCCATTTTGGATGAGAAGCCTTTCATAGACGGGCTTTCTTACTCCGCAAGGCCCCATCAGAAGTCCAACCTAGGCCCTTGACTAGCCTTTCAGTTTAGGTATCGAGTCTAACTATAAACTATAAAGCCTACCAATTTTGAAGACCAAAAACAAAAGGACTAATAATTTTAGTTACTCGTGTAAGAGAAGGGAAGAAAAGCAAAGGCATTACATTAGTGAAAAAATATTGAGTAAAACCTTATTCCGGTCCCTAAAAAATAGACGTTTTATCGACTCCTTTATAATAAATTTTATTAATTTAGTCCTTGAAACTTTTCCCAATTTTTTTTTTGGTAATAAACTTTTCCCAATTTTTTATCCTTCATTCATTAAATATTAAGGATGTTAACTTCTTACTTAACTACCCAATCGATTAATACAATTTTTCCTATTTTCTCCATCCCTTACTCACACCTACAACTACAAATTCAACTTCCTCAGGCTTTAGTTTGAAAATGGTTTGCTACGTGGTTAGAGGCGCTCCCAAGTCTCTTCAGAGGCTAATGGACTTGAATGGTTCTTCTTCATTTTTAGGGATGCATGAAAGGAAGGAAGAAACAATTCAAATGACAAAACGTCGAGGATACGAAAAAATAGGACAAATTGATTTAGAGTTTTAGGTAAATAAGGATTAAATTTAGTTTTTTCGAGTGTAGTTTTGGTTAAGTTTAATGATATAATTAATATTTAAAATTTACGAAATAATCCTTAAAAATAATTATGTAAAATTAAAATAAGCAAAAGATTCATTAAATAAATATAAAATATATTTTGACACGTAAGATTATGTGTTGCAATCTGATTAATTTATTTAAGACTGGCACCAATGCCCTCTCATTTTAATGATAATGGGCAAAGGAGTAAATCCACCAAATATTTGCTGTGAAAGAAAAAAAAAACGTATAATGGTAATATCTTTTTGTAACATATGACGCTGGACATATGAAGATAAGTATGATTATTAATGGTGAATTCTCAGTAACATTCTTTTTATCTTTGAATTTAATATATAAATGTTATTTAAATTTGTATACAATATGCTTATCTTAATTTTATTGTATAATATAGGACAATATTTAAGCTCATTTATACAAAAAAGGCTTTTTCCTTTTCTTTACTATTGAACATAGAGAATAGAAAAAGAACCGAAAGAATCTAAAATTTATTTTATAGGGAAAAGCTCTGCTAAAATATGTAAAGTGAAAAAATAAGGGTGTATCTACCTTGATTAGTTAAAGTGACTTGAAATCTCAATACATTTAATTAATCAAGGATGAATACACTGTTACTTTCTTATTTTATATTCTTGATCATTTTAAAGGAGTCTAATCATATTTTATAATCCAATATGCTTCTACAAATCCGACAAGAACCCAACAATTATGTATTGGATTAAATTGAGGAAAGTATAGTGATTAATCTCTGGTATTTTTGTAGACCCATAATCAATTTGGATCTGACCCTCCCACATAAGGTGGCAATAAGATTAATCATTACAAGAAAAAATGAGTTTAGTTGTTATATACTAATAATATAAAGTTATTTTACACATATATATTCAATCATTGATTATCATATAAGTAAAGTATTTAACTTTTATCCTAATTATCTTAAAAATTACTTATATCATGATTGATGAGTGATTCAAGGTGTATTCTTTCAATGGTATCCAAGACAAAAATAAGGTCCCTACCGCTACAACCGTACAACATAGTTGAGCAACTGCTATTGTGTTTTGGAGTATATTATTTACAAAATTTGTGTCACAAGCACATGAGAATGTAAAGGTTCTCATATTTTGCTGATAGCACCAATTCAATTTGTTGGTGCTGAGTTACAGGGCCGGATCTTTGAACATGTTGAAATTTTCACATGAGCTATGTAAGTTATTTTCTAACACTTTCCTACTTGACTCGTGATATTCTATCACTCAATGATTTAACAAAACATCAACTGCTCATCAAAGAAAAAAAAAACATCAATAATAATACACGTTCATAGGCTAAACCTTTCATTCATTTATTGATTTATTCTATCATCAATTACAACATGATCAAGTTTTGAAAAGTGAAAAATATATATACTTTCGAACAATTTGAGTGAAATGAGATAACTACAACTAATATGCCCTCTGCTTGCTGCAATGGTATCAAACAGTTCAGAAACGCTCTGATCTTGCTGTACTAGAGCTTGGCTTTGTACTTAGCTAGTTGAGGTGTTGCAGCCCATGAGCAGTCTAAAAATGTAAATTGACAAGTGGTTCTGGAGGGTAAATAAGTAAAAGTGATGATGACCTTTGGATAAATTGAGTTTTGAAAGAGTGGTATTGGGAATGAGTGACCCTTCATCAGACTGGTGACACAATCCACAGAACCCCTTTCCAAAGTAATTTTTAAATATTTTTGAGTTATATTATGAGTAAAGGTCTATTTTAGTCTCTAATAATATTTGAGGTATTATTTTTTGTTCGTAAAAAAAAAAAAAACTCATCGCATAGTCTCTGACAATGACAAAAAAGGGATAAGTCGGTCCCTTTATTTGTCTTCATACTAAACATAGCGTTAAAGTACTGATATATACTGTTAGTGTGTCCCGGTGTCTATTAAACTGGTCCATATGACCTGTATTGGTACATTTGGTGTGATGCATTGGATGCATGTGGTGTGTTACTTGTAACATTTAGGGAATAATGTGTCCCAAAATAGAAATTATCAGGGACTAAATTGGATTACTTAAATAATAATTGGGGACTTTATTGGATCAATCCATAATTATTCTTATGGTTTATTATACATGTAGGGATTATTGCTTGGGTACCTAACATACTAACGGTACACATTACCACTCTAATGATGTGTTCAGGATGAAAACAAATGGAGGGACTAAAATGTCCTTTTTTTGTTATTCTTAGAGACTATTTGATGAATTTTTTTTTTCAGGGACGAAAAGTGATACCCCAAAAATTTTTGGGAATTTAAATGGGCATTTACTCTATTATTTGTATAATACTAACATATCTGCGCTGTGATGCAAGAGAATACTAAAATATATATAATATTATTTATTTACATAAAGATAATTTTTAAATAATAAATTTAGTATATAATTAAATTTAAAATATAGAATTATTGATAGTAGAATAAATTTAAAAGGAAATATTAATAAGAATAGAAAAATAAAAAAAATGAAAAATTAAATGAAAGTATTAAAAACAAAAGAAGGTATTAATACGACATGTTACTAAAATTAAGAAATTCTAAATATCATCCATGTAGATAAGCTTTTTCATGTAATAAATTTTAATGAATTAAAATGTTAATGTAAAATTTCAAACGAGGAAGTTAACTTTCACGAGAAAAAATCAAATATAAAATAGTTTTTTAATATTAATATCATACTTTTATATTTCAACATATTTATTTATATTTTTTCTCGGTCCTCATATTGCATCATACGATTAAGAGTGCGTTTGGGAAAGATGAAAAAAAATTATGCTAATAATCGATTATAGATATAGATCAATTATCATAATCAGAATCTGTTTTTGTTTGGGTATGTTTTCTGAAAAACGATTTTAAAATAATCTATTTCGTTTAGGTGATGCAAAAAAATCACTTTTACATAGTAAATAACGAAAAATGGTATGAAGTTATCTGTATAATTTAATAATATTTGTTAAGAAGTTAGTTTTGTAGGGGTAAATAGGGAAGAGTGTTTTGAGAATGAAAAATAATCATATCACAAAAATCTTAAGTTAAAACAAATTATATGACATAAAACGGTCTTTTTCCCAAAAAAAGCCTTTTTTTTTTATAAATTTAAGCTAATTGTCAAACATGATCTTACCCAAACAATTATTTTTCATGGTAAAAGTTGTTTTTCAGTAGAAGCTTGTATGTTTGAGTAAACTGATTAAATTTCAAAACAACTGTTTTTATAAGAAAAAACTGTTTTTATAAGAAAAAACTGTTTTTAGAGAAACTAGAAGTTTGAAACTTATTTAAAAGATTGTAAGATTATTTTGAAACCAATAACATTCTTTCTATTTCACCACTAAAAAACTAACTACCAAATAAATATTACTACATTATACAAATAACTTCATAATTTTTTTTGGTAATTTACTATAAATAAGTGATTTTTTACACAACTCAAACGAAATAGATTATCTTATAATCGTTTTTCAGCAAACACATCCAAATATAAAATTATTTCTATTATAATCGATTATAAGAATAATCAATTATTGAAATAATTGAATTTTCACAGCTGATCCAAACACACACTAAAACATAAGAACATCACGGCCTATTTCATTTGGTATCCATATAAAAGTTGCACAAATAAACTTTTCCAATAATTTTGAACACTCAAGGTGGGAAGTCTCACATCATCCATCTTAATTTTTTTTGTAGCATAGTTTATATGTTAAACAATTCTGTTTAATGTCAATTGAATTTTAGGATAGAATCCAATATAGTATTAGAGTCAGATTCCATCTTCGTCGTCACTTTCAGTTACCAACATGATGAAATCTAACACTCATAATACACATGTTTGATAAATATGACTTACTATTTTCATATATGAAAGTGATTTTGGGGATTGCGAAAGGTTTTTGTTTTTAAAGATGAGTCAAATAAAATTAATTTTGAGTTAAATATAATTGATTTTAAAAAAATAAAAAATTCCTAACTTTTTCGTTGGGTAGAGGTAATTCTAAGTATGGAACTCACAATTTTTTTATATTAAAATCTCAAAAATAATTTTATTTTATCATTCAAACAAAACCAATTCTTTTAAACTAATTTTTAAAATAAAATTACCAAACACATCAATATTTTTAACCTCAATTTTTTAAAATATATTCTTTTAGAATCACTTCTATCACAATTGAAATCAAATACACTAATATTATATTTAGGACAAAAGTTAGGTATAATTTTATAGATATTTTAGGTGTTATTTTTTAATAGGATTATGACATTTATAATAGCTATTAGACATATTATTTTTTCATTTATAAAATCTTTACACGTGTCAAATATCATTTTTTTCTTTTCTTATTCTGACTTATTGACTGTTATATGAGAGAGAAACTCAATGAGAGTGTCACAACAGAAAAGTTTTTTTTGAACATTATAAAGGTGAACATCATGAGATGTCTCTTTGATATATTTTTGAGATACGTCTATATCTAAAAAAATAAATAAGAAAAAAAAATAAGCATATATAATATCATATACGATATTCAAATTTTAATGTTCAAATAATACAATCCGTGCCACAATTGTCCGTCCCCGCTGCTGGACAAAACTGCCACCGCCAATAATGCTTGGGACCTTGTAAGCAAACCAGACAATCCTCTCTCTCTCTCCATTTGCTGCAAGCGCTCAACAACTCTTACAGTTAACAGTTTCATGTGCATCATCGTTTATACCTTCTAACCCAGTTAAGAATTTTCCACCTTTCATTTCTTACCACATCCCCTTCCTATTTCTCCTTTTGATCACCATTCTTTTAACCCAACTCACCTGTTTGTTTGAACCCCTTCTCTCTCTCTTTCTCCACCACATGGGGTCTTATTCTGCTTCTTCATGGGGATTACATTTATTATTGTTCCTTTGTTAGTATCACTATACGGAATGTTGGTCACCCTTGCAGAGTGTGTATAAGAGAGAAAACATTTAATATATGCTAACTAATTAGATTGCTCAGCTTTGATTGATGAAGAGACTTCAAAGACCCCTCAATTCCTGTGTATGTTATTGTTACTTAATCTAATATTTTCCATGCTTCAAATCCATTCTTACCTTGCATTAAATGCATGGTGTTTTTTCCTGCAAATCCAGGTATCTCACCTGGTTTTTTTTTTCTGTCCACGTTCTATTTATGTTCCTCTTTTATTGGCTCATTTTTCTCCTTTGAAAACTCTACCCCAACCCCATTAATTGAACCATATATTCTTTGCTTCTTTTGAAAGGTTGGGTTGTGAAAATGAAATACATCTAGTTGTTCACATTTTTTTTATTTTTCTTGCAGTTCTTTGGTGAGCATTTGGAAGTGAATTGTTTGGACCACCTAGAGAGCTTGAAATTTGAGGAGGATGAACAATTTGTGATATCAAGCTTAGAGGATAACATACCATTCCTGCAGATGCTTCAGAGTGTGGAATCTCCACAATTTTTCCCTTTCAAAGAGCCAAGCTTTCAAACACTTGTAAGACTGCAGCACCTGAAAAAACCATGGGAAGGGATATCCTATATACCCAAATTGGAGACTCAAACTCAAGCACTACTAAAGCTTGGGAGCTGTGTCACACATGACATAGTTGAGATGCAGTCACCATTGAAATCTGAAAGCTATGACCTTCAACACCCTCATTCAGCTTCATGTGTTGAGAAAGTGGGTTGTGAGTGCAATCAAGAAGCACCCAAATCAGCTGAAGATTGTAGCAAAGATGCTGTTGGACACTCATGGCATAAAGACATCATCATCCAGTGCCCCAAACCTCAGGTAGGTACCCGGGAAAGGAGAAAGAGAAAGAGAACAAGACAAACCAAGAACAAGGAAGATGTTGAGAACCAGCGGATGACACACATTGCAGTGGAACGCAACAGGAGACGCCAAATGAATGAGCATCTCAGTGTTCTAAAGTCCCTTATGCCCCCTTCATATATTCAAAGGGTAAGTCATGTCAGATTTGGATTCACTTCACTTACGCATTCATGCATTCATTGAGATAGATGCACAATTAAGTATATTTGAATATGCATTGAAAAAAAATGAAACAACATTAATCTAACAATATATTTCAGCAAATGCGTGAATGCAATGAATCCAATTCTATGTATGTCAAGTTTAGAAATGGAACCAACCAACACCATTTCCTCAAAGTCCCTTCTTTTGCTTTAATCATGTTAAAGATCCAAACTTTAGTGGCAAATACTCAGTATTTTTTTGTTTCCTAAGTTATATACTTTATATTGATATTGATATAGAACTCTTTCACGGGATAGGGTGACCATGCATCAATCGTTGGAGGTGCAATAGATTTTGTGAAGGAGTTGGAGCAGTTACTTCAATCCCTTGAGGCACAAAAAAGGATGAGAAAGAATGAAGAGGATGGTTCCTGTGGGTTGGTTAAACCATCAACACCTGATTATGGAATGAGTTCATCCACAGAAGAAGCAAACTGTGAGGGTGAGGTTAAGGTAGAAAAGAAGTCAGAGGAAGCAACTATAGAGGTGACTGTGATTCAAACGCATGTGAACTTGAAGATTCAGTGCCAAAGTAGAGCTGGGCAATTGATAAAAGCTATTGTTGCTTTGGAGGACCTTAGGCTAACTATTCTGCACCTCAACATCACATCCTTTGATGCTTCGGTTCTCTTCTCTTTCAATCTCAAGGTATTATTTTGTCTTATCACTTCACTTTTTTTAATGTGGTCAACTCGACAAAGTGGAATCAAGTCAGTGAACTGTTCTTCTGACTTGCAACCTAGCCAAAGCTAGCATATTATTTCCAAGCTATCAAGTGATTAAGACTTCAAACATATAAAATTTGTATTGGAAAGTGGCGTTAATTTGAAAGTGATGTATTCGGTTAATGGTGAAAATAGGTTAAATGGGCTTTGGGACCTCTAATTCAACCTATTTTTAATCCGATAATATTTTTTTAAAATGAATTTATGTTTAAAGTGAATAAATAAGAATGTTTTTATTAGTAATCACAAAAAAAAAAATGTTTTTATTATTGATTTTATAAAATACATAAAATTTTTAATTCATTTTATCAAATTAGGGATAAAAATGTCATTATTTTTTCACTTTAATCACAAGTTCCCTTTACAGAATTTTTTTACCTTCTAGTCTACATAGACCCGACCTATTTAGATGACAAGACAACTTAGGTTTCAATAAAGGCTTTTTTTTTGGTAATATCTCGAAAGGCTTTTTAATTATGCAGGTTAAGGCTTACTTTTTGAGAAAGTCTATTTAGCCTATTTATTCAATATCAAGTATATAAGTATGAATTATATTAATATAAAATATTTTTGTATTTAAAATAATTAATTTTGTTAAATTGTCATACCTACTTAAATTTTTTTAAGAAAAAATTATACTTTTTTTCTTACATAATTTTTTTTTTGTAATGCATACATTTAAATATGTTTTTAGGATCAGATTGGATTCTTGTGTTTTTATAAATAGATCATGCCGAATTTCAAGAAAAAGTGTACGACAAATAACAAGTCTGACACGGGCTGATACTTTACAAAACAGGTCAAGATCTATTTAGGCTTGCACCAATCTAGCTCATTTTCACACCTATATATTTGATAAAAAAAAAATCCAATACATTGAAAATTTAAAAGCTATATTTTCCTATAAAAAACGTTTTATTTTTTTATTTTTTAATAAATCTCCTATCACGAGGAACACTAGCAATATATTATTTTATATACTTTATTTAATATACTCTTTTATTGGTTTATATCCGACATTCTATTTAAAGTAGGATTTAAAAAATAAAAGAGAGAAAATATGTAACATGTCCTATTAGAGAGATTGTATTAAAAAGAACTTGTGAAAGAGTATATTACTAATATTAAAATTATTTGCCATTATATAACTTCAAAAATTTATTTTTTATAATTAAGTATAAGTTTTTCTGTTAAAAAGTTAAAAACATTTATGAAAAGTATAATTTTAAATTTTTTTAATATATTAAATATTATATTTTTCATTTAAATACTTTCTCAATAAGTATCCTAATATAGTGGTTGAATGTTTTTTGAATAAAGTTTATTTAAAATGAGTTTGAATATAAAGTGAAAAAATAAAAATATATCTAAATTGATTAATTAAAATGGATTGAAATTTTAATATACTCTATCTAATAAAAAAAACTCTTATTTACTTAATTTGCATTGAATACTCATTTTAGAATGTGTCTTTTTAAAAAATCGTATACTTTGGTTGGTGATGCAGATTGAAGAAGACAGCAAGCTAGGCTCAGCAAATGAAATTGCAGAAGCAATTGATCATATATTCAGCTTCATTAATGGTAGCTAAAGGCTTTATTGAAGCTTAGGGAGTCGGTAGCAGAGGAATAAAGGACGAAAGTTTGCAAAGACATATGGCACTATGGCTGGGAAACGGGGAACACGCGGCAACCAGTTATGTCTCCATATCCATGTGAGGATGTACTAGAGGAGAGGGCACATCATATCATATCATATTTGCTGCTCAAATGGTTCTGTTAATTTTATAAGAATAATAATATTGTGCAACATTTATTCGTTTCTTTTGTGAAGATAGAAATGGTAACTGTTGTTGGTAATGGATGTGATCTGGTGGAGATAGAGGGTATGAGGCCCAACGTGTCTCGGTGAAAAGGAAGACCCGCTTTAATTATAAAAATTTGGGATTCTCATCATTACATCGAAGGGAATGATGCTTCTCTTTTCATATTGACTTTGGATGATATCCGTATACTATGAAAGATGTTCCATCATTGTATGTGTGCACTTTTTGGATGTTTCTTTCTGGCCTTGAGTACATGGCATGATGATTCAATTTGCTGGCCTCCAACAAAATAAATAACTTGATGGTTTGTTTAGATTAGGAAAGAAGTAGGAGAGTGAAAGGGTGAGAAGAAGTAGCACAGAAGAGAAAATAAGTAAAAAATTTGTAAATGTTTAGATTGTTTGGATAAAGAGAAGTGAGAGAAAAGTAGAAAAAAAATAAAAATTAAGTTTTCTCTTTTTTCGTTTGATTGGATAGAAAAGTGAAAAAAAAAGAAAATGATATTTTCTTGTAAAGATATATTTGTCCCTTATAAATATTTTCTTGAGAAAAGACATGATAGATTGGGTGGGTATAATTGTAATTTTAAATATTTTTGTAAATCTTCCTCATTCTTTCGCCCTTATTCGTCAAAAGGGCGAAGAAATACTTTGTTGTGGGACCCATGTTTCTATTTTTCTTTCTCCCCTTTCTCTCTCGTGTGCAGTTTGTCAAACTTATGAAAGCCACTTTTCCCCATCAAAATCCATTGTTTCTTACTTCAATCGTTCCAAAATCACAGGAAGCAAACACCGTGTAAGGGAATCAACCGATTGCAATTGGAGATTACTTAAATTACATCTTTTGGACAAATTAATCAACTCATTTGTCATGATGCCGAAACAACTTATAAACAAAATTAGTTGTGCACCAGTTAGAATTGTATATGGTATTGTCCAATCTTGTTCAGTGGTACCGCACGAACCACAAATAGATGACGATCAAAGACTGAGACGTGCTGAATCGCCCTGTCCTTAACACTATGTTTGGTTGTAGGAGAGAAAGTAAGAGGAAAGAAAGGGGAAGGAAAGAAAAAGAGTGAAAAATGAGAGGATTGTTTAATTGTTTGGTACGAGAGAAAATGTAAGTAAAGAAAACTAAAAATTTCCTCTCCTCTTGTTTGGTTGAGTAAAAAGTAAGAGGAAAGAAAAAACATATTTATGAAATGAAATAAATATCCCCACCTAATATAATTTAAGTAAATAAAATAATGAATTTTTTGCTATTTTCACCCAAAAAATAATTGTTTCCTCGATCTCTGTGTTTTCCCTCCAAATGTAGAAGAAGAAAAATTGAAATGGGCCCCACATGTTTTTCCCCCTCTTCCCTCCACTCTCCTTACATTCCAAATAAGGGAAAATTGATTTTTCCCTTCTCTTTCTTTCCTCCCTTTTTACCCCCTCATTTTCCATTGTACCAAACAAAGTGTAAGAGTTTTATTTGCTTAAAGTGTGAATGTCGGGTTTTAACATGTTATTCCCGACGCTAAAAAGAAATCATGTAAAAATCATGCGTAAACCTCGGAAAAAGAAAGTTGACGAAAAGAGAGGAGAGACATAGTTTGTGTAAAGAAATGAAGTGGTGGTCTTTTGTTTAAAATAGTGAATGGTTTAAAAACCTGAAAATTTGAACATTAAACGTAGTTAACCGAAAAGATAAGATTAAGATAAAATACGATAAGATAAAATTAAATCATATGTAAATGTTTAAAAATCTAATAAGTGACCAAGTCAAAAAATAAACGTTCAAAATAAGTCATTTTCGGATAAGATCTCTCAAAATTAAATTTGACTTTCAAAAAATAATAATTTAATTGCAACATGCGTAAAAGATGGCGAGGCCTAATTATTGTGCGTATAGGAGGCAATCGAAGCATTTGCACTATATTGGCTCAATCTTGTGCGTACAAGAAAAAGGTTCCTTTAATTTATTTCTTGAACAGTTCTTAAAAAAATTATCTATTATCTGGGTCGTAAGACAATTCATGATTCATGGCTTAAGGGATTTTTAAGAATAGAAAGGAATAACCAAATTGAGTTCATGGATTTGACCTAGATATCAATAAATTATTTTAATATTCGAAACCCATTAGAAAAGAAAGAAAGTCTACGAGAAAAAAAATCACTTATAAATGAGAAAAGCCTTGAAGGTTTCATCCATGGTTGAGCAAGGACCTTCCACTCAGCATTGTCGGATCGCGAAGGCTGACTTTCGTCCTTGCTCGACAGGTGGATCTTGCAGTCAAGCTCCCTTTTGCCCTTGCACTCGAGGGCCAATCTCCGTCTGGCCCGAGCTAACAAACCTTTGCATGCCTCTGTTTCTCGCAATCTTCTTTACAAGTCCAAAACACAAGTTAACTTGTAAAATCTCTAGAAATTTAAAGACCAAGCAAGATTGGACTTTAAGCTTTTGAAATATCTCACAATTAATACAACATACGGTACGTAATCTGTTTATGAATTGATTTTAATATTAAAGATTTATAGTGGTTTTTGTCTTGAGTTCCAAAAATTATGACATGATTTCGTTATTGGATTTTGATAAAAATATATACTACCTTTGATAATATTAGTTGTAAGTTATAATGTGAACGTAACCTCAAAATCCTACTTGAAAAAAAAGACTTTACTCTCATAATTCTCTTGAAATAATATCATATTTAATTATTTATGCTCAGGTAAAAAACAAAAAAAAACTATGATTAAGACATAGCTGATAACGACATATCCGGTATCTCTAGTAATTGGTGAAAGCTTGTATATACACTTGGGCTTCTCAATATTCAAATATTAATTTCATTTTCTAAATTAAACTTTAATCTTATTGTTTACATAGTTTTTTGGTTAAGACCAAAATTCGATGACAAATAATACTAATCAAGTGATACTGGGTTTCCGAGTTATGTGATAATCTCGTTGTCGAACGTTGCTTTGAAAGATATATTCTATAAAGTCAAATTTGACCGAAAGTCAAGTTCATATAATAATTCTTAAGGCTCTCTCGTATAAGACATTGAAAACAAACAGAAAGAAATCCAAATGATAAAGCAGTGTAGATAAGTTTAAAGCAAAAATATATAAATGAATAAGAGATTTAAGTATAAGAGAAATAGGGATGGCAAAGTAGGTTGTGACCCGTGGGTCAACCCGCCAACCTGCCAGAATTTGGCGGGGTGGGTTGGGGTTCTCAACCCACCAACCCACTTTGACTCGCCCCGCTTAACCCACCCGAAAACGGGTTGGTGGCGGGGCAGGGCGGGTTGACCCGCCAACCCGCCATATTAAAAAATAAATTTTTTTAATTAATTTATTAATTATTTAATATTATTTAATTTAATTTAATTGTTACTTGGAATTATTTCATACTACAAAAATAATGTCTTTACTTTTGTAACACAAATTGTATGTTATAAGATAAGATTATTCCAATTTTTTAATAATAATTTAAGAAAGGATATGAAGATTACCCAAAAAAAAGAAATATTATATGATTTTTTGTTAATTTTTTTATTTTTATAGTGGGTTAACCCGCCAACCCACCAATCCAAATTATGTTTTTATGTGTTTGGCGGCCAACCCGCCAACCCACCATTAGGCTGGGTGGGTTGGGGGTTCAACCCATATGTCTAAAATGGGTTGGCCCGCCCTGTCCGTTTTGGGTGGGTTCATGGCGGGACGGGACGGGTTGACCCACTTTGCTATCCCTAAAGAGAAATAAGAATGTGCAAAAGAATGTAAAAAAATAAGAAATGTAAAGGAGATTTGAGAAAGAACAAAAATAATAAAGAACTTTGAATGTAAAGTGCACAAATAATGGAAGAATTTGAAGAACATGCTTTAGAAAGTAAATGAACTCTAAATAAGAGATTTTGAATGTATGAAATTGTATTGAAATAGAAGGGTGGAATGAATACTTGATTTTAATCATTCAATCTGTTGTGTCATCGAGATGTGTAGGATGTTTGTCAAGTTTCCAACCCTTATTACATCAGAAATCCTAGTATTTATAGGCAAACTATGAAATAACTGACTATCTATCTACATGACATGTCCTACAACAGTTCCTGTTGTGTCAATAATTATACAACTGGCAATATTTAAATAACCCCCATGACTTATATATCTCATATCTTCGGAATTTCCGAACTTTTGTCACACTGTCAAGATAGTTATGTCGGTCATTTAGACTTAACGTTTCTTCTCATGTGTAGTTGACATCCGACGACTGCTCTTCTTTTTCTACATCTATGTCTGACAGCTTGATCTTCCAGTCAACTCCAATGGTCTGTCGATCCAAATTATTCTGTCAATTCTAACACTTGAATAATTTTTCATTATCGAAGATATGAACCGAATTCAATTCTATCAGAACTTCGGTCGGTTCCCTATCTTTGTCAAAAATGCCATTTTCCTTTATTATATGTCGGAGATAGAATTCAAAAATTCTCACCTAACAAATGCCCACTAAATTTTGTCTTTCGATGACTTAATCTGAAAGAAAGCCAAAAATTGCAAAGATTTGAACTTGAAATTTCAACCACCCTTTTCTTCAAAAAAATTCGAAATTTGATAAGATCCCCTTCTTATCAACTCATATCAAATCTTCCTATCCCAACGCCATAGGGATAATTATTACCTAGCTGATGTAACAACTACATTTTGGGAATTTGAACCATCATCATCACCTTCCTTTAAATTCACCCCTTTAGAATTCAAACCCTTCTTCTTCATTCCTTGCTTTTGAACTCCTATTCTTTCTTCCTCGGTAGACTCTGTAATCCCCTTTTCTACTTCCATGGCGGCTTCATCGAAGAAATCTTCAGGCGTTCCAACCTCTACTGTTCTTCCTCAGAAAATCATTAGCGATCCAGTTGTAGATGGCTCAGAGCTATGGTAGAAATCAAAGGTATTTTACTGGAAGGATCAGAGATTGGGTAAATTAACTAGAATATAGAATTAGCGAGTTGATTAAGTTCTTTTTTGTTTCACTTTTTCATTTTTTTTTCTTTTAAATTTTTCGATTTTAATTTTTTCTCTCTCGAAAAAACCGATGAGATATTGTTTAATCCGATCCAACTTAGTCCAACCGGATTTTTGATTGGTTTAACTAGTTTAAAACGATTTGATCATAGGTTTTTACCCTTGATAAAGATCGGACAAGAGTCTGATTCAACCAGTCCGATCGACTGGTCCGATCTGATTTTCATAACATTGCAAAATTTTGAAATGGGTTCTTCCATTTCGAGCAGTTCAAAATAGCAATGCTTTTTGTATTTTCCTCGTCTCTTGGAATTATTATAAATGACCCAAGAATCCAAGATCATTGAGGTCGAAGTAACAGTTGCCATATCAGGTGAGACACAGAGTGGCACCTCCTTGATACCATTGATGGGTTTGAAAATTGATTTTTGCAACCCACATTATTTGCATCAATTCAAGAAAATAGTTGGGAAAATTTCTAAGTGAAAACTGTTTGATGAGGTGGGCCTCTAAACATGGAAAAAGTCAAATTTAATATTGAAGGGCAATCCCAGTCTCACACCAAATCCGCAAGATGAGAATAAGTATGACAATTTGTACCTGTGCATGGGATCCTCGTGGGGCCTGCCCCGAATGGTGCCCCACGGGTTGGGAATTTTTCCTCGCAAGGATGGGGACGGGAGCGAAAATCCTCCCAAAGGTACTTTGGAGATGGGGACGGGGAACATGCTCCCCACCCCGTGGAGTCCCCGACCCCGAAAAGATTACTAAAATATCCTTATAAATATAGATATATTTTATTAATTTTAAATATGTATTATTTTATTAAATAAATAAAATATTAAAAATATATGTGTATTATTTAAGGTTGAACTTGGTGCAATGTTTTGAAGAGTGATAACTTTAAATATTTAATATTTTTAGCGTTTTTATATTTTATATTGGATTTTAGTTAATTACATGTTTTTTTTTTATGAATTTTTTGGGTACTCGAACTCCTGGCTGAGATCCGTGGGATCCGTGAGAAATGAGGACGAGAGAGAAAAACTCTCATGGTGAGGAACGGGGACGGGATGTGGAAAAAATGGTGGACGGGGAGTGGGGAATACTCCTCGCCCTCGTCCCGCCCCGCCCCATTCCATTGCCATCCCTAAACGAGAGAATTTTAAAACATATGAATTTTGTTATATATTTTTTAAAAGATTCTATTAATAATTCTAATAATATTAAAATTAGAAAATATTAACTAAAAAATAAATATATTTTATATTTTAAGAATATAAAATATTTAATATTTCTTATTTATTAATTAAAATAATAAAAATAAATAGTTGAAAATTTTAAATTATTTAATATGCTATACTCAAAAGAGAATTTTTCAATATGTGCTTCTAATATATTTATCTACAAAAACGATTTTGTTAATAGGGATGACAATGTGACGAGGCGGGGGCGGGGAGTAGTCCCTCACTCCCCATTCCTAATTTTCCTCCTCGTCCTCGATCCCCACCATGAGGAGTATTTCTCCCACAACTCCGTTTCCCGTCTCACTGGGGATCCCCGAAGGAGACCCCGTAAGGTCAACTCGTGCACCCAAATCATAACTTCCTCGTCGTCAATACCGATCTTTCCTTCAATACAATCCTCTTTTAGATTGCATTAAATCCCGTTAGTCCCACCTTATTCTTGTCGGCATCGTGGAAGGCGTTTGATATCCCTTTTTACACTCGCTTTTAAATTTCGGAACCTTACCCGATGAGCCCCACAAGAACATCATGAGGATGGTCAAAGGGAAACCCTTTCGCAAATCGGACATCCCACTCACTGTTCAAAAGGTTTTGAAGAAGACGAAGAAATGAGGAAATACATGGGTTTGTGATGGATATGAGTGTCAATGTGGGTATGACAAGCTTCTCTGTCGCGATCATGGGGTTTGGGGTTGTGGTATTCAAACCTGTTCTCAAGCATGTGTGGATCTCCAAATGGGTTTACTTTAATAGTGACGGATTTGGTTACTGTGTTTGAGGCTGCAACTTTTGTTGAAGACTAATGGTACAGGTGGCTCTGTAGAAGAGCATCCCCCAGATTCCACTCATGCAAAGAGTGAGGTCACCTAGTCACACTCTATTGCTGATTAGTTAGTTATTCTACCTTTTTGGAATATTCTAATGTAAGCAGGTTTACTTTACCATTTCATACACCCTACTTCCAACTATATAAGGAAATACCACTGTACTGAGTTTTCAGTTGATTGAATAAGAAATTCATCACTCCCTTTTTATCCTTTATAATATATCTTTTGTTTCTTATGATGGTATCAAAGAGCGTTTGAGTTTCATTGCTGCTCATCTCTGATATGGTGCGAAACAACAACAATAATGCCGGTGCGAACAACAACGGCACTCGCCCTCCTACAGATCCAAGCCAAGATGCTACTAGTCCATACTATGTACACCCAGGAGATGGCCCATCCTCAGTTGCGGTCACACCAGTGCTGAATCACTCCAATTATCATGCCTGGGCTCGCTCGATGCGGCGAGCTCTCGGTGGGAAGAACAAATTCGAGTTCGTGGATGGCACAATTGAAGTACCCCAGCCGTTTGATCCAAGTTACAAAGCATGGAGCAGATGTAATATGTTGATTCACTCATGGATCATGAATTCAGTTTCGGAATCAATTGCTTAGAGCATCGTCTTCCTCGAAAATTCAATTGACGTATGGAAGGAGCTGAAGGAACGCTTTTCACAAGGAGATCTAATTAGGATCTCAGATTTGCAGCAAGAGATTTACAATTTGCAGCAAGGCCCACTTACTGTCACCGACTTCTACACGGAGCTGAAAGTTCTATGGGAGGAACTAGAAAGTTACATCCCTACACCGGTATGTGGTTGTCCTATGAAATGTGTTTGTGCTAATGGTGTTAGAAATGCAAGGTATTATCATGAATTGAATCGCACCATTAGATTTTTAACTGGCCTAAATGATAATTTCTCTATGGTGCGGTCTCAAATTCTTCTAATGGATCCTTTACCCAACCTGAATCGAATTTTCTCTATGGTAATTCAACATGAAAGACAAGGAGGATACAATGATGAATCTAAAGTGTTGATCAATGCTGTTGATCACAAAAGATCACATGGAAGAGGAAGAGGAGGATATATTGCAGGTGCCAGCAGTAGAAACAATGGGAAATATTGCCTTCATTATGGGAAAACAGGACATACCATAGAGACATGCTATAAGAAGCATGGTTACCCACCTCATTGGGAAAAGAATAATTATGGATCAAATGGTGCTGTTGTTAATGAAGTTGCTGAATACAAGGAGAATCCGAAACTGAATGATGATGTGAGGGCAGATCCACCCTCCTTTACACATGAACAATATGAGAAGTTGCTCAACCTTATTCAACAGACACAAGTAACTTCCAACCAAGTCAGCATAGGCTCTACAAACTATGGTAATCCCTCTATTGAGAATCCAAAGACAGGTACTGTCCTAATTTCTCCTTCCATAAATAGTTGTACCATTGGCTCATGGATTGTGGACTCAGGAGCAAGTCACCATTTATGCTCTTCTCTAACACACTTCAAAACTTATGCCGTAATTGAACCTATCAGTGTTAGACTACCAAATGGTCATTTTTCAATTGCTAAGTATGCTGGAACAGTTATGTTTTCTTCTGGTTTTTCTATCTGTGAAGTGCTGCATGTTCCTGATTTTTCTCTTAACTTACTGTCAGTCACAAAATTATGTGATTCTTTAAACTGTGTAGTCAGTTTTAATGCCTCTGAGTGCTTGATTCAGGAACAAAAATCCAGGAAGATGATTGGTTTGGCTGAGAGGTGTGAAGGGCTTATCATCTTGTGGTTGGTGCCAAGGATGCCTTTGCCTCAAGCTCACAAGTTCTAGAATCACAGCATTTGCCTCAAGAAGCCTTATGGCATTTTCATTTAGGACATTTATCTAAGTCTAGATTACATACTTTACATGAACAATTTCCTTTTGTTAATTTAGATGAGAAATCAATATGTGATGTGTGTCATTTTGCTAGGCATGGGAGGTTGCCTTTTTCCCTAAGTCCTAGCCGAGCTTCAAAGCCTTATGAGTTAATACACTTTGATAAATGGGGACCTATTTCTACTTTATCAATACATGGTCACAAGTATTTTCTGACTGCTTTAGATGATTTTAGCCGATTTACATGGATAATTTTGATGAAATCAAAGAGTGAAGCTAGAGAACATGTACAGAACCTTGTTTTGATTATTGAGAACCAACATGATGCCAAAGTTAAAATAATCAAAACAGATAATGGGGGAGAATTCTTAATGAATCAATTTTATGCTTCTAAGGGAATTGTGCATCAAACGAGTTGTGTAGAATCACCACAACAAAATGGGAGAGTAGAAAGAAAGCATCAACATGTGCTCAATGCAGGAAGAGCTCTTTTGTATCAGTCCAAACTGCCTAAGCAATATTGGTCCTATGTTACTTTACATGCTACTTACATTATTAATCGTGTTCCTAGTCCAATTCTGGAAAATAAATCTCCCTACTCATGTTTATATGGAAAGGAACCCGATTTGCATAGTCTCAAGGTTTTTGGCTCACTATGCTATGCATCTACCTTACACTATCATAGAACCAAACTTGAACCAAGGGGTAGAAAATGCATCTTTTTGGGGTACAAATTTGGCACTAAAGGTGTTGTTTTGCTTGATTTGAACAATAAAGAACTATTTGTGTCCAGGGATGTCATTCACCATGAGCACATCTTACCATATAAGTCTTCACAACCCTTGTCTACTTGGCATTATCACTCTTCCAATAATCAAGAAAATACATGGCAGCAACCTATAGAAGAACAGACAGCAGATTCAGAGACAGAGGGAGATATTTCACAAGATTCAGAAACAGAGTTGCCAAATGATGATCAAGAAACAGTGGCAGTACTTGCAAGAAGATCAGCAAGACAAAGGCACCAACTAAAGCATCTTGCAGATTATATATGCAGCCTTTCCTCTGACTCAGCCACTCCAATCACTTCAGGTACCCCTTATCCTATCATTTCTTTCCATTCCTTCTCTAATTTATCTCCTTCTCATAAGCAATTCTCTGTTTCCCTAAGTAATGTCTCTGAACCTAAGTCTTATGAGGAGGCTAGCAAACTTGATTGTTGGAAAGAAGCTATGCAGGCTGAATTAGGTGCTTTGGAAAGAAATGGTACATGGATCATAGTGGATTTACCTCCTAATATTACACCAATTGGCAGCAAATGGGTCTACAAAGTGAAACATAAATCAGATGGCACTATTGAGAGATTTAAGGCAAGATTGGTGGCAAAAGGGTATAATCAAGTGGAAGGTTTGGATTTCTTTGATACCTTCTCCCCGGTGGCAAAACTAACTACTGTGAGGGTCCTCTTGGCTTTAGCTTCCATACACAATTGGCATTTACATCAGTTAGATGTAAATAATGCTTTTCTACATGGGGAATTAAAGGAAGATGTATATATGACCATCCCACAAGGTGTAGTTCCTACAAAACCAAACCAAGCCTGCAAATTACTCAAGTCACTATATGGTTTGAAGCAAGCAAGTAGAAAATGGTATGAAAGGCTCACTTCCCTACTCTTAAGCCATGGATATAGCCAATCTACTTCTGACTACTCCTTGTTTACTCACAGGAAAGGGAATGAATTTACAGCATTACTTGTGTATGTTGATGATGTGATCCTAGCAGGAAATAGCTTGGCCGAATTTGATAGAATTAAAGCCATCCTTGATTCCAGTTTTCAAATAAAGGATTTGGGGACATTGAAGTATTTTCTTGGCTTAGAAGTGGCACATTCACAGCAAGGCATCTCAATTTGTCAAAGAAAATACTGTCTGGACCTCCTCAATGATTCAGGTTTGCTTGGTTCCAAACCTGTTACCACTCCCTTAGATGCTTCAATCAAACTACATCAAGATTCAGCACCAGCCTATGATGATGTCCCTATTACAGAAGACTCATAGGAAAACTGTTGTACCTCACCACAACTCGACCCGACATTACTTTTGCCACACAACAGTTGAGTCAATTCCTTAGTGCACCTACTCTGACTCATTACAACATGGCTTGCAGGATCATCAGGTATCTCAAAGGCTACCCAGGGAGAGGCCTATTCTTTCCCAGAAACTCTTCCATTCAGCTATTTGGATTTTCTGATGCAGACTGGGCAGGGTGCATTGATTCTAGAAGATCACTTTTGATCTGTATACTTTAGGTTTTTTTTATTAATTTAATAATAATACACACACACACACACACATATATATATATATATATATATAAAAAGTGAATTTCTCAAATTGCTTTTGGGAGACCCCCATCGATCCTTGCGGGGCCTCAATGGAATGGTCGCCAAGGAGATCCCCATGCACGTATAAAAAATGTCATCCCTATTTATAAATCATTATCCTTAGTGCAATGGATAAATTTTTTTTTTTTTTGAAAAGTTAAATATATCACTTCTTTATTTATTAAATACATCATTTTTCAATAAAAAATAATCATATTTTATTCTTTAACCATTATAAAAAATAATGATTATCAAAAGTTACATATAAAAAAAATAAAAAAACCATCCTCATGTGCAAAGAGTCACATGGACAAGTCCACCCTCGTCCCCTCTTTTCTACAAGCCCCAGCCTTTAGTCCTATTCGTTTTTGGTCCTCGAGTTGCTGCTGTACCTCTTTAACATTGTTGCTGCCTTTCTGCTCAGCTTTTTGCTTCCTTCGTTTCCTTTTCCATTGTGTCTCCAATTAAGGTGTGGAAGTTCTGTCCAGATTGAGCATTCATCATGCGCGAGGCCACTTTTCCACTCTCTTTTCTTTAACTCTAGCAACTCATGATTGCTTCTACTTTCCACAAGTCCAAACACTCCAAACTCCACATCAACTTAAGGGTGATAATTGGATTTTTTTGTTGCTATAATGTCAATTTAATAGTCAAAGTCAAAGTCCGTAGCATTACTTTTATCATAGGATCAATTTCTGTTTTACTAATCACTTGTTTAATCTAAATCATATATGAAATATAAAGAAGGTATGTAGGCACAATTAATTAGCAATGGATTCAAACTCACAAGATGCATGATAGCTCCCCTGCCTTAATAACATGGTTAATAGCCATCAAATCACAAGTTTGAGGTATATAATTGAGCCACCTGCCCACCATTATTCGTGCATTCGGACGTATGTAAATTAAGGAGAAAGTTTACATGCAAAACTACTAAAGAAAATATATATTTTTTCTTTTTGTTGATGAAGTGTTCCCAAATTGAATCCCACCCACCTCCGTTGATCATTATCAATTAGAAGTACATGAGATGTTGAATTCTATTTGACATTGTTAATGATTTTTCTCAAGAGTTATGTTAATGCCAATTTTCTTTTTTCGTTCTTTTTTTTCCTGTTTTCAATAAAGTTCATGATAATCTGTTAGATAATCGTTTTGAACGAGGTATTTTAAGTGAATTTTTACTTCTAATTAGATTAATTGAGTGAGTTTCGTCTCTAAGTTTAACTAGTTGAATTATTCATGGTCGTTTTATGTATTTTGTTAATTTCACCTGTAAAAGCTATTCTAATGGTTGTTTGCTTGTTCTTTAATTAGGAAAATAATGAAAGAAGATTCTTTGAAAAAGAAAAAGTGAAGAAAAGTTGGAGCCTCTAGATGCATAGTGCTCACAACAAAGACCTCCACGTTGATTGAGCGCCGGTTCCTTTGTGCTAAGCACGTGCACGTTTCCTGATTTAAACTTATTTTTCCAATTTGGAAGAATCCATCAGCAACCATCTATGTTTCCTCATCTTAATTATTATTATGTTTAACGACATTTGAATGCTTAGCTACCATTCTTATGTTTTGAGGGTTTATTTATATACAAGGAATAGTGATTTTTGGACTTTTGTCTCTGGTAATCATTGTCATTAATTAGGTTAATCTAGGGATATGTAACTTGATTGATGTGGTTGCTTTAAAAATTCCAAAAAGCATAAATCATCTTGCCTTGTTAAATAGACATGGAATTAGAGTATTTGATAGAGTTTGATAGATTAATTGATCACCAAAGGAATTAGAGATTAATTGAATTAGGGAATTTAACCTTCAACAACTCAATTGAGATTAGGATAATTAAAGTTTCAGTAATTGATGAGATTTCTTGTCTACGAGGAATCTTTATTCATAATTGGACGGTAGCGGATCCCTAACACATTTATCCTTGTTTTAGTTCTTGTGTTTTTGCTACAAAAGAAAACCAGGGAAATATATTTTAATTGCTTTTATTGCTTCTTTTAATTTTTTTAGCTCTCTTCATATCAAAGCTATGTCTAAATAACTATTTACTTGTGAATTGATGCTGGGCAACCGATCCATGCAAAAGATATCTGATTTCTTATTATTTTATTACTTGCACTATCTGATATCTGATATCAGATACTTTGCGCTGCTGTTTTTTATTCTCATGAGTTCATTTCTTGTTCATCTTCTAGTTGCAACGTAAGCAAAAGTTTTGGTTAGAAAGAAGTTACAAAAGGTGTGTTCAAAATTTATTTTTTTTTGATACTGAAGGTGTGTTCAATTTAAGTCTGTTAAAAGAGATATTTTTGTATCAACGAAAACAAAAGCATTTTGGGAAGGTTTTCATTTTAAAAAGACCAACCCGGAACCTCCCTATCCAATGAAGTACCATAAAAGCCTTATCTTCTAGCCATGTCAGCACACTATCTAGATGAAAAAAAATGAGTGGTTCTGCCCTTCAAACTGTGGCAGTGGCAGAAGGATCTCCACATTCCATATGCAAATTATCAAACACTATTGACATTAATATGCCGACAAAAATTAGAAACAGAGGAAATATCTCAATAACTAATGCTATATTCTCTCCCTGGTGGCCTCAGAATCTTTCATAGGACATAAAAATTAATTAAATTATAACCTGCAGCAATGGCCTCAACCTCCTCCTCCACTCTTACTATATCCTCTTCATCCACCCTTGTTGATGGCAAGCCTCCTAGACAATCACCAGCTACTACCCCACAATGTGTGACCCTTCCCACTCTTCCCCCTCCACCATTGCAGGCTCACACTCGTCCATGGAACTCCAATGCTTTTTGTAAGTCAATTTCAAAAGCATGCACACACAATCCAAGAAGTTTTATAATTGTTTAATTTTTATTTAATTTCATCTAACGTGTATAGTTATAAATGTCACATATTACACTTTTATTAGAATGATGCAATGCTATCAGAGTATAAAAGATCTTCTACACAAGTGGACATCCTTCTACAAACAAACATTGCTTATATTCTAGCGCTTACTTAATGTTATCTAGGAGAAGATAATTTTGTAGGTCGATTGTTATGAAACATGGCGGAGCCCATAGAGGAAGGAGTAATTGAGAGAAAATGTATTGATTAGAATGAGTAAAGATTTTCAAGTGAGTAAAAGCCAGTTACAAAGGGCCAACAAGGTGGCTTATATAGTAGTAGCTAAACCTATATCTCTAATATTGATGGTTTCAGGTCGTAAGATTGCTCGCAATGTTATGGCAATGGCTACAACAGGAGAGGCAACAGCAGAAGTTGTTGCATCAACTGAGCTCATTGAGCTGCCAGATTTTGTCAAGACTATTCAAGAAGCTGTAGGGATCTCAAACTCTTTTGAGTAATGTATCTCTGTTGGTTACTGAATTAACTTTATCTAATGTTTTGGGTGCATATATATATATATATATATATATATATATATATATAGTGGGACAAAGTTGAAGATAAATATGCAGTGAGTTCGCTAGGCGTAGCTGCTGCGGTTGCATTATGGGGCTCAGCTGGGGTTATCTCAGTAGGTTATTTAAATGCTCAATTTGCATTTTTTGATTCTCATTTTTCACTAATTATCATTAGTTACAACTTACAACTGTTTCAGTTCAATTTATAATACTTTGTGATAATGCATTTGATGAAAGTTATACTAAGCAATGACTATCACTTATGTATATAACAGGCAATTGATAGGCTTCCTTTAATTCCTGGGGTTCTTGAGGTAGTAGGCATTGGCTACACTGGGGTAAGTCCATTACACTTCACTGCTGCCATCAGTTGCACGTTTATTGCTGATAATAATCACTGAGGTTGTTACTGTTTTCTTGTCTTTTCTTTCAACTTTCTCGGATGATAGTTTTAACTTTTAACTAATGAATCATGCAGTTAAGTTAATAAGGGTGTGGCATAATAGTGCTAAACTAATAGCACAGCTGTATCAGCATTGATATTGCAGTGCTGTATCAGCTCAAGATCAGTTTGCAGTCAAGGCACATAATCATTTCCAGCGCAAGATCAGATTGCCAGATCAATTCTGATAATCTTCTCTCATTAATGTAATTATTCTATAGCCAAATTATGATAGAAATAAATGTATATGAGAAATAATAGGAGTGACAGTAGGACACGGCTTTGACCAGCAATGTGTATATATTTGGTAGTCTTTCAATGGAATAAGAGAAGAGAGAAATTCTTTCCACTCTTAGTTTTGTTATGGTATCAAAGCCAGGACTGTACTGCTAAGAACGTGTGAAAGAAAAACATGGGAGAATCACCAAAAAAGAGTGAAACAGAAAAGAAAACTGATATGGGGAAGAAGAATCCTTCACCCTATGACTTGAATTCGAATGACAATCCCGGCATGCTGATCACTCAAGTTCAACTGAGAGGGGAGAACTATGATGAGTGGTCTAGAGCTATGCGCACCTCCCTCCGCGCAAGACGTAAATGGGGGTTCGTTGAAGGAACAATCGAACAGCCACCAGAGGAGTCTTCTGAATTGGAAGATTGGTGGACAGTGCAATCCATGCTGGTGTCATGGGTGCTAAACACAATAGAACCAAGCCTGCGTTCCACGATGTCATATCAAGAGAACGTGAAGGTGCTGTGGGAGGACATTAAGGAGCGATTTTCAATTGTGAACGGACCAAGGATTCAGCAGATAAAGACGGAGTTGGCGGAATGCCGGCAAACAAGGATGACCATGGTGGCATACTACGGTAAGTTGAGGAGCTTGTGGGATGAATTGGCAAACTATCAACAAGTTCCTAACTGCACTTGTAAGGGATGCAAGTGTGGCATTGGAAAAAAATTAGAAAAACAGCGAGAAGAAGAGAAAGTCCATCAATTCATGATGGGTTTAGACGACACGTTGTATGGTACTGTGCGCTCCAATTTGCTTGCAACTGATCCCTTGCCTACGTTAAACAGAGTGTATGCAACCCTGGTGCAAGAAGAAAGAATGAGAGCCATATCTCGAGGAAAGGAGGAGAGAGGAGAAGTAGCTGTTTTTGCAGCACAAGTTCGTGGAAGAGGAACCAGAGGACCTGCAGAAATAAAGGACAGAAACTTGATCTGCTCAATTTGCAATCGGACTGGACATGAAACTGAGAACTGTTTCCAGGTGATTGGCTATCCCGAATGGTGGGGTGATCGACCACGAGGGGAAGAGAAAGCCAATGGGCGAGGAAGAGGACGACATAGAGGAGGAGCTGCACATAGCAGAGGCAGAAACGGCGGTGCTCGAGCCAATGCAGTACATATCAATGGAGAAACTAGCATTGGAACAAGTGATGCCGAGAAAAATGCTCTGAATGGACTGAGCAATGAACAATGGCAAACGCTGGTAGATCTCTTGAGCAGTCACAAAGGGAACACAAATGACAAGATGACAGGTAAAATTGAATGGATTATTGACACAGGCGCCTCTAATCATATGACAGGTAACCTTACACTCTTGTGTGAACTGAGAGAAATAACAGGATGTCCAGTTGGTCTCCCAGACGGAAAGCAAGAGGTAGCCACTAAAGAAGGAACAGCAGTGTTGGATGGAGGATTGAGAATTGGGAATGTCCTTTACGTGCCAAAATTAAACTGCAATTTGATCTCGATCTCCCAATTGAGTGATGAAGTAAATTGTGTTGTACACTTCACTAATACCTTATGTGTTATGCAGGACCGCACTTCGAAGATGCTGATTGGAGCGGGTGAACGCAGAGATGGGCTATATTTCTTCACGGGTATCCGGAATGAGAAGGCACACAAGGCAAGTGGAATGTGTCAGTTGGAACTATGGCATCAACGTATGGGACATCCGTCGTTAAGGGTCACTCAGTTGGTTTCCAATATAGGCCGTGAAAGTAGCAAGTTGGAGAATAAAGCATGTGATGTATGTTTTCGGGCTAAACAAACTAGGGATGTTTTTCCGTTAAGTACTCATAATGCGACTAATAGTTTTGAATTGATACATTGTGATTTGTGGGGACCTTATAGGACCCCTTCTTCTTGTGGTGCATCATATTTTTTGACAATAATGGATGATTTTTCTCGTGCCATATGGATTTATCTACTTGTTGATAAAAGGGAAGTATCACAAACGTTGATAAATTTCTTCGCCTTAGTAGAAAGGCAATTTGATAAACAGGTTAAGATTATGCGTAGCGATAACGGAACTGAATTTACATGTTTGAAAAGTTATTTTCAGGAACATGGAATTTTGTTTCAAACTTCTTGTCCTGGGACGCCTCAGCAGAATGGAAGAGTAGAACGGAAACACCGGCACATTCTTAATGTTGCCCGTGCTCTGCGATTCCAAGGGAATCTTCCTATCTCTTTTTGGGGTGAGTGTGTTTTAACTGCTGGATATTTAATTAATCGTACGCCAACTCCGGTGCTAAATGGAAAAACACCATATGAGATGTTGCATGGCCAAGTTCCCTTATATGATCATTTGAAGGTTTTTGGTTGTTTGTGCTATGCTCATAACTTGCGGACTGCAGGTGATAAGTTCGCTAGTCGAAGCCGAAAATGTGTTTTTGTTGGATATCCTTGTGGTAAGAAGGGTTGGAAATTGTTTGACATAGACACACATCGATATTTTGTGTCCCGTGATGTTGAATTTTTTGAGACAGAATTTCCTTTTTCTAATAAGAATGAGGCAGGCAATGATATATCTATGGATTCATTCACATCGTCTTATTTGATGGCTGATGATGGTGAGAATGAGCCACGTGATCCAATTGACTTAGAACCAACAACCAACGTTGAGGTGGACCCAAACGTGAGGGGGGGCACTCGCGAGCTGGAAAATGGGCACAACAACTCAGAAAATGAGCTGGGTAATGATACAAGCTCTCATGAAAATTCAAGCCCTCACGAGTTGGAAAATGGGCACAGCAACTCAGAGAATGTTGATCATGACGGTGTAGAGGAGTTGGGAAGAGGCCATCGAGTCAAGATGCCTTCAGTCAAGCTACGTGATTTTGTGTCCCACACAGTGAAGAAATTAAGCCCATCTCCAAGTTCACCTCCTTCACAACATCCTTCAGGTGCTCCTTACCCTCTAACACATTATGTAAATTGTGAAAAATTTTCTATGAAACATCGCAGGTTCGTTGCTGCTCTTGAAATAGAACGGGAGCCTGTTCATTTTTCCGAGGCAGTGAAGGATGCTAAATGGAGACTTGCAATGCAACAAGAACTTCAAGCTTTGGAAGATAATGGAACTTGGACTCTACAACCATTACCCGATGGGAAGAAACCACTTGGTTGTAAGTGGGTGTACAAGATTAAGCGAAACTCAGATGGCACTGTAGAACGGTACAAGGCACGATTGGTTATCTTTGGGAACCATCAAGTAGAAGGAATCGACTATACTGAGACGTTCGCTCCTGTAGCCAAAATGGTTACCGTTCGTCTTGTTCTTGCCATTGCAGCAGCAAAGAAGTGGGAGATTCATCAAATGGATGTCCACAACGCTTTCCTCCATGGTGATCTTCATGAGGATGTATACATGAAATTGCCGCCAGGTTTTCGCACTCCCCAACCAGGACGAGTCTGCAAGTTGCGGAAATCTTTATACGGGTTGAAGCAGGCTCCTCGTTGCTGGTTTGCAAAATTGTCATCTGCTTTGACCAAGTTTGGATTTCACCAATCATGTTCAGATTATTCCCTCTTCAATTTGCTGACTCATGGGGTACAAATAGTGGTTCTGGTGTATGTGGATGATTTGATTGTGTGTGGAAATAACTCCGCTGCCATCCAACGGTTTAAAGCGTATCTTAGCAAGTGTTTCCGCATGAAAGATTTGGGGCCCTTAAAGTATTTCCTTGGTGTAGAAGTTGCAAGAAATCCGAGTGGAATATTCTTGTGTCAACGCAAATATACCTTAGACATCATTCAAGAGGCAGGCTTGTTAGGTGCGAAACCTGTGTTTACGCCTCTTGAGCAGAACCATCAGATCAGTCTTGCTGCAGGATGTTTTCTTGAACAACCTGAACAATATCGTCGTTTAGTAGGTCGTCTCATCTACTTATGCTTTACCAGACCAGAACTATCATACTGTGTCCATATCCTGTCGCAATTCATGCAACAGCCTCGCGTAGAACATTGGAATGCCGCTCTTCGTGTGGTTAAATACCTTAAAGGAAGTCCCGGTCAAGGTATCCTTCTTAGCAGTACTACTACTAACTTCCAGATACATGGTTGGTGTGATTCTGATTGGGCGGGATGCCCTTTGACTCGTCGCTCAATTACTGGCTGGTTTGTGTTCTTGGGTACCTCTCCTATTTCTTGGAAAACCAAGAAACAGCACACAATCTCTCGGTCCTCCGCCGAAGCGGAATATCGCTCTATGGCTACTACCACATGCGAGCTGAAATGGATTAAGAGTTTATTGTCAGATCTTGGTATTCTGCATAAAGGTCCTATGCTTCTAAATTGCGACAGTCAGGCTGCTTTGCATATAGCGAAAAACCCAGTTTTTCATGATCGCACAAAACACATCGAGGTCGATTGTCACTTTATACGTAATGAAATAGTTCAAGGTAATGTTAAGCCATCTTATGTCCCTACACATATGCAACTGGCCGACTTGTTTACCAAGGCTTTGGGACGACATCCATTCCAGACCTTACTAGGCAAGATGGGCATTCGGAATCCTCACGCACCACCTTGAGGGGGGGTAATAGCACAGCTGTATCAGCATTGATATTGCAGTGCTGTATCAGCTCAAGATCAGTTTGCAGTCAAGGCACATAATCATTTCCAGCGCAAGATCAGATTGCCAGATCAATTCTGATAATCTTCTCTCATTAATGTAATTATTCTATAGCCAAATTATGATAGAAATAAATGTATATGAGAAATAATAGGAGTGACAGTAGGACACGGCTTTGACCAGCAATGTGTATATATTTGGTAGTCTTTCAATGGAATAAGAGAAGAGAGAAATTCTTTCCACTCTTAGTTTTGTTACATGAAAAAATATCCAATTCTGGAATTTGTATTATCCGGAGAAAACCACCCCTAGTCACTCTCTAAGAGAAAACTACAAATGATCAAATGGTTAACAATGAGAAATGAACAGCAGTGGTTAAAAAAAATTCTTGGATTCCTGGAGGCCTTAAGGAACATACATTAATTCATCTTCTTTGTCTTTCTTTGTAGTGGTTTGCTTACAAGAACCTAATTTTCAAGCCAGACCGGTAAACCCAATTTCTCTGGAATAATTTACTATAATTTGGTTTAATGGGTTAACTTCATGATTACCGTTTTTCCACAACTACAGGGAAGCTTTGGTACGGAAAATAAAAGAAACATATAGTGAAATAATTGGGAGCAGCTAAAACAGTGAGGAATTGCAGCTGAGATGCTGTTAACATATATATCTTGCAGCATTGTGTTGAAGATGTTACCATGCTTCATTTAGTCGCTATAAGCTTCTGACCATAATTTATGTCATGTAATGTAAATCTAGCCTGAAAATAAATGTAACTTATATTAATCCACTTCAAGAAAATTTCATTTCCTCAACTATCCCTTTGTGGTTTCTAGGTTAAGAAAAAAAAAAACATTTGAGTTTATGGAACTGAGTTCAATGACTTTGAAGAATATCTTATCATTGTATTTGTTATCTGCATGCTAGAGATTTTTCCATTTCATTTTCTGTGGGAGCATTTAAAGAGGATTACTAGAATATAACATCTAAATATCAACACAATCATCACAATTACTTAGAAATTAATATAATGGAGCAGGCATCTGCAAAAAAAAGTATAATTTGGGAAGGTGTTGATCCCTGGCAGAGGATAAGTTCTATTAGCAATTAGGAGTAACTGCAAAAATGGTAAAGATGTTCCCCTCCGGAAAGCATTTCATTTTATGGTAAATTACAATTTACCTCCATCAAGATTTATTACTTATCACTCGACCTCTTTGAACTTTTCTTTTTGTGTCACTAAACCCTCTCTAAACTTTTGGTTTAAAGTGAAAATGTTAAATTCCATTAATTTTACCGTCTCTAAGTTCCAAAAAAATGAATAATCACCATGGCTAATTAGTCTAAAATCGTAGCTATGTTATAAATTACTCGTCATCACCATTCATGCACTTGAAACTCTCCTTTGGTTTGGTCAATGTTTGAAAATGTTATGCTATATAGTAATAGTCTTCCTGTTTCTTCAACATTTACATAACATAGCAGCTGCCATATAATACAGTTGTTATAGCTTCTGTTAAGTCTCTTTAGTTGTGAAGTGTGAAATGATAAAGAGACATGATCTGTTATCACCCATCTACAAAAACTTTTATTATCACGGATTCAGGCAATGCATAATATGGTGAATATAAAAGTGTGAACACAGAATACCTATGTCATAACTGCGTGCATGTATTTCTAATTTAACCTTGATTTTAGATTAATTAGTCACACTTTTAAGTGACAAAAAGAAAAATTCAAAGGGAGTGAGTGATAAATCATTGAAACTTAGAGAGGGGTATATTGTAATTTGCCCTTCTTTTTATACATTCATATGGTTTCTATCTGCAGCAAATCTAATGGTTTACAGATCCCTAAAACAATTATTGCAAAAGCTAGCAAGCTACACAGCCACTCACTGAGAAATCCATGAAGATCTTAGCGCAGGAACTCACTCAGTTAAAAAAAAACGTTGCTAAATAATGTGTAGGGACAAGGTATTGCCACTCCTCAATTCCATAACCCAGAAGTTGCTATGCAATTCGCATGCTCATTAATAGTAGTAATTCTGTTGATCTAGACCAAAACAAAACTTCATTATTTTGATGGTGTAGTTTAATGCTGAGACAACTGGTTTAGCAGAAAACTCAATAACATCTGGTTCTACTCATTCAAGCTTTAAAAGTTTGAACTCCATAAGCTTTAGTGAACATAACATGCAGTAGTGGTGATCAGAATCCTGCTTTAGTTGCCAGCCCATAAACTCAATTGCTGCATACTCTCTCTCCTATACTTTTTTTTTGTGTGTAACAAGGTATCTCACACCCGATAGTCGAAGACTAATCCCTTCGAGAAGTAGAGATTACTGAAGTGAGTTTTGCCTCTTCCAACAAAACGTTTTTCATATACACAAAATCGAATATTTGACAACATGTTTAAGGAATTCAGTTATTTATCAATTGTGTTGAACATTGCTGATCTCTTTCTCCTATACTTTAATTAGTTAAAACTCTGTCCTATGCGAAGGAGCAACCTCAAATGTCAGTTCTTAACACTCAAATTATGGCCTTCAGTTGTTGTCAGTATTCACTTGGTTTCATACATAATTTGATTGATAGTAAAGAAACTGAGAGTAGAAAGAAATGTAATAAAAGACGCGGAAGCTTTGAATAAAGGTATATTATTGATATTTCAATTGTACATTTACAGGAAAGATGTAGCTATTATTTATAGCTCTACATAATAACAAACTCTCTAATTTAGGGATAACTGATAACAAACTAATTATCTCAAAAGATAATTTATTATCTATCACTTATCTACTTATCACTAAGACTCTTAGATAAGATAAGTAGATATCATGATAGAAGATATTCTCAATACTCCCCCTCAAGGCGGAGAGTGAGGATCACGAACTCCCAACTTGCACAACAAGTCATGAAAGGATGTATCCTAAGGCTTTTGTAAAAATATCTGCTTGCTGCTGTTGTGTGAGAACAAAGACGGTATCAATAATGCCTGATTGAAGTTGATCTCGAACAAAATGGCAATCGATTTCGATATGCTTCGTTCTTTCGTGAAAAACTGGATTTGCAGCAATATGTAAAGCTGCTTGATTGTCACAATGACGCAGAGTTGGTCCATCACATGAAATTGTTAAGGAGGAAAGAAGAGTGCGCAACCAAATGATTTCATTTGTTGCATGAGCCATTGCCCGATACTCTGCTTCGCTGGATGAGCGGGACACTGTGGTTTGTTTCTTGGTTTTCCAAGATATTGGTGTGGAGCCAAGTTTTATAAAATAACCAGAAACTGAACGTCGTGTGATAGGGCAAGCTGCCCAATCGGAATCACAATAACCTACAAGCTGCAAATTATTATTCTTAGGAAGAAAAATGTCTTGTCCTGGGGAAGACTTTAAGTAACGAAGAACTCGTAAAGCTGCATCCTAATGATTTTGCCTTGGATTTTGCATATGTTGACTCAGAATATGAACTGAGTAAGTGATCGCTCGTCTTGTGATGGTCAGGTAAATTAAGCGTCCAATGAGACGCCTATATTGAGAAAAATCCTTGTACAAATTGCTAGTATCAGAAGACAACTTGTGATTTTGCTCCATAGGAAAATTACAAGGTTTGCAATTAGTCATGCCACATTCCTCCAAAATATCAAGAATATATTTCCTTTGACCAAGGAAATAGCCTTCTGGTCCACAGGATAATTCAAGACCAAGAAAATATTTGAGACCACCTAAGTCTTTCATGCGAAAACAATGCAAGTAATTTTTAAAACTATTGCATGCTTCTGTGTTGTTTCCAGCAATGACTAAGTCATCCACATATATCAATACGGCAATAAAGATTTCACCAGAAGCATATGTGAATAAACTATGATCGGCAGGAGATTGAAGAAAACCATAAGAAGAAAGACTTTCTGAGAGTTTTGCATACCAATTGTGTGATGCCTGCCGAAGACCATAAATGGATTTTTGTAATCTGCACACAAGATTTTGGGCTGGAACAACATATCCAGGTGGGACTGCCATATATACCTCCTCTTTTAAATCTCCATGAAGAAACGCATTGCTGACATCCATTTGATGCAATTCCCAACCTTTTGCTACTGCCACTGTTAAAAGACATCTCACAGTGGTCATTTTTGCTACTGGAGCAAAAGTTTCTCTGAAATCTTCTCCCTCTACTTGGGTAAAACCCTTTGCTACTAATCTAGCCTTATATTTGTCTATTTCTCCATTAACTTTATGTTTGATTTTGTAGACCCATCTACAATCTACTAATTTCTTCCCTTCGGGTAAAGGTTCCAATGTCCATGTAGAATTATCTTCAAGAGCTTTTATTTCCTGTTCCATGGTTGTTCGCCATTCTCGATGCTGAACAGCTTGCAAGAAGTTCTTAGGTTCACTGTGAGTCATGATAGTGACAAGGAAAGCTCGATGTGTTTCAGAGAAATTATTATAAGCTACATAATTGGACATATGAAAAGGGTTACCTGAAGAGATTGATTGATTCTGAGATGTACGAGAGGGTTTATGTGAGGCATGACAAACATAATCCTTAAGGTATTCTGGAGGGCGCCTAGCTCTTTGTTCATGAATTGGCACTGCTACTGATGCATTGACGTTAGGCTCCCCCTAAATCTGATATGTATCTAACTCTTCAGGAGACGTTTCAATGTTGTTATTAAGGGAATTTTCATGAATTTCCTCAGTTTCTGCAGGGTCTTCATTTGATGCTGCATAATCTTCAATTTCTTCAACACAAACATTATGTTCCTGAATTGATTTTGGCAATTGTTCCCTAAAATTACCACTTTCAACAGCATATGGAAAATTGTTTTCATAAACTACTACATCCCTTGATGTTAGAAACTCATGAGTCTCTAAATCATATACACGCCACCCCTTTTGACCTTGTGGATAGCCAATAAAAACACATTTTCTAGCTCTTGAGGCAAACTTATCTCCTGATTTTATGATTTTAACATAACAAAGACACCCAAATATTCTAATATGTTTATATGAAGGCATTTTTCCATAAACCATTTCATAAGGAGTAATTCCATCATTTGCCACTGTTGGAGTTCTATTTATTAGATATGTGGCAGTTTGAACACATTCCCCCCAAAAAGATAATGGTAAATTGGATTGAAACCTAAGAGCCCTTGCTACATTAAGAATATGCCTATGCTTTCTCTCTACTCGACCATTTTGTTGAGGGGCTCTGACACAGGATGTTTCATGAATAATCCCTTCCTGTTGAAGGAACATTCGCATTTTTGAGTTAACAAACTCTGTTCTATTATCACTTCTAAGAATTTTAACTTTGGTGTCAAATTGATTTTGAACCATCGTGCAAAAATTAATAAGATGTGTAATGGTTTCAGATTTTTCATGTAGTCGATAAATCCAAACTGCCCTTGAATAATCATCCACTATAGTGAGAAAATAATGAGAACTATTGTGGGAAGCAGTTGCATATTTACCCCATAAATCACAATGAATCAAGTCAAAAATTTTCTCTGATTTATTAAGACTCAAAGGAAAAGAACTTCTAGTTTGTTTGGCACGATGACATACATCACAACAATCTATTCTATTGTCATTAAAACAGAAATTTACAATCTTAGAAAGTGTTTGCAAACTCTGATTTGAAGGATGACCCATTCTAGCATGCCAAAACTAACTTTCATCCCTTGAAATAGTTGCTGAAGAATAACCTTGTGTGTTGAACTTAAGGAAATAAACCCCTTCGTGTACATCACCGAATCCAATCGTCCTCTTTATGGTTTTGTCCTGAATAATACAGCCATAAAGAGAATATGTTACTTTGCAATTCAAATCATGAATCATTTTATGAATTGAAATAAGATTGCATCTAAATTCAGGAATGAGTAAAACATTATGTAGCTTAATATCATCACTCAAAATTAGTGTTCCGGCCTTAGAAACATTAACAATGTTTCCTGTTGGCAAAGTAACACCTATGGGATTATCAAGATTGTGAATATCTTGAAGAATTGTGTGTAGAGGTGTCATGTGATAAGAAGCACCATTATCCAAAACCCATCCAGAATTACCAGTGTTACCATCATGTTGTTCATTACTCTTTTTGCCCTGAGAACCGTGAAGAGCATGGCTGTTCTGATCCTGCCCTGTTACAGGATTTTGATTGCCATCAGCCCAAGCAAATCTTGCCCCTCCTCCTTGATTTGAGACAAATTTCTTGTTCTTCTTGCTGATTTTACTGAGATCCCAGTGAGAAGGATATCCTACTATCTCAAAACACTTGGATTTCAGACGTCCCAGCTTTCCACAATGTTCACATTTTGGTCTTGCCTCATCTTTATTCCTTTGTTTTTGAGAATAAAAGGCTGCACCCATGTCTGGCTTGAACTCCTTGCCTCTGTCCGCAACAAGCCGTGCCTCCTCTCTCAAGATGTGGCTGAAAACCTTTCTGAGAGATGGCAAAGGATCAGTGTTGAGAATTGTTCCTTTGATGTTGTTGAAGTGATCCCCATCAAGACCTCCAAGAAAAAGATGAACATGATTATCTTCCTCCTTTTGCAGAAGCTGTTTTGATGCTGCACAGGAACATTCTGGAAGAGGTGAGTTTTCGCTGAGCTCATCCATGAGGCCCTTGAATTTGTTGTAATACTGGGTGACATTCATGTCCGGATCTTGTTGAATCAAGCAGAGATTTCGCCAAATCTGATGCATGCGAGGCGCATTAGTGTGGGCAAATCGCTCTTCCAAATCGACCCAAACATCCCTCGTCGTCGCCGTATGAGAAATTGTTCCATGTAGTGTGGAGTTAATTGAATTGATAATCCACGATGTGACCATGGAATCAGCCTTCTCCCAAGCAAAGAATTCTGGCGAAGCTTCTGAGGGTTTCTTGATGGTTCCGTCGATGAACCCTAACTTCGTTTTCGCACGCAAAGCGGTCCGAATTGACCTTGCCCCGGTGAGATAATTTTCTCCAATCAGAGGCACAGCTACAATTGGTGTTCCTGGATTGTCTGTGGCCCAAGATGGTAAGGCGAGGAGTTCGTGACGGTGAACTCCTTTGGCTCACCTTTCCCATGCTTGTCGTCCTTCCCAGGCTCGTCTTTCTCTGATGCCATAAAGAAACTGATATTAGAAAGAAATGCAATAGAAGATGCGGAAGCTTTGAATAAAGGTATATTATTGATATTTCAATTGTACATTTACAGAAAAGATGTAGCTATTATTTATAGCTCTACAAAATAACAAACTCCCTCATTTAGGGATAACTGATAACAAACTAATTATCTCAAAAAATAAGATAACAAACTAATTATCTCAAAAAATAATTTATCATCTATCACTTATCTACTTATCACTAAAACTTTTAGATAGTGATAAAACTTTTAGATAAGATAAGTTGATATCATGATAGAAGATATTCTCATTAGATAGTCATTTAATACCAGAGATGAAGATCTTAAATAAGAATGCTGATGGTGCTAAAAGAGAGCAGTCATTAATTACGGTCTTCTCCATATGCCAGTTCACCTCAAGATTCTAGAACCAGGCCCCCTGATTATTTTTAAATATGTTCTAATAATGTTAAAGTCTATAATGATAAAGATGTCCAGGATAAAGCCTTCGTTCAAAGTTGAAGCCCATCTATAAAGAGAGGCTGCAAAAGAAAGCGTGATGAGACATGTGTTCCATGCCATGTTTAATGATGCTTATTATAAAAGCATACCGTTAACCTTACGGTCAAATAATGAATTTAAAAATTAGAAAGGGGGACAAAAGCTGAAATGATTAAATATTACAATTGTTCGGTTCCTTTACAAATTTTATAGTATATTAAAATTAAGAGTTGAGTTATTATATATTATTAGTGTAAAGATTTTTATATTGATAACCAATCAAAAATTAGGATGTATACGACTTTTAAGGTAGTTTGGATAAAAGTCAATTATTATAGCTTATGTGATAATTTCTGATTGGTTGACGATATAAAAAATTTTTATACTAACAGTATATATCAATCAAATCTCAAAATTAAATGCTTTCATTAATCCCCTAGCTACTATTTAGTAAATTCATCTGTGATTTGACCATAAGGTTAACGACATGATTTTATATTAAGCAAGCATCATTAAACGCGGCATGGAAGACGTGTCTCATCATCTCTCTTTTATTCTGAGTCATTTTCTGGTAGGTGAGATCCATCATTCATGCGGTGGAGTAACAGCCCAAATATATTCATATTTAAAAAAAAAATATATTCATATTTTATACAGTCCCGATCACACAGTTAATGGACTAGAGAAAATGGCCGATCCAAGAATTTTCCCTACAGTCCCCTCCCTCACCTGCCGTAAATCTAGGCAACATTGCTCTTTAGGTCTTTCTTATATTCTGCATTAGGTAGATTATCCTTATAAGAATTCAAATTCCTCAACTGAGTGGGCCAAGACGGTGGGAGTGGGATATAATAGATTTTGAGTAAATACTCAATTTGCTTTTAAAATTATAGGATTGTATCAATTTAATCCCCATATTATCAATATTTCAAAATGATCCCTGGAATTGCCGAAAGTTAATCAGATTCGTCCTTTCATTGATATTTGCATGGATATAATGACATTAAGTTGGTAATGTCGGGGATGTATTTGAAACCAAGTGAATAATATCAGGGATGCATTTGCTACATTTTGTAATTTCAATGATCATTTTGGAATATTGATAATGTGGGGGACTAAGTTGTTACGACCCTACAATTTCAGGGACTAAATTGGATATTTACTCGATATCATAGAAGATTGAAAATCCACTAAAAAAACAAATTATTATGGTGAATTCTCTGGTATCCCGAATGTAACTTTATCCTGTCTAGGTGATCCAATCAAATGATGAGAATCAATGAAGTTGACCTATTAACATGACTCATTTAATTAAAGTGACACATTCTGGTTGGATAAAGTAACTTTTATTCCAAAATTATTGGGAGTATCAAAGAAACCATCAATTTTTATTTGGAATAAAGTGAAACTGTTTAGATATTATCTTGATAAGATTAAAGTTGTACTAATTTTTTACAATGCTGCCCATTCTCGACATAACAACATAACTTCAATGGGCTAGGTGAAATGTAATGTTGATGCTGCTTATTTTGTACGTAGTCAATGCTTTGGTGTTGGAATATGTATTCAAGGTGACTCTTGTCGGTTTATGGATGCCCATACAGATTGGTTTAAGAGTTGTTCGGAGGTCCATGAGGGTGAAGGCATTGGTCTCAAGATTGCTATACAGTGGTTGATTTCTTTGGGTCTTGACAATGTTGTCATTGAGGTAGATGGTAAAATGGTGGCTGATCCATTGAAAAACTTGGTAGCTAATTACACTGAGTTTGGTGATATTATCCAACAATGCAAGAATCTACTCAACACTTATCCATCCTATCAAGTTAGATTTATTCGGAGACAAACAAATTTAGTAGCTCATAAGCTTGGTAGGGCATCTCTACATTATATGCTCACTCGATTTATTTTAATGTTATTCCTCATTATATTGCTGAACAAATTTATTTGAAAATGATATGAGTTTGGTTGATTCAAAAAAAAAAAAAAAACAACATAACTTCACTAATAAGAGAGAAACCCTTTAAAAAATTATAAAATAATAATAAAACATACCCACAACAATAATTGATCACTAATATCTATATATATCCTATGCCGATTTGGTATGTATTGTCAGTGATTTTTTTTTAATACTATCAATTAATCATAAATTATTATATCATTAAAAATATTAAAAATATTTGACTTTTAGGTTAATTATTTTAAAAGTCACAGATATAATTATTTATGATTGATCATGTGAAAAAATTTACATTAACATTATACCAAAATTAAATTCGTTAAAAAGTGACCCATAAAGTTCTAACAGCTACAATATAAGCTTGTTTGTTTGTTTACTTTTTTTAATTATTTGGTTACAAAATACAAGCTTAGCTACATTTTAATATAGTATATGACAGAAGAACAATCTGAGACAATACAAATCCAAGTGGGTCTACTTGAAGAACTCCATAACCCAGAAGCCATTAACACAACATACGAATCTGATGCCACTAAATCCAGATCTTGTTGCCAATTCCATGAATTCTTGCTTGGTTCGTTCTTTCCCTCCTGGGTTTTGAGTCATCATTAGGAGGTCAGATACAAAAGCATTCTTGGCATAAGCTGTTATGTCAGGCACAATTGGAAGGATTGAGTCCACCACAATAACCTTTCCATCATCAGGAATAGCCTTGTAGCAATTCTTCAATAGCTTCAGGCAGTGTTCATCACTCCAATCATGAAGTATCCACTGAAAATTTTGGTCCAGCAAAGCCATGCATGTGATGTCAGTCAATCATATAAAATGGATTTGTTGACTATTAGCATATTTTGCATGAAAATATCTAATTCCATTTAACACTTTTTGAGTAAGTTTAAACAAATACTTGCAAGGTTTTGCCATACGCTCTTAAAATATATATTCTTAATAATCCTGCAATATCTAATAAACAAATACTAAATGAGAAAGTAAGTGCATTTTTTATCTTTTGCACATGAAAAAGTGTAGATGCATTAATTATTTCTTAGATAACAAATTTTGTTTCAGATTTGGGCACATAAACCCAGTCACCCAAATCTATAGTATTGTTGCGTTCCCTTTCTGGCTAAAATACAAGAGTGAATGTCCAAAAATTGAAGTCTGGACAAGTTTTTGGTTCAAACCACTAAAATTTTGATTTACATGAAGTTAATAAAGGGAATTGAAAACATTGAGAGAATCTACATGGATAATTCCTGCAAAAGTTTAGTAAACTTACAAAGAATATGTAACACACCTTCATAAAAATGGCATCTCCCGTCGGAACACTCTGAAACATATCTCCGCCCACATGCTCCACGCCTTCAGCATAAGAATAATCATTTTAATGCATAATATTTATAAATTGAGTAGAATAGATCATTCTTTTAATTTCACATATAAATATAAAAAAAAGTACAGATCATATGCCAGCATACACGGGGGCATGTTCTATGGCATGAGGCAAGTCAAAATTAATACCCTGAACATGAGGGTATTTGGAAGTGATCAATTTGAGATTGACCCCCAGACCACCACCAACGTCCACTAATCTATTGATGTGCTCGAAACCATTGTAAAATTCAAGAATCTTCTTCATAATTATGGTGGTACTATTGATCATAGCTTTATTGAAAACTTCATTGAACCTGGGATCCACACTTGGATATTCAAAGGCATGCATGCCATAAACCCTGTTGAATGGTATAACCCCTTCTCGGATCGCTCCTCCAAGTTCGGTCCTAGGAGTCAACACAAATAATTAACTAATTCATCAATATGACTAAAAAGAAACACCCCATCTTACACTTCACGCTTCACTGTCTTTAAAAGTTCTATATATATGCTAAATTGTACTTTTGGTCCCCTAGGTATCACTATTGTACAATTTTAGCCCCTCATGTTTTAATTGTGCCAATTGGATCCCCCAAATCACGATTGTGCAATTTTGGTCCCTCAGGTTTCAATTGCGCCAATTGGATCCCCCAGATATCACGATTGTATAATTTTGGTCCCTCAAATGTCACGATATTGCAATTTTTAATGCTAGTAGCTTATGTGGACCACGTGAGACTTATTTGACACTTAATGAGTTCAACTTGGCAGCTTACAAGGCATTCTTATGTGGCATCATTGACATCTCACACATTTTAATTGTCAAATGCACATCACAAATACTGTGTTTGGTTTAATAGAAAAAAGAAGGAAAGAAAAGAAGGGGAAAGAAAAGTAAAAGAAAATCACAACTTCCCTTGTTTGGTTTATAGATAAAAAGGGAAGGAAGGAAAATTTTTGGTGGGTCCCATGACAAGAACTCTTTCCTCCCAATCTGGAAAGAAAACAAGAGAAAGGACATTACTTTGGATTAGAAAGACAAAAATACCCCCTCATGTGCTTGAAAGACAAAAACAAGAAGGGCATCACTTTCAGGACACATTATTCAACGTAAAGAGATGTGAGTGTCTAAACTACGGTCAATCATTTATTATCAATAGCATACTAACAATATGTGTCTAATGTCCCTCAATTTTTTATTTTAAGGGATAAAATAAATATTATTAATTTTATTAAAATATTGTAATTTATCTTGGATTTTCATTGAGCGTTTATTTTTTATGTTTGCATTTATTTATTTTTGCATTAGTAAGAGTATATTTTACATTTTTATTCTATTTATTACATCCTATTTTTATTTAAGGATATTTATGTCATTTCACAAATATATTTTTTCTTTCCTCTCACTTTCTCCTCAACCAAACAAGAGGAGAGAAAAGTTTTTGTTTTCTTTCCTCTCATTTTCTCTCCAACCAAACAACTAAACAATCCTCTCATTTTTCACTCTTTTTCTTTCCTTCTCCTTTCTTTCCTCTCATTTTCTCTCCTCTCATTTTCTCTCCTACAACCAAACAATGTGAAAGTTCCACATAGGAATGGTATGTAAATTGTCAAGCTAACCTTACTAAGTATCAAATCAGTCCCACATGTGCTTTGTAAGCTATTGATGTTAAAAATTACACAATCGTGATACTTAGGGGACCAAAATTGCACAAAAGTAATCCTTAAGGGACCCAATTGGCACAATTGAAACATGTGGGACCAAAATTGCACAATCGTGATACTTGGAGGACCCAATTGGCGCAATTAGAACCAGAGGGACTAAAATTGGACAATCGTGATACCTGAGGGATCAAAAGTGCAATTAAGCCTTCTATATATCATCATTTCAGATATATATGCTGATTCCTCTAATGAAAATAGAAAATAGTGTTGCAAAATAACAAAAAGAATAATAAAGTAACCTATTTTCAAGTTTCCTCTAAATCTTGTATTGCTATATAGACACAACCAATCAAAATTTTAAGATACCTTTAAAATAATGTTAGTAAGGATTTTATTGTCTTTTTGAATTGTTACTTTAATGACTATTAAACATTTGATTGATTGTGTTCAATGGGCAGGTGTCTATATAAAGACCTGCTCCTAAAAACTTACCAGCTTTGGTAGAAGACCTTATCTAGAATCAAGGCCAAGACAGGACCCAATGACACACCATCAGCATCATTCACAAAATATTCAGACCCAGGAGTGAGACTATATAGACTCTGGGGCAACCCAATCTTTTGTGTATCTTCAGGAACGGAGCAATTTAGCAAAGAGTGACTAGCCAACAACCTAAGAAGACGATCCAACATAGTGGGTGCTTCTGCGTTGTTGGTGCCTATCTGAAGTGCAATATCCTTAGCAGAGAGCTTGACACCTTCACCAGCTTTGGCTATGATCTCAAAGACACCCAGTTCAATTGCGGACCGCAAAGCCATTAGAAGTACAATTGAACCCACCCACTGCATGGCAGAGTTAAAACCGTCCTCTTGTTTGACTTGGACATGTGCTTCTTCTGCTTTATGAATATTCTTGTGTTCACCATTGACAAGTTTTCCATTGGATTGTAATGAAGTGTCCATAATACGGATGTGGAATGCTAACTGGAGCAATAGCAACTAGAGGGAGGGATGTAGAAAACTGGAACTATATACTTGAAGCTGCTGCATGACTGAACTTAATAGGGGAACATTTTTGTTTGCAGACAATTTTTCCTGCGTACAAATAAAGTAGGAGAGTAAAAGTCCCCAAACCATAACCGATGTTTGTTGTTTGGTGAGGCGGCTGACGACTGACGAGAAAGAAACAACAATGGTAAAGTATAGGCAAAACTATTTGATTGGTCCCTTAAGTTTATTTCTTTTTTCGATCTGGTCCCCTGATTGGTCCCTTAAGTTTATTTCTTTTTTCGATCTGGTCCCCTAAGTTTATTTCGTGTCAAATAGGTCCCTTAAGTTAGGTTCGGATGACAAATTTAGGCTTTTTTAACCAACCCTCAAGATTCGCTCATATGTGGCAAGACCAAACCTAAGTGGCACTCTCTTTCCTCTCTCCTACGTGTTTCTAACCGTTGCAGGGTTTCTGAATCCTCCTTCCCTCTTTTCCCCCTTTTAAAGCAAATCTAGGGTTCCAAATTTTGAATCAAATTCATCACAAACAATGGCTTCTTGTAGGTCTGCAGCACGCGATTCTTACAATTGCAATGCTTGTGTGAGGCAAAATCATTCTATGAGCGTGGATTGTGCATGTTCCTCCATGAGTATTGGTGGTGGCTCGGGTAGGTGGGCACCAATTTGAGAGTGTCGTGACCCTGCTGTGGTGCGCACATCAGGTAAGGCAAGAAGTTTTGGAAAGAAATTCTGGTGTTGTAGCCATTATGTGGTAAGTCATATTGTGTCATTCATGTGTTTTTTTATGGGTATTTTGTGCCCTGTTTTAACCAACTTCTTTGGTTCATCTGTTTTTTTTTTTTTTCCAGAATGGTAAGAGGAAGTGCGATTTTTTTGAATGGTTTTCTGAGGATGTAGTTGATGAGAAGGACTTGTTGATAGTGAGGCAACGAAGGAAAATTCTTTCATTACAGGACAACTTGGACAAAACAAGAAAATGGATGAAGTTTTTAATAACTAGTTGCGTTCTGCTGGTTGCATCAAATGTTTTTGTTTTGATAGTGTTAAACAATGGAAAATAGGTGCTGTTATTTGGAATTTGTAATGGGATCAATTATTTTGGAGAGGGTTTTGTTATTTTGGACAGTAGGTGCTGTTATTTGGAATTTGTAAGGGGTGGATGTAATGGGATGCTTGTACTCAAATGTTGTTATGAATGAAATGTTATGTATTTTGATCTAATAGTGTTGTGTATAATTCGATAAAAGATGCTTGTCAAAAGCTAAATCAAACTAATCTATTCCAAGTTCCTAGAATGGTGCAACATGAAATTAATCAAAGTAGCTGAACTTAATCAATAAAGACATAATATAATCCATTCCATAAGTTAATCAAAGTACTATTCCAATGCCATCAGCTTGTACATCAAAGAACTAAATCAACCCTATTACATCAAATTCCAAAAAAGGCCTATTCTAATGCCATCAAAAAATCCATAATCAGTCACAATTTGCAAGTGTATTACATCAAAATCCAAAAAGGCCTATGTTAAAGTACTAGCTTTACAAAAAGAGCTAAGTTAAATCTTGCACATCATCTTGTTGTCTTCTTGGAGTAAGTTTCTTTCTCAGAGGGCGCATTTGAGCAGGGTGCATTTGAGTGGCAGATTGGAGAATTGGTGTGTAACATCCCGATTTTCTTAATCTTTTAATTAATTAGTAATTAATCAGTAATTAAGTAATTGTATTTTATTTGAAGATCTAGAAACTTAAATAAATTATTCCGAGACCATAGTCACGCTCTACGCTATCATAGGAAGCTTTGGTTAAATTTGGTCAAAAGCTTAGGCAAAACTCGATCTGCGTTTTACACTGACAGTATTATTTTACTGCTCAGACGACCTAATTTTGACTCATGAACGAAACCATTAGGTTTTAAACTAAATTGCGAACGTTATCGGCGATTTTGAAAATTTTCAAAATATATAAGTTTTCACGACTTTCTTGGGGCGAAGTACTAAATCGTGAAAGTAACGGGGCTAAAAACGGATGAACATGAAGTCACATCGCCTAGGAAGGCGTGCCCGTGACTCATTACTGTCATCATTACTTTTATGAAAAATATCTAGATATTTATGAAATTAGAAAATATCTGAACGCGAAAAGACTAAAATGCCCCTGATCTTTTTCCTAAAGGACGTTTACGTCCCTAAAATATCTAAGATTTTGATGACCTCACCCTCTCTCTCTCTCTCTCTCTCTCTTATTTTCGTGCCTCTCTCTCCTTTTTCCCTTCACTTTCTTCTTCTTCTTCCTTCTTTCTTCTTCTCCATTTTTCTTCATTTTTCTTTCCTTCCTTCACCTCCATTTTTCTCAAGCTTCCACAAGGATTTTCAAGCAAGTTTGTAAAGCAAAGTTGATCCTCTCATCCTCCTCTATCACCTAGGAGGTATAGATTTCACTCTTGAGCTCTCAATCTTCATTTTTCTCCATTGAAGTTCATAGTTTCAAGTTTATGCTTCAAACTTCAAAAATCTCTAGAAAATTGTAAAAAAATCATTTTGAGACCAAACCAATTCCTATGAGCTAGTATCATCCCCTACTATCATAATCCAAGAGATTGTGTTGAAATAAAATCTCTATCCTATTTATCTTTTAAGGGCCGAATGTATGGGTTTTTGGGGGAAAATGGGTTTTTGTTCTTTGTTCTTGATTTCACATGTTGCATCCCTTAATCATATAATCCAAGTGATTAGGAGGCCAAATCAAACTCTCACCTATTTTTCATGGTGATGGCCGAAACCCTACCTTGTGAGTTTAAGGGGTTTTGGTTCAAATCTTTGATAATTGATCATTGATTATGCATTAGGTATGCTTGAGGATCATTGATCCAAGAGTTGGTAGAATTTCAATATCCCTAGCCTATTTAATTAATTAAGGGTTACTAATTAATTAAAAGATTAAGAAAATCGGGGTGTTACATTACTACCCTCCTTAAAAAGAATTTCGTCCTCGAAATTCGACGTACCTTAGAATAGATGTGGATACCGCTGCTGCATATCCTCTTCACGTTCCCAAGTGGCATCTCCTGTTGTAGCATCCCATATGACCTTGACTAAAGGAATCTGCTTTCCGCGGAGTTCTTTCACCCTCGTGTCTTCAATCCGTACAGGCAATGCTTCGTATTCTAAGTTCTCCCTTACCTGGATTGATTCGAGCTCTATCACGTGTGATGGATCAGGATGGTATTTTCTGAGTTGGGATACATGGAATACATTGTGAATATTGGATAGGTTGGGAGGTAAGGCAATTTGGTAGGCAACTGGACCAATTCGGCGAATAATTTGAAATGGTCCAATGAATCTAGGCGTAAGCTTTTTGGATTTGATTGCCCTGCCGATTCCAGTTCTTGGAGTCACTCTCAGAAAAACATGGTCTCCTTCCTGGAATTCGAACGGTCTTCTTCTCTTATCGTTGTAACTCTTCTGCCTGTCCTGTGCGATTTTCATCTTTTCCCGTATCCTCTTGATCTGTTCCGTCATCTGATGTGCCACATCCAGTCCTAACACTTGACTTTCTCCATTCTCATACCAACACAATGGCGTTCTGCACTTCCTGCTGTACAATGCTTCGTAAGGTGCCATACCTATACTTGAATGAAAACTATTGTTATAGGTGAACTCAATCAATGGTAAGAACTCCTCCCTACTTCCTGTGTGTTCCAAAACACACGCTCTTAAGAGGTCTTCCAACGATTGAATCGTTCGCTCCGAGACAGTGATTGGAACTTCTCTGGATCGCTCAGCGAGATCAAATTCGCTTAGCGAAAACCATTTCGCTTAGCGATATTAATTTCGCTTCGCGAAATTCCCCAGATCCTCATCTATTCCACGGTCGGGACCACAACGATATCAACCCGAACAACATCATCGCTCACCATACTCTCATCAACACTCAACCAACCAATCACAATAAACATCGCAACAGAAGATCTTTCCAATACAGTTATCATCATAAATTCAGGCAATAATTCATCAAACAAACAGTTTATCAAAACAAAATCAACAGGTAATCAATTAAGTAATTCAACACAATCAACCTCAATCAGTCTCATCATTCATAATATCAACTTAGCGGTTATAGCCCAAAAGTACCCACACCTAGGGTCCAGACACTTTATCCAGGGCTCAACCTCTAGTAGGGTTTAAGGGTTCCCCTACACAAATATATATACTCTATACTAAGCTTGCCTTCCCGACGATATCAGTTCTTTCTCCCCACCTTAGAGATTTCCTCGTGCAGCTCCGGCTATGACTCCGCAGCTGTCAGTCGGGTGCGCTGTCGAATTTTCGAATCCTGTCCGATTCTATACAACAAAACACAACCAGAAATTAAAATAATGAAACCATAATCTACCTAATCTCTAAGATTAGCTACTGCCCTTAATTAATTAAATAGGCTAGGGATATTAAAATTCTACCAACTCTTGGATCAATGATCCTTAAGCATACCTAATGCATAATCAATGATCAATTATCAAAGATTTGAATCAAAACCCCTTAAACTCACAAGGTAGGGTTTCGGCCATCACCATGAAAAATAGGTGAGAATTTGATTTGGTCTCCTAATCACTTGGATTACATGATTAAGGGATGCAACATGTGGAATCAAGAACAAAGAACAAAAACCCATTTCTTTATATTTAAAGCTGTGTACTCTGAAGCGTAGCGTGCAGTTTATTGTTTTGCTTCCGCGCTAAATTTTCCGCTTCGCTTCGTTTTAATAAGGCGCGCTAACATTTATTATGCGATTAAGATTAGTTAATATCTTAGGTTTTACTGATAGGACGACGGGTCGTCTCATTTATTGGTATCAGAGCAGTTCAATTCTAATATCGGACTGTGTGGTTTAGAAAGTATACTAGCATTGACAGTTATGGCCACATTAGGCACTAACTGTGTTAGGAAAAGGGTAGTGTGTCCGATGCGCATGTTATCGAGAGTGATAACTGTTTTATTCGTAGGGCACATGATATATATATCGATTATTAGTTAGAGAGCTATCTCTCGGCCTACCTTTCGGACTCTTATTTTGGTTTGTAATAATATACTCGTATGTATTACTTTATTACTGTAGCCCTACTGATGGGGCAACCGATGTATGTGATATATTTCTTTATATTTAAAGCTGTGTACTCTGAAGCGTAGCATGCCGTTTATTGTTTTTCTTCCGCGCTAAATTTTTTGCTTCGCTTTGTTTTAATAAGGCGCGCTAACGTTTATTATGCGATTGTGCAGCTGGGGTAGCTGGTTGAGTGGTAGCTTGTGCAGGTTGTTCACTGGCACTTGGTGCAGCAGATGCAGCAGGCTGAGTGGCAGGTGGTCCCTTCTTCCTAATTCTTCTTGGTGGTGCAGATGGTCCAGAATGCTGTTGTTGGGTTTGGTGTGCAGCAGCTGTCCCAGATTGCTGTTGGGACTGTGTTCGGGCCTGCTGACTTCCAGTTGGACCCTTGCAGCTACCCTTCTTGTGTCCAGGTTGACCACATTTGGAGCAATTATTTGGCCAACCTCTTCTGGTCACCTTCAAACTCCCTTCTTTGGGCTTCTCATCAGTTGCCTTGTTCCTTGATCTCTTGGGTCTTCCTGGAGGCCTCTTAAGTGGAGGTGGTTGTATGTCACTAAACTCAGTTCTCTGCCACATGTTTTGTCCATTGGTTAGGTAGATGATGGGCTCATAGCATGCGTTGTAAGCCTCTTTACTGAAGTAGCTGGGTATGCAATCCTCCACAACGTGGTTCAATTTATTCATGCATGCCACTGCATGAGAACATGGGATACCAGTCAGTTGCCATTTTCTGCAAGCACACTCCCTCATTGCCAAATTCACCACAAATCTGTCCCCAACTGATTGATATGCCTAACCTCAAATATGTTCTCCCCAGCCCACCTGTAATATCAAGCAGCCAAAAATATCAAAGTTTTTAGTGAATTACCGAACCAAAATACATAAAAAAAAATGACCCTGACATGTCAAACTTACCTAACCAACCACCATCTAGTTTCCTCTTGTTCCTTCTCTAGCCTTTTCTTTATTCTTGGTAACATATTTCCATTGTAGGTTGAAATCTTCATTCTGTTTGATGCCCATCGCTCCATCAAATACACCCTGATTTCTTCCATCATTGTAACTATTGGCTTGGACCTTGGACCAACAATCACACTGTTGAAAGTCTCTGACATGTTGTTTACTAGAACATCACACTTGGAAGCAAATGAGAATCTTGATTTGCTCCAAAATCTGGGTGGAATCTTCAGCAAATCCTTATAGGCTTCTTCATCGACCCTCCTCATTTCACTTATTTCTCTTTCCCAAGCCCGCACATAAGTTGCTTTGGCTGCCCTCCACATGATTTCTTTTAATTGTTTTCCTGGATGCTTCTTTCAGAAATTGTTGTAGAGGTGTCTGACACAGAACCTCTATTCAACCCCTGGCAGCAACTCCTCCATTGCAGGCAACAATCCCTTGTATTTAAATCAAAGTAAATACAATCAGACATCATGTAATGGGATTTATATAAATGTCATTTAAAACTTGAAGGACTGAAACTATTTCAAAGCATATGGGACTAAGTAGAAACTATTTAAAAACATATGAGACTAATTTGACATTCATTTAAAACTTAAAGGACTGAAAATGACACCTTTTGTTGGTCAGAAATGAATGTGTATGTGCTACAGACTCTCCTCCCACCCAAGTCAGCCGCTAGCAGTTCCAAGAACCAACTCCAAGAGTCCTTGGTCTCACCCTCAACCACTGCCATTGCGATGGGCATCATTTGATCATTTGGGTCTCTGCCAACAGCTGCCAGAATCTGTTCCCCATAGTAGCCCTTCAAGAAACACCCATCAAGACCAATTATCGGCCTAAAAATCAAGAAACTCTGTTTGCAGGCTTTGAAACACACATACAACCTCTGAAAACTGGGCAGTAGAGTCCTTTCTGGTCCTTGAGTTTGTTCATCAGCTACTTCACTAGCTCCCTGCGCTCCTTCAGTAGCTTGTACTGTTAACTTCACAGTTGAATTTAGGTTGGCCCTCATTAGCTCATGACAGTAGTCATATAGCCGCAAATATTGATCCTTGAATGACCCATCCACTAGGTCTATTGCAGCTCTCCTTGCCCTGTAGGCCTTTGATTTAGTGATACCTGCATTCCACTTCTCATGTGCCTTGTCAACTATATCTGTGATCTTGATCCTAGGATTCTCTCTTACACCAGAGTACAACTTCTTCCCAAGCCATCTAGCACTCAAGAACCTAACCCGGTATTCCCTACTGCATGTATGCTTGTCAACCAGATGTCTCAGCTGCCATGTATCTTCATAAGGCAACTTGGCACAATAAGCAAGCCACTCACACCCCTCTTTGCATGCAATCTGAATCCTTCTCTTGTCATTCTTCTGAAATTTCAAATTCCTCCCATTATGAATTGCATATGTTACTAGAGCATCTCTGAACTCTTCTCTGGTTGAGAAAAGTGTCCCCAACTCCCATTTGTAATCAGTCATCCTCCTTAGCATCTTGAATGAATTGTACTTAACCCTACCCTTCCTTCCCTCTTCATCAGAATCTGTGTCTCCCCCACTCTCCAGCTCTTCTGAAACATATTCATCATTAGACAGGCCCCTCACATGTTGAGTCATTGGTGCCTGATCTTCTGAATCAAATGAGAGTGAGTCATTGTCGGATGGGTCAGCATCATCATACAGGTCAGCTGGCACTTCTTTGGTTCTTTTGGCTGGCCCCCTCTACTTTTTTTCCTAGCTGGACCACGACCATTTCTCTTGTTGCCACCTTCCTTTCTCTTGTTGCCACCACCTACCCCTGCAGCTTCAGGAGCTTCACCATTAGTAACTTCATCAACACCCACTCCTGCACCTTCATTCAAAATATCCAGATCAACCCTAGCACCTTCATTCTCATTCTCCTCAGCCACACCTGCATTCCCTACCTCAAAGTAATCATTGTCACCTACTTCATCATCGGAGTCCCCAAATCTCCACTTCAAAGCACTGTCCTCACTATCATTTCCATCACTCACATTAAGGGGCATTGAACCTCCACTTGCACCAGCTAGATTCTCCTCATCCAAATTATCTTCATCCACATTCTCCTCATTCACTGCAGCCGGCACATTCTCCTCATCCACTGCTGCTTCATCCACATTCTCCCCATCCACTGCTGCTTCATCCACATTCTCCTCATTCACTGTTGCTTCATTCACATTCTCCTCAAAAAGGTTATCTAGACCAACATCATCAGCAAGGGGTGATGTTTGTCTCTTTTCATCCACATTTTCACCTTTTGGAGCACTTTTTATTAGCACAGGTGGTTGTGACAATGGGTGGATAAGAAACAATATAGCCTTCCCATGGGCCTGGGCTAAGGTCACCAATTCCATAGCACCAGAGTCATCCACCAGCAATTGGAGATCATCATCCTTCCTATACCACATACTAATCACTTCCGGGTAACCCATTTCCCTTATTATTTCTAAAATCTCCCAATAGCTCCACTTATCAGGGTCACACCTCCAAGTGGATACGAATCAATGATATGCAGTCCTATCTATATCTATAAACCGCCCCCCATGGTGTACTTCAACACTAAAATAATCCTCCATCACTGCATGTATCCATGAAATAACCCAGTCACTATTAAACAAATCAAACAACAAAAATAGCAACTTTAAACCAAACAAAGCTAACAGAGACAAAATGCAACAAGACACAAAAACAGAGCAGCATCAACAAGAGACAAAAACAGAGACAACCTTAACCCACACACACCCCTTCACGACAGTCAAATAAACAACCACAAAATCCTTAACAAAAACACCATCAGGTGTACAAGAACTAAAAGTCACTAAATTCCAACAAAAAACCCTAAATCCCAACTCCCTGTACAATACAAAACGGGAAAAACCCTAAAGAAACTTCAAAATATCCATGGAAAATGTACCTTCACTGTAGCCTTCTTCGCTCTGTCGACTGAGTACTGCACACCAACAACGCCTTTTTCTTCTCCGCAAACTTGCAACCCTAAGCCTCTCACCAAGGTTTTTCGCTCCTGAAGCTTTTCTGTTTCAAAATGAAGTGACTATGGTTTCCCTTTCCCTCCAAAGACACAATAAACAACAAACTGAGAAAGATGAAGAGACACCCAAAACGATGTCATTTTGGGTGTAATCCGAGTGATTAAGGCACGTAGGAGAGAGAATAGGTGTGCCACTTAGGTTCAGTCTTGCCACATAGGAGCGAATCTTGAGGGTTGGTTAAAAAAGCCTAAATTTGTCATCCAAACCTAACTTAAGGGACCTATTTGACACGAAATAAAAAGTATATATAAAAAACTACGTGATAAAAAGGAAGAATTTAATTAATTAGTAATTTTTTTTATAAACATGTTATAATCGTTAGCCGCGATTAGTTTTCGTCGGGAAACCTATTCGGCACATAAGATGGGTTCTTTTCTCCCAACCAAGATTTCTCCATATATAAGAGTCAGGATTCGAACCTATGATCACTTGCTTAAGATGTCCGAGTCTCATACCAATCATACCAATTACATGTTGATAAGAATTTAATTTGTACGTTTTGTCAATGTAATAATTTTTATATTGTCAATTATCATAATCTCACATCATTATAAATATTTGATTCTTACCATAACTATATATCTTAAAAGTCATATGTAAAATAATTTGTAATTGAATGTTGGCTTAAATTTTTTTTTATAGAATTAATATATTAAAATTAAACTAATAAAAGAGACAATTTAACGAGAAATGGTTGTTTTGGCCGACGAGGTATACGGGTCGTGGTCACCCGGGTTAACGCGAGGCAAAATGTCAATTTGTACTGTTTGGTTCGCAAAATTCTGCAGATTTTGATTCACGGGTTCGTACACCACTTGCATAATTAAAAAAAGGTTTAATTCTCAGTAGGTCGCTGAATTATTTAAGAATTTTTAAATAGTGTCCTGAACTAAAAAATTTATAATTGGGTCCTTGAACTTAAATATACTTTGTAACTGGGTCCCTGCACTTTAAACGTTTCTAATTGATTCCTGAACTTGTTAGTAGTTTGTAATTAGGTTCTCGAGATATGAGGCATTTTTAAAACTTTTGCTATTATGGTAATCCAATGGCTTTATTTACCTCCAAGACCCATAAAAAACCTTGAAAGAAATTTATATGGTGCTCTAATTACAAGGTTCTTTTTCTATTCCAGGGATCCAATTATAAATTATTTATAAGTTTAGGGACCCAATTACAAACGTTTAAAGTACAGGGACCTAATTATAAATTTTTTAATTTAAGGACCTATTTAAAAATTTTCAAATAGTTCGGGGACCAACAGAATAATTAAACCTAAAATAAAAAATTCTAAATAAAGTGTTGCTATTTGGCTTTTTGAACTTTTTAGTCCAAGCAAGTAGTGGATCATTTCTTTTTTATCCCTCTTAAATTCTTTTTGTTAGGTTTTAATGTGCGCAAAATTTAAGGCTTTAGGTAGCTATGGTGGATGGAGTCTGGTGAGGCAGATTTGGAAACTTCTTAGTGCTAATTGCGTGTTTGTCATATGTTCAGGGAAGCCAATCAGAGTGTCGATGTATTACCTAATTTAGGTTGTCATCATTGCCCCTCATTTGATGTTGTATGAGCATCCTCTGGTGCAAGTGGCTCAGATGCTGGTTTTTTATATAATAATGGGAGTTTTTACTCCCCATATTATTTCGGTGTAATTTTTTTCTTTTGGGTTTTAGCTAGATCCGCTGTTTATAAAAAAAAAAATTAAAATTTTAAATAATGTCCCAACTGTTAGAATCCTTTCCTTAAGTGGTAATATAACAAAGGAGCGTCACAACACCGGGGCGACTTTGGGTTATAATATCAAGCAGAAATCATTGGTATGCTTCCTATATGGCTAAGCCTTGTTTTAGCCCCAACTTAACGGACCCTTGTAGAGAATCAAAGAAAGCAACTAGGGCCTCGTTTTCCCCCTCAAAGGAATACACAGTTCTGATGGAAGTTATTGCTTGTTCTGCTATTGTACCTGGTACAGGGGAAAGGGGAATCGCGGCTTCTACGCCAGAGGTGCGAAGGTGACCATGATTTAGAAACCCTGGAGGTTGAAATTGAAAGGGGAGATCGGAGAACATAAAGGGTTACACCCTAAATATTTTAATTTTAATCATATTCAAATAATAATAAAAAACTTTTAATAATTATAAAAAAATATATAATATTAGTAAATGTTAGTTGACATTAAAAAAATGATATTATTTTAAATACTAGACACGACACCACATAACTGAAGAAACTTGAAGGCAAAGACATATTAAGTTTAAAGTTTGAGTTTAATTACTATGTCATGATAATGTAAAATATTTTTATACAGACATTCAATCATAAGTTATCACATCATTAAAAAAATTGACTTTTATCCTAATTATTTTAAAAGTCATTTATATCATGATTGATAATTGATTATCTATATAAAAATATTTTACACTATCAAGATATAGCAATTAAACTCATAAACCTTTTGCACAATCTAACGAAAAGTTTTACACGTATAGAAACCAACACCAAATGACAGTTACGGCCAATAAAAAGTTTATTAGGCCAACTTCTCTGCTTTATTATAACAATTAAATCACAGGGCTCAGCGCCGCATACTAAAAGGAATTTTCTTCATCGTTTTCTACTTTTAATTTCTTCTTTTTTTCTCCCTTCTTTTCTTATGATAGAGTAGTTTTTTTTATTTCTGAGAATTAAGGTTAGGTCCAATATTTGTTTTATGTTATGAATTAAGTTTTCCTTGGTCTCGAGTGCAGTTAAAATATGGTTTTGTTATTCATTACCCTATACTTAATGGTTAAAAAACTAAAATGGTTTACCACAAAAAAAAAAACTAAAATGGTAAATATTATTAAAAAACTAAATACATTAATTCTTAATCCATTAGATATATCACTTTAACACTATTTCTCCATACAAAATATTTTTTTATTACTTAACCATTATTCTTTGGATATTGAACAATAAAATTGAATAATCTGTACACAGTTTCACGTGTTTGCTCTGTTTTTCTTTTCTTTTATTTCCTTAAATCAATTAACGTAATGCACTTGAAAATGAGGTCCATTATATAAAGAATGAGCTCATGTTATTTTGTGAGCCTTATATAAAATTCATCTAATAACAAAAAAAACGTATTGGAGAGAGTATTGAAAAGAGTGTGTTGTTAACCTATCTCATCAAAATTAATAGTTAAAAAATGACCTATAAAGTTATAACAGCCACAATATAAACTTGTTTATTTATTTATTTAATTATTTGGATACAAAATACCAGCTTATCTATACTTTAATGAGGAATATGACAGAAGAACATTATGATCAAAAATATATGACAGAAGAACAATATGAGACAATACAAATCCAAATATGTCTACTTGAAGAACTCCATAACCCAGACAGCATTGACACAACAAACGAATCTGATGCCACCAAATCCAGATCCTGTTGCCAATTCCATGAATTCTTGCTTGGTTCGCTCTTTCCCTCCAGGGTTTTGAGTCATCATTATGAGGTCAAATTCAAAAGCATTCTTGGCATGAGTTGTTGTCTCAGGCACAATGGGAAGGATTGAATCTACCACAATAACCTTTCCATCATTAGGAATAGCCCTGTAGCAATTCTTCAATAGCTTCAGGCAGTATTCATCACTCCAATCATGAAGTATCCACTGAAAATTTTGGTCCAGCAAAGCCATGATGTCAGTCAATCATATAATATGCATTTGTTGACTATATTAGCATTTTGCATGAAAATATCTTAAATCCACTAACACTTTTTGCATATGTTTTAACAAATATTGCAAGGTTTTGCCATATGCGCTTAAACTATATATTCTTAATAATCGTGTAATATCTAATAAACAAATACTAAATTAGAAAGTAAGTGCATTTATTATCTTTGCATATGAAAAAGTAGATGCGCGCATTATTTATTTCTATTACCAAATTTAGTTTTCCACAAAACAAATTTGTTTCAGATTTGGGCAGATGAACCCAGTCACCCAAATATATAGTATATTTTATTGTGTTACCTTTCTGGCTAAAATAGAAGAGTGAAGGTCGAAAATGGTGAAGTCTGTACAAGTTTTTGGTTCGTTCAAACCATTGGAAATCTCAATTTCATGGAGCTAATAAAGGGAACTGAAACATTGATAAAATCTACATGGATAATTCCTGCAAAAGTTTAATAATCATATTAAGAATATGTAACACACCTTCATAAAAATGACATCTCCTGCAGGAACACTCTGAAACATATCTCCTCCCACATGCTCCACGCCTTCAGCATAAGAATAATCAACATTTTAATGCATAATATTTGTAAATAGAGTAGAATAGATCATTGTTTTAAACATAATTTTCAAATATAAATATAAAAAGTACAGATCGTACCAGCATACACGGGGGCATGTTCTATGACATGAGGCAGGTCAAAATTAATACCCTGAACATGAGGGTATTTGGAAGTGATCAATTTGAGATTGACCCCAAGTCCACCACCAACGTCCACCAACTTATTGATGTGCTCGAAACCATTGTAGAATTCAAGAATCTTCTTCATAGTTATGGCGGTATTGCTGAACATAGCTTTATTGAAAACTTTATTGAACCTGGGATCCACTCTTGGATACTCAAAAGCATGCATGCCATAAACCCTGTTGAATGGTATACCACCTTCTTGGATCGCTCCTCCAAGTTCGGCCCTAAGAGTCAACGCAAATAATTAATTCATTAATATGAATAAAAAGAAATTAACACCCCATCTCACACACTTCAACATCTCTAAAAGTTTTATCATCATTCATATATGTTGATTCCTCTAATGAAAATAGTAAACAGTGTTGAAAAATAAGAAAAATGAATAATAAAGTAACCTATTTTAAAATTTCAACTAAAAAACCTAATCTACTAGCTCCTAGCTTAGGGATGGCAATGGGGCGGGATGGGGAGTAGTCCCTCGTTCCTCGCTCCTCTCTCCCCGTCCCCCATTTTTTCACCGTCGTTATCCTTGTTTCCGATCATGGGGAGTTTTTCTCCCCCGTCCCTATTCCTGATCAGTCCCCACATATCCTGCGGATTCTCGCGGGGAGTTCAGGGATCCTAAAAATTCATAAAAATGATAATAGGTAATTAACTAAAATTCAATAAAATATAAAAATACATATCAAAAAAAATATATAAAAACACTAAAAACCTTAAATAATTAAAGTTAAAGCACTCTCCAAGACATTATAATAAGTTCAACTTTAAATAATACACATACTTTTTCAATATTTTATTAATTTATATATATATATATATATATATATATATATATATATATATATATATATAAAAGGATATTTTGTTAATTTTTTGGAGTGGAGAATCCCACATGACGGGAAGCATGTTCGTCATCCCCAAGGGAAAAAATTCTCCGCCCGCAGGGTCCATTCGGGATAGTCCCCACAGAAATCCCCACGCACACGTACAGATTGTCATCCTAAGTTGGAGGCAGAACAAAAACTTACCAGCTTTGGTAGAAGACCTTGTCCATACCCATATCCAAGACGGGGCCCAATGACACCCCATCAGCATCGTTCACAAAATATTTGGACCCAGGAGTGAGACTATAGAGACATTGGGGCAACCCAATCTTTTGTGTATCTTCAGGAACAGAGCAATTTAGCACAGAGTGACTAGCCAACACCCTAAGAAGACGATCCAACATAGTGGGTGCTTCTGGGTTGTTGGTGCCGATCTGAAGTACAATGTCCTTAGCAGAGAGCTTAGCACCTTCACCAGCTTTGGCTATGATCTCGAAGACGCCCAGCTCAATTGCGGATCGCAATGCCATTGGAAGCACAATTGAACCCACCCACTGCATGGCAGTGTTGAAACTGTCATTTTGTTTGACTTCGACATGTGCTTCTTCTGCTTTATGATTCCTGTGTTCACCATTGACAAGTTTACCATTGGATTGTAATGAAGTGGCCATATTATTAATACGGATGTGAGCTGATGCTAAATGGAGCAATAGCAAATACAAGGGGAATATTTTAGTTTGCAGATATACAACTAGCTAGAACTATATACTTGAAGCTGCTGCATGAATGAACTTATATAGGGGAATATTTTTTGTTTGCAGAACCATTTTTCTTGCGTAAGCAGTGACACAAATATTTTTGTTTGCAGACAATTTTTCTTGCGTTAGCAGACTGTCACAAATAAAATAAGACCGTAAGAGTCTAAAAGTCGCTAAACCTTAACCGATGTTTGGTGAGGCCGCTGACCGGAAAGAAACAAGTAAACTAGATATAAAAAGCCACCTTATAAAAAAGAAATAATTTTTTTTTTTTTTGGTTTCACATGGTATCCTCCCAACACAACTGTAGAAACTAATCCCTCGAGATACTAAACGACATTTAATTGATATATATTATCACTATAAATAATTTTTATATTGTCAATCATTTATATATTATTACGTTATTAAAAATATTTGATTCTTACGATAATTGGTTTTAAAATCACATATAAGAGGATTTATAATTGATGGTATATTTGTTGTCAAATATGTCTTTATCAACAACTAAACATGTATTTAGAGGCTTACAAAGCACTGTCCACACAGATTATTTTGGAATATTCAAAAATCCTTTAGGAAGTCATTTTGACTAGGAATTGGGATCTTCTCCCTTTCTCAAAAGAAATGGAGGATTCAATTTAGGAAAGAGAGTTCCATTTAAAAGAGAGATAGACACAAAGGAAAGATTTTTGTGTCAAACTTTTTTTTATTCATTTAATAAAAGATAAATCGTTAAACTCTTTTTGTCTATCTCTCTCTTAAATAAAAGCCTTCATGGAGAGTGATGAAAATCTTTTGTCCCATTTTTCTGTCATATTTTATTTTCTATTAATGATAATTTGTCACTTAATAAAATAAAATCATATCTTACTAATATCTATACACATCCTCAATTTTTAATTGATGAGAGAGATCAAGATACTATTTTTTGGAATGCACAATTTTGTTCGTGATTTCTACTATTCAACTTCAATTCTAATTGGAGGCTTCCAATTCAATTGGACGTGGCCCACTCCAACTCTTTTGCAGATTCAATTTCAGGTAGTCCATGTAGCTTCAATTCACATTCTTTTATTTTCAAGCTTTAACGATAATCCTTCTTTTTTGTACTTTCCTAAAATCACAAAAAAGCAAAATATAAGAAAATCTATCTAAAATTTTATTAAAGTTAACAAAATAAATTAATTAACTCTAAACAATAAAATAAACAAACAAAGTTTAATTTATACTAAATTAAATTCACAAATTCAAATTAATTGATGAGATCCACTCCTAAATATAAAACAAGACAAGCCAGATTGCTGGAATTCATGGGTAGAAAACGGGTTTATAAGAAGTATGATATTAAAGAGTGAAAACGCTGAAGAACGGAGAAGAAAGAAGATGCAGGGAGCCGAGGACAGTAAAGGAGATAAGGACTCAATTGGGTTTGCACGCAGTATTAAGGAGAACATAATGTTTAATTTGGATATTTTTAAATGAGTAAATCGTTGGTTCCTGAAATTATAAGGTTGTATCAGTTTGGTTCTTATATAATTTAATCTCTAAAATTATAAGATTCATATCAATTTGGTCCCTGCCAAAGGGACTGAATTGATTAACTTTTGATAACTTCTGGGATGTTTTTGAAATTTCAAAAATATCAAAAATCAAATTGATATAACCTTACAAATAATGGGATTAAATTAAGGATTTATCCATTTTTAAATCTTTGACAATACACATTACACATGGGGAGATCTGAGAACCGACAGGAGAAAGATATTTTAAATCCTAAATATTCTAATCATATTAATTTGTTTTAGTAATTATAAATAATAAAAATATATAAAATAAAAATTTAATTGATATTTATTATCAGTATAAATATTTTTTATACTATCAAATAATCATAAATTTTCATATCATAAAAAATATTTTACTCTTATTATAACTAACTTAAAAATTAATCATAAGATGATTTTTTGTTGATTAATAATGTATAAATATTTATAACAAGAATATATCAAATTAAATTTATAAAATACTAATAAATGTCTCATCATTATTACTCACGTCGCACGGGTAATGTGACATTTCATTTGTCATATTATCAAGACACGTAACGATAGGGATATTTTTTGAAAAGGTGTTGTTAATAAGTGTTTTAAGGGTATTATTTAAAAAATTTAAAGATAGAATAGTTTTATTAAAAAAATTTAACTTTTGAATATTCAATGTCTTGAATACACCATTTTCAATGCAAAGTTTCTATTTTTGATTCCTTAACCAATGTTCTTAGAATACTGATTAGCATTTGCCTATTTAAAATATTATCATATTCCTATGAGACCATGTGGTTGAAAAACTTCTTAGTAAATATTCCATCCGATTTCTATTATAAACAAAACTTAAATGGAACACATATATTAATAAAATTGGTTAATTTTATTTAATGTTGTTAAAAAATTAAGTGTATTCCTAAAGTAACCTTTATAGAAAACTTCATTTTTTATTAAATATATCCCGCATTGAGTTATTGGAAAACAAAATCGATATTAAATGAAGGGTATTTTAGGAATAATGTCATTAAATAGAATGAAAGTAGTTAAAATTTACTTATATATTTAACCAAAAATTTTAAAACTTTTTGTTTATAGTAATGATCGATATGAGCATATTATTATGAGTTAAAGCAACTATCATTATGTTTGTGCATTGTGATTGTCAAGTGATAATAGTAATTGGAAAGAGTACTAATATATGATTGAAATATAATGTGATTAAGATTGCTAACAGATTTGATTGCCAATCTTCTGACTACGTCTTCCTTGCGAAGAAATTAATACTACATTGAGGGGAATGAGACTTAGTCAACTTAAAATTAACAATGATGATAATTTAATTTTTATAAGGGGGATCCTATGAAAAAGATTCATATGCATAATAAAAAGTCACTTGTTAGTTCTGTTAATACGTTATTTGTCATTTCCTTTGGTTTGAGAAGCTTGAGAAGTGTCAGATTACATTTAATGTGAGGATAAACTAAATGTTTTTAATAAATTACATATCCCTTACACGTGATGTATAGAGTGCACTATACAGTGTGGAGTGGGGCCGCTCCTATGAGATGATGGCTTAGTCTCTAAAGCTCTCATGAACATCCGGACACACTCATAGCCAGAAAACACAAAACAACATTAATAACAAGAGAAATGTGAGATATAAATGTGATCAAGTGAGATTCTAATTAATTATTGTAAGTTCTACTAGATCTAGATCTGGTTTATAGGGAAGAAGACACTAGATTCGATACATTGCATTCATTGTGTAACCGAAATTTTTTTATTATATTTTATATTCTTTTGAAATAAAATATGTGAGGGCTGTTGTAAAAATAATATACTATTTATATTTTAAAGGAATTTATTATTAAAATCTGCTTTGACCTTTTGACTTTTTCTTTATATGCTTTAACTTTTGTAGCATTCTATTTGGAAAACGTGCACGTTTAGTTTTGTTAGTAAAGACCTTGAAATTTTGGACGTGGCTATCTGACAAGCTTTGGGTTGTTGTGATAATGCTATCCTTTTCCCAACTTGGAGAAAACGGAGTTCAACTGTTGTTGTGATAATAATATGAGAGTATGAATGGTAAAGTGGGTCAATATGTTCCATCTCATTCTGTCATTAATTCATCTAAAATGGGATAAGGCGGGTCAACCCATTTTAGGTATATGGGTTGAATCTTCCAATCCACCCCGTCTAATGGTGGGTGGCGAGTTGGTGGATTGGCCCGTTAAATACATAAAAACATAATTTAGGTTGGTGGGTTGGCGGATTGATCAGCTATAAAAATAAAAAAATTAACAAAAAAATCATATAATATTTCTTTTTTTTGGATAATCTTCATATCCTTTCTTAAATTATTATTAAAAAATTGGAATAATCTTATCTTCTAACATACAATTTGTGTTACAAAAGTAAAGACATTATTTTTGTAGTATGAAATAATTCCAAGTAACAATTAAATTAAATTAAATAATATTAAATAATTAATAAGTTAATTAAAAAAATTATTTTTTAATATGACGGGTTGGCGGGTCAACCCTTCCCGCCACCAACCCATTTTCGGGTGGGTTAAGCGGGACGGGTCAAAGTGGGTTGGTGGGTTGGGAACCCTAACCCACCCCATCAAATTCTGACGGGTTGACCAGCGAGTCACAACCCACTTTGCCATCCCTATATCAGAGCAGGGCCGGCCCAAGCATAAAGCGGCCCAAGCCCTTGCTTTAGGCCTCTCAAAAAAATAATTTTTTCTTTAGGAAAAGAAGTCCATTTTATATTTTTTTATATTATCTCTTTGATATGTTTCATACATCAACAAACATAAGTTAGTCCATTTGGTATAAAAACTTCTTTAATTTTTTAAAAAGGTCTCATCATAAAATTTGCTTTAGATCTTAATAAATGTTGGGCCCACCCTGTATCAGAGTAACATCTAGCTAGAAGAAATCTTTTGGCTCTAAATTCTTCTCGTCAACTAGAAGGTGCATTCCTAAAATGACAATTTTGTCGGTGCTCTTAGGCCCCGACATTAAATGAACACAAACCTTCCCAGTTTCTGATGATGTGAAGTAAGGCCAAGTCCCACACCACCAATTCCTGTAAAATTTAGAATGCAAGTAATTTATACGAATATATTCATGAGTAACCTTGTTGCTTGATATTTGATAACATGACATGAAGAAAAGACACTCAAAATTTTAATCTTCAGGGAGAAATAGTTTAGAAGAAACACTTCAGCGATACACTATATTAAAAGGACAAGATAATTCAACTTGTGCTTAACTAAGGAATCGAAAACACAGATATTAAGGAATCTTATACTGCACTTTTAAATACCTGAAAAAAATCAACAGTGGCATTGAAAATGGAGTTCAAATGGGAAACAATGATAACCCACAAAATTTTTGTGACATACATCCAATAGCACAAAGCAAGAGAATGAAAATCTAAGAATTTCTCTTTAAAAAAAAACAAGAATTTCTCTTAAATTTTTGGTAAATGCCGTAGTGTTTGTTTTAAATTGTTTGCAATGCTAACGGAAAAATGTGGCTTCCCAATGTAATTTTAATGAAAGCTCAAAGAGATAGCTTTTAATCAACGAATTGTAAACGGAACTTTGTGAGGCTTCAACTATAAAACAATCGGGCTGAAATTTGTTCCAATAACACCGTTTTATAATTACGGTTGGATAGTACTCCCTCCGGTCTCTATTATAATCAAAACTTAAATAGAAAACACATATTAAGAAAGTTGGTTAATCTCATTTAATATTGTTAAAAAATTAAATATATTACCTAAAGTAACCTTCATAGAAACTTCAATTTTTATTAAATGCATCCCACATTGAGTTATTGGAAAACAAAATTGATATTAAATGAATGATATTTTAGGAACAATTTCATTACATAGGATGAAAGTAATTGAATTTGCTTATATATTTGACCAAAAATTTTGGACTTTTTTGCTTATATTAGGAACCTGAGGGAATATATAAAAAAGCTTCCCTTCACGTTCTGCATAAGGGATGAAGATCTTCGATATCAATTTCTTGTCACATGCTCTGTCCCCCACTAATAATAATTTGTCATTTAATAAAACAAAATCATAACTCATTAATATTTGTGCTTATTCTCAACATTTGATTGGTGGAATACACCAAAATACCATTTTTTGGAAAAAACGGATTTTTGTTCCTGCATGAGACTGTACAAAAGAAAGTGCACTTTCTTGCTTTCTTTCTCTCCTTCTTTTATTCGGTTAAGCTCTCATGCAGTTTTTGATGTAACCTAATTCTTGGCTCTAGCATATTGTTTGTCATTTTCAACAGAAGCATGAGAAGTGTCAGACTGTATTTAATCTGAGGATAAGTTAAATGATTTTAATGAATTTCATATTCTTTATGGATGATATATAAAGTTCAATATACACTTGATGAAATCACTTATATGAGTATAGAGTGGGGTTGCTCCTATGAGACGATGACTTAGTTTCTAGAACAGTCATAAACATCGAGCCATGTGCATGGTCGAAAAATGTAAAACAACGTTAATAACAAGAGAAATGTGGGATGTAAATGTGATCAAGTGAGATTCTAATTTACACGAAAATTGTTTTGGTTCATAAAAGTTTAACTTCACCAATTAAAATCAGGTTAGGTTTATAGTTTAAAAGACATCGGATTCTATACATTTGCATTCATGGTGTAATCCAGTTTTTTTTAATATATTTTATATATTTTTAAAATATGTGATGGTTGTTGTAAAAATAATATATATATTTCAAAAGAATGACTTTTTTTATATGCTTTAACTTTTATAGCATTTTATTTGGAAAACCTTCAAGTTGGTTTTAGTTTTGTTAGTAAAGACCTTGAAATTTTGGAGGTAGCTATCTGACAAGCTTTGGGTTGTTGTGATAATGCTTAGTTGGGATCTCTCAGTGGTGGAGGATGTGTATAAGTGTTAGTGAGATATGATTTTATTTTATTAAGTAATAAATTATTTTTAGTGGAGGACAAAAAAAATGATCAAAAAATGGGATAGAAGATTTTCATCCAGAAATCACAAGCCATCATCAAGAGAGAGAACATGAAGGTTAGGATTCGACAAAAATTACCTGGGGCGCACAAGTGAAGGAATTCCAAGTTCAAAATTTGTAAACGAAGGTCTAGTAGTGTTAAAAAGCCCATACCAGTCATCGATCCGATCAGAATACTAGATTAATGAGTCAGTGATCGAATCAATAAATCACTGATTGAACGGATTGACTTGATATATATTAGAAAATTCCAAAAAAAACAAAATATAAGCTTCGAAATTTATTCATAATTAAAATTTGTCCGATCTAAAAAGAATTGAGGGGCACTGTCCATCGATACTCTAGTATCAATAACAATAATTTATCATCATCAATATAGGTCTAAACCTTTTACCTATCTCTAATATAAAATAATTGTTTTAAACATAAAAAAATTAAGAAAAATACTAGTAACACACTTTTTAACATTCTTTTTCTAGCACATTCACTACTATTGGTTGAAATTCATGTCAGTCTGACAATATTCAAGTGGGACGAACAAAATTCAATTGGAAGATAATGTGTTGGAAAGATAATGTTGGAAAATATATTATTAATACTACTAAAAAATTAAATCACTAACGGTGCTAAAAACAAGCGGTGCTATGAATAGTGTTTAAAAATCGGCCCAACAGGATTGGTTGGACCGTGATCGATGCTCTCTTTGGTTCTGGTCGGATTGGAGAACCGAAAAAGTGATCTAACCATACAAAGTGAACAAAAATATGATTCAATCAGCCTAAAACCTGTTAAACCAACATAAAATTGATTTTAGAGACATGTCGGTTCATTATTTTAGTTTTTTTTGAAAAGTGGAAGTTACTTTTCGACTTTGATTCGATTTTTTTGGGGCTTCAAGATTTGAGTAATTAGAATATATTCAATATGTATCTTTTGTTAATTATCTTAGTCAATTAAGACATATTATCTAAACAAAATTAACATATTTTTAACTTAAATATTCTGAATTATTATGCATCTATATATATATATATATATATATATATATATATATATATATATATATATATATATATATACCAATTCTATCACCGATTGAACGTTGAACCCCTCTCATTTTCAATTATCCGGTTGTACAGCTTTTTAAAACATTGGCCATGAGTGTGAAACACCTTTTTGGACTCCAAATGACATTTAAATAGAGTTAAATTCTCCACATTACGACCTATTCCCCCGAGTCCCAATGATGGGAAACATCTTAAGTGACTTTTGAATATGAACACTAGCTCTGGACGGCTAGACTTCCAAAAAAAGATGGAACGGCGTTGGAGAGGAGCGGAGAGCGCTGGTTTCGGCGTTTCGCTCGTGCTTCACATTTCTATTCTGATCTTTCTTTTATTTTATTTTTATAAAACAAACCAAACCGGGTCAGCAGCAACCAGCCGGTTCACCAGTTTTTTGCAAAAATCGGCCGGGTTAATCCGGGTCAATTGCATGGCTGATCGATTAGGTGACTGGGTTGCAGGTCAACCGGCCGGATCAAGCCGAGTTTCATGATACTGGTCTCACGTGAAGCTTCTGGAAGAGTTGGAATTGGTAATTGAAATAAGGGTCTTACTAATACTAACCAATTGTGAATCAAGTGATAGGAAGTATCTATTGAGAATCTAAATTCATCATTTTTTATTATATTAAGTATATAATTTTTTAATAAAAATTTATCTCTTTTAAATCCTTAATCAAGACATTTGTTAATACTCCTCCTTGAAATAAAAAGCTTAGGACCCACCGTAAACTAAGTTCAAATTGAATATTTAGAAGATTGAATTGAATTGAAGAAAAAGTGAAGGCAGATGAGTTTTGTTTCAATTGGAATTGAAATTCAATTAACAGAGAAGCCGGGTCCACATGATTATTCCTAATGGAATCACCAGTTATCAAATACCAACGTCTTTATTTTAGAACCTACTTTTACTCAGGTGAAAAAAAAATTCACTCACCGTGTAATTCTTAAATTTATTCCTGTAAGACAGGTTAGTCTCTCCATTATTCAATGTTTGTTGACCTCCGTTAAAGAGGTGATATGACCTATTAGTTGTCTATGTCTATATTAAATAAGTTTCCATATGAAGGCATTTAATTTAAAAATCAAAAAAAATAAAGTTGAAATGCCAACATCTTTTTTTAATTTAGGACCAATTTTTAGTTCCTAAAAAAAACTCATCATTTACTGTCCAAATATACATATGTGAGACAGGTTAGTCCCTCTGTGAGTCCACGTTTGTGGACCTCAGTTGAAGAGGTGATGTGGCCGGTTAGTTGTCTATGTCTACATTAAATAAGTTTCCACACAGTGGCATTTAATTTTAAAACCCAAAAAAAAAGTTGAAATGCCAACGTCCTTTTTATAGGATCCATTTTTAGTCACTGATAAAAATTAACTCACCCTTTAGTTCACGAATTTATTTATGTCAGACATGTTAGTCCCTCTATCAGTCAACATTCATTCACCTCCTTTAAAGAGGTGATGTGGCCCGTTAGTTGCCTATATTTACATTAAGTAAGTTCCATACAATGGCATTTAATTTTAAAACCAAAAAAAATAAAAATAAAGCTGAAATGTCAACATCTCTTTTCTTCTTCCTCATTTCACTTTTGAAACCATAACTCCATTGCTCACTGTTGAATTCGGAATTTCGTTGGGTGAAAGGTTGATATGATTTTTTTTTGCTCCTAAGCTATTGTCTTTGAGGAGATGAAGAACCATGGTGGGTCGAAGACTTCTCATTTCTTCTTCAAGCATCGAGTGAGTTGGAGTGAAAGTGCTCCAAGTGTTGCTACTCATGGAAAGTCCCGTCCACCAAGATTGCACCCCGTTTCGACCCTCAATCTAGAGCGTTTCGACACTCAATCTTATTGTTTACACCCCATTTATTTTGGCACTTTCGACCCCTAACCTAGCGTTTTTCGACGCTCAATATTACCTTCGACACGCGCGTGCGGTAGGGACCAGAATGCAAAATTCAACAATTAAAATGTAATTAATAACCTGTTTCTTCTCCATTGTGTAATATTATATTGATATATCCAAGGGTGCAAAATGATAGTTCACGGGTGAGCCACTTATTTGCTTATCCACCCTAGAAATCAACAATATTATTGTGCCAGTAAAAGAAAAGAAAAGCAAAATATTGTAGCAAAAGATCGGTCAACAGGGGGACCACTTGGTAGCTATTCCACCGTAGAAGGCACTGTTAAATTAGTCTTGTAATTAAATAACAAATTTATTGCAGCAACAGTTTTCCCTAATGGAAGGAATCTATGAGACTTTTCGGTTAGGGTGAGAGGTCACTTTCTCTAGAATATATTGTTTACTTGGTTGTTGAGAAAGATAGGTTGCCTTTTTTTCTTTTCTTTTTTTGTTTAGCAGAAATGATGTGCATTTTGGTTAGAATATTTAGATTCAAACAGATAAAACAACTAAAAATCAATCAAAAAATCAAAAACCAAACAAAATCGGTTTTATTTGAATTTTTTAGACTTTTCTTGTGATTACCGACCAATTCAGTTTAGTTTTCGATTTCTTTTTTTGAAATTTAATATTTATTTATTCTATTATTATAATATGCAACATCGAATTAGACTATTTGTTAGTTTTTGTTTTCCTAATAATACAAATTAGTTTGATTTTCTTTATAAAAAAGTCAAATATCATATTTCAAAATCAATATTTTTGTTTGAAACTTATTAAAAATGAAATTAGTTTTATTTATTTTATCATTTTACATTTCGTATAATATAACCTTCTTCATTTTAAACTCAATTGATTACTTATTAGGTATAGGGTAAAATAAAAGAAAGATAGTAAGGACAAAATAGATTAATTTTGATACATTATTATTGTAAAGTTTTTTATACTAACAACCAATTACAAATAATTTTATATTGACTTTTAAGGAATTTATTATAAGAGTCAAAAAATTTTAATGATATAACAATTTATGATTACTTGACAGTGTAAAAAATCATTACATTGACAATGTATAATAATTAAATCCTCCAATTTAAATCAAATACTAACAAATCTCACCATATTTTCCGACGACTCCATGTGAATTTTACCGATGGTTGAGAATGGTATTTTATACTTTTTTAGGCTCATACGTGCTGTAAGATGTGATTTTGTTACTTAGCGAAAAAGCAATCCATTGAAGGACATTTTAGAGGTTCATAAGAATAAACTCCAAACCCACTAAATGTGTAATTTCAAATACATAACAATTTCTGTTGTTTCAAACAATGTGTCATTTCAAATATATATTTTGGGGAGTAAAATGATGTTTCTTCTTTAGCAAAATGATTGGTTTGTTAGTACTTAGGAATTTTTGGATAGATGCTTTTCCATTCCCTAGATGAATGTAAAAGTATTTATGGATATAGGTTTGATGTGCATATGCACTACCTTTGGGATAAATAAAGTTGCTTTTTAAATGTTTTTTCAGGTCCTTACTCCCAGTTCACATTCTCCGTCTTTTCACTGCTTTTGCTTAGAGTTGAGGTAGGTCAAATTCTCTTTCTTTCTTGAAGACTTTGAATTGATTTAGCTTTTGATTGTGTTGTATATGTAATATATGTAATATGTAATGTGTTATGTGAATTGATCTGTTGTTTGTTAGTGGAGAGCGAAACTCAGTATGATATTGGTCGTGTGTTGCACGGCACGACACAATACATCTTGGAGAGGGAGTTGCAGGCGATGATTCACTACAAGAAAACCTGCGTATACCAACGACCTTAAGACCTTCAGTATTAAGCGAGTAAATAACTGACCAGTTTACCGATGGCTTTTCCTGTTGGTAACGAGTATAAACATTACTGGCGGCCCAGCCGTCAGTACATCCTTCGGTAACTTTGACGCAAATAGGTGCCAAAATATTCTCGCTGCGTTTACGATGGACATAGCCATTGGTGAAGGTAATTAATAAGTACTGATGGCCTGGTCGTCGGTAAGCATTGTTTGGTTTTTCTGATGTAACATTTCTTTTTTTTGGTTTACCGATGAGCTTAGTTCTTGGTAAGGATAATTATTTTATTACCGACGGGCTTGACCGTCGGTAAGGATAAATATTTTATTACCAACGGCCGGGCCGTCGGAAGGCCATCTGTGAGCAACACTAATACGTGCACAGTGACCTTCCCTCTCATTTCACGCAGACGCTAAGAATGCTCTTTGCCCATCTCAGCCACCGTCTCTTCTTCCTCTCCGTCCTCTATCTCTACACCACGAAGGGGAGACGCCATTGTCATTCGTTCGTTCACAATTGTTGTCTTCACCACCAACCACCACCACCACCATTCACGAACGTAGAACCGGCACTGCCACCAGAGAAGAGAAACCCACCGGAGAACCTAAATCCTCTCCCTCACTCATCTTCGTTCTTCGTCTCTCTGCCATTCGGTAAGTGCACTCTCTGCCATTTTCATTTATTTTTTTGGCAACCTAAGATTGTTGGGATTGGTGGGATTCCTGCTTATTTTTTCTATTTGTTGAGATCATTTTTGGTATTTCAGAACCTGCAAGTGCCACCTCCACCACCGGTCTTCAGTCCCCGTCTCTCGGCCACCACCCACCACCACCAGGTATTGGTTAAATTCTAGATGCTGGGATCATTTGCTAATTTTGGTTAGATTCTGGTTGCTGGGATCATTTGCTGATTTGGGATAAATTATGAATGTTAACTTGCTGATTTTAGTATTGTTGATGTTAACTTGCTAATTTTGGTATGTCCAGTCTTGGTTAACTTGTTGATTTTGTTGATTCTGTTTTGTGATGCTTGTGATTAGGAACATTTATCGTAGAATAAAAATTTCTAAGACCATTACAGACGGCTTTTGACGGTCCGTAATGAGCTATTTTCTTGTAGTGATTTATCAGTTGCACGACATGACACAATACATCTTAAAGCACTTGCGGCTTCAGCCTTTTGGTGCGCCTGTTGCGCCCCCATCTCGTACACTACCTACTGTAGAGGACAACTAGGAGGACGACAACGATACCCAGCAAGACAACCCACCTCCATCATGATTTATTTTCTTTGTATTTTGATTTTTCATCTTTATACTTTATGTAACGAATTGATACAATTTTATTGATACAATGTTTGTTTTGTTTCTCTTTATTTTGGAATACAATTTTACATAAATGCAATATTGATTACTGATTGTTGTTAATAATAAATCCAAAAAAATATATTTATATTAATAATAATGAAAAGAGTATTATAAATATAATAATAGTAGTAATAAAATAAATATAATATATAATAATTTTTTTGAAAATAAAAATTATTAAAAAAAAAAAAGAATAGCGACTGAAATAGCGACGATCCAATGGTTACATTTTGTATTGTTTTAAATGGTTACATTACAGCGATCGATGTTGCGACTACTATTCGATCGCAACATTGGTCCCCTAGAACAAAGCGACCACTTCGTTAGCGTCCGTTTTTCATCAGTTTCGCGATCGACTATGGCAACGTAAAAATCAATTGAGCTTTTTGCGACTGCGTTGTATCAATAGCAATTTCCGTCGCAAAACCTGATAGCGACCGAAAATTCATATATATAGACCGATGATATTGGTCGCTAAACCATTTTTATTTGTAGTGCCATCAAGGACAACAAATATAAATAGTAACTGATACTCCCCCTGGTCCTATATATATGAGACAAAACCCTAAACACACGGACAAAGGAAATGCATTGAAATAAGCTATTTGTAATTAATATTCATATAAATTTACAAAATTACCCCTTCAATAATTAATGAACAAACCTACTTGTATGGAAAGTTGATATTGTCTCGTAAATATAAACCCTATTATAAATAAGTTTAAAATTGAAAATGAGCATTTAATATTTGTCAAAATGCATACATGTTTCTTATATTTTGAACCAAAAAAAAGTAGTTATTTGTCTTTTATAATAAGGACCGGAGGGAGTATATGATTAATAATGTGTTAATTTCCTATAAACAAAAATAATTTGATAAAAGGATTGCTAGCAACACTCTTTCCAACACACTTTCTCCTATTGGTTGAAGTTCATGTAGGTCCCACTAGTTCATGTGGATTCCACTTGAATTTTATAGGACTCACGTGAATTTCAACCAATGAGAGAGTGTGTGTTGAAAAGAGAATATTAAATAGTGTGCCGCTAACATTTCTCATTTCATAATTGTATATTTACTTCATTTTTAAAATTAAAAATTGGAAAAAAGAAAATAAAACGCTATCATTCATTTTCACTCACCCCACCATTCACACCCATATAGGAATATAATAGTAAATTAAAATACTGAATATAGTACACACTTCAGCGTTTTATTTTTTGAAATGCCAAAAACCAGAAAGTAGCAAAAGAGTTCCAATTGCATAAGGCAGCAGTAGCACATGCTATGCTAACTACTTGAAGAACTCCATAACCCAGAAGTTACGGACAAAGCATTCATATCTAATGCCACTAAATCCAGCTCCAGTTGCCAATTCCATGAATTCTTGCTCACTTCTCTCTTTCCCTCCTGGGTTTTGAGTCATCATCAGAACATCCATTTGTGAGACAGCCTTCCAAGCAGCATTAGTCTCAGGTATAACAGGAAGCACTGCCTCTAAAACAATCACTTTTCCATCATCAGGAATAGCATCATAGCAGTTCTTCAACAGCTTCAAGCAGTACTCATCACTCCAATCATGAAGTATCCACTGCAAATTAAATTAGGTCAGCATATATTACAACATGTCATTTTCACTTATTGGATGTGCACTCAGCTTTGGATATATAAGACTTGTGCCAAAAGCATAATTTTATTGCTTAGTGGAAGTTTAAAAAAAGTGCAAAAGATGTGGTGCTATTGAGTATTGGCAAACACTTAGTTAGTGAAAGGTGTATGCCTGTAACAATTATCGGTTGAAGTCATTGCATGTTAAACTGGGGAAAGATTGGACGTGAATACATAATTATAGTTTCTAAAGTGTGTTTTCCTTAAGGAACACAAATAAATTTCTCAAGTGTCTTTTCTAGAGAGCTTGTTCCACTACCAAACTAGTCAATTACCAATAAGTCAAGCACCAAGTCTAACTTAGACTCACTTTCATAAAGATGGCATCTCCTTTAGGCACGCTTTCAAACATATCTCCCCCAACGTGTTCCACTCCTGCAACATTAGGCAGTTTATAATTTTGAAATTGAAAATACTTAATCATGCATAGCTGATAGTATATTATGTTAACAAAGGAAGTGGAGACTTTTTTAAATTTTTCCCAGAATTAGAACATGCAGACTTGAACAAAAGTCATACCAGGATAGGAAGGGGCATGTTCTATGACATGAGGTAAGTCAAAATTGATAGCCTGTATATGAGGGTATTTGGAAGTGATCAAGTTAATGTTGACCCCAAGACCACCACCAACATCCACAAGCCTTTTTATGTCTTCAAAACCTTTGTAGCATTCAAGAACCTTCTTCATAACTATTGTGGTATGATTGATCATCGCGGTATTAAAAACCTGATTGAACCTTGAGTCCAAGCTTGGATACTCAAAGGCATGTATGCCATAGACCCTGTCAAATGGAACACCCCCTTCCCGAATTGCATCTTTCAGCTGGGACCTAATAAGAATGGATACATGGTTATTTTACTAGAGTAAATGAAGCAACTAGAAATGGATGAGCCTCCTGAGTCTTAATTTAATCCCTCAACATAATTTAGAAATCACTAGGATTTGCTAAAATAATGGGGAGGTTTGCAGTTTAATACTCTGAGCATAAGTAAGTGTTTATTGACTTTGAGCCACTAGATAATAACAATTTACTTTCATATAATTCATACAATTAGATACACGTCTCTGGTTGCATACAATTAGATCTTCTATACAAACAATTTCTCATCTCACTCGTTTGCATTCCATCATTCATTTCCCAAGTTTATTAAAATAAAGAAAATGGTGTAGTTTGAGTCAGAGCTCGCAAACTATGGTTGAACAAATTTTGTGGAAATATCATATGTGCACAATTGGACTGACAGGAAGAAAATCACTAGATCCATCATACCCATCTTATAAAGGATACTTTTTCCGTGCAAGTAGTCTTTGCCGACATAATAGGAAACTACTGTGCCATAATATATATTCTCTTTAAGGAGTATATTTAGGGATCAAATTAATTCTCTCCAAATTACTTATCTGAATTATATATATCTAAACTGCATATAATTATAAAGGAGGTTTTCAAAAAATAAATAAAACAGATCAAGTTTTTGGGAAAACATATTACTTACTACAAAGAGGATTGAGTCAACCCCTCAAAGACATTCCCAAATTATTTTTATAATAATAAAGAAGAGAAGTTAGTTAGTGGTGGAGGTGAGGGAAGAAACTGACCAGCTTTGTAGGAAGATTTTATCTTGAGTCAAGGCCATCAAGGGACCTAATGAAAAACCATCAGAATCACGAGCAAAGAATTTAGCCACAGGGGCCATGCTGTACAGCATCTGAAAGGATCCAAGGTTTTGGTCATCGGGAAGGGCAGTACATTTTAGTATAGAGTAAGATGCAAGAAGCCTAAGCACACGATCTAACATAAAGGATGCTTCTGGATTTTCGCAGGAAAGTTGAGATGCAATCTCCTTAGCAGATAGCTTAGCACCTGGACCTGCTTTTTGTAAGACATCAAAAACACCAAGCTCACTTGCGGATTGCAGTGACATGGAAAGCACAGTTGTGTTTCCAAGCTGCATAGCATAAGAGAAGGCATCTTCATCTTCTAATTCTTGTGATTGTTTGTCAACAAACTTGGAATTGTTAAGGGCATGGGTGTTCTCTAAATTTGCCATGTGAACTGAACTGAGCTTGATAACCAAACACACACTGCAACCTTTGCTGTCCTCCCACGATCTCTTATAAAGTGGAAAAATGTTTTTTAATCATTGGTTCAGATGTACACTGTAGATTTATACGAATCTTTTATATTTAAAAAAAGGGTATGATCTAGGTGTTAGTTTTGGATGTTCAAACTATTCATCCTAATGATGTGGATGTGGTTGGTTGTCTCTGGTCTTCTCCTTTTTTTATGTTACGTTTCCACAAAAGCACGCTATCACATTCAACATTCAACATTGTGCTTAATTGGACCATTTTGGCCAAAGTTAATTTTAAAAGACAAACTGCATATTTCGTTTAGATTATTTTTAATGTAAACGTAAAAATAATATTTTTTGAGGTAATTATTTTGGAAGTTATGTGAGAGAAATTTTTTTTCAATGTGATTTTCAAACGTAATTTTATCTTTACAGAATCTAAATCAAACAGACCCACAGATACTATAGTTCATCCTCCTTACACAATAATGTTAAAATTATTAAGAGTCGTCATTATTTGTAGTCTTATTTATTTTTTTCTTTTACTAAATTTAACATTCTAATTTCTAAAAGATATACTTGATATATCCTTTAAAATAAAATACATGCTGTATTATATTATTATTAATATTTTTTTTGATAATATTATTATTAGAGTTTAATTTTAATGCATTATCAATTTGTTAATCAATCACAAATCATTATATATATGACTTTTAAAGTAGTAATGATAAAAGTCAAATATTTTTAATGATGTGATAATTTATGATTGGTTGACAATATCAGAAATCTTTACACTGAAAGTTCACTTCATACCAATTAAATTTTTGTTATTAATCTAACAAGACAGTGGACCCGTGCGATGCACAGATAAATAATATTTGAAGAATATATTTATATATTATTTGGAAAGACAATTTTTTTGTAAATTTAAAATAATAACAAAATAAAAACTACTGACATATTAATATTTTTTTATAATAAAAAGTATTAAGAAAATTAACCATTCCTGTGACATAAAAAGACATTTTCAAAATTTAACTTAAAACATTAATAAATTTAATTACAAAAAACCTGCATGAATTCCGAAAACGCTTCTTCTTTGTCTCGTTTTTCTCCATCTCCATGGATATACGATGGAGGTCAGATCTGGATGGCGGTGCACGGTGGCTGGGCTGTCTGGAAGGACGAGATCTGGTGGGGATGAGAGGATAGTCATGGATTTGGGTATGAGATCGTGGGATGGGATGAAACGAGATTTGGGTTTCTCTATGTAGTGTCGTTCAAATACAATCAGGTATATACCCATTATGCAAATACTAAACATTTTGTATATGCTTTGACCGTATTTGACTTGGTCAATTTTGTAAATCAAAAACTTGCTGACATGTAATGATTCCATTGATCCACATAAGATCTGCTTTATGGTGCACGGGTACACCACTTTTCTAATGGTGCACAGTAGATATGAACCTCTCTTTTAAACTTAATTATTGTATATAGGGTGCTTCTATGGTACATCTTTTAAAAAATATAATAGCGAAGTTGGCATGAGAGGAAGAGGGAGGGTGGTGTGAGAGAGAGGGTATTTTGGAAAAAATAAATTATAAAAAATGGGGAGAATATTTTGTGAGAAATAAATTATACATACAAATACAAATCTGATGAGACCTATACTTCAAATACAAAATAGAAGAAATGGACCTATACATTTGACTAGGTCAAGAGAAACCCAAAATTGAATAAGATGATGTGTTAAAATGGAGGCTTCACATTAATTAAAAAAAGTGATGCAAAGTTATACCATTTTTTAAAAGGTGCCACTTAAAGAAAACCTCGTATATATTGTCTTTTTCGGTTACATTTCTACACAACACGCTATCACTTTCAACATCGCGTTTTGATCATTTTGGCCATAGTTCGACACTGATGGATGATGTGTTAAAATGTGACGGAACATAATAGATAAGTTTTGTTTTATATTTGACGTACTTATAAATATAGAACATGAATTTAAAAAAATGAGACATTTTAATTTTATTAAAGAGTGAAAAAGAAATAGAACAGAACACTTTGTTTTATTTAATTTTGTTCCATGCCAAATGCTACCTGATTTTTAAAGATAAAGACAAAATAGTTCATCTTCGTTACCCATAAATGTTAAATTATTACACGTTGTCATTATTTATTTTGTCTTTTTTTTTTTTTTTGACTAAATGTGACATTCTAATTTCTAATAGAAATACGGGATGTATCCTTTAAAATAAAATACATGCAATATATATTATATTATTAGTAATATACTACTAGAAATTTGTCCATTTCCTGTGGATTTTCCTGCCAATAATACACTTTCGTGGGTAATTATTTTTATGGATTTTGAAATCCGCAGGAAATTATTTGTGGATTTTCTTACGAATACTTAGTGAAAATTCGTAGATAATGTCTTTGAAATCGTTGATTTTTATGATGAAATTTTCTATGGATTATCCCGGAGGAAAATCCGCAGGAAATAAATCTGTCAGAAACTTATCCGCAGGAAAATTCGCAAGAAACTCATCTACAGGAAAATTCACAAGAAATTGATTATGCAAGAAAGTTCTCAAGAAATTTAATCTAAACGAATATAAAAAAGAAACAATATCCGTAGGAAATTATGTAGGAAATTAAACCCACAAAAATCAGGAAAATCGGTAGAAAATGAAAAAATGTTTATTTACTACAAATTTTTCTCTAGAAAAAATCATAGGCAAAACATTACCAAATGTATCAAATGTCATACTAAAATATCAAAGTATCAAATAACATTTAGAAATAATTCATACTCATAAATTAAAGTATCAAATGTCATACTAAATGGATGTTACTCTTACTCCTAATCCTACTCTTCCCCATCATCATCGTCATCTTCATCATCATCATCTACATTTTTATTGCTTTGTTGGGATGATGGTGATTGTTGAGAAGAAGGGCCATGAAATCCTAAGTCTTGCATCGGTTCAACTAATTGATGTTTGGTCTTGGTTAGGTCCTTTCTTATCTCCATATTATCTTTTCTCATCTCTAATTTCTCACGCTGCTCTCTATTAATAGTGTTTATTATTTTTTAGGTTAAAGTAATATTTTGATCCCTATATATGATATCGATTCTTCATTTAGTCCCTATACGTAGAAAGTTATTAAAAAGGTCCTCATACGTGCAATCGTTATCCATTTGGTCCCTCCCGTTATGTTGTCGTCTTTAATGATTCGTTAACTACTACGTATCGGGACTAAATGAAGAATTTGTGTCACGTATAAGGACTAAATGAAGAATCTGTGGCATGTATAGGGACCAGATTATTACTTTAACCTAAATTATTGGGTCTCTATATGTGGCACAAATTCTTCATTTAGTCCCTATACGCGACACAAATTCTTCATTTAGTCCCTATACGTAGTAGGTAACGGATCATTAGAGACGACAACATAACGGGAGGGATCAAATGGATAACAATTGCACGTATGAGGACCTTTTTAATAACTTTTTACGTATAGGGACTAAATGAAGAATCGGTGTCACGTATAGGGACCAAAATTTTACTTTAACCTTTTTTTTATCAGGGATAGATTCAGAAAACATCGAGATTGGAAGAGCCAATGGAAGAGACAAGAACTAGCCAGTGCTCTTTACAAAAGTTCTGGACACAAGATACAGGATTAGGGGCTTTCGTGGACAAGGCCATTTATCAGGAGGAAGAAGTTATGTAGGAAGAGAGCAAAATGCTAAAGTGTGTACGTTTTGCAATAAAACAAGTCATACGCATTATTAGAAGTTCATGAATTACTTGCGAATTTTCTGAAGGATTTTTTCTACAGGAATTTCCGACGATTTTTTTTGCAATTTTTTTAAAAATAATATTTTTTCTTGTAGATTCAAATTTGTAGGAAAATTGACATTTCCTACGAATTTAAGTTTTTCGCAAGAAAATTTGCAGGAAATTTCCTGCGGATTTTAAAATTCGCAAGAAAAAATTACCCACGAAAATATTACCTATAGACAAAAATTCATAAGAAAAACTGTACATAGGAAACCTTTTTCTTGCGAACTTTTATGTAAAATCTGTAGAAAAATCTATAAGTTATCCAAGACGGTTGATCAATGTATGCTACAAAATGTATGGATGCCCTCCTCATCACAAAAGGAATAATGCACTTAATTGATCACTATATGTTCACCCTCGTGAAGGCAATTTTGAGGATGACGAAAGTGAAATCTCTGAAAAGGAAGTGAACGAGGAAACATGCAAGCATGTTTTTTTACCCTATAGCAGCCCGAGGCTTTGCTAGCAATGATTCAACAATCATGAACTCATCATAATGATAGTGCCAACTAGATAAACATCGTTCCTAATCAAACCATTGTTCATATTCCATCAAGTAATCCTTACATTTTGTCTTGTGTAACAAATTAACCCTAAACATTAATTGGATTGTTGATACTGGAGCAAAATATCATGTATGCCATTCCCTATCATAATTTCAATGCTTTAGGAAAATCAAACCAATACCAGATGGCATTCAAGTCACCACCACTACTTCAGGCACACTAGTTTTCTCCGATCAATTTTACCTCACTGTATATACCTAGTTTCAGTTTCGGTTTGATTTCAGTTTCCAATCTCACTGGATCAGTACTGAACTGTAAACTAATTTTTTCTGATGTTGTTTGTCACATACAGGACTTACTACATACATTGAGGATGATTGGTGTTCCTCACGTTCCCTCTCCATGTCTTTCTCTCTCTCTCTCTCTCTCGTACATCTCTCTAAGGTCCTGTTTACGAGTTCGGAGGTAAAGGAAAGAGAGGGGATCAAAGTGGAAGAAAGGCGGAGGGAGGGAAAGAGAAGGAGAGCATTATCCTTCTCCTTGTTTGGGAGTGCATATTATATAAGAGGAAGGAAATAGAAAGCATAAAACATCCTTTTACAATTTTATCCTTACTTAAAAAAATTAACATAATTAATATTCTATAAATAATATTGATGCCCCAAAATAAAATAGGTAAATTTTAAAAATGTGTAGGATAAGTTAGTAATTTCAATTAATTTTCCTCCAAAATACCCCAAATTGGGGGAATTTAAAAAAGTGGACAGAGGAGAAGTTTGGAGGATTTATTAATATCCCCAAAATCTTCCCCTCTAATTTTCTAAGATAACAAACAAGGATGACTCTCAAATAAACCTTCTCTTTTTTTTCTTTTCTTTTCAAAAATCAACTGACAAACAAAACCTTAATGTTTCTCGCAGGTACTTACTACTTACCATCAGACTTTTCCTACGCTAGCTCTCATTTTTTCTCTTCCCGCCATTGCAAGACTCTTCTTTCTCACATATTCCTTTTTTTTTTGCAGAAGCCTTCTTTCTCTCAAACCCATCTCGTGTCTTTCTTTCTCACCGAAGTGCAACTTTCTCTATTTGTTCTGAGTATTTCTTTTTATTTGTTTTGAGTCACCCGCACACAAACACAACTACTGCCTCTTTTTCTCATCACTCTTGTAACAAATCAACGAGTCTTTTTTTTTTTTTTTTATATGAATTGAACATTCAACTATTCTGGGGTCTATCTGCTAGAGCTCATATTTTTTTTATATAAAAAAAGAATTAATGCTTCCTGGTAAGTATTGTGCTCACTATGGTATCATTATGCATTACGGTGGCACCGGGGTATGTTCTACTTAGGAGGAAATAAAACTACATCAAATTGACTACTAAAATATTGGAAAAATTGTGTTGGGTCTCACATTTCTAATTTAAAAAATTATCATTTCTTTGTTATATTTTTTCATTGACTTGCAATTTTGAATGTTGGCTAAAAATTTATGTGTTCGTTTCAAATCTTATAAATTCATATAATCCTTCCAAATCTTATAAATTCTTATAATATAAATTCATTAAAATCCAAAATACAATATCTTGATTATAAAAATCATATGCATCATTACATTTCTACATAGTTTTTTAAAATCCACATAACTTTTTTATGCTAGAAAAATCTTCTAAATCCCAATTTAATACACCCTCCTAGATACTCCAAAGTTAGTGGCCTCTTTGGGAAAATAAATTGTAGCAACATTTCACCGGAAATCAAGGAAATTTAAAAAATTATCATTTTTGTTATATTTTTCATTGACTTCTAACTTTGAAGGTTAGCTAAAAATTTATGCGTTTTTTCAAATCTTATAAATTCATATAATCCTTTCAAATCTTATAAATTTTTATGATATAAATTCATTAAAATTCAAATTACAAAATCTTGATTATAAATGTCTTTAAAAAAATTCTTATATATCATTATATTTCTAGATAATCTATTAAAATCCACATGACATTTTTATGCCAGAAAAGTCTCCAAAATCCCAATTCAATACGCCTCCTACATACTCCAAAGTTAGTGGCTGCGTGTTTGCTAAAATAAATTGTAGCAACATTTGACGAGAAATCAAGGAAATAAATTGTTATACATTTAGTATACATATATTTACATGTTTTACAAAATCTAAATTTTTTATTTTTTTAATCAAATTTTTTTAAGGTTTTTTATTAATTATAATTTTATACTTTACTCTTTAAAGTACGTTCTTTAGTTTAATAGATTCTGATCTGCTACGTTAACTTTATAATATTTTTTTACTGATAAAAAAAAACTAATAATATTTTGAGATAATTAATTAATAGTTATTTTTATTTATTATAAACAATCTTTTTATTTTTATTTTTAAGAATTGTACACGTTGACACGTTGCTGTAAATTTTAATAAGGCGCATATATATATATATATATATATATATATATATATATATATATATATATATATATATATATATATATATATATATATATATATATATGGGAGCATATTTAGTGAGAGGGATTTTTTATATGAGAGTGAGAGGAGCAAATCTTGGTCATTAAAATCATACATGCATAGTCAAGATTAAAAGTTGGTTGGTGGTCATGTGACTTTATGTTCTAATCTTGACCATTCATGGTTTGATCCAAATGTTAAGATTTGCTCATATCACTCTCATATAAAAACACTCCTTTCACTTGATACATCTCCTATATATATCAATGCGATGGAACTCTTTCATGAAAAGGAAAATGTTTTTTGATTTAACTTTCATGTAATATTGATGTAAAGAGTTTTTACATTACCAATTAATTATATATTATCATATTATTAAAAAAAATTAACTCTTATAATAATTACCTTAAAAGTTATAAATACGATGTTTTAAAAGTTATACTTGTATCTTTCTTAAGGCAGATTAATTAAATTTTAATATCACATTCTAGGTGACATAAATTTAATAATAACATAAGTCTCAATGAAGGTTGGTTTAATTTGTAAACATGTCTGGAGATTATGGGCTGAGTGCCAAGATTGGTGGAGAATTAAAATGCCTGTGACACAAACAATAGGGCAATGGTTTGACTGTTGGGTAGGGGCTATAACAGGGGATTTTCAGAGGGACTTATGGATTTCCCTCTTTTATGTGGTAGTGTGGACGTTGTGGTTCCAAAGGAACCAAGTTGTGTTCGAGAAAGTGACGACCGACTGGAACTTGATAGCCTTTATCATTAGGTTGAGACTCGATTATTGGCTTAAAGGGTGGAATAAAGAGAGCCCGTTTAATCCAGGGGATATAGTCCATATCCTTGATGCGGTGCGACTATGGAGACAAGAGAGTAGATGTAGACCACAAATACAATGGAATCCCCCTCCCCCTAGCATGCTCAAATGGAACGTCGATAGGTCAGCTAAAGGAAAATCGGGGGAAGCAGGTATAGGGGGTGTGCTAAGAGATGAGTGTGGTACTATCTTAGGTATATTCTCGGCATCGATAGGGATTCGAGATTCAAATGAGGCAGAATTCATGGCCATAGTGTTTGCGTTAGAAATGTCACTTCAAAAGACTTGGGTTATGGATAAAGAGATAATAGTTGAGTCAGACTCTAGGAATGCATTAACTTGGGTTAAGAATATTGAGTCATGTCCTTGGAATCTTCGCTTCCTTGGTAACAAAATGAAAAATGTCCTTGTACTTTTAAAAGGGGTGTCTTTTGTACATAGATGCAGGAAGGCAAACAGCGTTGCAGATTCATTGGCAAAGGAAGGGGCCTAAAGAGAAGGAATGTGGATATCATGGACATAAAAACTATCCCACTCAATAGGATGCTAACACACTAGATAAAAAGGATTTTAATGCTGATTATTTTCTATATATACTTATGATTCTCAAGTGTTTTATGCAGTTTTGTAGTGCAAATAATGAAGGGATAACAACTGAGGGGGCCGGAAAGAGATGGCGTTAACAAAGCACAAGCATAGACAAAGAATTGGAAAAATGGATCACAAACTGGGTAAAAACAAAGGATAGGTGTGGTTTTGATGGATGGCAAAGCATTAAAAATCAAAGAAATTGCCAAAATACAAAAGGCATAAAAGTCGGGGACTCAAAGAAAGGACTGCGATTCAACAGGATTAGTGATGTTCTTTACTTTAATTTTTTCATGGTATATTATGGATGGAACTACAGGAACTTTACTTGCAATAGGTCTTTAGTAAAAAGGGGCTTATCATGAGGGGCTGTTTATGTATTCTGGCTTTTGTTTTCTGTTCGGTTACAACTAGGAAATGAGGTGTTAGTGCAATTAAAAGGCCTTGAGACTTGACAGAAGGTTATGTGTATTTTGTAATTTTCTCCTATTTTGGAGATGCTCTAGCCTAGGAGCACATGATTATGTGCTTGCTCTCCAACCCTTCCTAGAAGGTGGAGGGAGTTTAGGCACAATGATGCTTTGGCTTAGAGCCTACTCAATAAATTTACAATTATCGAAAAAAGGAATAGCATCATAACAGTTCTTCAACAGCTTCAAGCAGTACTCATCACTCCAATCATGAAGTATCCACTGCAAATTAAATTAAGTCAGCATATATTACAACATGTCATTTTAATTCAGGCATCCGAATGGTCCCCTCAAAAACCGACTTATGAGGGGGTGGTCTACCCATCTATATAAGCAACGGACATGCTCATTAACCACCCGATGTGGGGCTCGTAACACGCCCCCTCGAGCCTGGGCTCGTCACCACAAGCGAGGGCTAGCGGCACTATCCACACCACTTGACAGAACGTGGCTCTAATACCATGTTAAGAATTTAGGCATCCGAATGGTCCCCTCAAAAACCGGCTTATGAGGGGGTGGTCTACCCATCTATATAAGCAACGGACAGGCTCGTTAATCACCCGATGTGGGACTCGCAACACGCTTGGATCTGCATTCAGCTTTGGATTAGACTTGTCCCAAAGGCATAATTTAACTAATTTTATTGCTTAGTGGAAGTTTTTACAAAATATATGCCATTGAGTATTGACAAACACATTTGTCAGTTGATGTCTTGTGAAATTGGGGAAAGATTCCACGTGGATACATAATTATAGTTTCTAAAGTGTGTTTTCTCTAAGGAACTCAAATAAGCTTCTAAAGTGTCTTTTCTTGGGAGCTCGTTCCACTACCAAAACTAGTCAAATACCAAGTATCAAGTCTAACTAAAGATGGCCTCTCCTTTAGGCACACTTTCAAACATATCTCCGCCAATGTGTTCTACCCTTGAAATTAACATTAGGCAACTTTTAATTTTGAAATTAAAATACTTAATCGTACATAACTGATAGTACATTATATTAACAAAGAAAGTAGGGACATTTTTAAGTTTTCCCAGAATTAGAGCATGTAGACTTGAACAAAATTTCATACCAGGATAGGAAGGGGCATGTTCTATGACATGAGGTAAGTCGAAATTGATAGCCTGGATATGAGGGTATTTGGAAGTGATCAAATTAAGGTTGGCCCCATGACCACCAGCAACATCCATAAGCCTTTTTATGTCCTCAAAACCTTTGTAGCATTCAAGAACCTTCTTCATAACTAAAGTGGTATGATTGATCATTGCGGTATTAAATAATTGATTGAAACTTGAGTCCAAGCTTGTATACTCAAAGGCATGTGTGCCATGCATGGACCCTGCCGAATGGAACACCCCCTTCCCGAATTACATCTTTCAACTGGGACCTAAGAATGAATACACAGTTATTTTACCAGAGTAAATGAAGAAACTCAAAATGGAACAAATTGGACTAAAAGAATCGTATTTGCACAATTGGACTGACAGGAAAAGAATCACTATATCCATATTCATATCCATTATATTCTTCTTATAAGGAAACTTTCTCCGTGACTTGCTTGCACAAGCCATAGTTCATCGTGATCTTCCTTTTAATTTTGTTGAATATGAGAAGATCAGAGAATGGGTGAACTATCTGAATCCAGATGTTGTAATGCACTCTAGGAACACGGTTGTATCGGATATTCAAAAAATTTATACCCGAGAGAAGGACAAACTTAAGCAAGTTATGTCCAAAATTCCTAGTAGGGTGTGTTTAACATCTGATGTGTGGACAGCCTCTACTACCGAGGGATATATCTGTTTAACTGCACACTTTGTGGATGATAATTCGAAATTAGTTAGTAAAATTCTTAATTTCTATCAGATGATGCCTCCCCACACTGGATCTGAAATAGAAGCTGTCTTATTTGATTGCTTGAAACAATGGGGGATTGATAAGAAATTGTTTTCTATCACTTTGGACAATGCATGTGCTAACCTTAGTATGAGAGATATTCTAAAAGTCCATCTTCGCGGGCAAAACAGTTTGTTGTGTGATGGTGACTATTTTTACGTGCGTTGTTCCGCTCTTATACTTAACTTGATTGTTCAAGATGGTTTGAAAGTGGCTAGTGAAGCACTTAATAAAATCAGAGAGAATGTTAAGTATGTGAGAGGATCAGACGGGAGGATGGTTAAATTCAAGGAATGTGTGCGACAAGCAGACATTAATGCAAGTGTTGGCTTAAGATTGGATGTGCCAACTAGGTGGAATTCAACATATTTGATGCTTGAAAGTGCATTCAAATATGAAAAAGCATTTGATATTCTTAAGGTGATAGATACAAATTTTAAAAGTTGTCCATCAGATAAAGAATGGAGGAGGGGAGATAAATTATGTGAATTTTTAGAATCATTTTATGATACTACAAACATGATATCTGGTTCGTCTTATCCGACCTCAAACTTGTACTTTTTGCAAGTTTGGAAGATTGAATGCATGTTAGAAGAAAACTCGCTAAATGATGACGAGATAATAAGGGAAATGTCTTATAGGATGAAAGCCAAATTTGACAAATATTGGAAGGATTATAATGTTGTTTTGGCTTTTGGAGCTATTCTTGACCCGCGCATGAAACTTGATTTTGTACTTTTTGGTTATGCAACACTTGATCCATCAACAACCCAAGATAAGGTGAAAAATCTGAGGGAACAATTTGAGAAGCTTTATGGAGAATATGTAAGTAATATCAACACACCAAGTGTTTCTCAATCTCAACCAGTCAGTGAATCTAGTATGGTACATAAGTCAAGTGGAGAAGGAAGTAGGCCCAAGAGATCAAAAGTATTCAAAGTATGCTTTTTAATGCTAATTTAGTGATTATTTGTTTATTCTATTCTTGTTTCATTTAGATAATTAATATATGATATCTTGCAGGAGTTTAAATAGTTTCAGAATGAAACCAAATCTAACATTGGGAAGAGTGAATTAGATCTTTATTTGGAAGAAAAGACACTTGATTATGATGACAATGAGGATTTGGACGTGCTGAATTATTGGAAGACTAATGAAAAAAGATTTCCCGCACTTGCTATCATGGCTCAAGATGTGCTAAGTATTCCGATTACTACGGTGGCTTCAGAATCCGCTTTTAGTATTGGTGGACATGTTCTTACCAAATACAGAAGTTCCACCTTTCCCAAAAATGTTCAGATGCTTATTTGCACTAGAAATTGGTTGCATGGTTTTCGTTTGAATCCTAATGGTAATAATTTGTATAATCTCTTTATGATCATATTTACTGTTAGTTATTTATTTTATGATTGTTGTCTAATTATTTCTTAATTGGTTGTGAGTTTTAGATGAAGATGATTGTAAACCTGTTGGTCGTGGGACAATAGTAGTGGAGTCGAATGTGCATCAAGAAGGGGAAATGGAAGACTAACTGGTTTGTATTTTTGTGTTCAGTTTTTGAAATAAGTCAAATAACTAAGTGCTTGATAATGTTGTAACTAAATGCAAAAGAATCTTGTTGCCTACTGATCATGTATTCTTTGATGCAGATAATCATGCTGGGTTTTATCAGAATCAAAGTGATCACTCGATTCAAATTACCAACTAGGACTAGCATCTGATGATTCAAATTTATATGCTATGATAATGACAATTAGTTAAGATAGGTTTTTTGCATTTTATTGGTTGATGCCTCATAAGGTTGCAGTGTGGATAAATTGGCATGTAAGCTTCATTTTTGCTATAACTTACATGATAGAATAAGAAAGATTTTGGTCAGTTGAGAAGATTTCCCCAAAAAAAAAAAAAATTTAAATCTCAATAGTGTGGGCAGCCCTAACCCACTTGGCTCTATGGGCTTTTTGGTCCTGTGGGCTTTTTGTATGATGGGCTTTTTGGCCATAGCCCATGTGGGTTAGGGTCGGCCCATTTGACAGCTCTAGTCGTGCCATAAAGAGTATTCTCTTTAAGGAGTATTTCTAGGCATGAAATTCTACGGTAATTACTTATCTGAATTATATCTAAACCGTATATTTAAAGATAAAACTTGAATAGCAACCAAATGCACTCAATAAATACAGAATTAAACCATGTATGTATGAATCTATTGCAATGCACCATAGAAACCACTGCTCTTACGAGATTAGCTACATAACTCTAATTCCGACTCTTAGTCTTTTTTTGATCTTAAAAACTACTTTAAAGGAGATACTACTTTTTTTTAGTTTTCTTGTGTAATAGACATACTGGTTGTCTAGTTTGTTAGTGTTAGAAAGGTTTACATAGGTTTTTGCCTTTTTTCTTTTTTCTTTATACGAGTTTGAGTACTCCTTTGTACACCCATATTTTATGGATATGGATCCCCTGCAGTCACTTTGTGAATGCAGGGAGATCTTGACCGTTGATTAAATTTTATAAAGGATAAATATATTAATATAAAATAAGTGTATGAGATCATAACCGTAGATTAGGGATGAATGCGTGAATATGTGAATTTGATGAATGCAGAGGATCCAAGTCCAAAAGTTACTTTTATGTCTTAAAACTTGCCAACAATATTCACCTAAATAACTTCTAACAGTGAACAGTAAATGTACTAAACGCATAGCAAGAGTAAAGAAAACTAAAAAAAGAAACCTGAAGACCAAAATAGAAAATTGCTTCAGGAAGGTGAGAGTGAAAGAACTTTTTTTTTCACATAATTGAAGATCAGAGACATAGCTAAAAAGAAAGTAGAAGAAATGCAGGTGTTGAAAAAATTGGGGTCAGTGCAAGGAAGCGAATAAAAAGATACAGAAGGCGGTGCAGAGGTGTTGACGAAAAGAAAGAATAAAAAGAAAGAAGATACAGAGGGGACATTTCATGTACAGGTTGAGGAAAGTAAAAAAAAAAAAGAATAAGAAAATGAAATTTGTCAGAGTTGGGATTCGAAGCTTGACCAATATTGCAAAAGCTCCGTGAAAACAATTGAAAAGCTGGAGTCCACTTTTTCCAAAGCTCTTTTTCTTTAATAAAAATAGGTTCCTTATTTTTTCGATAGAGCTTTTGAGTGAAGTATGTTTTAATCACCTTCTACTTGTAAGGGAAATCGAAGTTAAAAAATGTTGGGTCAAATGCAACCTTCAGTAAATTCCTATGTGGAGTTCTCTTTCCATTTTTGGTTTATTTAATTATAAAGAGATTTTCAAAAAATAAATAAAACAGATCAAGTTTCTGGGAAAACAAATTACTGACTACAAAGAGGATTGAGTCAATTACAGTTATGTTCAACCCCATTATTAAGTTGATTTATATTCCTAATAAAAATAGAGAATTCAACCCCTCAGAGTCTCAGACACATTTCCTATTTAAAATAATAATTGTTAAATGTGTCCCAAAGTCAGGTACGAGTTAGTTACGAAACAGTAGTTGAGAAGTTGTTAGTTAATTACTTGCCACAACTAATTCTGACAGTAAGAGGAACTCAGACGGGTGGTCAGACGATTAACGATTGGTGAACAGTGAAGAGTTAGACGAAACAGTAGTTGGTGTTGTTTTTTTGTTTTGGTTGCAATTGGCTATATAAGAGAGAAGTTAGTGTTGGAACTTGGAAGTGAGGGACGGAAACTAACCAGGTCTGTAAAAGGATGTTATCTTGATGCACGGCCATCAAGGGACCCAATGAAACACCATCAGAATCACGAGCAAAGAATTTAGCCACAGGGGCCATGTTGTATAGCATCTGAAACGATCCAAGGTTTTGGTCATCGGGAAGTGTCGCGATCGAAATCGCGAAGGAAACGGCGAATGAAAAAGAGATCTTATTAAAAACATGTAGAGTCGCCACCAATTTTATTTAATTTGGAAAAAAATTGGAAAACCTTAAAAAAATGGTTTTTGAAACCAAATTGAGTCCGGAAATCGATTATGCACAGGGAAGGATGGAGACTTAGCCTCATAGCACCCTGAAGCATCCGTTTAAAAAACGGCCACCCAAATTAATTGTGCAAGTAATTAATAAATTTTAGAAAATTTATTTACCCTTTTATTTCTCATTATTTTTTTATTAGAAAGCAAAGAAATCTCACCTAATCGTATTGACACCTTTCAGCCCGATCTAAACATGTTAACTCGGGCTAATAGAATGAGCCGTCATAGCCGAAGTACGTTCTTGAGAATTAAGTATGCATTTTTGCAATCTGCTCTTTATCAATGGGCAATGAATTAATTGTGATGAGCACAAAAAAAACCGCAACAACTTTAAGAGAAGCACCATGAAACATTAATAAAATTAAAAATAAAAATTAATGCAACTTGAATGAACTTTGCCAACGCAAAGGTTCAATTACCATCATCAATTAATTAAAACATCAAAGTGCCAAAGCTTAGACATGTCAAACATATTATGGGAACTCTTCTCATGCCATAAAAACCACTACAAGAAAACTCGTTGTTTCCCACGGCCTAAATCCGTGGGAAAATAAAAAAATCCGTGGGAAAACACACTTTTCCCACGGATTAGCCACGACTCTTCAGCTGTCGGGAAAATGGGCGTCGGAATTGTTTTCCCACGGTTAATTTAGAAAAGCCGTGGGAAATTTCCCACGGCTATAGCCGTGTGTAATTTCCCACGGTTAAAACCCTGGGTAATTTTCCCACGGCTGTTACCCTGGAAAAGTTCCCACGACCAATTTCCCACGGCTATCCCCTGGAAAATTTCCCGCGGTTATTTCCACGGTTATCCCCTGGGAAATTACATAAAACTTCCCACGGCCTTTTCCCACGTCTTTAACCCTGGGAAATATTAATTTATTTTTTTTAATAAAATTTCAATAATATCTAAATAAAATTAATTAATTAGTTAAATAATTATATTTTGTTTATAATTTTTTATTCATCTGGTCAAAAATTATATTTTTTAATTATTTCAAAATAATAAGTAAATAAATATGACAAAATAGATAAAATACAAATCACATAAATTGACATCATAATTTAAAACATAAGTAATAAGTAATGTATGTTTTTTTACAAACAATAAAAACTAAAAATTCATACAAAACCTAACGACATAATCTAATAATTTCCATCTCTATAAGGATCCTCAAGAAGCTGGTCAAAAGAGTCATCCTCCTCCTCTGAGGTGCCCTGGGTCGGCTGACCAGGCTGCGGAGGTTGCTGCTGCTGTGGGGGGGGGGTTGTGTGGATTGATGCTGCTCTAATCGCTGGATCGTCTCCATCATCCGCTGCATCATCTCATCCCTCTGCCGCTCACGCTCCTCGGAAGCGACCAATCTCTGCCTCAGCTCAGCAATCTCTGCGGACTCCTGAGGACGACTACCGCGACTAGTGGATGCCTCAGTACGAACGTCCAAGATGCACGAAGACCCTTTTCGGTAGTTGCAAGCAAGATCTCCAGCACCGTACAGGCGGCCCTTATACTTACCGCCAACAACCTCTGCCCAAATACGCAATGCAAGCCGGTCCTCCTCCTCGGGGTCAGCTGAACTGGATGAAGACGACCTAGCCTGAGACATCCTCGCCTCAAACTCCTCCTGTTATTCAGGACCAAACACACTAATTAGTTATATGATACAAAATTATTAAATTAAAAATAAAGGGCATATAAAGGGTATATTTATTACCTGAGTGCGCCTCGAGCGCTCATCTATATACTCGCCTGTACCCTTCCTAGTATGGGTACGACGGTGGAGCTCGTTAACCTTCACACTTCGCTTATACTTCACATCCTGTAACACAAGCATGGATAATAAATTAAATTAAAAGTAATTAATAAACAATTGATCTTGAAATAAATATATTTAATGCATAAAAAATGAGAGTATAAACGTACCATACGTTCTGCGTACTGCGCCTGGCTGATGGAACCTCCTGTGTGCAGGCTCCCCCCTTTTTCTGATGCCCTATTTTTCTTAGCTTGATCTGACATTTTCTTAAACGCATCTGAAGCCCAGTGACGACACAAGTCCTCCCAAATTCTATCTCCAATCCAGTCTGGCTGTGAGCCTGAATTGCGGGCCTCCCTAAGCATGTCGGAGAGGCGGCGAGAGGCTTTCATGTGAAAGATCCTCTCAATCTCCGACTCATGCTCGATCCTCCATGCGACTTGACCCTGTATTAGAAGAACATAAATAATATTTGTTATACTAATTATTTACGAAATAATCAAAACCACATTAAATAAATTGAATTTTTGCAACTTACTCTAAAAGCCTCAAACATAATATTCCACTCCCCATCATTAAGCGCTCCCCATGATGGACATGCCCTATGATACCTCCGATGAATAACATACGAGATGGCAGATGCAGCTCTATTCAAAGGAAGGAACCTTAAGAATAAAAGAGTATGAATCAATCAAAGACATTGTAATAAATTATAATAAAAATCGAATAAATGTTTCTTTAATAATTCTTACCCATTACCAACCGGCCTGATAATAGGTCGACCATCGGGCATTAACTGAATCTCCTCTACCTCCTCTGACTCATCCTCGCCCACCTCTGCCTCTGAAGGTGAGCGTGAATAACCAGGACTATACTGCTCCTCCTCAGCCTGACGATGAGCAGGTGACATCTCAGCCACACCTGCTAAAGTAGAAGCCCCCTGATGTGCATGTGGCATGAACCTCGGAGTGGGAATCGTATCGATCTCAGGTGCAATCGGTGGAGGTGGTGTAGCTACAGGTCGACACGATGTAGGTGTGGATGGGCGCGGTGTAGGTGCGGGTGGGCGCGGTGTAGGTGCGGATCGGCGTGGTGCGAGTGCTGGCACTGACTGGGTAGATGTAGAAGGCATAGGCGAGTATCCATCTACAAACTCACGAATCACTATATGGCGAGAGGGTCTGTTCCGACGACGAGTCGGACGCTGGTCAGTATTGGAGACCACACCCTTACCCTTCTCACCAGTGGGTGGTCTGGGTGGAGGTGGGTCACATCCTCCTCCTGGTACCATGTCTATATAGAGCATTTTAATGTTAAAATAAAATTCATGAAATATATAACTCATCCGATAAAGCAATAATATAAGTTATCTAAGTCATAAATTAACAAATGTAACTCACTAATAATCCAACATAGAGTAATATCTAAGTCATATATAAAGTCAAACAATATAATTCACTAATACAATTAAAACTTAAACAAATGATCTAAGCTTTATTCAGAATTTGAGACATCATCTTCAGATCTTGCTGAGTCATTATCTTCATCATGTTCAGATCTTACTGAGTCATTATCTTCCATGGAACCATCATTTTCTTCATCCAAATGCTCATGGATGGACGACAAATTAATGATATCCACTTCTTCACCAGGGACTTGCAAGTCACGTAAGTAACCAATCGGCTCAACTTCAATGACTTCATTTATACGTGACATTTCATCCACTTGATAAGGCACCTCTACCTCTGGATCGTCCGCTTCGATGCGCCCCCTTGGTTTGGTCTTGATGGCAACACACCAACCTCGTTTGTCTTTTCAAGTTGCCGGATAAGGAACATAATACACCTGTCTAACATTCTGTGCCAAGATAAACGGATCAAACCTTTGATATTTTCCACTCATTCGGATGTCCACAGTATTACATTTTGGATTATATTTTGTGCCCTTAATGGATGGATCAAACCAATTACAATAAAACAAAACTATTTTTTTAGTATAGTCTAAATAAGTGTACTCCAATTCATATATGTGTTGGACCACGCCGTAGAAGTCATCTTCGCCTCCTTCTGTGAGGCCCTTTACGTAAACCCCGCTGTTTATTGTTTTTTTGCCCTCCGTCCATGATTGGGTATTAAATTTGTACCCATTCACAAAGAACGTATGCCATTCTTTGACAGCTGAATTAGGACCATCGGATAAGTTTCTTAAGTGTCGGTTGACAGCCGTGGGAAATAATAAACATTACCCACGGCTTACCCGTGGGAAATTCTAAAAACATTTACCTGCGGTCATGGCCATGGGAAAATAGAATGTTTAAATTGGCAGTTACACACGGTAAAGGCCGTGGGAAATAACCTACGGCTACAGCGTGGGAAAACCGAGGAAAACGAGGCGGGAAGAATTGGCGCCACTTTGCACTATCCTTTACCCACGGCTTAACCGTGGGAAAATTTGCTTTTTTATTTTGCGAGGGTTTAGGCCGTGGGAAATTGCGAGGAAAAAAAATCCGTGGTTTCCCACGGCTTTAGCCGTGGGAAATTCAAAAATTACACACGGTCACATGCCCGTGGGAAAAAAGGCGTGGGAAATAGCGTGTTTTCTTGTGGTGAACGCAAATCAGAGAGAACTCATACACACACAGTATAATACATAGCAACCACCTCATGATTTGAACATTCCAACATAAGACTTGGCATTTTAGTTAAATAGCATTCATGAGTATAGTGCTAAAACCAAATTGTAGAATGAATACCAAACAGGTCATCACTAAGCCCCAAGAACACAACACAAATAGTTCCATAACTACTCCGGTTATTCAGCACTGCACATGGTATGCAGTTATACATCTTCCCATCAATGCAATGCATCCATAAAGCACAAGTATTGTGGTTCTCGCTACCTTCCAAGGAGAAGAATGACTGCCAACAGCATAGATTCAAACTACAATATTAGCATATCAATATACATTCTTACCCATTTGAAGAAGATAGTCAGGCACTCTATCATACACCTTGAGTGCAATCAGAATAACGACTAAATTAGGAAGAAAAATTATGTATACTTTCAAACAGTTCCAAACCTCTTACAGATCAAGCTACCAAAAAAAAAAATGGAAATTCAAGCAACAATCAAATGAGTAGCTGACCAAAAAAATAAGATGTACGTATTGATTCTTGAAGGTCTTTCAATACAAATGACAGAGAGAGAAACAAAATCTGTGTTTCCAGAATACAACAAAATATCACCCAAAATTATAAATTATCTCTCAAGAATAAGAACACTCAGACCCTCAACCTGAAATTATTTTCGATTTTACAAACTCTCTCCCCCCCCCCAATTTTCGTCCCTCTGGCTATGTGTATATGTCTCTCCTTTTCCTTTTTGTGCTCGAAAAATCCCCCCCTTTTTGTTGTTGCGTTCTTGAGGCTTTATAAAGACGAACATATGCCTATCTTCTGCATCAATCTTCGCTTACCTGTGAATGAAATCAGATCCGATTAGTGCTTGATTTGAGGATGAAAAAAGAAAGGAAAGATACCTACCTCGCGCAACTCGCGGGATTGAGAATGAGAACGCGATTTGGAATAAGAAAGTAACGTTTGGGACCTTGATTTGGTCATGAAGATGATTGATGATGCGCGATTTCCCTCTTGGTAGAGAACTGAAGTTGCCGCGGCTAGGGTTCTAGGTGAAAGGGGAAGGAGAAACTGGGTTAGGGAAAAGATAAAACGGGTTTGGGTAGTGGGTCAACAGCTGGTCTGGTTTGAGTCCAAAAGACTTTATTTATTTTTTTCTTCTTTTTGTTTTTTTTTCCTTTACTAATAGAACAAACAAGACTAAATGATTAAATAAAATGTCTCTGTTTTACTTTTCTACGACAAGTTGCAACAAAATATTTTGCGTTTTTTCTTTTTTTATTTCCTCAGACTAAGAAAACTCCACTCCTTTTTATTTTATTTTTTTTTTTTCAAAAAAAGACATTTTTATGATTTTGACTCTTTTTATTTTTTTTGGATTTTTTTCTAAATTTAAGTGAAAAACAAAAGGGACCCGGTCAAAATGGGATGTTCACAGGAAGGATAGTACATTTAAGTATAGAGTGAGATGCAAGAAGCCTAAGGACACGATCTAACATTGAGGGGTGCTTTCGGGTTCTTGCAGGAAAGCTGAGATGCAATCTCCTTAGCAGATAGCTTAGCACCTGGACCTGCTTTTTGTAAGACGTCAAAAACACCAAGCTCACTTGCGGATTGCAATGACATGGAAATCACATGAGTTTCCAAGCTCCATAGCATAAGAGAAGTCTTCTTCATTTTCTAATTCTTGTGTTTGTTTGTGGCTTTCACCATCAACAAATTTGGAATTCTGAAGGATATGGGTGTTCTCTAAACTCGCCATGGCTACTCAACTTATTAGATATATAGTTAGTTGGAGAGATTAGTTAGTTTGTTAATAATTAGTTGTTAGATCATCAGCCTATATAAAGGCTTGATGTACTCATTTGTAATCAATTTCTCATTCAATCAATTCTACATTTCATATTCTCTCTTAATTATTCTTCCTTCTTTTATAGGTTCTACCATGTTTCCTAACATGGTATCAGAAAGATATCATCACCTTGAATTTTGCCGCTGCAATTTTTTCTTCTCGTTTTCCTTTTCTTTTTCTCACCTTCAAACACATTTTTAACTCTTAGTTTATTTCATTTTCTTTCTTACATTTTCGCGAGAAAATTCCAAACCCCACACAAGAACCTAGCCTCTCTCAGTTCTTCCAAGAAGTTGATGGAATCAAGGTTGAAATGGGAGAGATCACCAATCTCTTATAGCATGTTTGGAAACCTACCAAAATCACGTCAACCATCAGAAGCTACAAATTGTAGCTTCTGAATTTTCACGTCTTGGACGTGATTTGTGGTATCTCACCACCCATCCAAACATGCTATTATTTGATCTTCGTGAATGAAGAGACAAAATTCACCCACAATGCCAATGTCCTACGTGGCCTAAGGGACTTTATGGAATTCTAACATAGTTCTTGACCAATCCATCATAGACAATCTCAGCATATCAGAGTCCTACAAAGAGGGAAGTCATTTTGCATTGCAATTGGATTCTTCGACAACCCTGTTGTGATCAAGACCGAGGAGTTGAGTTCCTCACCCACCAAGATTCACCTCAACATTAAAACCGCTTCGTTCAAAGTGCCTTTTTTAGATCAATTCTTGGTTTACTATATTGTTCAAGTTTCACCACTAAATTCCAATTTCTTGAATAATTTTTTTTTTTCATATTGTTGTAAGTCAGCCTTTATGGTTAAGCAATATTGATATTTTTTTCTTGCTTCTGCCCATGGTGGTGGTTAAGCGTTTAATTTGCCTTAAAAATTGGCATTGATATTTGGAGACCTATAGAGCCCATTTTGGAGCGACTTTTGACTAGTGTTAATTCCAGCGAGTTAGCTCATTTCATATACAAATTCATTTTTTTGCCAACGTTCATTCTGGCAAAATTCATTTCATTTTGGAACGAGATCATGGAGACGCTGAAAGAAGATTGACGAGGCCCAAAAGAAGGTCGAAGACTTCTCGGATATATGAACTTCGGCCGTTGCCTCTATCATTTTCAGATTTTTTCTTGATTAACCGATGTAATTCCGGCTTGTATTTTTTTTTTAGATTCATTTCTTGATTGTTGCAAATTCCCAAGCTTAAAGTGCTAGCACTTCCAGCTTGCGGGGGGCTATTAAATATATAGTTAGTTGGAGAGATTAGTTAATTTGTTAATAATTAGTTGTTAGATCATTTGCCTATATAAAGGCTTGATGTACTCATTTGTAATCAACTTCTCATTCAATCAATTCTACATTTCACATTCTCTATTAATTATTCTTCCTTCTTTTATAGGTTCTACCGTGTTTCCTAACACAACTTGTAAAGTGGAAAATGTTTTCTTAATCGTTGGTTGAGATATCATGTGAATATCACATAGGCAAGGGTATATTACTCAAGGGGTACCATAAAATCTTCCTAAAATAAATGCATTAAATAAGTATATATATATATAAATAAAAGGGGTATGATCTAAAGATGTAGATGTGGGTGGATGTCTCGCCTTGTCTTTTTTTTCATTTCATTTTTACAAACGCAAGCTATAACATCGCATTCAATATCGTGCTTAATGTGGCATTTTGGCCAATGTTAATTTCAAAGACAAAGTGTTAATAATTTAGGCATCCGAATGGTCCTCTCAAAAATCGATTTATGAGGGGGTGGTCTACCCAGCTATATAAGCAACGGCCAGACTCGTTAACCACTCGATGTGGGACTCGCAACATGCCCCCTCGAGCCTGGGCTCGTCACCACAAGCGAGGGCTAGCGGCACTATCTACACCACCGGACAGAATGTGGCTCTGATACCATGTTAAGAATTTAGGCATCCGAATGGTCCCCTCAAAAACCGGCTTATGAGGGGGTGGTATACCTAACTATATAAGCAATGGCCAGGCTCGTTAACCACCCGATGTGGGACTCGCAACACAAAGACTTGATAGTTTATATCATTATTAATCTTTTAAGAAGAATTAAGGATATTGGTTAAGGAATAAAAAGCATAAATTTATCGTTGGAAAGTGGTGCATTCAATATTTGATGGAGTGTTCAATTTAGTTTTTTCATAAAGATTTGTTTTTATTGGAATCCTTAACCAATGTACTTAGGACACTGGTTAATTAGTGGTTAGCAACACCCATCTTTTAATAGCTCTTTTTAACTAAGTGTCCATTTGGTTTAGATTCTGGAGAGGCCAAAATCAGTTCTAGGAGCAAAAACAAGGTCACTAGAAGTGAAAGTTACTCTTCTTGTGTTTGGGTGGAAAATCGTGGTGGATAGAATTGATTCTAGGGTAGGTAGAATTGATTCTGATAGAAGCAAGAATTTCTAGCTTTTGGGTTGAATAAAATCAATTATGAGTTTGGGACTAACAAAATTCTTTATATTTATACATCAAAAGTGATTATACTTTTATCATCCAAACGAAATCAATTCTTATGAAACACACTATTTTAAAATCAATTATTCATAATCAATTCTATGAAAAAGCACGCTATCACATTCAACATCGTGTTTTGATCATTTTGCCATAGTTAGTTAATGATGGGTAAATGTGTTAAAATGTGATAAAACATAATATTTTATAAATATAGAACGTGAAATTAAAAAACGAGAATTTTAATTTTATTAAAAGAGTGAAAAAAGTAGAACATAACGCTTGGTTTAATTTAATTTTGTTCCATGCCAAATGCTACCTTAATTTTAAATATTAAGACAAGATAGTTCATCTTCTTTACCCATTAATGTTAAAATTAATACACGTCGTTATTATTTTTTTCTTCTTATTTTTTGTGTGACTAAATGTAACGTTCTAATTTCTAAAAGATATATGTGATATATCCTTTAAAATAAAATACATTTAATATTATATTATTAGTAATAATGTTCTACTAATATTATTATTAATCAGCGACATGTTCAGAAAACATGAGTGGAACAAGCTTAAATATATAAAAATAAGAGTTTTAATGACCAATATCCTAAGGACACTGGTTAAGGAACCCATAAAAAGTAAGTTTTTATTAAAAGTCTAAGTGTCTAACATCTTACAATATTAAATATATTATTTTTTAATAAAAATTTTTTTTTTTTAATTCTTTAATCAAGATCCTTAGAATACTGATTGGCATTCTTTTGAAAATAAATATAAGTATGTAGCAGAAAACTTTACAAGATACCCGAAACTAGTTGTTAGTTAGTTTAGTTTGTTAGACAGATATTCTAGTTAGTTAGTTTAGTTAGTTAAACAATTAATGTAGTTAGTTAGACATTTAATGCAGTTTAGGCAGTTAGTTAGATAGTTATTATAAGGAGAATGCTAACGAGTGTCTTAAAAACACTTCTTAAGGAAGCAAGAAAAAAGTTTTTCATTGAAAATTGATGTATTTAATATTTGAAGAGATATATACTCTCTCCGGTCCTTATTATAAGCAAAAAAATCCAAAAATTTTTGGTCAAATATATAAGCAAATTTCAACTACTTCCATCATATTTAATAATATTGTTCCTAAAATACCTTTCATTTAATATCAATTTTGTTTTTCAATAACTCAATGTAGGATGCATTTAATAAAAATTGAAGTTTTCTATGAAGGTTACTTTAGGTAATACCCTTAATTTTTTAACAACATTAAATAAGATTAACCAACTTCCTTAATATATATATATATTCCATTTAAGTTTTATTTATAATAGAGACCAAAATAATATTTAGTTTCTAATAAAAAGTTATATTTTTTTATTTTCTTAAAAAATATCCTTACAATACTTATTAACATAATCCTTAAAAATATTTATTGGCATGACCCTTATTCTAATTATCTCTCCTATCGTCTTATCCCTCGACTGATAACGTCTGATTTAGTCGTTTGTTGTCGTAGTATTAATAATACTGTTTTATTCATATTATTACTAATCTTTTAATATCTCTTTTTAAATAAATTGTTGTAAACATTGTCTTTTTACGTTACATTTCTACACAACACGCGATCACTATCGACTTCGTGTTTTGATCATATTGGCCATAGTTAGGTAGTGATGGGTAAATGTGTTAAAATGTGATGGAACATAATATATAAGTTTGTTTTATATTCTTTGACGTGTTTTATAAATATAGAACATGAAATTAAAAAATAGACATTTTAATTTTATTAAAAGAGTGAAAAAAATAGAAGAGAACACTTTGTTTTATTTAATTTTGTTCCATGCCAATGGTACCTTATTTTTATGGATAAAGACAAGATAGTTCATGTTCATTACCAATTAATGTTAAAATTATTACACGTCGTCATTATTTATTTTTTATTATTTTATTATTGATTTAATTACTCTGTAGCTTTCCAACTATTTGAGAATTTTCAAATACCTCCCTCAACTAAAATAATTTATAATTGGATCCTCGAACTTTCAAATACTTTGTAATTGGATTCCTACATTTTAAATGGTTATAATCGGGTCCCTAAACTTATAAATAATTTGTAATTAGGTCTCTCAGGTAAGAGACATTTTAAAAATCTTTGCTATTTTGAGTGATCGAAAAGTTCTATTAACTTTCAAGATAAACAAGAATCTTGTAAGGAGATTATAAGGTGCTCTAATTACATGATTGTTTTGCTACTCCAGGGACCTAATTACAAATTATTTACAGGTTTAGGAATCCGATTACAAAGGTTTAAAATGCAAGGATCTAATTACAAAGTATTTAGAAGTTTGAGAATCAAATTACAAACTTTTTTAGTTTGGAGACTTATTTAAAAATTTTCAAATAATTTAGGGACCTAAAGAGTAATTAAACCTTTATTTTTTGGCTAAATGTAACATTCTAATTTCTAAAATATATACGTGGTATATTCTTTAAAATAATACATGCAATATTATATTATTAGTAATAGTGTTTTGATATTGTCAAAAAAATATATATGATTAAATTGAAATCTTTATAAACAATATTATGGGTCAGTCTTTATTATACTAATTCAAAAACTTTCAGCAGCCTAACTTGGGGAGATTATTGACTTTGGCACACCTCCCCATTTTGTTGATCCCACCCCAACCCATACCCCTTCCCCTCCACTCTTTTCTCCCACCAAAATACCAAAATACTCCAGTTTTAATTTGATATTATTGATGTTAATAATAATTAATTAATAATATCAATAATAATTTATAATTTTATTATTAAACTTTAGTTATGGAAACTATTAATAATATTATATTAAACTATTAATAATTTTATTATTTAAATTTAGTTACCTAAACTATTAATAATATTATATTAAATTATTTATAATTAGTTTAAAATTTAATATTATTGCGGAAACTTTAGCATTACGTATGGAAACCAGGGCCGGCGATAAGGGTGTGCAAGTCGTGCAACAGCACAGGGCCTCAAATTTGGTCCAAAATTTGGGGCCCCCAAAATTTATTTTGACCAAAAAATATATATAATATAAAGACTCGGTTGATGAATTTGCTTCAAAAAGTGTTAGAATGATGACTCTTTTTAAGTAGCTAGAAGGTTGATATTAGCTTGAAGTTGTATTGGTAGGATTTTAATAATCTTCTTTGCATTTATTATCCTGAAGTGGGTGTTTATGATTAGAACAATAACCCCTTTTTGAAATAATATTTAAAATTGTCTTTTTTTTGAAATAATATTTTAAAATAATATTAAATTATTAAAATTGCCTTTTTTTTTTTATTAAGGGCCCAATTTTTAAGATTAAAACGGGGTTCTCAAAATGTTTAAGACGGCCATGATGAAAACTAGGAAAAATATTATAAAACTACTGAAAATAATATAATATACGGAAACTTTACAAATTTACGATAACTAATGGTCCAATTACGGGAACTTTATTAATTACGGAAACTATTATAATATTATGAAAACTGTTAAATTTTTCAGTATGAGATGGAAACTAGTTTTTGTATCATATTAAATATTCCATTCCTGTAACATATTTAATTTTTTTACATTCTTATTAAATCTTTTAATATGTTAGGTCCGTAATATATTAAAAATTCACCAATCAACTTTTCTTCCCATCATACTAAATCTCGTTGGGTGGGGTGAAAAGTTGATGGGTATTTTTGTCAACAAATTGAAAAAAATTGGGGGAGGAATGTGAGAATAATAATATGGGGAGGTGGGAAAATCAATTGCCATCAGTTAACCATTGCATACTTTTCAAATTGCTGTTATACTAATCAAATTTCTTTAATCGTGATAATAATAATAAGTTTTTTTTGTGCACCAAGAGTGTCCCCTAATTTATAGCCGAAAATTAATTCAATTCGAGACATACAGATCACCGAACGGGTACATTTAGCTCTCTCATCAAAGCCTTTTCCACACGGTTAGCAATCGAACCCCGATCAACATGTTTCATGCTTAAGAAACTCAACTATCTATCAACAGTATTGGTTCTTGTTGGTGAGAATAATAATAATAATAAGATAAGAGAGTGTGAAAATATTTTTAATTATTTTTCCACTCTGATAAAAATTTTTTTAATAAAAAGTGTTAGCTCATCCATAAAGTTCTTTGCAGGTGAGATTTTAAGGATCTTTGATCAAATCTTACCTTCACTATTTATAGAGCTAGCTTATTGGAAGCTTACAATGAGAACTAACACAATTAACTGCCTAACAAACTCTAACAGATTTATTTACTCTCCTAATAGCCCCCCACAAACTTTGGGTAACTTAACTTGAGTTTGGATTACATGAATTACCACAATCAGCTTGACTAACTAACAACAAAGAAGGGAGAAAAAAAACATGTAGAAAATAGCCTTTTATACTGATGTAAGCCCAAAGAAAAAAAATTTGGTCCAGCAACTATCCAACATCTAACGCAAATTCCGTGGAGGCCCCGAAAGTCCAATAGGAAGCCTAATAGTAAGTCAAGGCAATTCGATTCATTCAGCAATCACTTCTCAGAAGGTAAACTTAAATGGAGAGGAGGCCGGCAGAGTAACTTCGAAGGTGGGTGGCGTTGCCGGTGACAAAAATAAGAAGAGGAGCAAGAAGAGCTCGAAGACTCGGTGGCGTGGGTGCAAGGTGAACCATTGTCAACAGCGAGCTAAACAGCGAACAACGACGATTTCTGGCGGGATCGAAGATGGCGATGCACACGCTCAGGAGACTAGAGAACCTAACACAGTTTTCGACGGCGAACAATTTGATCATGATCTGTCGTTCCAATGCCTCCATAAGAATGCCAACACCCTTTGTTGATGTCAGGGCCGGCCCAAGCATAAAGCGACCCAAGCCCTTACTTTAGGCCTCTCAAAAAAATAATTTTTTCTTTAGAAAAAAAGCCCACTTTATATTTTTTTATATTATCTTTTTGATATGTTTCATATATCAACAAACATAAGTTAGCCCATTTGGTATAAAAGCTTACTATTAACTGTAAGGTCCAAGGATCAACTCCTTGTTGTGTACAAAATAATTAATACTTTAATTTTTTAAAAAGGCCTCATCACAGAATTTGCTTTAGGCCTCAATAGATGTTGGGCCGGCCCTGGTTGATGTTGTATTCAATGGCAGTGATGGTGCTGGCAGAACTGCAGTTTACTGGAGCCAAAAATAATGGAACCAGATTTGGAGCGAACTCATAAGTGTTTGATCCATATTTGCAGAATAAGTTGATGAAGGAGGAGGTGATGTAATCAGTAAAGACGATGTCGAAGTCGACTTGATGACGATCAAAGGCAGAAGGAACAATCTCTGAAAACACGGAACATTTCAAATATGGTACCAGATTCACCGGTTCTGCATCCACCTGATCAACCTTCTTGAAGAGCTCGGTGTCGAGCTCCTTCAATTTCTTGGCGGTTACAGAGACCGGACCAGCGGTGGTGGAGGACCTGCTGCGATCGACGATGAGTTCCTTCATTGCTCCATCTTTGGCCCAATTATTGCTGCCAAAGAGGAAGTCATAGAAACCAATGTCGGATTCAATATCAAGTGCAACACCATTGTCGAGAGAGATCTGATTGTCATCTTCAAGCTTAGAACACTTGAAGCATGAGGAAAGGTTTTGTCGAGGTGATCCACGACGATGAACGAACATTGTTTGATGCTCTGCACAGAGAACCTGATCTCGACAACGGCGATCATGAGTTACGTCGATGTTGAAGGATGGTGACAGCACAGGTATTGAATCTTCCTCCTTGTTGTTGAAGAAGTATTCAATATCATTGTTCTTGCATTGCCCGGAGGTGATGCTATATTGTTGTTCTGAACAAGGGCTGGAAGGTGATGATCCATGACAGCAATGGCAGTGGAAACCTCAAGGCATTGCTCTGATACCATATGAGGAATCAGAGGCCATGAGGGAAAAGGATTGAAAGCTTGAGAGCTTGGAAAAAGAGATGAAATCTCAAATGGAATCATATTACCAAAGATGATGAAATGAGATACATGAAGCTCTATTTATAGAACTAACTTACTGGAAGCTGACAATGAGAACTAACACAACTAACTGCCTATCAAACTCTAACAGAATTATTTACTCTCCTAATACCCATTTTATGTTATTTGAGCAAAAAGTTAAAGTGACCTTACTTATTCAGGGATGAGGATCTCCTGTCCCATTTTGGTGTATCGCTCTATGTCCCAACCAATAATATCTTACCATGCATTCTACTTTTTCAATTTTAAATAAAATTTTAACTTACATGACAAGATATTATTGGTTGGAACATGAAGTGGTACATCAAAATGGGACAGGTGATCCTCATTCCTCATTCAGATGCGTTTTGCCGTCATAATTTATTAATATCATTTAACTTTTTACCCTAATTTATGAAATTGAGCACATTACACTCCTTTTATCATTAAATTAGAACGTGATCCCGTGCGATGCACGGATGTTTTATGTGTGGGGAATAATATTTTTAATTTTTAATTACCCTAAAAATCAATATATATCTGAAGTTGAAAGAAAAAAAAATACAATTAGAAGAGTGAAAATATATTACTTTCAGTACAATTAAAGCATGAAATATGAAAAAAAAAAAAAAAAGGAATTTTTGTAATTAATAATGCAAACAAATTGTTAAATTATTGACCATTTTGTTTTCATGAGATACATGTAATTTAGATTGCTTAAGATATAAAAAAATAGTTTCGTACAAAAAAAATTCATAAGTAAATAAATATATACTAAAGTATCTAATATTTTAAAGCTGCTAGTATATTGCAGAATTGTAAAAAAATGTGAGTCACGCCTCTTTCATTTTTGTCATAATTACAGCTATATGGATTCATTAAAAGAATATAACTCTTACGTGATACACGTCTGCAGGGAAGATATTCCACCTCATGCTAAATTGTTTTGGTCCACCACTCAAATTTGTCATGTCTTCCGAGAAGTACCCCAAGCAAATTGAACAGGGTGGAAATGATATTTGGATTTTTCAGTCCACCACAAATCATTAGAGAAGGAGTGGAAACAGAGCCAGTGTAGGGTAGTTTTTTTTCATATCCTGTAGGGTATACTTCCACTTCCAACTCGGATGATGTTAACTGCACCTATTCGTAAATGTCAGGTCAAACATTATTACTATGTAATTAATTATTAAGAACACAGAGACACAACATCAATTTCACATTTAATTTACATTAGAAGGTCAGAGAAATACAACTTCCCATAAAAACTGAGTTTCAAAATAGAAGACAAACACTTCATGAGATATGCCAGACTCGATTGACTTTTATTGTTACTCTTACGTTTGAGAGGATGGAGTGGGTTGGTTTTTTTTTTTTCTTTTTGCCGTGAAGTAGAGTGGGATGGTTAGTAATGGAGTAAGATGATTAAAAAGACTTAACCAATTGTTTGGGAGTTTAATAAATAATGGAGTGCGATGGTTTAGGATGGTATTCCAAACCACTCCATCCGACCCAAACCCCTAATTTTTATACCCTCTAAATTGAGATGTTTGAGATTTCCGTGTTAAACTTCCAAACAATGGTGTGATATACTTCTATCATACGAATCCACTCCATCAATAACCACTTCATTACTAACCATTCCACTCCATTTCCTTCAAAACTCCGAAACATAGCCTAAGTGTAATGTACCCCAAATAAAAATAAAGCTTTACAATTTATTCCATAAATACATCTTATTAGATGCAAAAGCATCAAATCATGAGATATGGCCCGCTCGGTTGTCTTTATTTTAACAATAAGTGTAATGTAATCCAAATAAAAATAAAGCTTTACAATTTTTTCCAAAAACACATCTCATTAGGTGCAAAAGCATCAAATCATTTAGGATTCAAATATCGTCATGTCTAATTGATCAAGGGAGCTACTGTCTAATTGATCAAGGGAGCTACTGTACCTCTCAAGAAATATCCATACCTAATCGATGACCCTTTTCCAACTTGCACATCTCCAATGGTGGAGCCACTTATTGCAACAAATACATCCTTATCAACATCAGGATCCATGTAAAAATGATCATTAGAGTTTGATGCCTAGACACTAAACATGATAAGGAAGAAGATTAGTCAATATATTTCAAGGCAAATGGCAAAACTGTAAATACAGAACATTATTTTATTTTTATGCAAGTTTAATTGTAAACTACTCATAACACTAATAAATGAGCAATGAATTATAGTAATTACTAAGAGACTTAGCAAGATAATCTATCAAAAAATTCTTACATTGCCAGAGACATTATTTTTGCCACGATCAAGAATGCTGCACAGCAGGCAGAAAACAATTACAATCGGGCGTGCTGGCACCCTTGCAGTCTTCCCGGTAGTTCCAAGGGTTGAAATATTTTCTAAATATTGCAATTGTTGGTAGATTTTTTAACACCATCAAGCAAAAGTGCAAAACAAATTATTTAACAGCATTTCAGTTTACATTGGAATCATATTAGATTATGATAATTCAGTTGCAATCAATTGCCATGATACAATAAAACAACAAAAAAATAATATAAAATTAAAAAATCACCACTAAACTTTACATCGGAGCATTCATTGACATAGTAAACCAACAATCGGTGTCTGGATGGTGTAAAAAGTATAAAATAAATCATATCCTGCTTTGATGAAAGAAAATTCTCGGGCTGCCAAAAAGTGAAGAAACTATTAAATATCAAAGAAATTTAAAAAACAATATATAAAGTCAATAGTTATACGAAAAACAAAACTAAGCACTCACCTAGTAAAAAATTACTACTCCAATATTATAAAACCTTGCCAAATTTGCCACACCATAAAACATTTTACCTCCATTCCACTATCATTTCATACATACGAAGCACGCTCCCATTTTGGGTATGTTAATCCAACTATGTTTACCTTTAAATTACACAAAAAGAAATAAAACAGTATTCAATCCATTAAATGTGTATATATACTTCATCTGATATAGAAAATCATGGGACCAAAAAAGATAAAAAAAAAATTAATGCATTCAATCAAAACATACACAGCTCAGTAGATATGTATATATATTTCATCGGATATAGAACATGGTAACAAAAAAAATTTCTTTCAAAATTCTTAGTCAACAAATGGAACCAAAAATTGTGATTCTGTTCGAGAAATTAGTCACCAAACCCAGTATAAATAATTCAAGTAACATAAACCACACACAAAAAAAAAAAGGAAAATACTTCAGGTAAATACACATAAATCTTTACAAAATAATGAGAAAAAAAAAACAAGCATACCTTGAAATGTGAAAGATGATGCCACATGGTGCGATTAAAATTAAATGAAACAAAAACCCAGACCACACAAGAAGATGAATAATTAGCGACCCCAGCAGCAAACATCACTTGTTTAGAGTGGCAAGAAAATAGAAAAAAAATATATAAAAAACCAAAAGAAGAAGAAGAGGGTCCATACTCCATACATTACGCAAAAAATCAATGAAAGACAACTCACCAAACGAAAACGCACCGTGCCCCTTGCTTATTCGATCTGACATGAAATCAGAAGCCATGTTAAAAAAGAAGAACAATAAATGAAACCATGAGTCCGATAGTAAATAGGAGATGAGGAAATTAAGAACAGAAATAATACATAACTCATGGATTACAAGGGAGTCCAAAAATATGAATCCTATGTTTTAGGAGAAAGGGAAACAAAAACCAGTGAGAAAGGGAGAGGAACAGGAACAATCTGAAACCCAAAAAATGAAAAATGGGAAAACAACCAACAATGGAAAAGCAAAAGACAACCCCATACCATTTCTGCGAAGCAAAGCACACCCAAGAAATATATTGTCGAAGCTATGATGCCAAGGATGTGAAACGGTGGACAAAATGATTGAGCGTTAATTACAAATAAAAACTCCTATCAACGATTAAAACACACCGAAAACCTACTGATAAAAAAACATACCAAAAACCTTGCACAACGATAACTAAAAACAAACGGTGGAGACTCTTTCTCTGGACTATAGTTCGATTCCATAGTAATTAAAAGTTAATGAAATCCCACTCCCCAATTAATGACCCAGTATTGAATTCCAAATTTTAAAAATATGAGAAGAAAATATTTTGATGAGTATCCAAAGACAATTAATACATTTAACAAAAAAAAATTATTTTTTTACATAAGTGATTTTACAAAACTGTCCCAATCACTACTCTTTTTTTATATATAAAGATGTTGCAATCTTCCTCTTTCTATTAAAGTTAAATTTTATTTTAATATAATCAAAACAAACTACCAAAACTACCCATCTAATTTCTTCTTCCTCCGAAACCATTTGCACCATTACACAACCATTTTGATTTTTGAAAGCACCCGCCATCCTACGTGCGAATACAATTACAACATTTAGATTTACACCTTAAAAGACATCTCTATCACTCAATGTATATCAAGGAAAGGAAAGCACATCTGATATAGTGCGGAAATTGGCCCACAAATAGCAAAAAAAAGGCAGAGATACAATAATTAAATTAACAATATGTCATCTATATTTGGACACATTCTCACCCCGTTTTTTGCATGTTCAATTTCTTCCATACATAAGTCGGCATTCCGTCGCGTAAAGATTTTAGAAAAAATAAAATAACTCCAATCAAATATGAGGCCGTAATTTATTTTCTTCAAATTTTATAATCTCAGCGTTGAAGAGTTGGTTTTGATCAAATTAGAGATGTGAACCGGTCAAAATAAGTGCACAAATTGCCTCCGACTTACTAAATAAAATACTAAAACAAAATATTTATTATCTTAATTATCATAAGTTTAAATATCTATGTCACAATTATGATAAAATAAATAATGTTTATTTTAATTAAAATGTAAATCCAGCAAGGATTTTTTTCAAAAATGATTATAAAATGAAGATCAAGCATGATTTGGGGAGTATGGATTGAGTTAAAATAATTATTTCAGGGTTTAATATATTTGTTTTGTTCTTTCTTATTTCCAATTTTCGATATGTTAAAGAAACACATACATTAACTGAATTCATATGCTATTACCCCACTGCTACAACTTTGAATTAGCATAATAATAATCAGCGAAGGAGCCATGGAATGGTTAAGCCTTGAACATGTCCACGCAGGTTTCTTTTGAAAGTCCTCTGTTCCAGAACTTCTGGTAGTATTCACTGTATGCAAAGTTCCTGTACTGAGGAGGATGACCATGGTCTACGAGTTGGAGAGCTGGTCCTATCACTGCATCTGGTGATGGGCAGTAAAATGTTGGAATGGACATCCTCTCCTTCACACAATTCACCACAGCACGATGCAGCACACTCTTGTACCTATCATTGCTTATCACCTTCCACAAATCAAATGACACATGTTTTCACTTCTGTCTTCTTCACTAATGCATGTCATTTGAATAATCTGAATATGACGACTAAATGATCATTCATTTATATTTATATATAATATATTTATTTTAATTTTATATATAATACATGATTTAAGATAATATCTAGAGAAAATTATAGTGAAATTTCTGAAATTTAACTTAATTAAATCTGAGTATTCATTTTATTTTAAAAATTAAATCGACCTACCTTCACGTTTATATATACTAGGTTAAAGTAATAATTTGGTCCCTATATGTGACACAGATTTTTCATTTAGTCCTTATTCCTAAAAAATTTGGAAATGAGCCTCAATATGTGTAAATGTTAGCAAATTTGGTCTCTATATGTGCAAACGTTAGCAAATTCGTCTCTGCTGTCATCAAATTGGTCCTTATACGTGACATAAATTTTTGATTTGGTCCCTAAACCTGAAAAAAAAAAATCGTTCCTTATATGTACAATCAATAATAATTTTGTCCCTGCCATCTATCTAGAAGCTCGGACCCAACTAAAGATTCTTTTCTTATTGAATATTTTCTATATATTATATCGATCTATTTCTTTTATTGAGAGTAAAAGTTGTATGATTTGATCCATAAATGATTTTATGTTCTGAAATTATCCAAGTTGACTCTCAATAGAAGAAATAGATTGATATAATATATGAAAAATAATCAATATGAAAAGAATTTTTATTTAGGTTCGAACACCTTGGCAGACAATAAAGACAAAATTATTATCGATTTCACATACAGCAACCAATTTAATTTTTTTTTTCAAGTTTAGGGACTAAATCAAAAATTTATGTCACAGATAAAGATTAATTTGCTAACCGCAAGGACGAATTTGCAAACATTTGCACATTTAGGGACCAAATTTGCTACCTTAACACACATGTAGAGACTTATTTCCAAATTGTTTACGTATGGAAACTAAATGAAAAATCTGTATCACGTATAGGGATCAAATTACTACTTTAACCTATATATTATCATTAAATTTAGGACAAAACTTAGGTACAGTTCTATTAATGTTTGTTGTGTTGTTTTCCAATGAGAAAAAACATATATAAGTATAACAACTCATCACTAAAAATATAATATGTGTAATGGCTACTACACATGTCTTATTCTCATTGAAAAAGAACACTATATGCACCTATAAAATATTACCTAAGTTTTGCCCTTAAATTTATCGGGTGATATTCAAATTACATTAATCTCCCTTAAAATGAATGTGACCATAACTTTTAAAAGAAGGGATACTAAATATTGTTAGAGTTCAATTTTAAAACATGGTCAATGTAAAAAAAAAAAATCTAATCAACCAATCAAAAATTATTTCATGTCTCACTTTTAAGATAGTTATTATAATGATTAAAAAAATATTATAAGAATAAAATATTTTTAATAACGTAACATGATAATCTATGATTATCTGAGAATGTAAGAAATCTTTACACTGCATACCAATTAAATCTATATAATTAAATAAAATTCAAATAAAAAAGTCAATATAATTTTCTCATGCACACAAATCTCAATAATTCATTTTCCATTTTGTTTTAAAATTATTATTATACGATGATATCCATGTCATTTCGTAAATATATGTTTTTTCTTTCTTCACTTTCTACCTAATCAAATAAGAGGAGAAAAAAAATTCAATTTTCTTTTCTTTCATTTTCTCTCCTACTAAACAATTAAATAATCATCTCATCTTCTATTCATTTTCTTTTCTTATCCTTTATTTTCTCTCATTTTCTTTTTATTCACCAAACACTGTATAAGTCTGGTGTTTGGACTGTGAAAAAACATTTCCCTTTTCATTGAAGGGTCTCATCGCATTGACAAATATATATATATATTATTAGGTGACGTACCTCACTAAAATACATGAACAAAGCAAAGTAATGACGTGGGTTAGTACCTGAATTTGGTCCCCAATGTTGACGGTGAAGGTGTTAGGAACAGGATTAACAGCCACCCAGTCGGCATCTTTGAGTACCTGCAAGCCAGGGACGTCATCTTGGAGCAGAATGGTAATGACATTAGGATCAGCATGGCCAGGCAAGCCATACGTCAGCTCTGGCTCCGGACAAGGAGGGTAGTAGTTGATTGCCATGTGCTGTCCGTGCTTCCCTAATGCCTTGTCAATGTACTCCTTCTCTAACCCCAAACTTTCAGATATAGCCTCCACCAATTTCAGCGATAATTTTCTCACATTTCGGCAGTATTCTGCAGCATGTTCTCTACACAAGTACCCAACAAAAATAATTGAAGTTAATATCAAGGGGTACAGTTCAGATCCTAATTTCCGCATTATTTTTTCTTTTTCTAATTCAAAAAAGATGAATTTTAGCCTAAGATATATAGACAGTATCCATATTTTTAAAGTTCAAAGATTTGTATAACTCATTAAATACTTAATTATACTATATTTTTAGACATTAACACATTTGTTTATGATTAATTATATATTTATCTCTCTTATCATCTCTCTTAAAGCATCTCTAATAGAAGTTACTTAAGAAATACAAATTGATTCTTACATGCACGATAGTATTATTAGAGCATCGATCGATAACATGACATCCCGTTGTAAATATCGTTGTTTATAGAAACAATTGTTTTTTAAGGAACATTCTAACTTTTTAGATAGAATTGTATCATTGAAATGAAGAATTATTTAAATAATGTGATATGATGAAGTCCATAAAAAGAGAATTTATGCAATTATAATGAATTGCACCATTAAAAATGCTATTAGGAATCAAAGTGGAACACCTTATGGAATCTCTCATACAGTTGGTGTCACATATATAAAGGTGGAAAAATGTACCACATATAACACACTTCCGAAATTGATAGACACACTTGTTAAATTGATCTGCTTTATGTACCTGAAAGATGGTGGGTTGGAAGGCCACTCATGGATGTAATCCTCAAGAGGATGGCAGTGAAATCTAAGGTAGTCCCTCCAGTTGGCAACTTTCTCAGTCTTCACATTGAAACTTGTGGACAGCCTGGTTGTCTTCAATGGGTCATCAGAGTAATTCTTCAATCTCTCACTCTCTGGCAGATGGAAAAATTCCTTTGACACATTCACCATGTTGCTAACCACACCCTCTGGAACTCCATGGTTCATAATCTTCAAAAATTACAGTAACATATTAAAGATCAAAGCTTTTCATTTAAGCTCAATTGAATGACGTCAGTTGCATATTTGGGTAGATGTGTTAACCGTGATCCTATGCCCGGGGCAAATATTTATTTTATTTTATTTTAGTTTTAAGAGACTATGCATTTAATTATATGAAAATTTTAAAAAATGTCCAAGATTTATTTAAGCATAGAGTTGGGAATTGTGATGTCGCGGGATGAGGATTTTATTGTCCCATTTTTATGTATCATATTTTATTCTCATCAATAATAACTTATAAAATATTTTATTTTTTTAAAATTATATAAGAAAAGTCAACTTATATGATGAAAATAAGATATGATATATCAAAATAAAATAATAGATATTCGTCCGACGCCGTCAGCCCCCTCTGACAAATGAATATCTATTGTCTCACCTAGTTGTTATATACTGTGTCTCCTAAATATTATCTTATCACATCGATTTAATTTCTAATATTTTTTTTTCAACAAGTAGTTTGTTTTCTAACCTCACCAGAAATATTTAACTGATGTGATGATGTGATAAGATAGGGTTGGAGCACGTGATATATGACACCAAAATGAAACAATACAATGAATAGATCTTCATTCCCTTCGCACCGATAAGTTATTCTATATACTCTTGAAGTATTACACTATTCCAATTAAATTGTAACACCTGATATGATATAACCATAAAACTTAATGAATTAAAATAAGTTTTTAAAATCAGATTCAATCAATTACAAAGCTGTCAAAAGTAATTATTCTGAAAATATGTTAAAATTTCTCCCTTGGCTCCATTCCTGGGTGAACAATGATTAAACTTTCATTCACAGTCGACACAGCATAATTATGATACAAATCCTTGATATGTACCTGAAAAAATCCGTAATTTTGACAAGCATGGCCAATCTTTCGGATGATGTCAGAGCGATTCGGCCCATCAAGGCCATGGAGGTCGATAAGAGGAATGGAAGCATCTGAGGAATGAACATCTTGAAGATTTGGACGTTCATCAAGAGGCCTGATGAAATTAGAGGGGACATGGCTCACAGTAGAAGCGAGGTCTGATAGGAGTGGCTTTGAGTTGATGGTGGCCATCGAATTAATTAGCACAATCTATGTCAGCTATTGTTGCTTGCTTGATGCATGGAAATGGATGAGATGAGGCAGAAGCACTTGCATTCATTTATAATACCTGTGCGGCCACATTCATTTCATTTATAATGAAGTTGTATTTGTTAGGGATGGGTCCATGCTTGCGTTATGGTCTGACTTCATTCTAAGAGTCTAAGAGATCAGCATTGATGACGTAAGAACAATAGATTTTTTTTGTGTACCGCCTCGAACCGCAATTGCTGCAGTTGATCTCATCTACGACTTGGTAACTTCGAAATGGTATATAATTTTGATTATAATTTAATATTATTAAATAATTAGACATCATAAAAATTGATAATTTATAAATTATGTGTATTTATTACTCAATTTGAGTAAATATCATAATCTGGTTCCTAAAATTACAGGATCGTATCCACTTAGTCTTCATATTTCTTGATATTATAGAAAGTTAATCAGATTTATCTTTCCGTTGATATTTGCATGATCTATAATAACATTAAGTTGGTAATATCAAGGATGCATTTGAAACTAAGTGAATAATGTCAGGGATGTATTTATTAACGGATCCAAATGGAGGGACGAACCTCATTTAACATTTTACAATTCCAACGATCATTTTGAAATGTCGATAATGTGGGGAACTAAGCTGATACTACTCTACAATTTTAGGGATCAGATTGAATATTTACTCTTATTAATTTACATGAGACACACTTCGATTTAAAATAAGCGTCACTTTAAAAAAATATTTTAGTTTCATTTATATGTTATTTTTTAAAATTAAGAAAATATTAATTATGTTTTTATCTTTTATTTTATTTCTTGGTATGGCTACCAAACAATATGAAAGAAAATATTAACAAAGTGATAATATTTTAAATATTTCAACAACAAATAATTTAGTTACATATATTTACAATTTTCAAAATTAAACCAACTTAATAACTTCATTAGCCTTTTTTTTTATAACCATGTTATAGGTGCGGAATATCCACCACCATTAACAGTAAGTCAGCAACTAATCTCCATCAAAAAACATGTTGGGCACACAAAATGATTCTCCAGGTCTTTTTCATGACTTCACTACCCTTTGTGATTATGTTAAAAAAAATTATTATGAATTGGATGGAATAATAAATTATCAGGATAAGGTTATAATTATAATGGGATTGAAAGCGTATTTACTGTCTTTAATATTTTTAAGTTTTTCTAGCATACTTGTTAAATAATTTAAAATAGTAAGTATGTAATGAAATAAGCAATTATTAAATATTAACAAATCAAATGGTTTAAATTTACAATATGTTAAATGTTAAATTATAATTTTCCATAATATTAAAACATTTAGATTATAATTAACAATTAGATATATAATTAAAAATTAGATATATGTATTAAAAAGTATCAACATGTGGTTGGTCCGAGTGCTAATGAGCTCGGACCCCTTAAACAAATGGTTAGAGGTTCAAAACTTGTTCTTGTGTACAGAGAAAACCGGGTTGGGAGAGGTCAACTCTTCAATATCGTCCAGTATTTCGTGGGATTAGTCTATACAATTGCTTCGAGATCGAGGATACCCTGGGAAACAATATATATATATATATATATATATATATATATAAAGGGGAAATGCTAATTAGTGTCCTGAGGGCTTTGTTTAAGGAATCAAGAAAGGAACCTTTTTATGGGAAAATGATGTATTTAATATATTGAAAAGTGTTACGTAGTTTCCTAATACAAGCTTGCTTTTTGTTGATTTTTTAACCAATACTCTTCCGACACTCATTAGCAAGACCTATATTAAAAAAAGAAAACAACTTGTCCATTGCATTCAATGTATTCATTGCATCCATATTAAATAAATTACAAAATAGGTTTGATTGGTACTAAACGTTTACTTAATTTTTCACATCAGTCCCATAAGTTTTTTTTCTTCAAATTGGCCCTACAGGTTATGTTTCGCTTCCATGTTAGTCCTTTCCGTCAATTTCGACCTTACGGCGTCAGATCAAAAGCCACGTGTCGCACTAAATATCATTGTCATGTCAGCTCAAAACTAACGGCGTTAGGGCGAAATTGACAGAAAGGACTAACATGGAAACGGAATATAACATGCAGGACCAATTTGAAAAAAAAAACTTATGTGACCGATGTGAAAAATTAAATAAACATATAAAACCAATCAACCTTTCACTAGCCTTTTTTTTTATAACCATGTTATAGGTGCGGAGTATCCACCACCGTTAACAGTAAGTCAGTAACTAATCTCCGTCAGAGAACCTGTTGGGCACATAAAATGATTCTCCCCTCCTAATCAGGTATTTTTCATGACTTCACTACCCTTTGTGATTATGTTAAAAAAGTTATTATGAATTGGATGGAATAATAAATTATCAGGATAAAGTTATAATTATAATGGGATGGAAAGCGTATTTACTGTCTTTAATGTTTTTTAAGTTTTTCTAGCATACTTGTTAAATAATTTAAAATAGTAACTGTGTAATGAAATAAGCAATTATTAAATATTAACAAATCAAATGGTTTAAATTTAGAATATGTTAAATGTTAAATTATAATTCTCCATAGTATTAAAACATTTAGATTATAATTAACAATTAGATATATATATATATATACTAGATCTTGTATCCATGCGATGCACGGGAGTAGTACGTTTCAGGAGATTTTGCATTCCTGTCATGGTTGTTTTGTTTTGATTTTTTAAATTTGAGAACACCGACATAATGAAAATAGTGAAAATTTAATATTGTGACAACTTCAAGTATTTCATTATGAAAAATTAGCAATTAGCAATAAAAAACAATGGTGGAAATTTTGAGATACAATACTAAAGTGTAAATAAACGGAAATGCTATTGAAGAGATTATTTATTTAAAGCATATAATTGAATGCTATCATACTAATATTTATTACATATATTGATACAGCCGATTGTTATAAACAAACTTCAACATCAAACTGTAACATCATATTGCTGTGATTATCGTATTTTTCAATCCATCTTAAATAACATGTAAAGCGCAAAACCACAAGAAAAACATTAAAACTGAGAATATCTTAGATTAATAGTTAAATCATCTTCCATACATTTTTCAATTAATCTTTTTCCTGCTTAATTACTTTCAGCACATATTGTTGACGCTATATCCAAAACAATATCCATGTTCTGAGTCACTAATTCTCCTTGCTGCAGTAAGTCCATTAGTTTCTCCATCTACATCAAATGCTACCTTCTCACCCAATTCATAATAATTTCATTAAGACCATTAAGGAAATCAGGCAATAGATCATGTGTGATAGACATATATTAATTTCTCAATGTAATTGAATCAATATAAAGTTGCAAAAATAAAACCATCCCATTAACTACAAAGTTATCGTCTAGGACTAAAAGAAGCAACAATACAATCAACATCCTACAAAGAAATCATTTGAAAAAGGATTTGAATTAGAATGACAAAAAAATAATGATAATATAATAAGAAATAAGTTAGAAGATATAATAATAATAGTAATGAATAAGTTAGAATGCTATAGTTATTTTTTATAACCCACCAAACCATACCGTAACATTTTTACAATTTTTTAACATAATAGTGAGTCCCGAAACAATTGAAATCTCATGGAGTCTCACCACCTTGTTGTTATTAAGGTTCACCACTACCAATGCACGATTTGCAAATCATTAAGTGTTATCAATGAAGTAGGATCACTCTTTCCCCAAAAAATTACAATAATGATAAAAAAAAAAAAGTTCTCCATTGGATTTAACTATAAATTAAAGTGTACCACTATTAACATAAAAGACAATTACAAAAAAGGGAGGTTTTATTATAATATAATACTAAACACATATCTTATGCCAAGAGAAACTTCAAACGAAATCCAATATTTGTGATGTTAAATAGGTAAAGGTTGAGACATGAGATCCTCTACACTCCAAAAGAGCTAAATGGGGATTAATAAAATCTCAAAATAGTTTCAAGTTCCATTTCATCAAAACTGCATCCCAGATGCATGAGTAAGAACTAATTTAACAAAAGAATCAAATGATAAAGAGCCAAATACAGGAGTTTATCAAAAAGTTCAGAACCGATGGAGTATAGTTTGTTTTTATGAATATTACACTATGTTAATTAACCTGCTACCATTAGAATATTTGAATACCTGTTGCACAGATTAGAAATAGCAATTGAAATGCAAGAAAATAATTTCTACAAACATTAGAGATAAAGACTGTATATAAAATGTGACTGCTCAAGTCAGAAGAAAATATAGCATTGTATAAATATATGCTTTGCAAAAGACTTAAAAAGAGATATAATTCAAAGATTAAAACTGACATTCTTTGGTACCTTCACATACTAAACACAATATAAATACAACTAAAAGAAGACGACGATAAACGTACTTTAAACTAATAAGTCAATGGAGATTTTTCACCTAAAAGCCAAAAAGAGACATGGTTTCTAATTCTACTGGAAAGCATAAATACATCTAAGTAATTTAGTATTGAAATTTTCACGAAACAAAGAGCAACATTTGTACTTAAAGTTTGGAAACAAAGGCCTAAACGTCACTCACTCCTCCATAATCACGTAAATATACTTGCAGCTAATTAGCAACATAATTTATTAAGCTTCTGCTCCAGGTGAAGACGCTTAAGCTGGAGATATAAAAATAACTTATTTTATTTTCTCATACATAATAATAGTTCAGATATAATATTTTGATGAGTTTAATTGCTATACACTATCAGTGTAAAGTTTTTTACACAATCAACCAATCAAAAGTCATGGTTTGAATGACTTTTAAGGTAGTTAAGATAAGACTCAATCATTTTCACTCATGTAGCAATTTCTACAGTACAAAAAAATATTTACACTGTCAGTACATAACAATTAAATCCATATTTTGATGGATGTAAGAAATAAGAATACATTTTGTGGCTAACATAATCTTAGTCAATCCTTGTTACCACTGCCAAAGGCCAAAGTGGACTCAATTGTCCAGTAGTTAAGATATTTACTTAGTCAAAATCTTTCAATTGATCAAAAGCAAATCATAGCTAACATAATCTGGCATGTTTGGGCAACATAATCCATATCACATAATCTTGATAAGTAATTTATAGCGAACATAATCGTGATCAGAAATAATTCATAGCTAACATAATCTTGATCAAAAGTAATTCATAGTTGGCAATCCATATCACAAACAAAATAGAAACATTGATTCAATATTCAGTTATCAAACAATAAATATGCAAATCAGTATCACTTAAAAATCAACAACATAACAGTCAAAGAACAAAGTGTAACTTTCAAAGAACAATAACTATAATTGTGTGTTATGCTAGGATATTTCGTATCTAAGAACAATGTTACCCAATAAACATTCTCACAATGTTATTAGAGGCATCTTTTCTCTAACTTCAGTTACTTTGTTCTTCTCTTTCTCCTTGGTGATGTTGATCAGATTAAAGCTTGAATGGTTTGTCGCCGTTTGCAAGAACTGCATGTAAAAAAGAAAAGTTGCCATACCAGCGGGATGCCAGCTGTGCCACAGCTTGAGGTAAACTCCAGTGAATGAAAAGCTGGTTTGTCACAGATAGTTGTTCTTGGTTTGTCTATCTTGCTCTTTCAGTATTGGTTTAAGAAATGGCAAGCAGTTATGGGAGAACTTGATAGCAACCATAGAAAAATAAATGTGAGATGAAGGAGAGAGAAAAGAAAGGGGAAGCAGTTATGGGAGGGAGTGACACGGTTTGAGGGAGTGAAAATTCTATCTTACTTTTCTTTCTTCAAATAATTAGCAATGTCATATTAATATGTTGTCAGAGTAAAATTTGGAAAAATTTGTGTACACCAAAACCTGGTATTGCCATTATAAATTGTTTTAGATTCTCTCCTCAATACTATAGTTTATTTAACAGCATAATTATAGTATTCCCCTGTTCTTGGTGAAAATCGGGTTTACTACATTCCCTTGTATAACGAATTGCATAAGAGCATGAGTTATTATTTCACTTGGATAGATGAAACCATTGTATAACGTTTTTTCATGTTTGCAAACCTATAACTTACACTGAAAATTTTGGAAAAATACGTCTCAAATGATTTATATGAGATTTCTTCAACAAATCTGTGTTTAGGATTAGATGCATATATTAATATTTTTTTATCTATTCTTAATCTTGTTGGCATTCATTAATTTCATGCATAATAGACTCTAAGCTTGAAACATAACAAAATTGTTAGTACAAATTAAAGAAAGACTTCTCCAGAATAATATATTTGGGAATGTCATACCAAAATGAAACACGTGTTAATTGCATTGCATTCTTTACCTTGTCAGCCAAAGATGTCTAGTGGTACAACTGGATTATGATTTAGGATTTTTAGTTTCAACCTCTACTTGCACCAAACTGTACAGGTAGTTAAATCTGGATGTATTGGAGGAATATTTAGATTGCAATCTCTACCATGAAAATCAAATTGGTATAAAGTGAGAATATGTAGTATATGATCCCAATATATTAAGGTTTAGGAACATATACAAAGTCACAGTACTTAAGAAAAAGTTAAAACTTACGAATTTTATGCAGTTAGATCGAAACCTGTGAATAGAAAACAAAATGAGTCACAACCCAATGATACTGGTCTCATAATCAAATCCTTGTCTGAAAGTTCTGTAAGAAAAAAAGACGTCCTATACATCACATTGTCAATATACACCATTCATTAAATGGATGAATTCAGACTTGCAAGAAATATTTAGGCCTCCACTTTCTGAGGGCCTTTTAATTGAGCATTACATTTCAGTGGAACAAATAAGTATTTTCAATTTCAACCACCATAATTGAAATGCATGGTTTTATATATAAAAGAAATTACTTGTTGAAATCTGAGTGTGTCAAGGTCTACTGCTAAGACAAATAAAAGAAATTACTCAAATTATATATATATATATATATACATACACACACACACACACACCAACAGAATTCAACATAAAAAAGGATGGAATGACATGTAAATGAACATTATATATTAGGCCATAAGATACAGGCACACAATCCAGTTAAAGCTATAAATCATTTTTTCCTTTTAACTATGAGAAGTGCATTATTAAAATCTTTTTCAAACCTCCCTACTCAAGCAAAAGGGATGCATTTCTTTGTGCATATGAACATACATGACACAAAAGAAAATACAGAATAAGATGATAAAGTCATGCTAAATAAAATTATCATTAGAGGAACTGCAACTAACCCAGAGAACATCACTGCCTGGGTCAAACTGAACACAGAATTACATTGGAGGAGTACCCAACTGCGCCTTTGTAAAGTAAAGCCTGACATAATCCATAAAGTTCAAATTAAAAAAACACAAAAAAGAAAGAAACATGTATTGCAAGTTTAAAAAAAACAACTAACAGCTATGGATTGGAAAGAAGGCAATTTAGAAATACAGAATAATATTATCGAGGGGGGTTAATAAAAAATTGAAACATGAGAGCCACCGAACCAAACCAATCAATCTTTGGTTTTGAATTTTTAACTTTAAACTAAACATTAAGAATCAGGAAGCATGGAATGCAAGATCGAAAAACTAAATATAGAAAGTCATTATTTAGAATTGAATCCAATCCCAAAAAGCTTTAAAATTGAGTCAAGTACACGCAAACAAAACTCGACCCCATTAACGAAAACTTGAAAAGTGAAATAATGGAAAAGAAGCGAGAGAATTACCCGACTTCGAAAGGATTAAAGGTCCCTTGAACAGAGAAATCGACGATGCCGTTTGAAGAATGCAATATTCTCCAGTGTCTGAACAGGTCTCGAGCCCTGAGATAACTCAACTCCACTCCATGATTCGAAGCAAACGCTCTTTCCACAGTCAGAGTAGTCGGAGATCCATAAACAACCGTCGCTACCGCCATCACCATCACCACCACCACATAGATGAGAATAGCAGCCGCCATTCGTGATGGTTGGTTAGTTAGGTATGTATTTATATATGTATATGTATATATGTATGTGAAAGAAGAAGAATAAAAATGGAATTGAATGGAGACACAAACAAAATACCGCTAATGGCTCAAGGAATTAATGAACAACAAACATAAGAAGAAAGAGTAAAAAAGGGTTGTGGTTGAGGTTGTTGTGCTATATATCGTAATTCCGGAATGGGAGAAAGAGAGAAGACAACAGAGGGAAGCAGAGCAGGTAAAAAGAAAGAAGAAGAAGAAGAATCCCTCTTTTGAGTACCCATAAGGAAGGAGTAACGATCAACTATTGAACGGTCTCTCATCGTTTCGCCTCGATTCCCAACCGAAGTAGACGAAGAGCCAGAAGCAAGAACCCTTCGTTTCGCCTTTTCAATGACGCCTTCAAAAAATAATTACATAATAATTGATATAAATTGCTTAGTTAAATGACCCTTTTTTACCCCCAACACTATATTCAGTAAAGGTTGCCATTTTTAAAAAAAATAAAATAAAAATCATTAACACAAGTGATTTTACTACATTACCCCAGCCACTACTCTTCTTTTAAATATAAAGATATATATATATATATATATATATATATATATATATATTAAAAGGGGAATGCCAATTAGTGCCCTTAGGGCATTGTTTAAGGAATCAAGAAAGGAACCTTTTTATGGAAAAATAATGTATTTAATATATTGAAAAGTGTTACGTAGTTTCCTAATACAAGCTTGCTTTTTGTTGATTTTTTAACTAATACTCTTACGACATTCATTAGCAAGACCCATATTAAAAAAAAAAAAACTTGTCCATTGCATTCAATGTATTCATTGCATCCATATTAAATAAATGGTAAAATAGGTTGATTGGTCCTAAACGTTTACTTAATTTTTCACATCAGTCCCATAAGTTTTTTTCTTCAAATTGATCCTACACATTATGTTTCGCTTCCACGGTAGTCCTTTCCGTCAATTTCGACCTTACGGCGTCAGATCAAAAGCCACGTGTCGCACTAAATATCATTGTCACGTCAGTTCAAAACTAACGGCGTTAGGACGAAATTGACAGAAAGGACTAACATGGAAACGGAATATAACATGCAGGATCAATTTGAAAAAAAAAAAACTTATGAGACCGATGTGAAAAAGTAAATAAACGTATAAAACCAATCAACCTATTTTGTCTAAAAAAATGCATTCATTGCATTCATTGCATCCATATTAAATAAATGCATTCAATGTATTAAAAAAATCAGTATTTAATGGATTTAATTACAATGCACTGATAATGTAAAGAGTTTTTACATTGACAATCAATCATATATTATCACACCATTAAAAATATCTGACTTTTATAGTAACTACTTTAAAAGTCACAAATAAGGTAATATGTGATTCATTAACAGTGTAAAAACCTTTATACTAACATTGTATCAAAATTAAACTTATATTTTATTCATCAAATAATTAGGAAAGATTGGTAGATAATAGTTAAGAAGATTTACAAGTATAAATTGGTATGTAATATCAGTGTAAATATTTTTTATATTGTCAATCAATAATAAATTATCATATCATTAAAAATGTTTGACTTTTATTATAATTAGTTTAATTCATTTTTTGTTTCGTTAGAAAATAGGATGGGAGAATAAGGTAAAGGAGGACCGAAGTGAATGAGAAAAGTAACTTTTTGTGTGTTTGTTGAAGGGAAAATATAGGGAAAAGGGAAAAAATTTTCGGTCAGGCCTACAAAAATAAAATCTCTTCCGTGATGGAGAGATTTCACACCCCAATACTATTTTTCATCCTCCCATTACTACCGATATCTCTCAATATAAAATTTTCAGAAATATTTTATTCACAAGATAAAAATGTCATTATATATTATACACATTTTCTTTCTTATCAATTTTCTCTCCAACCAAACAAACGAAAAGCGAGCAGATAACATTTAATTGTTATGCACTGTTAGTGTAAATATATTTTATATCGTCAACAAATCATAATAAAAACTCTTTTTCTTTCTCTTCCACTTCTTTTCGTTTTCTTTCAATCCAAACAATAAAAAAATCTCTTCATTTTCTATTCATTTTTTCCTCTCTCCTAATAATTGAAGCATTTAACGAGTAAAGCATGATTTGTTTCCTTTCAAATTTACTTTTTTCAAAGAAAGTAATCAAGAAGATTTTGGGAAATATATAATGAAAGTTGAAGCATTGATTTGTTGAAATCTTTTTAAATTGATCAATATTGATTTTCACCATCCTAGCTACCTAGCCACAAAACCCTATAAATCACTAACATATGATTGGTCCGAGTGATAACGAGCTCGGACCCCTTAAGCAAGTGGTCAGGGGTTCGATCTTTGGCTCTTGCGTACGGAAAAAACTTGGTTGAGAGAGGTCAATCTTTAAATGTCGTCCAGTACCTCGAGGGATAAGTGTCAACAATTGCGCTCGGAAGATATTCTATGAAACAAAAAAAAAAAAAAAACCCTATAAATCAATTACAGCAGTCTCACCTATCATCTTAAATTTAATATCTTATCCCACGAACACAAAGAGCCCGTTTTATAGAGAAAAAACTCGTTTTTAAAATAAAAATGCTTTTGAAAATAAAATATGAATGTTTTGATGAGCCTTTAAAAAAAAATAAAAGCAATAAGAAAAACACATTTTAGTGTTTTTATACGATTCCAAGTTTCTAAGAAAAGAAGTTGCAATAAAATAGATGGACAGAATGAAGACCGATCATGTTTTATTGGACAATAATATCACTGCAATAAATATCATAAAAGCCATTTTTATAAAGTTCATTCTAACATAAAACAGCTTATGACGTTTGCTTCTACGTCACAAAAGCTCTTTGTTAAAACGCTCATCGAAACGGGTCCAAGGTCTCACCTCTATCCAAAAACCATCACACTTAGCTTAATAATACACGTATAAAGTATGCGAATTTAGTAAAGAGTTCGATTTCTCATGTTTGGACTTAATACTAGGTCAAACGTCCGATGATTTTAGTAAACAAAATTTGTGGGCTAAGTACGTGGAACTCTGTCTGCGCATCTCGGAAGGAAGAATTTGTGCACTAAACACGTAGGGACTCCGGTGTGCCTTAGTTCTCGAACATAATGTTTTAAATTATTCAAATATAATCTATATTGGAATAAATTTTAGAATAGTGTAAATGAAATAATTATGTTTTAGGGTTTCTATTTATCATAATACAAAAATAAAACTAATTTGTATTCAAGTTAATTATTAAAATGTAATACTTTGAATAAGATATGATACCAATTATATAGAAATATTTTTTCCTAAAAAATTAAATGAAAATAAATAAATAATTAGCGGATTTGGTATTTATAACAATTAGTTAGAAGATTACAGTTAAAATAAAATATTAAAAATAAGCTTGATGTAAGTGATATTTAAAAATAAATGTTCTAATTTAATAAATAAAGATAAATTTATAAGTGATATTTATCTATACACCATAGTGAGTTGCTAGGTGGATTAATAATTATGAAAATCTCACATATTTTTATATCTTTTTTATATTTACTTTATAATTGATCAAATTACTTTTCTTTTGAAAGCAAAATATGTAAAAGACAAAAAAAATATATAAAAAAGTTGTATAATCAAAAAGGATTTTGTCATTAGTCAAGATATCAACAAAAAAAAAAAAGTTTTATCTTAAAAAATTTAAATATAATATTTTTTTATATATTGAATACACTATTTTTTTATATAAAGTTAATTCGTTTTTTATTCTTTATTCAATAGCTTAGGTGTCCATCACCATTTTTTTAATAAAAAAATATTAATGAATGTTCTTAAAACATAAATTAAGAAATATAAAAAACAAATTTTTGCAGAAAATTAATACATTTGTTACATTGGAAAATGTTATCTTAATTTTTTTCACTACAAGTTTTTTTCTTGTATTGATTCTTTAATTAAGATCACCGGTTAACAACACTTATATAAAAGAAATAATTTAACTCATCTAAAATAATTGAAATTCTAAAATAAAAAAATAAAATATTTATTCATCATCAATTTAATTAAGTATTTAGAAATCATAATCTACTAAATGTACCGTATTTCCTCACGAGTGAGGTCCATGCAGGTTAATGCCTCGGTTTCCAAGGTATTTAATTGCTTTGGTCAATTTGTCAGAATGAAGTAGGAGTTTGGCGGAGTCTCGGCTTAGCTCGCAGCTCGAGATTGGCAACAAGTTTACCACGCAATGGATGACTTCATTACCCTTTCGTCACCTGACTACGGCATACAATTATGTCTCATTCATGAAGAGATTTTATTGGTAGTAGTGTTTTTTCTAGAATACTGCAGGATCTTAAAAACATTAATTATGAAATCAAATAAAATAAATTTTCTTGAGAATTAATATATTAAATAATACTAATGAATGTTTTTAGAATATTTTTTAAGAAAATAAAAAATAATAATTTTTTATTAAAAATTAAATATATTATTTCTTTAAATATTAAATATATTAATTTTTAATAAAAAATTTATTTTCTTATTTTCTTAAAGAATTTTCTTAACATACTTGTTAATATTTTTCTAATATATTTAATATTTGAAGGAATGATACATTTAATTTTTTAATAGAAGCTTACACCCTCTGGTCCTTATTATAAGCAAAAAAAAATTCAAAATTTTTGGTCAAATATATAAGCAAATTTCAATTATTTCCATCCTATTTAATGACATTATTCCTAAAATACTCTTCATTTAATACCAATTTTGTTTTTTAATAACTCAATGTGGGATGCATTTAATAAAAATTGAAGTTTTCTATGAAAATTACTTTAGGTAATACCCTTAATTTTTTAACAATATTAAATGAAATTAACCAATTTTCTTAATATATATGTTTCATTTAAATTTTGCTTATAATAAAGATCGGAATAATAATTTTTAGGTTTCATTAAATAATAATATCTTTAGAATACTATTAACTGTTGTTTTTTTGTTTTTCGAACCTATGATGTAATAAATGAAAGATTAATTTCTCATAATACAAGCAAAATTTAAGCGGAAATAGTAATAAGTGAATTTCTCATAATACAAGCAGAATTTAAGCGGAAATAATAATAAGTGAAATACCCCAATAATATTTTTTCATTCACGCAACACATCATGTCTAAGCCCTACCGACCCAAATTTCAGAACCAACAAACGTTGATTTTATCGATATTAATTACTAGCATTAATTTTCTCCAAGTCTTACACTCTTTCCGTCCTATTATATATATCATATTTGATTAAATTATACGATTTAAAAAAATAATAAATGAAAGAAAATAAACAACAATTTTACCAAATTAACATTGCTTATATTTTCTTTATTCTTATAAATTTTGTTATCATTAATGATAAACGACATTCAACGAGAAAAAACAAGTATTCAAAGACATTGATAACAATACAAAATACAGTTATTAATCACTTAAATGTTTCACTTTGAAAATAAAAAAGCGATGGCTTCGATTACTGCATCACATAACAGAATTCTAAAAACATAATATGAGTAAAATTGACAGAAAACATTAATATTATATTAAAAATAGAAAATGACACATATGTTGGGACAAATTTTGTTGGAGTAAATACCCAATTTGGTCCCTGAAATTGTAAGGTCGTATCAACTTAGTCCCCTACATTATCATTTTATCAAAGACTGAGGTATGCAAAAGCATCACTGTAGAATAAGTGATCCCAACTAGGTTGGCACAACAAACCCTACCAATCATTTGCAGCACACCCAAATTTTTTAAAATATAAAATTGAATCAAAAAACATGGGGGACTATAGCCAAAACCCATGAGAAGAAAAGAGTCATCTAAATCTATAGTTAGGCAAGCCTAATCTATTTCTAAAAAAATCTTCCTTTATAAATACAGGAAGTTGATCCCATCAAAAGAATTTTGATTTACAATACTATAAGATGCTAGTTTGTTCGCGCAAGAATTTCCTTCTCTAAAAATATGAGTGACTTGAAACTGCATTCGTGAAGAATAGTGTCTACAATTATTCCATCTGTTCATTAGCTTCCAAGGCACCAATTTACTTGAACCAAAGGCATCAACCACAAGTTTGGAATCACACTCTAACCATAGTTTGTGCCAACCTCTTTGAAAAGCTTCTTCAACTGCAGTCATTGCTGCAGATAGTTTAGCATAAAACGCATGTCTCTTTTCAAAGTAAGAGGAAAAACAACCTCAGAAAGCACATGTGGAATCACGAAAAATCCCCCCAACTGCAGCATGACCCGGAGTACCCCCTGCTGCTCCATCAGTGTTGCATTTTATCCAAGGAGCTAAAGGAGGTTGCCAATCTACTTGTTTGATTGAAGGAGCTTTACATAATTCTTTTGTATTATTTGTACACACTCTTATTTAAAGTATTTTGAAACAATATTATCTTACCTTATTTTTCTCCTCCCCGCTAACTTTTAATAATTGCATATTTGGAATGCTTAATACAAATTGATTAAATGCCTAAACAACTAAGATAAACTAAAAATATTTGAATATTGATGTTACACTACAAGAATTCGGTGGCTTACCTAAGGCCTTTTTCCAACGGCCATTGAGCCCTCGGTAACGTGTTTACCGACGGCTTCAACCGTCAGTAATTAGGTAGTGTGTCATGCTTACAGTTATCGACGGTCTGAGACCGTTGGTACTGGTTTTTTAATTTACTGACGGCTAAGCCTTCGGTAAGGCCGAAGGTAAATTTGGCGCATATTTGTGCAAATTTAAGCACGCGATGTTTCCGACGGCAATAACAGTCAGTAAGGAAAGAAAATAAGTACCGACGGGCAGACCATCGGTAATTGACTTTTAGTATTACGAGACGTAACGTCTCTTTTTGGTGTTACCGACGACCTGTGTCATCGGTAATTAATTTTTCCCTTACCGACGGCCAAGTGATCTTGCATGGTTTCCGACGGCCAAGGGTGGTATTAATTTTCGACCGCTTGAGCCGTCGGTAAGCCGTCGTTAATCCCCACTTAACGCAACCCGTGCATGTTCTCCTCCTCTTTCACTCTCAACCCTCTCCTCTCAGCAACTCTGTTCTCTCCTCTCCTCTCCCGAGCCACCGCGCCACTCCCAACCCTCTCCCAAGCCACCGCGCCCCTCCCTCTTCCTCTCCCAAGCCACCACCCCTCCCCCTCTTCCTCTCCCAAGCCACCGCGTCTCCCCCTGTCCTTCTCCTTCTCTCTATTTTGCGAAGCTTCGGCCACCGCGGCTTCTGTTGGCCAAGCTCCAGCCACCGCACCTCTCCCTGTCCCTCTCCTCTCCATTGTAAGTCCTCTTTTTCTCTACTTCTCTGTCCCTCTTTGTCCATTTCTTTTTTTAATTTTGTTTAATTATTATTAAATTTTTTAGTGGACCAGCAATCGGACCACCATCAGAGCAGCCACTAGAACACCACCACCACAACATCTCTATCTTTCTAGTCCCTTTGCTCCCAAGTTTGCCCAGATTTTTTTTTTGTGATGATTTGATATTCTGAATTTGAGATAAATTGGTTTGTTGATTCTGTTTTATGTTAGAGGATTTGGATAAAAATGAATAAGCCTATATTAACATATGATTAGCATGATGTTGCATGTTATTAGAATGATGTTAACATACTGTTTTGTGTTAGAGGATTTGGATAAAAATGTTGATTACCAATTAAAATAATCTAATTCACAATTAAAATGAAATAATCAAATAATTTAAATTAAATAATAATAATTCAAATAGGAACACTTATCGTAGAATAAATGATTAGGACTTTATGAGAATTTTCATAAGACAAGTTCATAAAATTTAAGGAAGTTCAATTCAAATAAACAAAATTCGAAATTAAAATAAAGATAATTAAATAACAAATAAATAAAGTAATGAAGTGATTATAATAAATTAAAAATAAGAGTAGGAAATTTGGCAGCAGCTCGTGCGACATAGCGAAAATAACTTAAACATTATGTAAATGAGCGCTCTAAGCGCACTCAGGTAATGCCCCTTTTATTTATAGTTTTAAAATATATGCTTTATTATATATTATAAATGTCTTGATTATCTTGTTTGATTATGCATAACTGGAGGAGTTCGAGGAGAGGATGTCTCAGATAATAGCCTCTTCCTCCACCCCTCTTGACCCTGAGGAGGAGAAGCAGCTTGCGCTGCATGTTTGGGCGGAGGTTGTTGGCTGTAAGAAGAAGGGTCATCTGTACGGTGTATGAGACCTTTCCGATAACTATCGGAAAGGGTTTTGCGCTTGGATATCAGCGCCGGAGCATCCACTGGAGCCAGCGCCACACTGATCAGGAGATTGATGAGCTGAGGCGGAGACTAGCTGAGTCCGAGCTGCGTGCCAAGGAGCGTGAGCGTCAGATTGAGTCGTCGATGCACCAGATGCTACAGACCATACAACAAATGCAGTAGCAGCCCCCCATCTTGAGCAGCCGACCGGTCGCACCAGGGACAACGATGATAAGGACTCTTTCGATGATCTTATCCAGTTTCCTCGTCATTATGATAGGGATTATTAGATTTTCATGTTAGTTTTTTTTATTTATATTTCTATTTATTGTAAGGACATATGTTATTTATCATTTGGATATAATTTTAATTTCTTTAATATTATTTTTAATTTTATTTTCCACTATTTATTGAATTAATATTTGTAAATAATTAATAACAAATAAAGTTATTTAATAAATATAAAATATAATTAAATAATAATTAATTAATCAATTAAAATATAAATTTTAAAAAAAATTATATATAGGTCGTCGGTAAAGTGCTTAGCCGTCTGTAATGTGGGTGGGTAAGCTTTCGATAGCCTTTTGCCTTGGCCATTGGTATTCATTACAGAGGACCCTCTTTCTGACGGATTTTTGGCCGTCGGAAAGTTACTATTATCGACGGCTTTTGACCGTCGGTAATGAGCTTTTTTTTGTAGTGTTATAAGGCAAAACTATCATATTTGATATGACATTTTTTTGTGTGCATGAGTGTATCTTTCAGTTTATAGTCAGAGACTAATCCCTTCCGAAACGTAGAAATCACCGAAGTGAAATTACTTCTCTTAACAACGCTTTTTCCATATACATGACAACAATCGAACCTCTAGCAACATGTTTAACGAACTCACCTATCTACTAACTATGTTGGACCTTATGAGCTGGTTTGGTAAAACTAGTGGATAAGCTAGTTGATAGCGGATAGCGAATGAAGTATCTGATAGCGAATGTTCTAGCTTATTGATGTGGAAGTATTTGATAAAACTAACGGTTAAACTAGCTGATAAATATGAAATGACATAAAAGGACATGTGTCTATATCTCTTTATATAAATGTTGTTTATATATAAAAAATTATATATACGTTAGTATTATAAATGTTGAACGTTACTATTATATAAAAATGTTGATATATTATATATAAAAAATTATATAAATGGTAATCTTACCTGTTTATAATACATTATATTACCATATAAAATTATATTGTACATATATGTTATATTATCAAATAAATGTTGTACTAAAATAATACGTTGTATTTTATTATAATACATTATAATAAATATTTATAAATTGAAGAGGGTAAAAATGGAATTAAAATATTTATAATACGTTATATTATCATATAATATTTTATTATAAATCAAAAATGGTTAATGTGAAATTAAAATAAAATAATATAGGTAAAAGAGTGGGGGAAAAAAATCACGCTATAAGCTATAAGCTCAAACGCTAATGCTATAATCTCGTAAAAAATCGTTAATTGTTAATGACAAATACGCTTACCAAATGATGCTAATAACTCATCTACTGTAAGCTATATTCGTTATAAGCTAGTGAATGAGACTTACCAAATAGGCTCTATGTATTTCTTAATATATATTAGTGTGCATGACGATTGACTCATGAAAAGCAGTTTATCCAAAATAATTTGATATCAATTTATTGCTGGGATCGATTTTTTCGTCAAACACAAACAGGAAATTAAGTTTTCCAAACGAATTATTCAAAACATTTATGTTCCTGCTTCAAGGGCCCGGGTTGTTGCATAGCCGGCTTCTTTCGCTGTATGTGCGATTGTATAATCCAAGATACAAGGCAGAGGATAATGGTGTTCAACTGTTCATAGTTTGTAATACCTGTACCTATACCCCTACCACAAACGCCTACCTGCCTGCTCTAGTTGGCCGCATTTTTCAAACATTCAAATATTTCAGCTTCAACTTACTAGAGTGACCAAAATCTATTTGACAATGGGGTGCATGACATGTTGGAACCGACAATTATTCATTGATGTCAATATTGACTTTTGATATTGGATTTGTTATGAATATAGAAAATGGTAAGCAAATTACATTTTTAATAGAAGGATTAAAATTTGAACTTTAGATTAATAAATTGGCAGAATATGTCTTTTTGTTCTCCAACTTATTTTCTATTTTCAATTTAATCTTCTAAGTAATTTTAGTTTTTATTTGTTCCTCTAACTTTTCAAAGTTAGACAAAGTTAGTCCTTGACGTTAAATCTGTATTTTTGTGTAGCATCTTCTTCATCACTTATATAACAAAAACTAAGAAAATATTTCTCTCTTCAACTTTAACCCAATCACTCATCTCAATTTCCTCTCTGCAAATCATCATTTCCAAGTCACACAAGTAGGCGATTTGTGCATTGAACGAAGAGAGAAGTTTGTCGGAAGTAAGATTCCCTAAACCCAAAGGAAATGTGTCATGACCCGAATTTTATAGTCATGACCGGCTGAAAAGGAAAACCTACCACTTCCCTTTCGCAGCCTCACAAGCATATATAAATTCGTTTCATCCAAAGTAAATGATTAGATTCATTAACAACATAAGGAATATAATACATCAGAGTGACTAAAAACTCAAAATTACAAAGTCTTACTAAACTAAAAACAACATAACACCAAGGGTGCAACCCATTACAAAAAGAAAAACTCTCCACATGGCATCCAATGCTCTCAGCGACTTCGCACATACCTACAGCTGAAATATTAAATGTGGGGTGAATCCACTAACTCAGTGAGGGAGTTTCCCCCAAGCACATGCAGTCACACAAAGTAAAGTATGAAAATAAAATCACACAATCAAGCAAGCACTATATCACACAAATAGATAATCATCTCCAAACTACATTTTACAAACATCCATTCATATGCAAAGGATCTCAGAAACAAACAAATATCATATGGACATCTTGTTCCTCAATAGAGTACTTGTGGAATGACTTGCAAAATTTTCTTTTCTCATAACTCATGTCTCGCTCATAAGGGGAAAACATATATATATATATATATATATATATATATATATATATATATATATATATAAGAGATGTATCAAGTGAGAGGAGCAAATCTTAGCATTTGGATCAAACCATGAATGATCAAGATTAGAACATAAAGTCACATGACTTTTTTAAGTGGTCACATGATCACTAACCAACTTTTAATCTTGACCATCCATGTATGATTTTAATGGCCAAGATTTGCTCCTCTCACTCTCACATAAAAAACCCCTCTCACTAGATATGCCCTATATATATATATATATATATATATATATATATATTCATATCAAGTCTTTGGGGTTTCGATTGGGATTGCTCAATAAGGTCCCCCACCTTGACAGTTTTGATTTCGTATCCCAGAGATACTGTCCCCCGTCCAACAACATCCCTCCTCAACTCCGGGGTTGCTCACTAAGGTCTCCAACCTTCACAGTTTTAGCTTATATACTAGAGATACTGCCCCCTCCAGTCGGATAACCAAAGATTCATCAGTCAACATTTGTCAATCCATTCCACTAAGTACTTTTCATAACTTTCAATCACAACAATGTTTGCAACAATACAATCATCACATTTTACATTTAGCATCTCATCATAGTACTCATCAATAAACTAAATAATCTTAGTGAAACACTTCCAAATTTCACAACATATCCTAATATAGGTCAGATTTATGATGCACCCTGAAAATTGGGGTGCACCGGTGCTGCCCAACGTTTCAACCATAAATTTCATAGTAAAAATGTAGTCAACGGTGGTTAGAGAGAGACCTGCTACTTGTTGAGTATATTACATAAAAAAATATTATTTATTTGTAAGTCCTTCTTCCCTTCTTCATTCCTCCACAAATATACCTGATATTTGACAATAAAAGATGATCGTATTAAGAAAGAATTCAAAGAAAGAATTGTAGCTTCAAAAGGAGGGGGAATATTGCGCAAATATAGCAAATCAAGCAATGTGCCACTCGCAAATTCTGGTGAAATCGTAGCTTCAAAAGGAGGGGGAATAAATGATATATTCGAATAAAAAAAATAGTTTCACCAAGAAATATAAAGAGAAGTAGTGTGTCACTCTCACATTCACCAGTGAAACCATTGCTTCAAACAGAGAATAGCTAAAACATATACATGGAAATTCCATTTTTCTCGCTGTTTCCGTTGAAAGATTGAAATTTGCACAGTTTGGAACTCCATTATTTTCTCAATTCAGATTTTCTCAAAGTTATCTGTGTTGGGTCTTTTGTTTAGTGTGTTTTGATTTGGGATGTTGGTAGAGATATGTTTTTTTTTTTTTTTTTTTGTGGATTTTAGCTTAGGTTTCAATCTGCAATTATTATTGTATAAAAAGAAGGAATAAGGAAGAAGATAGGGAAGGACGTTGATCAATTTCCAGGACATCACAAAAATAATTTTTATTTTGTAAATTACAACTAACTTCTTTTGACTTTATTGCAAGTAAGTTCCTGGAACTGGTTTTTTACTTATTAATCCAATTGTAACCTATTATAGCAAGTGAATATTGGCCACCACCGGTGATGCCCAAACCTAATGGCACCACCATAAAATTGACCCCAAATATAAGCTTAAAAAAAGAGTTCTATACTTGATCCCGTATACAGTGTAAATTGAATAACATTGTCCAAGTTCAATTCAATAGGTTTGGGATTGAACTATTAAAAGCAAGTATTACAGTAAAAAAAAAAAAAAGGTAAGAGGGATAGATTATGATTTGTGAGGAAAGTATGCCATGTCCACTAAATCACCATTTATAATAATATCTCCTAATTTTGAAGCATATGAATATAATGTTAACTAGAGAATGATTATTAAATATTAAATTCAAAAACCAAATAGTTAAGGTCTCAAATTAGATCCTCTTAATATCAAAGCTTCCGGTCATATTGTAGCATTCAACAACCTGGGCAATTTGTCAAGTAACCTACCCATAAGTGTCCAAAATCACGAAACTAAAAAAAACAAATCCCAGGCAACCATTCTTCCGATATTTCACATTAACAAAGAAACAATAATAATAATAAAAAAAAAAAAGACAAACCGCCCAGCCTTGCTTTCTTCTCCCATTTTCTTATACCAGCTAGTGTATCAGAGAAAGATGACACACCACCTAGTCATAATCAACCTTACTTAGTTTTATAAAATTTTCTAATCATACGCATGAACCTAATTTAGTAATATATAAAGATACAAACCATAATCAATTATAATCCAATAGATCATATATAGGACACGATATTTGTGAAACCGTAAAGCCACTTTTGTTGGCTTTGGAAGTCAAAAATGCAGTAGGATTTACTGCTAACTTGTGAGATTTTCTTGTACAAATTGGAAGCCATAAATGGAAATGGTTGAAAGTTGAGAATGTGAGAAGGAAATTTATTCCCTTTCTCACGGTGAAGTTCAAGAAGAGGAGGGGGTTGTCACCTATAAATAGAGACCTCCTCCTATGCACTGTAGTATCCCAATCAAGAGTGAGTGTAAGAGAAAAATTCAGAGAGAGAGATAGTTTCTCCTATGAGGTTTCTCCTTGTGTGTATTCTTCTATATTCAAGAGAGGGTGTTATTGTTCTCTCCTTGTATTTAGAGAGAGGTCTTGTAATCTCTTCCACATAGTGAAAATCTTCTACTATTGCCCCGTGGTTTTTCCATTATCTGTTGAGGGTTTTCCACGTAAATATTGTGTGTTCAGTTCCTGTTTTCTCATCTCTTATTTTAGCTGCGTGATATTATTCTGTCACTCTAATACCCAACAGTGGTATCAAAGCCATTGGTTCGTGGTCATTATTCCGCTGCGGCAAACTGATAAGGTGTCGGATTCATAAGAAAATTCTTAGTATGCTCTGTGGTTGCAGTATCATCTGATCTTCCACATCAGAAAAGAATTATTCTTGTTGCTGGAAATAAAGTGTGGTAGTGTGAAAGTGCATGTCTAGGAAAGTTCTGGCTAGGAAAGACTTGGTATTTAAGTGTGTCTATTAGTGACCCACCTCTCTTTCCTGGGAACTTACCTGGTGTACTATTTACGGACTACGGTCACTATTCCAGTATACGGTATTGTTCACAGGAATAATTTGGTGTAAAACCATGGCAGCAAAATTTGAGATTGAGAAGTTCAATGGGAGTAATTTCTCCATGTGGAAATTGAAGATAAGGGCAGTTCTGAGGAAGGATAATTGCCTAGACGCGATTGATGGTAGACCCTCAGATATCACTGATCAAAGGTGGAAAGATATGGATGACAACGCTGTTGCCAATCTGCACCTAGCGATGGCAGACTCAGTGTTGTCAAGTATTGTAGAAAAGAAGACTGCAAAGGAGATTTGGGATGCTCTTATTAAATTGTACGAGGTCAAATCTCTTCATACCAGAATATTCTTGAAGAGAAGACTCTACACTCTTCGAATGATTGAATCCACATTGGTGACAGATCACATCAACACTCTAAATACGCTATTTGCTCAGCTCACAGCGTCAGCTTTTAAAATAGCAGAAAATGAACATGCAGAACTTCCACTTCAAAGCTTACCAGATTCGTATGATCAACTCATCATAAACGTCACAAATAACAATGTTGTTGACTCTCTGCGCTTTGATGATGTTGCCGGTGCTATTCTTGAAGAAGAATCCAGGCGCAAGAATAAAGAAATGTTAGAAAGTTCAAAGCAAGCAGAGGCTTTAACGATGACGAGAGGCAGATCAACGGAACGTGGCTCCAGTGGGAGTCAAAATCATGGTAGATCAAAATCTCGAAGAAAGAAGAATATCAAATGCTACAATTGTGGCATGAGAGGGCACTTGAAGAAGGAGTGTTGGCATAACAAGAAGAATGGAGAGAAAACTTCTGAAGCTTCAACATCTCAAGGATGTGTTGCAAGTACCTTAGATGATGGAGAAATCCTATATAGCGAAGCAGCAACCAGGTCTAAAGGCGGAAGACAACTCAATGATGTCTGGATAATGGATTCAGGTGCAACATGGCACATGACTCCACACTGAGATTGGTTTTGCACTTATGAGCCTGTCTCGGAAGGATCTGTGTTCATGAGAAATGATCATGCCTTAGAAATTGTTGGAGTCGGTACTGTTAGATTAAAGATGCATGATGGTACTGTTCGCAAAATTCAAGGGGTACGACATGTGAAGGGATTGAAGAAGAACTTATTGTCCGTTGGGCAATTGGATAACCTCGGGTGTAAGATCCACACTGAAGGTGGAATCTTAAAAGTAGTGAAAGGCAACCTTGTGGTAATGAAAGCAGAGAAGATCATAAGTAATCTATACATGCTTTTGGGAGATACGTTGCAAGAGGCAGATGCATCAGTTGCAGCAGCAAGCCAACAAGAAACAACGATGATGTGGCATCACAAACTAGGCCATATGTCGGAACGTGGCTTGAAAGTCCTTGCGGAACGCAATCTCTTGTACGGGCTCAAGACGGTAAATTTACCTTTCTGTGAGCACTGTGTGACAAGTAAGCAGCATAGATTGAAGTTTGCTAGAGTAACTACTAAAAGCAAACACATACTGGACTTGATCCACTCTAATGTGTGGGAGTCACCAGAAATATCTCTGGGTGGAGCAAAGTATTTTGTGTCATTTATTGATGATTATTCCAGAAGATTATGGGTGTACCCAATCAAGAAGAAGTCGGATGTGTTTCCAGTATTCAAGGAATTTAAAGCACAAGTGGAGCTTGAAACTGGCAAAAGAATCAAGTGCTTGAGGACAGACAATGGAGGAGAATATGTAGATGGCGATTTTCTAGCATTTTGCAAACATGAGGGTACTGTAAGACAATTCACAGTCGCCCATACACCTCAACAGAATGGTGTAGCAGAGCGGATGAATAGAACTCTCCTGAATAGAACAAGAGCTATGCTGAGAACAACAGGAGTGGCCAAATCTTTCTGGGCAGAAGCAGTCAAAACCGCCTGTTACGTGATAAATCGATCACCATCAACAGCGATTAGTTTAAAGACACCAATGGAGATGTGGAAAGGAAAGCCAGCTGATTATTCTGCTCTACATGTGTTCGGATGTCCTGTGTACGTGATGTACAGTTCCCAAGAAAGAACAAAATTGGATCCAAAATCCAGGAAATGTATATTCTTGGGCTATGCTGACAACGTCAAGGGGTATCGCTTATGGGACCCCATTGCCCGCAAGGTTGTTGTTAGCAGGGATGTAGTCTTTGCAGAAAATGAACTGCAGAGTGAGCAGAAAAATGACAGCACTACCAAAGAAACTACTGTAGTACAAATAGAAAGAAAGTCTGGAGAAGATGATTCTTCTGAGGCAGAACCAGTGCACGAGGAACGAGTACCAGATGAGGCTGATAATATAGAAGTTCGACGATCATCACGTCAGATCAGAACACCATCATGGCACTCAGACTATGTAATGGTAAGCCACGATGCATATTGTCTTCTAACAGAAGAAGGGGAGCCATCAACCTTTCAGGAGGTTGTAAGCAGTTCAGATGCTTCTCTGTGGATGACAACAATGCAAGAAGAAATGGAAGCCTTACATAGAAACAAAACATGGGAACTTGTTGAACCTCCGAAGGGTCGGAAAGCCATTGGGAACAAATGGGTCTATAAGATCAAACGAACTGGCAATAAGTGGAAAGGTATCGTGCAAGACTGGTGGTCAAAGGATATGCTCAGAAAGAAGGTATTGATTTCAATGAGATATTCTCTCCAGTTGTTAGACTCACTACTATCAGAGTAGTGTTGGCCATGTGTGCTGCATTTGATTTACATCTTGAACAGTTAGATGTAAAGACTGCTTTTCTTCATGGAGAACTTGAAGAAGAAATTTATATGCTCCAACCGGAAGGCTTTAAAGAACAAGGCAAAGAAAACTTGGTTTGTAGGTTGACCAAATCTCTGTACGGTCTAAAGCAGGCGCCAAGATGTTGGTACAAGAGATTTAATTCCTTCATAATTAGCCTTGAATACAACAGACTGAGTTCAGACCATTGTACATACTACAAGAGGTTTGATGATAATGATTTTATCATTTTATTGTATGTGGATGACATGTTGGTGGTAGGCCCCACCAAAGATTGAGTCCAAGAATTGAAGGCACGGTTGGCTAGGGAGTTTGATATGAAGGACTTGGGACCCGCAAACAAGATTTTAGGGATGCAAATTCACCGAGACAGAAAAGATAGGAAGGTTTGGCTTTCTCAAAATAATTATCTAAGAAAGGTCTTGTGGCGCTTCAACATGCAAGACTGTAAGCCAATTTCTACCCCACTTCCTGTCAGTTATAAATTATCCTCAAATATGAGTCCTAGCAGCGAAGCGGAGAGGATGGAAATGTCTCGAGTACCGTATGCATCAGCGGTGGGAAGCCTTATGTATGCCATGATATGTTCAAGACCAGACATTGCGCAAGCAGTGGGAGCGGTTAGTCATTTTATGGGAGATCCTGGTAGAGAGCATTGGAATACTGTTAAGAGGATCCTGAGATATATCAAAGGAACCTCAGGTGTTGCATTATGTTATGGAGGATCAGAATTCATTGGCAGGGGTTATGTCGACTCAGATTTTGCAGGTGATCTTGATAAGAGAAAATCTACTACTGGGTATGTGTTTACGCTTGGAGGAGGAGCGGTAAGCTGGTTATCCAAATTACAGACTGTTGCAGCTCTATCTACTACAGAAGCTGAATACATGGCAGCTACCCAAGCATGCAAGGAAGCTATTTGGATTCAAAGGTTAATGGAAGAACTCGGGCACAGGCAACAGCAAATTACTGTGTATTGTGACAGTTAGAGTGCCTTGCACATTGCAAGGAATCCAGCCTTTCATTCCAGGACAAAGCACATAGGTGTTCAATATCAGTTTGTTCGAGAAGTAGTAGAGGAAGGGAGTGTGGATATGCAAAAGATTCACACAAAAGACAACCTAGCAGATGTTATGACGAAGCCAATCAACGCTGACAAGTTTACTTGGTGTCGATCCTCCTATGGCCTATCAGAAACGTAAGCAACAAGAAATTGGCAAGGTAGAGAGATTTTTGAAAGATCACAAAAATGTCTTTAAGTGGGAGATTGTGAAACCGTAAAGCCACTTTTGTTGGCTTTGGAAGTAAAAAATGCAGCAAGATTTACTGCTAACTTGTGAGATTTTCTTGTACAAATTGGAAGCCATAAATGGAGGTGGTTGAAAGTTGAGAATGTGAGAAGGAAATTTATTCCCTTTCTCACAGTGAAGTTCAAGAAGAGGAGGGGGTTGTCATATATAAATAGAGACCTCCTCCTATGCATTGTAGTATCCCAATCAAGAGTGAGTGTGAGAGAAAAATTCAGAGAGAGAGATAGTTTCTCCTGTGAGGTTTCTCCTTGTGTGCATTCTCCTATATTCAAGAGAGGGTGTTATTGTTCTCTCCTTGTATTTAGAGAGAGGTCTTGTAATCTCTTCCACATAGTGAAAATCTTCTACTATTGCCCCGTGGTTTTTCCCTTATCTGTTGAGGGTTTTCCACGTAAATATTGTGTGTTCAGTTCCTGTTTTCTCATCTCTTATTTTAGCTGCGTGATATTATTCTATCACTCTGATACCCAACAATATTCCAGTACCATAGAAGATTGTACAATTCCAAAATAATATCTCATAATCATAGTTTAATCACAAGAGAGCCACCTAAGTTCTATTTATTTCCCATATCTTAAGTATTGTTAGATTATATTAGCTTTATTTGGTTAAGGGTAGTTTAGTCTTTTGGCTATTATGTATATATATATTTGTATTTTGTGCGTTGTACTCTTAAGAGACTTATATTGCATTTCAATGAAACCCTAGCAGCCAGATCTTCTCCTCTACTCTTCTTCTTCTCTATGATTATTTATGTTGTTAACACGGTATCAAAGAGCTAGTAAGATTTTGGCCACAGCTTTTGCGGAGTTCCGTGGAACCCGATTTGCGACCCGTTTCGTGCGCGGCCCTTCTTCTCCTCCGGTGCGCGCTGTTGTCTTCTTCTCCGGCGGGTTTGGTTCGTTAAGTCTCTTTCTTTTTGCGGTTGCAGCTTCTGGAATTTCTGTCATGGCTGGTGAAAAGGATGATTCTCTTCAAGCCATTAGTATGCAATTGAATGGGCAAAATTATTCTTATTGGAGTTATGTCTTGAAAAATTTTCTGAAAGGCAAGAGAATGTGGAGTTATGTTTCTGGTGATTCTGTTAAGCATGTTAAGTCTGCAAATGTAACAAATCAGATATATGCAAAGGAGTTGGAGACCTGGGAGGTAAACAATTCCAAGATTATCACCTGGATTAACAATTCTGTTTCGTAATCCATTGGTATTCAGCTTGCAAAATATGACACAACCAAGGAGGTTTGGGATCATTTGAAAAGGCTGTATGTGCATTCTAACTTTGCAAAATAATATCAGTTGGAGATTGATATTCGGGCCCTTCAGCAAAACAACATGAGCATCCAAGAATTTTATTCTGCTATGACCAAACTTTGGGATCAGTTGGCCCTTACTGAATCTGCGGAATTGCGAGGCTTCAAAGCGTGCACTGATCGTAGAGAGGAGCAACAGTTAGTTCAATTTTTAATGGCCCTTCGGGATGATTTTGAAGGCCTCAGTGGAACTATCTTGCATCGCAATCCCCTTCCAACTGTTGATTCGGTGGTTAATGAATTGTTAGTTGAAGAAATTCGACTCAAGTCTCACTACCAATCTGACAAAGGCATTCTCTCCACTCCCAATCCATCTGTTTTTGCTGCTTTTGTTAGCAAAGGAAAGTCTCATGGGAAGGTTGGCTATGATGAATGCAGCTATTGCAAAGACAAAGGTCATTGAAAATCACAATGTCCGAAATTATTGAAACAGCAGCAGTCCCAGCAGCCTTCTCAGTGGCGTCCTCCATATAATCAGTCGAATCAGCGACATTTAAAGCCTCCCTCATCCAATGTTGTTGCCGTTGTTCCTCCCTCAGATGCTGTTGGTACTGGACCTGTATACTCTCCTGAGAGCACTTCCCTTGTATCTGATCTTGCTGAGCAGTTTAAAAAGTTTCTAGCCAGTCAGCCGCATGCCATGTCTACCTCCTTCAATAAAGGTTTGCCTTCCCCTAGTTCATCAGGTATATCTTCACCCATGTGGGTTCTTGACTCTGGAGCATCTCATCATATGTCTTATCATTCTCAATCTTTTGTGTCCATATACCCTACTTCATCCATGTCTGTAATGACTGCTGATGGCACACATATGCCATTGGCAGGCTTTGGGCCTGTTTCCACGCCTAACTTGTCCATTTCAGATGTTTATTATATACCTAATCTCACCATGAGTCTTGCATCTGTTGGCTAGTTATGTGATTCTGGTTACTCAGTTGTTTTTTCTTCTACCCATTGTTCTGTGCAGGATCCGCAATCCGAGAGGCTGATTGGGACAGGCCATAGGCAGGGGGGACTCTATTTTCTGGATGAGCTGAAGGTTCCAGCGGTTGCTGCTACTAGTACTAGTGTTGATTTGTCATCCTTTCGTTTACATTCCTCTTCTTCTAGTTTTTATTTATGGCACTCTCGTCTTGGACATGTTTCTTCTTCTAGATTAAAGTACTTGGCTTCTACCGGAGCTTTAGGAAAGTTGCAAACTAGTGATATTTTTTATTGTTGTGGTTGTAAACTTGCTAAATTTTCTGCTTTGCCCTTTAGCAAAAGTGTTTCAATTTCTAATGCACCTTTTGACTTGGTTCATTCTGATGTATGGGGTCCATCACCGATTCTTACCAAAGGTGGATCTAAATATTATGTATCTTTCATTGATGATTATACACGTTATTGTTGGGTTTATCTTATGAAACATCGTTCTGATTTCTTTAGTATTTATCATATGTTTCGTGCTCTTGTTAAAACTCAACATAATGCTGTTATTAAATGTTTTCGATGTGATATTGGTGGGGAATATACCTCTAAGAAATTCCTTGAGTTACTTGCTTCTGATGGGACCATTCACCAATCCTCTTGTACTGATATGCCTCAACAAAATGGAGTTGCTGAAAGGAAACATTGCCACGTTGAAACTGCTTGGTCTCACCTTTTGTCTGCTTCTGTTCCAAGTGAGTTTTGGGTTGAAGCTATCCTCACTGCAGTGCATGCTATTAATAGAATTCCATCTTCTGTTGCTTCAGGTTTGTCCCCCTTTGAAAAGTTGTATGGTTGTGTTCCTGATTATTCATCTTTGAGAGTATTTGGTTCTACTTGTTTTGTTCTTCGTCCTCATGTAGAACGTAGTAAATTGTCTTTTCGCTGTGCAATATGTGTCTTTCTTGGTTATGGGGATGGTCAAAAGAGTTATCGTTGTTATGATCCTGCCAATCAAAAACTTTATGTTTCTCGTCATGTTATATTTCTTGAGCACATACCCTTTTACTCTGTTCCCTCTGATTCCCACACTATTACACGGTCTGGTCTCACTCACATTGACCCCTTTGCCATGGATATTGATAATGAGGTTGAAAATTGCAGGGATGACACTAGTACTTCTACAGCTCCAGATGCTCCTCCTGTCCCCACGGCTTCCCAAGCACCTCCTGTGATTGTTGATCCTCCGATTGTTGACCCTCCCCCTCGCTATCCTCGTCATGATTGTAAGTCCTCTCGATTACCAGACTTTGTTTACTCCACTTATTCTACCTCTTTTGCTTCTTTTCTAACCACAATTCATAGTTTGTCTGAGCCCTCTTCTTATCAAGAGGCTATTCTTGATCCTCTTTGGCAACAGGCTATGGCTGAGGAACTTTCTGCTTCACACAAGACAGATACTTAGGAACTAGTACTTCTCCCACAGGGAAAACGTGCTATTGGCTCTCGTTGGGTATACAAGATCAAAACCAAGTCTGATGAGTCAGTTGAGCGTTACAAATCCCATCTTGTTTCTAAAGGATTCGCACAACAATATGGTATGGATTATGAAGAAACCTTTGCTCCTGTTGCTAAAGACCACTATTCGCACTCTCATTGTTGTTGCATCTGTTCATCAGTGGCATATTTCTCAAATGGATGTAAAAAATGCTTTCTTGAATGGTGGTCTTCAAGAGGAAGTTTACATGGTACCTCCACCGGTTGTTTCTCATAATACAAGGGAAGTCTGTAAGCTGAAGAAGGCTTTGTATGGGCTTAAACAAGCTCCTCGAGCTTGGTTTGAGAAATTCTCTATTATGATTGCATCTGTTGGCTTTTGCTCTAGCCCTCATGATTCTGCCTTGTTTATCAGGTCCACTGCCCATGGTCTTATTGTACTCTCTCTATATGTTGATGACATGATAATCACAGGGGATGATGTTGATAGGATTGCAGAATTGAAATTACAATTGGCTCAACAGTTTGAGATGAAAGATTTAGGCACTCTTCGCTATTTCTTGGGGATTGAAGTTGCCTACTCTCCTAGAGGTTACCTTCTTTCTCAATCCAAGTATATTGCCAATATTCTTGAACAAGCTCGCCTCTCTGATACTCGAGCAGCTGACATTCCTCTTGAGCTTAATGCAAAATATGTCTCCTCTGATGGTGTTCCTTTTTCAGATCCAACTTTGTATCGTACTTTGGTTGGTAGTTTGGTGTATCTTACTATCACTAGACCTGATATTGCTTATGCCGTGCATGTTGTCAGCCAGTTTGTTGTTTCCCCTACCTCTGTGCATTGGGTAGCTGTTCTTCGCATTCTTCAGTATCTTCGGGGCACTCAATTCCCGAGTCTTCTGCTTCCCTCATCTTTTTCTTTAGAGTTGCATGCTTATTCTGATGCTGATTGGGGTGGTGATTCCACTGATCGTAAGTCTACCACAGGGTTTTGCATCTTCTTAGGAGATTCTTTCATCTCTTGGAAGAGTAAAAAGCAAGACGTTGTCTCCCGCTCTTCTACAGAAGCTGAGTATCGTGCTATGGCATCACCACTGCAGAAATTGTTTGGTTGCGCTGGCTACTTTCTGATATGGGTGTCTCTTTCTCTGAGCCCACTCCTATGTATTGTGTAACATGAGTGCCATTCAGATCACTCAGAATTCTGTCTTTCATGAGCGCACCAAGCATATAGAGATTGACTATCATTTTACGTGCCATCACTTTCAACATGGCACCATCACTCTACCATATGTCTCTTCCTCCTTGCAAGTTGCTGATTTGTTCACTAAGTCACATTCTATTCAACGTTTGCGTTTCTTGACTAACAAACTCTCGATGCTCCCTATTGATGCATCGTGAGTTTGAGTGGGGATGTTAGATTATATTAGCTTTATTTGCTTAAGGATAGTTTAGTCTTTTGGCTATTATGTATATATATTTGTATTTTGTGCGTTGTACTCTTAAGATACTTATATTGCATTTCAATGAAACTCTAACAGCCACTTCTTCTCCTCTACTCTTCTTCTCATTCTCTATGATTATGTATGCTTCCATAAACACACAACCAAATACGTCTCATAATCTAAACCTCATTATCCTCAAAAATGGCATAAAGTATATCTTTACTCTATCATTAAAATATATGTATCTTGTTTACTTACACTTAACTCTTAATACAGATTATAATATATATAAGACCATCACGTGATTATTTTGTTTTGAACTCTGTTACCTCATTCACACATTAGACCATATTATATATATACTCATTCTCTATGATTATGTATGTTGTTAACAAGTATATCCATAAACACACAACCAAATACGTCTCATAATCTAAACCTCATTATCCTCAAAAATGGCATAAAGTATATCTTTAATCTATCATTAAAATATATGTATCTTGTTTACTTACACTTAACTCTTAATACAGATTATAATATATATAAGACCATCACGTGATTATTTTGTTTTGAACTCTGTTACCTCATTCACACATTAGACCATATTATATATAAGAGAGGATCCACTTAGGAACTTTAAGAGATATATAGAGAGAGAGAGAGAGAGATTACATGGGTATTGTGGAATTACCATTAGCAGCCAACAGTGAAGATCAAAAGAACCCTCCCCTGTTTTTGCGAATTTTCAAAAAGTGGCGCCTCCTGCCACACGTAGCACTTCGGTTTTATTTTTTTTCTTTTCTTTGCACAAGACTTTCTCAGGACTTCCTTTCTCATACTTAATCCAAACCCCTCCCTTTTTTTTTTCAGACAAGAAAATCACCCAACGAACAGCGAAGTATGTTTCAACAATAACAATAATAATCAACCCCAACTCATTTCATGAACAGATTGCATTAAAACAACACTCTTATCACATTTCATTGACCGAATCAAGCATTTACTTACCTCCGCATTTAGCCAAAATAAGAATACAAAAAAAAAAATCACTAATAATACATAAAATCCCTCACCTCTTTGATAAAATCAACTTGTATTCTTAAAGCTTCCTCCAATAAAATAGGAGAAAGATGAAGAAAAGACTCCAAAGCTACTCCATTTTTTTCTTTCTCTTGCTTAAGCTCTCTCCCTTAAACCTATTCATTTGCTGAAATGGCAAAGGAGAAAAGGCTTCTCCCCTTTTAAATAAAAATCTCTAAGGGTTTGGACAATAATATCCTTCACAAAAAGGGCATTGTGGACAAGACCCAAAAATTAAGTAGTTAAATTTAGTTTAATTGTTATGAGTATGTCAAGTTATGCATCACCCTATTGATATCTTAATATCATAAATTAATTACTAGTGATCATAGAATAAATTAATTATCCTTATTTTTATGTTTTAAAATCCTTATTTAATTCTCTAAAGACAATCAAAGAGCATTTTTTTATTTATTATAGCAAACTTTATTATTTAAAAACATATCTATAAAAAAATATATTTTAAATCATCATTTTGGTCCCTGAAAGTATGAGCCACCGTCAATTCAGTCCCTGAGAGCAATTAAATTATGAAAAAAATCCTTCAATGTTAATTTTGTCAGTCAAATTAGTCCCTCAATGTTAATTTAACTAGTTAATTTAGTCCCTGTCAGGAACTAATTTTACTAAGGAAATTAACATTCAGAGACCTTTTCGTAATTTAACTACTTTCAGGGATTGAATTGACAACGCCTCACATTTTCAGGGACTAAAATGATGGTTTACTCAAAAAAATATCATGTAACTTTTATACGAGGATTTTTTTTTAAAAAAGAGGGCTTGCCATCATTTACAGCTTGTACTTAAAATTATTAAAATTATCGGGTATTACAAAAAACCTTTTAGAGACCCATATCTGGGAATCGCAACATTGTGACAGGATTTGCATTGCAAACAAGCCATACCATCATTATGAGGTTTATTTGGGTGAGGTTCTAGAGCGGCTTTGTTGGAAGCTATATCAACGCTACCGAAGGGAGAATAGAAAGAAGAAAGAGAAAGCATAAAGTAGAGACTTCATGTTTTCGGGAACTAGAGCCGTCAAAATGGGTTACAACTCGTGGCTCACCACGACTTACAATCTGGTTGGCTTATGCAAATTCAAATCCGAGTAAAATCTGACCTAGCACACTTAACCCACAACTCAGTCGGGTTGAATTCAGGTAAGCAAGGTTGAATTGGGGATTGGAGCAAAAAAAATTTTATGGGTTGGTCATTGTCTCACTGAGTGGTCTGGGTCATAATGCTAAAATGGGTTAGGGTTCCATTTCATTTTCACCAGACTTCACAATCACGGATTCACAATAATAAAGTAACGAATGTTACAACGTTCACAATTCATCTCAATAACCTCCACCCAACCGAGCATAGGCGGTGTTCCTCTCTTTTCACCTAACGACGCGTTCTACTCCACATGTAATCCATATGTTTTAAAAATTGAACCGATCATTGAACTGATGAAGGCACTGATTCACAGTTCACTGGTCTAACAACGATCCAACCATGATCGAATCGATTTTAATTAAATTATTATTTTTAATTCATACTATCATTTCTTCCCCATGATTTTTCCCCATAATGGAATACTTCCATGGTTGGCAAGATGATTGAAAGGGGTATAAGGGCTCTGCAAAGAGAAGGTTTGATGATTGATAAAGAAGCTTATATGGAAGAACCAAAAGCAGGTAGAACCTGCGGGATCGGTTGCAAATTGCAAAGAAATAGTCCCTGCTTTCTGGAAAGGAAGGTGCATACCTAAATCCCTACTCCTATTATGATACCCATGAGGAATTGGGGACAACGTTAACAATGGCCATCATTAAACTTTCAACTACTGTAACGTTGGTATAAAGGCACAAAACAAAAAAATAGATAGTGCCCAAAGCCAGGGATGTCGACGAACCGTGAAGTAACTTCCAGAGAGGAAAATGATCAATATAATGAAGGGCGTCACAGATAACATGTTGCTAATGACAAATGCAGTGACACCATAGTGGCCATTAAGCCTTTCCTTTTGGAAAACTTATAGTTTACTAAGAAACAAAACACGTACAAAGTCAAGCTTATGCCAAAGAAATCAAAGATCATTTTCCTTCAGTGATATGAATTGACTTTACTGGAAGCAAACTTAGGAATTTCTCTCAAATAATAAAGTGGAAGCTCGTGTCCACGTTAAAGCACCAAGTCCCACATTAGTTAGACTAGTTGAAGCAGTGTTAATGGAGAGCTATAAAAATGAAGTGTGTGAAAGAGAGCAACATACTTACTTGAGCAAGGTCAATTTTTTTGAACCGATCTTAACCGATTTTATTGGCCGATTCGGTACCGGTTCGGTTGATTTCCAAGAAATTCGTTTTTAGGGGTAATCTAGATCGGTCACCCGGTCGGTTTACCAATTGAACCGCCCCGGTCCGATTTCCATAACCATGGGTAATCCAAATCTCTCTTCTCCTCTTCTCCTATTTCCCTTTCTCTTCCTCTTTTTTTTTTTTTTCCTTCTTCACTTTTTTGTTCTTCTTCTCCTCTTCCCCTTTCTTTCTTTTTCCCTTCTAAATTCTGAGAGTGAACAACCACAACTTTAACAGATAACAAGAAAGCAAGTGCAAAATAAGGTTAGGTTGTGATTTACCATGACTTTCAGATCAACATCTTTTGATTTTCTGAAAATTGGTTGACGCGACCTCTATCATCTACCTTGACCAATCCATAATCTAATGCGCAATTGAAAAGCAGACAATTGACAAAGAAATAGATAAAAAAAAAAATTGTTTTTCTGAATTCTACACTTTTTTCGGTTTTGATTTTTGGTGACTCAACCCGTTTAACTTACCAACCTGTTGGTGGATTGAGTCAGATTGGCAAAAACTTGGCTTGCTACTAGAAGGAGCCAACTTGGCTCGAGCTCACTTTAGTGTCAAGCCGTGACGAGCCAACTTGACTGAGTCAGGCTGACTCACTTTGATAGCTCTATGGGGAACTAAGGTGACCGCTTTGCATAGAATTTGTGGATTTTGGGGAAATGGGTGTCACAACTGAGATCGCGACAGGAACAGGGAAAGGAGAAATAAAAAGGAGTCGCCACCAACTTTATTAAAATAGGAAAAAATTGGAAAACCTGAAAAGAAACGATCTTTGAAATCATATTTGGATTCAGGAGTCGATTGTGCATGAGGAAGGGTGGAGACTAAACCCACAACACCCTTGATACCTTGCGTTAATCGTGCAAATTTTTAAATAACCTTTAAAATATTTATCTCACCCCATTTTTAAAAATATTAATAAAAAAAATGAACCGATGAATTATGAAGAAGAAAAAATCGTTGAAAAAGATTTTTTTTCTTGTTTTGGAGATAAATTAGAAAAGAGGTTTCATTGTTATTTTTATGTTTTTTTTTCTTCCTGATAAATCTTGCAACAAGAATGAAAAAGGGATTTTTAAAATAAAATCATGCAAAATAGAAAGTATAAATAAAATTAAAAACAAAAAGATCAAGCTTTATCTAAAACCCACGTGGGGAGAAAGTTCTCAAACTCAAATCAAAACTACAGCCCAAGCATACAAACAAAACACAATCCTAACAAATATGGGGCCAAAACATTCAGGATTAAAATTGATTTAAACCAAAAGATGAGTAATTAAAAAGAAAAAATAAAAAAAACATTAGTATAATGTTTGGTCGGAAGGGAATGGAAGAGAGAGATTTTTTTAAACATTTGTTGTTTGATTTATTTTTTAGAAGAGGAGTGGAGGGGAATGGAGGGGAGCAAAATCCCTCATCATCCAATTTTGGCTCCCCTTCAAAAGTGGGGATTAGGAGGGGAGGGGAAGGGATTTAAAATATTTTGAATAGAATGACTAAAATATCCCTACTTATGAATTTTAAAAGGTTTAATGAACTTTTTAGTCCCTACAAAGTGGACGAGTTTTGGTTTTGGTCCCTACAATTTTTTTTCGTTGGTTTCGGTCCCTATAAGTTCCAGAATTTTGGTTTTAGTCCCTGCCGTTAGTGTCCATCTGTTAAGTGCTTACGTGACTAACAGTGCGCCACGTCAGTACTGTCACGTAGGCTAATTTAATAATTTTTAATGCCACGTAGGATTAGTTTTAATGAAGTTTTTAGTCCCTGCAAAATATACGAGTTTTGGTTTTGGTCCCTAAATTTTTTTCATCGGTTTTGATCCCTAAAAGTTCTAAAAATTTGGTTTTAGTCCCCGAAAGTTCCAGAACTTTGGTTTTAGTCCCTGTCGTTAGTGTTCATCCGTTAAGTGCTATCGTTGCTATTGACATGCCAAGTCAATGCTACCACGTTTGGAGATGAATTTCGGAAAAATAATTTCACTTACCTTCCAATTAGGGCAAATCTAAAATTGTCCGTTCAGATTCTTCTTACTCTTGGATGTCATCAACTTTAACCAATCTCCACAATCACAAACACTATCACGGTGTTGGAGATTGAAGTAAATGACGCGGGGTCTTCTAATCAAGTTGGCTTATCGGTACAGTCTTGCTGATGGGAAGGGGAAGAACGAGAAAACAAAGAAGAAGCTGGATGAACGAAACGCGAGAAATGAGCTTATTCCGAAGCACGTGAAGGAGGTTGACGAAGTTGGAAACGCGAAGAAAAACATGAATGAGATCCTATTTAATAGTTTATAAACTAAAAGAGAATAATAAGATTAAAATAAAAAAATAAATTATTTTAATAACTGTAATAAATAATAATAATAATTATAAATTAAAAAAATAAATGATTTTCCTACATGACATCCGACGTTACTTTAAAATATAAAAAAATTAATACAACTAACAACAAGGACTAAAATCAAAGTTCTGGAACTTTCTGGGACCAAAACCAATGAAAATAGTTTAGGGACCAAAACCAAAATTCGTACATTTTGTGGGGACTAAAAACTCCATTATATCTAATCCTACGTGACATTAAAAATTATTAAATTAGCCTACGTGACATTGCTGACGTGGCACACTTAACAGATGCACACTAACGACAGGGACTGAAATCAAAATTCTAGAACTTATAAGGACCGGAACTAACAAAAAAAAGTATAAGAAGGAAAATCAAAACTCGTCCACTTTTTAGGGATTAAAAAGTTTATTAAACCATTTTAAAATCTAAAATTATAAGGGTATAAAAGTAAGTTTGTTTTAAAATCTCTTCCCCCTCCTTGTGAACCAAATACAAATAGTGTTACTTTCCATCTCCTCCGTTAAAATCTCTCACTTCCCCTCCTCTCAACCAAACACAATAGCTAATTAAAAATCCTCCCCTCCATTCCCCTCTCCTCTCCTCATTTGAACCAAACAAACCCTTCAACACAGGAAAGGCTCTTCCTTTTCACTTGGAGATGGATTTGGAAACTTCCCACGACTAAAAAATGCAAATTCTTGGTCTGGCTTGTTTGCCAGGAAGCTCTTCCTACTAATAGCATGTGGAGTATGAGGGGGGGTAGGCGTCTCTTTGATCCGTGGTAGATGTAATTCTACAGTTGAGACAACTCTCCATTGCTTGCGTGACTGTAATAGTGTTTTAAGGATTTGAATCATGCTGGGTTTCCATAGTAATGCAGATTTTTTCATTGAGGATGCTCGGTCTTGGGTCAAGATGCATGCAACTAAGGATAATAATGTGCTTTTCCTTCCTACACTTTGGTGTCTTTGGAATAGAAGAAATATTCTTGTTATTAATAACAAGTTGGTTACAGATACTGCTATTATTCATGGTATTCGTCATACGGAAGGTGTTTGTAAAGGCCTTCTAGATGATCAAACAAGTACTCAACATAGTGAAGCTTGGATATCTTAGAGGCTTCCAGATGTGAATACTGTGATCAAACAAGAAATATTCATGGTAGTGTGCAGGGTTCTTCGGGTCGTGCTGGCTTTGGTTGTCTTTTGAGAAATCATGAGGGCTCTTGGTTATCTGGTTTTAGTGGCTTTCTTGGCTCGGTGGATATTCTTTTGGCTGAATTAAAAGCTATTCTTTATGGGTTACAGTTGGCTTGGCATAAAAAGTATAGAAATGTTATTTGTGAGAGTGACTCACAAGAGGTGGTTCGCCTAGTCCTGCAAGATGGAGGTTCCTTTCATCATTTTGGGCGTGTGATTTCTCAGATTAGAAGAATGCTTTCTACTGATTGGTAAGTTACTTTAGGGCATATGTTCAGGGAGGCTAATCAATGTGCTGACTTTCTTGCGAAAAGTGGAGCAACTGGGGATACTCATTTGGTTAATTTGCATGAGGCTCCTGCTAGCATGAATAGTTTAATCTTAGCAGATATGTTAGAAACTTCTTTTTGCGTAGTTAGTCTTTGCTTTGTTTTCTAATGTACCAAAAAAAAGATTAAATGTATTTTTCAAGGCTTACATTATAGTTTTGTAGTTTTTCGAAATCAAGCTTGGTTACGTGTTTATTTTACATTCTATTGAATGCCAATGAACATTGATAATATTGAAATTCTCTATCTCCTTTTAAGAAATGTTTTCAATAAAAGTTATTTTGCCTTGATAGATCCGTGGACTTTCGTTTAAAGAGTATTAATAGTATTGTTTTTGCCAAAATGTATACCGAACACACACTCAAGTGATGCACTATTTCTTTTACATCCTCAATTGAAATGTTCAAATTTACAAAATTTGTTCAAAGTTCAAACCCAAATGGGCCTATGATAGCTCTTGTTTAATTCTTCAGTAATTAGGGGAAGAGACCGAAAAGATAGTCCTACGAATGAGTTAGAAGGTTTTATAGTGAGAGTCCAAGGACAAGCAGTCCATAATATATGGGTCATCTAAGTAGTTCTTCAAGGCAACAAAAACTCATTGGGCTCGTAACTCCCATACCTATAGGCTATTCTGCAATAGCCTTCAGAGTTCAGACCTCGGCATCTTCGCCATTGCTACACCATCATTTTTTTAAAGAATTTAATTGATATGTATTGTCAGTATAAAATTTTTATACTGTCAATTAATCAGAAATTATAATATGAGTGACTTTTCAAGTAATTAGGACAAGAATCAAATATTTTAACTTATATGAATGACATTTTCCTGCTTAAGTTAATTTGGTACATTTTTTAAATATAGGACTTCAAAATTTAAAATTTATATAAAGGTCTAAAACTTAGAGGCCAACGAAAACAGGGTCGGAAAGGCCTGCAACCAAGGTAAAGAGAAATGTCCTAAGAGAATCGGCTTGGAAGGCGAGGCTTCAATTTGACGCTTGATATATGCACGCAAAATCACACAAAGTAAATTTACAGGGTGTATTGAATTAGAATTTTAAAAGATTATTTTGATATAAAAAAATTTTGTGGATTTTAATGGATTATATAGGAATGTAATGACTTATAAAATTTTTTTTAAAAATTTTTATGATCAAGATTTTGGGCCAGTTTGTTACAGCTTATGAAAAAATGATTTTCATATAAAATAATTTAGAGATTAAATGAAAATCATTTTTTAACAAATATATTTTCTCTTTCTTCTATAGAATCAGATTTTAGTGAGAAGCTAAATGGAATAGCTTCTCATTTTGGCCCTAAAATTGATTTTTTTCAAAAATGATTTTCTAAAAAATCTTAAATAAACACAATTAAAATTACTAAAAATGATTTTTAACTTAAAAAAATGATTTTTATGGTCAAATAATCTAAAACAAACGCACTCTTTATTGTTTGGATTTTAATGGATTTATATCATAAGAATTTATAAGATTTGGAAGGATTATATGGATTATAAGATTTGAAAGAAACACATAATAGAGAATAAAATCATAAATTATAAATCAGATTCTATTTCTGTAGTGAAGAATAAATACATAAACTCTAATTACAACATTACATAGCAAAATCAATTTTATAGTGGAGAAGATAACATATTCACATGTTTTTGTTCATATGTTATTGTATTTATATGGTGAAAAATGAAATTGTGAACTTAAAAAAATAAAATCACTTTATTTTCATAATGTCAAAAATATTGTATTCTATACTTTTATTGCTTGTTGTTACTGATATATTTTAGTTTTGATGTATCATTACTTGCAAATCAATTCTACTCTATATTTAGGTAGCGTTTGACCCAACTTTTTTGAGGTTTAAAAGCTACTTTAAAGTTAAAGTTAAAAATAAGTGTTTTAAGAACATGTTTGGGACAATCTATTTTCTTGGTAAAAGTTTTTTTTCTAAAAAAAAATATTGTTTTGAAATTATTCTACTATATTTGACAAATTAGCTTCAAGTAAAAAAAAAAAAGTTTTTTTTATAGAAAAAGTGGTTTTCAACGAAGCTAAAAATTTTAAGCTTATTTGAAAAAAAAAACTTTTGATTATTTTGAAACCATTCATATTTTTCATTTTACCCTATATAACTAACTATCAAACAAATATTATTATTCTATACAAACAACTGCATATTTTTTTGAGTAAATACTCAATTTGGTCCCTAAAATTATAGGGTCGTATCAATTTAGTTCCCCACATTATCAATATTCCAACATAATCCTTGAAATTACAAAATGTAGCAAATACATCCCTGACATTATCCACTTAGTTTCAAATAAATCCCTGACATTACCAACTTAATGTCATTATAGTCCATGCAAATTTCAACGGAGGGACGAATCTGACTAACTTTCTGTAATTCCAGGGATCATTTTGAAATATTGATAATGTGGAGGACTAAGTTGATACGGCCCTACAATTTCAGGAACCAAATTGAGTATTTACTCATATTTTTTTTGTAATTCACTATATAAAAGTATTTTTTTACACCATCCAAACAAAATAGATTATCTTAAAATTGTTTTTTAACAAGTATACCCAAACAAAAACTGATTCTCATTATAATCGATTATTACAATAAATATATAATCGATTATTGAAGAAATATCTTAAAATCATTTTGTTTGGTAATTTATGTAGGGTTGAATGACAAGCATGGGGGAAGAGAGAGGGAGGGAGGGAAGGTGGAGGGAGGGAGGGAGAGGGGGAGAAAGAAGAGAGATAGAGGGAGGGAGGAGAAAGAAATGTGAAGACATAAGGTGAAGAGAAATAAGGATTGAGAATCCTGAGAAATCTCATGTGTTAGTGTGAGACTTTTCGTTACTAAAAAATAACTAAAAAGTCACACAAAGTCTCACAAAATCCACCTTAGAAAACAATCCATCGAAATCAGGAAGTTTTTGAATACCACAAGACTTTTTGTCCCTTGCAAAAAGTCTTGATTGAATATCACTAGATTTGGATTCTTTCTTAAAAAATCCTAATAGTCTTGATTGAATACCACAAGACTTATTTAGATTACTTAAAAGTTTTGATTGAATACCACAAGACTTTTTTTATCAAAAAAATGTCTTTTAAAATCCTTTAAAATCTTAATCCAATACACCCCCCTTAGTCCGTGTTTGTATTGCTTATTTTCTAATTCTGCAGCTCACGAAACTTGTCGTGAAGGTGTGTGTACCATATTAAATTACTGCAAGCGCTTTACTTTCTTGGACCGATTTAACTCCAGCTGGAAACTCCGCTAAATAGACTTGGATAAGAAATATTAAATACCGTTTGATCATTGAACATTTAGGGTTTGTTTGAGAGTTGAGAGGGGAAGGGAAGGGATGAGGAGACATTTGACAGTTTTTTAAAAGAAAAAAGAATGTTAAATTTTTTTAAAATTCCTCCAAAATCCTCCAAAACCCTGTCCTTAGTTCATTTTTTTTAATTCCTCTATTTTGAAGGATTTTGGTTCTTTTATTGAAAAACAAACCCCTATGCAAGGTGGAGGATTATCCTCCATTTCCATCTCCTTTTCCCATCACTTTCACCTCAAACCCCTTTCCCTCCAAACTCCCAAACAAATCCTTAAATAATTGATAATCGCTCATTCGATCACTTTCCTCATTTTACTTATAATTGTTTGACATCTATGAGAACTATTTTCTTCTATTACAAACTTTGCTCAGATTGAACAAAATTTTCTCGAACATGGAAATGCTTGTATGAATTTGATTGTGGGGGTCAAGATGCACATCGTGATGAATGAATAGTGTTATCTTTCTTTCTTTTTGCTACGAAGTTAACTACTTTATATGGTAGCTTTACAAGCATAATTCTCAATTTTAAATCAGTTTTTACTATATGATTAATTTTATTGATTCCATCTTTATCAGTTTAGTGTCAACAATTGCTTCGCCTAAAACTCCACTTTTAGTATACAATATTAGTGATAAATCTTGCAACAATAGCATAATTATGTTGCTTATAGTAACTATTTAGACAATATAAATAACTTGATTTGATGTATTACAATAATAAATGCAAGGTTAAAAATTTTATATGATTGAATTACTATAGATTTAATTATTGTAAGGACCTATTTTAATTTTTTTTGGTACATTAAGTGAAAGGCTAAACAGCAAAAAATAGAGAGAGAAAAAGGATAGCAGGAGATAAAAACTAGAGTAAAAATCCAAATTGATCCTTGACAAAAATACATGGTGATAATTTGATTCCTGAGAAATAAAAAATATCAATTTGGTCCTTGAGAATATAAAATACAGGTCAAAATAGTCCCTGACAGGGACTAAAATATCCCTAAAAATTATTCTAAAAATGACTAATTTGACCTACATTTTATATTCTCGAAGATCATATTAATAGTTTTTATTTCTTAAGGATGAAATTATCATCGTGTATTTTTGTGAAAGGACTAATACATGCCTTTGCTCTAAAAACTAAAACCCAAAGGGGTCTAACGTCTCGAAAAGGTAACTTCACTTGCATCGGCTTGCAGTAAATGCAGAAGCTCCGTCGGTGAAGCACGAATCTCATCCACTGGAACTAACCCGTTTGCACCTTTTTTGGCCAGAAAGTCCCCACAATAATTTCCCTCACGAAGAGTATGACCCAGCCGGAACTCCCAGGGTTTTCGAAAAGCCTTCTCAATCTCCCGCACTCCCATCCACATTATTAACTATAAAATCAAAACCCTCGGGTGGATCCCAACTCACTTCCCTGATAGAAGCCCTAATTTGAACATGATTCTCTGGTTGCAGATCAATAATTGTAGCAAGATTGAAAGCTGACATGGAGAGTTTCCAGAGGTCCCCAACCTATTTAAATTTGAAAAACTATAAGGATTTAATTAAATTTTAATCTTAAATATAATTAAGCAGGTACTAATGTGTGATGGTCCAACCCGAAAAGACTTGATTTTCTTAAGCACATGATCTTGGATTCAATCCCGTGAGACTAATCTCTTACCTATTGTTGAGAGAAAATTTTTATATTTATGATTAATTGACAGTATAAAATTTTTTGCAGCAATAATATATCAAAATAAAAATATTTAAATATTATACAATGATTATATTTTAAGAAAAAATAAAAGACATGTAAATAATGAAACCCTTATATCGTTCTTTTGAGGGGGGAAATAATGCTATTGTTAAGAAAAAGTATTGATATTTTATCCCTTGAATTAACTCAGTTGACTAAATTAGAAGACATGAATGATAAGTATATGTGTTCAAATCCTTATAATGCTTCACACCTTTCTAATTTTGTTTTCCGTTCATCGCTTGTTTTATCGAAATGGTGCAATCTATTGGACATTTTATCAAAATGGTGCAATTGAAAAAGAAATGACCAAATTAGAGTAAGTCGTTGTCATCAATCACGACTTGCATTTGATTTCTATTTTTTTAAAATTAAAAGTAGAAGTCGTATGTTACTCTAACGACTATTGAACAAAAAATATACATGACTCTCATGACTTGAATTTTTTTTCTTCATAAAAGTGGAAGTCGTGGTCATGATTAACGACTTCCATTCCTTTTTTATTTTATTTTTGTTAAAACTAGAAGTCGCATGCTGTATCACAAATTGCATTCATTTGAACTCAGGATTTACAATGGTGTCTGTTCAAATTGTCAATATTAAAATTTTCAATAAAAAAGGTAAAATAGGTTGATTGGTTTATTTAAATTTTCACATCGATACCATAAGTTTTATTTTGTTCAAATTGGTTCTACACGTTATGTTTCGTTTTTACATGAGTCCTTTTCGTCAATTTCGACCTTACGTCGTCAAATTAAAAGTCATGTGTAACACTAATATCATAGCCACGTCGTCAAAACTGTCGGCGTTAGGTCGAAATTGATAGAAAGGTCTAATATGGAAACAAAATATAACGTGTAGGACCAATTTGAAAAAAATAAAACTTACGAGACCGATGTGAAAATTTAAATAAACGTATAGTATCAATCAACCTATTTTTTTCTAAAAAAATTGAAAACTAATGCAAGTTGTTATTTGAGACCACGACTTCTGGTTTTATTTAAAATAAAATATAAAAAACAATGCAGGTCGTAATTGCTAAGAACGACTTACCCTAATTTGGTCATTTCTTTTACATTTGCACCAATTTGATAAAATGCCCAATAGATTGCATCATTTTGGTAAAAAATACCCCTTCATCCCTCCCCTCATATAAGACCTCGAGGCACCCTATTGAAAGAAAGGACAAAAAAAAAAAAATCAATGCTATTTCCAACAAAATAGACAGAGACATTATTACCAAAAAAATAATAGACATAAACATAATGAAGCCAATGCAAGAAGGGATTGGGATTAGAAGAGTGAGACATACTTATTGATATTTAGCATAGCAGTGTTGTGGATAGTGAAAAGAGTTTACTTATTGATATTTATACTATGTTTGGAACCACGTCCACCAACTTGAGGCGAAAGCTACTCTTATAAGCTTTTGCATCTGATGCTCTGATTTAATTATCAAACTGTCATTTTTAACGTGATTTTTGTTTCAAAACTGATTCTTCAACGCAGTTCCAAACACACTATTAGCATAGCAGTGTTGTGGATAGTGAAAAGAGTTTATTACTGCTACCTCTGATTTATATTATAAGAAATAAAAAGATTTAATTTTTTTTATCTAAAATATAAGAAATATTTATTAATTTTAAGATATATTAAATTGTTCATTTTCAATTATATTCTTATTTATAATATGATTCATATTATAAGGTACATCTATTTTCCATCTTAATGAAATTTGTGTTAATATCATTAATTATAACTCATCACTTATGAAATGGATATTTTAAAATATAAATTAAATATTTAAGAATATTAATTGAAATTGTTTCATTTCAAAGTATTTTTTTTTATACGTGTGATTATATTATGTTTCTTGATTATTTAATGGTTTTTTCCGTTTCGTCCACGTCACACACACACACAGATAAAGTTGTCGTTCGTCCACTCAGTAACTTCCAATGCTAATATCCCATCAGCGTCGTTTCCGCACAATTACACTAAATCATCAAAGCTCGATTCTTTTCAATCTTTCCATTCACCCCAACAACTTCAAATTGCTCATTCTAATCTAATCTGCTGAGTGCTGCTGAGTGTTAGTTTTTTCATTGTTCTTCAATATAATCATCATCATCATCATCAACAACAACCATGGCTTCATAGCTCTGTGTGGGGTTTCCTTTTTTCCTTTATTCATTTCATGGATTTCGGAGGACCGCGCCACCAAACCCGGGTTATCGGGGATTACATACTGGGACCGAGAATCGGGTCGGGTTCATTCGCAGTTGTGTGGCGTTCGAGACATCGACACTCGGGTTTGGAGGTTGCAGTGAAGGAGATTGACCAGAAGCAACTGAGCCCCAAAGTGAGAGACAATCTCCTCAAAGAGATTTCTATTCTCAGCACTATCAATCACCCCAACATCATTCGTCTCTTTGAAGCTATACAAGTTTGTACCTTTACTTATGTTTCTTTTTTTTTTTAATTTCAACAGTATTTGGTTTTTGATAGAATAAAGTGATTTGATTTGATTCACGTAGCCGATGTTGACACGCAAGCACACACTATAGAGAATATTGAGTGGAAGAAAAAAATATTCTAAATTTTATTAATCACACTTTCACTATGATTATACTTTCTCTATATCACATCACATTGATTACACATAAACACCTATTTATATTGCTCTACATACTTAATTTCCACATGAACTATTGATCACTTATTAGTTACAACTAATTAACTAACTAACAAACCTTTAACTAACACTAGCTAACACTAATTGAATTATCAAATCTGAATTATACTCCAATAGCCGACCCCACCTAGTGTATGTTTGATTTTCCGTTGGGAAGGACTAAACGGTTTGGCCAAAAGCTACTATTTGGGTCATTCCCAATAGAAAACTGAACACACCACTAGTAGCCAACCGGCCGGATTGACTGTAGTCAAAGTTTCCTACACTGCATTCAGTAGCGATTAGGTCGGAACCATTAGATGAAGATCAGACGGTTCATATTTTAAGCTCAGTAAATCGGATTTGAAAAGTATTAAACTCGGAATTTGAATCGTCCGATCTTCATCCAGTGGTTGCGACCCACTGAATGCAGGAAATTCATTTCCGTAGCCGACCTCACCTAGTAGGAAAAAACTTTTATTATTGTTGATTATTGTTGTACTCTTGCTCATACTCATAGTTACTTTTGTTTATGAAGACCAATGACAGGATTTACCTTGTTTTGGAGTATTGTGGTGGTGGTGACCTTGCTGCTTACATTCATCGCCATGGCAAAGTCTCTGAAGCCACTGCTAGGCATTTCATGAGGCAATTGGGTGACTAATTAACACCACTTTTCACTTTTTTATGTTGTTTTTTTTTTTTTCATTTTATAGTAATAAAAAATGATATTTTTTGTGATTTACTGGATTTGTATTTGTATCATGTATGCAAATTGGGAAATAGTGTATTTAATTTAATATCATTCTGATTTTCTATCTTTTTATTAATCCGGGTTTTCTTCTTATAGCTGCGGGGTTGCAGGTGCTTCAGGAAAAATACCTCATTCACAGAGATTTAAAACCACAGGTATCTGAGTGTATCTACTTACATTATAAAGTAATAAACTTTAGCCCTTCTAATATGTTTCACTTGATATATCTTAAATTATTGCTGTCATATGTCATTGATTGCTTTGGCTTGCTGCAAAACTCTGCTTTTGTCTATAAATTTTGCACACCAACAAGGATAGAAAATGTGCAATTTTGTAATGTTATCTTATTATAACTTAATGTCATAAATTCACAGCTCAGTGAGAGAAAATCTAGCAGGAGTACTTAATATCATAAATTCACAGCTCAGTGAGAGAAAATCTAGAAGTACTGCACAAAATACCTTGAGGTAAATATCCTGGAATGAGAAACAGGGCTACTGTAAAAGGTAAACACAAGAAGAAGGATTAATTACCTTCAACACACACATAAAAAGGGAGCTGGTAAATTGTCGAATTACTGGGAGTACCGGAAGAATGAATTAGTTCCAAGACTTTTATCAAAAAGTAAAGAATAAATAGAGTGCAGGTTTGCACTTGGTTCAGAAACAATGATATGATTAACTCCCTTATGATCCTATATTATTTTTGAGATAATATTGCACAATGCACATATTGTAATTGGTTCGTGTCTTGATTTTATTTTATTTCTATTGAATTTTTCCCTAAATTGCAGAACTTACTATTGGTAACTACTGCAGCTACACCACTCATGAAAATAGGGGATTTTGGTTTTGCAAGGTATGATGGTTTCATAGGAGGTTAAACAATGCAAACACAGCAACCTATTACTTCTTGCTTCTTATATTTATATACTTCTTGCTTTTTGGGTAAGATGATTGATATCAGGAGATATTTAATTGATTTACATGACACTAGGCCATGTTAGCTATATGTCAGAGGCCTACTTTGCTTATGAATGATTAGCTCTAACTAAAATCTCCCTTTTAATTTTATATGGCAAACGGTCAAATGATATTTTTATGTTTAGTTCTCCAATGATTTTTTAACTCCAATCTGATGGAAATAAGAATAAGATACAACAACAACAATAGTCAAAACCTTTTTGCCACTAAGTGGAGTCAGCTAAATGGATCAAATGACGCCATTGTGTTCTATCAAAAACCAAATCTTCCGATAGGCTATTTAAGTCTAACGGTTTCTAATGGTTTCATCTAGAGTTTTCTTGGTCTTCCTCTCCTTCTAATTATAGGACTATCCTCCAACTGATCAAATTTCCTAATTAGGGCTACTATTGGTCTTCTCACACGTCCAAACCTTCTTAGACGCGATTCTACCATCTTTTCCTCAGTAGGTACCACCCTGACTTTCTTTCCGATACATTCATTCCTAATAACTTTTCTTGTATGCTCACTCATCCAATGTAACATTCTCATCTCTGCTACACTTACTTAATCCTTATGCTATTGTTGGCACTTTACTACCCAACACGTAGTACCATGAAGCATCACTAGTCTTATGGTTGTGTGGTAGAATTTTCTTTTCGACTTGATAGGTACCATTCATCACAAATAACTTCTAAAGCATTCCTCCATTTCATACACCCAACTTGACTCCTAAGATTTACATTTCCCTCTATTTTCCATCACTATGTATGATAGATCCAAGATACGTAAACTATGTGACTTGTGGTATGGTGGGATTTTCAATTTTCACCTCTACAACAACAACAACAACCGATCCTTTTCCGACTAGGTGGGGTCGGCTACTGGATCACACGATGCCATAATATTCTATCGTAAATCATGTCTATAAACAAACCATTGATTTCTAAATCCTTTTTAATGATTTCGCCTATAGTTTTTCTCGGTCTCCCTCTCCCTCTAGCGATTGGGCTGCCCTTCATTTGATCCACTCTCCTTAATAGGGATTCTAAAGGTCTTCTCCACACATGCCCAAACCACCGAAGGTCAGTTTCTACCATCTTTTCTACAATAGATGCTATCTCGACTCTTTCTCTAATGCAGTCATTCCTAATCCTATCTTGTCTAGTATAACCCCTCATCCAACGCAACAGTCTCATCTCTTCTACATTGATTTTATTCTCGTTGACCTTTTAATGCCCAACACAGTCCCATGCATCGCAGGTCTTATAGTTGTGCGATAAAATTTTCCCTTTAGCTTGAGCGGTACTTTTTTTTATCACAAATAACACCCGAGGCCCTCCTTCATTTCATCCACCCCACTTGAATCCTATGGTTTACATCTCCCTCTATTTCTTCGGTGTTTTGTATGATGGAACCAAAATATTTAAACTGTGTGACTTGTGGTATGGTATGGTCTCCAACTTTCACCTCTAAGGTAGGAGTGATGCATTTCTTGCTAAACTTACGTTCATATACTCTGTCTTACTTCTACTTAAGCGAAAGCCGTATGTTTCCAAAGCTTGTCTCCACATCTCTAACCTCCCATTTGTTTCCTCTCTCGACTCTCCAACTAGGACTATATCATCTCCAAAAAGCATGCATGGTCTCCAACTTTCACCTCTAAGCCAATGATAATGTGCGTCATACTGAACTTGCATTTATATACTCCATTTTACTTCAGCTTAAGAAGAAGCCACGTGATTCCAAAGCTTCCCTCGGTAACTTTAGTTTACCATTTAAATAATTTGATGTACTTTTGTACTAGGTCTCTCACACCCCAAGGGTTGGCTGATACACTATGTGGTTCGCCATTGTATATGGCTCCAGAGATAATACAAAACCAAAAGTATGATGCCAAGGTGATGAAAGTTATAACTAAGACTGGGTTGTACTTACAAACATTTGCTATTTGATTTTTCTTTTGTTAAAAAGGTTAAATTGGCATTGTGGTTGCAGGCTGATTTATGGAGCGTTGGGGCAATACTGTTCCAACTAGTGACTGGGAGGCCACCATTTGAAGGAAATAGTCAATTGCAGGTTTTGAAGATGCTATCTTTTCTTCTATTCATTTTTTAAAGATGACAATTATTTGTCTTTGTTATTGTAAATCTCCTTTTTTTCCCTCACTGATATCATTTTTGTGTTGAAGCTTTTTCAAAACATTTTAACATCCACTGAACTGCGGTTTCCACCAGTGGCTTTAAAAGAGCTACATCCTGATTGCTTGGATCTTTGCAGAAGCCTTTTACGTCAAAACCCAGGTATTGATTGTAACTGTATGGCATGTACATCCGTGCATGTCTAATCTGCTTTTTAACTTTGCGAATGTGTGAAGGTGATGGGTCTGAGGTTGAATATAATTATACATTATTTTAAATGACAGTTAGATCCCATGTAGAGAACTTCTGTAAAGTTGGATTTTAATGTGCAGTTGAGCGATTAACATTCAAGGAGTTCTTCAATCACAATTTTCTACAGGAACCCAGGTCATAATTTGCTTCTAAGTTTTGAAAAAAAAAATACTTGTATCCCTATTGCATTGTCTTTGTTGTAGTTACTTTTAGTAATATCTTATAATTCATAACTTGTAGGTCAATCGTGCATGTTGAGCAGCCTTTATTGCGTCCATCAGAAATACCAATGGTTCAGCAATTAGTTATCTCTTCTTCTGACAAGGCATCTCAATCACATTCTGGGCATCATTTTGAGTCATTTGTAGATGATCCAGTGGTAGTAAGTTCAGCTGTCAATGAGACCATGTTGTTGCAAAGAAACAATGACAAGAGTAAAGCTGGCGCTAAGAGTGTACTAGGGTTAACTTCAACTACTGTACGTGATAAGCCGGGGCTGTCTGTTTATGGTGGTGCTCATTTTTCAAAACAACCTCAAGGTCTAATACTTTCTGAATATTGTTTTCTCATTTTTGCATTGCTTCCAACTCATCATTTTTCCTGTTAATCCTAATCCTTGCTTTCCTATCCAGTTTCCCATTTAATGGAGTCCATTGAGAAAGATTATGTCTTGGTCAATCCTCATTTCGCATCATTGGAAGCTTTCTCTGATTACTTTGAAGCATCTGTGCAAGATAATTCCACTAGCAGGGTTTCTATCTACTCTGCAAAGAGGACTAATGTGGAAATTGGAGTTGCAAAGCAAACAAAGAATCCATCTTCTTGCTATGCTGATGGATTAGAAAATTCAAAAAGCAATGAACTTGAGGCATTAGTGGCATCCTCTGCATTTTCTACCTTAAGCCAAGTGCATGGGATTTCCTCACTGTGCCCTTCAAGCAGGTTAGAGTTGTTGCATCTGTATGTGCAGATCCTTGCCGAGCTTTCACATGAAAAGGTAAGTCTTGTTCACTATATCATATGATATTGTGATGAGATTTTTATTGAATGACTTTGAAAAACATGCTTGGGAAAAAAACGATTATCACCAGTGTTGTTCCCATTTAATTGTAGTTTTATGTTCTCTAATAATTTTTCTTCTCTTCATTCTTATTGTTCTGCTGACCTTTGGAAATACGTATATAATTACAATGGAATGGACATATACAAGACATATAACATTTACAGTTCAATGACAAAGTTTGATATATGGAAGGCTCATCTTCGTCCAATTGGTTCTTAGTGTTATCAGATGTTTATCTTAGTCTGAAGATTATCTTCGTCCAAGGCATACGGTAATTAGACATTTAACTCTCGCCTGTAATCGGCATAGGTAATGTATGTCAATGTTATCAAATACATGTCATATGGATGCTACTTTTGATGTTGGGTTGCACATCAAAATGACAACCCAGCTGGATTACATTTATAATTTCCCAACTGGATTCTTTTTGTTTGCTGTGGGATAGTGGGCTCAGTAGTCCTCTATTGGCCACATGCCTAATCTGTATCTGTATTTGCTATGTCAAAACTCAAAATACAGTTCTCTGTTTTAAAATATTTGGCATATATTAGATGTATCCTTCTACCATTTGTCTGTTGTCTTCTCATTTTGTATGTTAAATTTGATGGCTATATCTTGCAGTATAATGATGGACTCTATCTAGAATCATTTGCAGTTGAGTTGGTAGTTTTGGCTATATGGAAGAAAACTCTAGAAATTTGTAACTCTTGGCTGGCCTCCGTTAATGAGGTTGTGTTGCCTGGAAGCACTTCAGCCAATGAATCCAGAATTTCCTGTGAAGGTGGAGATGTTTGTATATCACAAACGACTGAACAAAAAATAAATTTTAGTGATCCTTCATCTGTCTCCTTGTGGGCCAAACAAGGGTTTATTGTTGCAGTTGATTGTGCTGAGAAACTATCATGTCATATTCAAAATATGGATGGTAGGACTGATTTTTGTTTCCGAACTTATTCTATTCCTTTCATCTTAAAATTATCTTCACTATGTTCTCAAAGTACCAGAAAATATATTGCAGGTGCAGCCAAGATGCCAGACGCAATGGAGATCATATTCCAGAAAGCGCTCTTAGTTGGGACAAGTGGTGCTGTAAGTAGATCTTCCATATTGTCCACTTGTGAATTATTTTTTGGTTTAATTATTTTGTTGGCCCATGAAATATTTGGGAATTTTCAAATAGGTTCTTGAACTTTAAAAGTTTGTAATTGGGTTCCTAAAATTATAAAAATTTATAATTTAGTCCCTTATACGTATCTCCGTTAGGGTACCGTTGGAGTTCTCAAAAAGTATAAGGACCTATTTGAAATTTCCCGAAAAGTATAGGAACTTATTTGAATTTTTTCAAAAAGTTTAAGGATCCACAAATGCATGAATGGATGGATCACTTAACAGAGACTTAACAGAACCCTAACGAATATGTGTATGAAGGACTCAATTACAAATTTTTTAAGTTTTGGGACTAGTTACAAACTTTTAAAGTTCAAGGACCTCGGAAAATTCCCAAATTGTTTAGGGACAAACAGGGTAATTTAACTTCATTTTTTCTTAGCCAATAGGTCTTTGCCATTTTTCTAGGTAGATGAATATATGGAGAACAGAGATAGGGCAGCTGCATCTTACTCAAAAGCGATGCTTCTACTTTCATTTATTGTGGAAGAAGCAGTGAACCTTCCCCTGAACCCACCATTTTCACTCACTGCTGCTAATAAGAAGCGAATCTTACAATATATTCTCAACCTGCAGTCTCATCAAAAATCTTTATTGGGGTCCTCTTCTAAGGCAACCCATATTCTTTTAACAAAGTAAATCAGTTGTATATAGTTGTCCTAGCATCATCATTTTCAGGATTCTGGACAAGGTGAAGCAATATGTTGGTGACGTGAAGGTTGACTTCCAATTACTGTGGCCTAGAGAGAAAACCTTTTGACACATAACATTAATTGTATAGAGAAATATATGTCTTACCATGGCATTGTAAAGGGACCTTGACATTGCATGATTTTAATTATTTGTATAATCTCCTTAATTTTTAAGGTGGACTTTGTAAGTAGTGTACAGTTCTGGATCCACTACATGGTCAATGTATTCAAGCTGCATGTGAGCAAGTAGTATTATATTTCACTTCCCGTGAAAGTTTCCGTTCATGCATATGTGGTTCTATGTAATCAATCAGGAATAGCTGTTTGTAGTGGCCGACCCCAAAAACTCTACAGCAGGATGGCTGCTGCTCCGAAGATTAGGAAACTATAAATAATTTATATTACACATATATATATGCTCAAAAATATAAAATTACCCAAAATTAAGGACATACTCTTTATTAATAATCAACCCTCAAAAAATAGAATATATATACACACAATCACCATTATTCGAAGGCATAATTAACTAATTAATTAATGATAGCAATGCGGTGACACAATAGTGTCGCTCTAGCACACTGTTGCCTACAGAAATCTGGTTTAAAATACTTTAATTGAAATTCGGATCCATTGCATTCAATAAAACTTGTATTCATGCATTCATAAATTTAGATTTTTTTAAATATTTTTAGTGATTAATTCAATGATACATATTTAATGAATATGTGAATGTATATTTTGTAACAGGGAATCAATTTTCCTTTAATTGCTATGGGTGTCCGATCTATAGATAGAAAGGGCTGCTCTCAAGTAATCGGTGAGTGGCTTTTTTATCTACGTATTTTACGCTAGCTTAAGTTTAAGAAGTTTTCTTTATTAATACAAGTATGTAATCTAAGCAATGCATTTTTTTTTTAATAATTGCTTTAATTTTTAATAAACATTGTGATAATTTTATTGTCACGAGTCGATCTTGGGGACGATGATTGGCGCATTACAAGGGTGAAACCATAGGTTAGCTTAAGTCACACTAGTCTCATACAATTCATCTATAATTTTATTAGATAATTCAAAATAGTCATCATAGACACTAAAAACATATTTTTAAATAAACTATTACAAATTGATAAATGCATTTTTCTTTACCCATTCCATCATATCATAGATTTTGCTTGTTTACAATAATGAAGTACATTTAAAAATATTAGCCTAAAAGGCTTTTAAACAATAGTTTATACAAAATACATAAAGATTCAAATGTCACACAAACAATATGTTGGGCTCTTTTTCTGAAAAACATAATTATGATTTGGATAAGTCGTGACTCAGTTAACAATTACTACTATAAAAAAAATAGAAAAGTGATTTACAAGTTTTTCTTATCAAAATAATTAATTACAAGAATTATATAATAATAACAATAGTTGTGGATGATATTTTCATACATTATAAGTGATATTTCATATAAAGCAAATTGTTATAAGTCTCAACAACGATGACGAATGTAGGCCCACAAATTTTGAGTGGATGAATCACTTAATGGGACCCTAACGGAAAAGTGTATGAGGGACCCAACTATAAAATATATTCAAGGACTCAATTACAAACTTTTAAAGTATAGAGATTTATTTGAAAATTTTTAAATAGTTAGAGCAACAGATTAATTTAACCTACAGTATACAGTAGAAAAGTAATATTTTATATCAATAAGAACATAAAGAAAAAAAGTTGTCCAAACTCAAGAAGAATATACCAGGAAAAAAGTCAAGATGTCCCAAAGAAAATCCACAAGCTTTGATTTTCTATTATGTTTTAACTTGACTTTCGGGTATCGAGGGGTTGATAGTTAATCCAAAAGAAGAAACAATTAAATAACTAACTTTGAAAGATCCACAAAACAAGTGTAGTGGTAAGCTAACATGTCTCCTCAAAAGAAGCTGAGGTATATATGCTCTAATGAATTGACCAACTCTCTCTTCTTCCCTTGACCTCTATGTATAAATAAATCAACCATAACATTTCCTCAGATCTCTCTTATCAACCCTTTACTATATCTTTCGTAACATTTACTATTGGTCAAGGTACGTGTTTTGTTTGTTTCAATTCAAAGTATATAATTATCTGCATTGCTTACCAGCTACTTCTTTTGTTTATAGCATATTTGGTAATTGTTTCATGCATCAAGTTTGACATCTTTTCTAGATTATTTTATTATTAATATGGTTTTCTTTTCACTGTTATGTGTCTTTAAAGATGAGTGAGTGTGAGAATGGTGAAGAAGGTGAAAACCGTCCAGCTCCCCGTTTGAATGAAAGGATTCTTTCATCTTTGTCAAGGAGATCAGTAGCTGCTCACCCTTGGCATGATCTTGAAATTGGTATAGTTGTTGATCACATTATTGCTTGTTCATATTTATCTTGCCATTGCCATTCAGTTTACATTATACGATTTAAATCATGTTGCAAAGTTCATAATTTTCATATGCAGGACCCGGAGCTCCACATATTTTCAATTGTGTAAGTTTTCATCTTCTCCTTCTGGAAAGAATACTGGTTACCTTAATTATTATGCACTGTTGCTAGAGAAAAGAATATAATGTGCAAAAGGAGGCCATTATTTTCAACATATATTCTACAGAAGTCTATTAGCACACCATTTTTATGTTGGTAATTTCGTGAAATAATTGGTAATCTGCAAGAGATATTAATTGATTATCAATATTAGTAATGGTTGATATCTCATGTCACCACATACTACATATCGATCACTATTTATTTGCATATCAACCACTAGTGTAAGAATGTTGTGCCATAAGTGTTTATTCTAGGAAAGCCTGTGCTGCAACCATTGCACTAGTGGTGTAACACCTATAATACAGCAATTATGTAACATCAATAATTCCTTTCTTGACATGAAATTTTGTAGTAAAGTGGTGTTTCTGCTTGTTCAATGATTAGTTGCTTCCTGCAGGTTGTGGAGATCACTAAGGGAAGCAAGGTCAAATATGAACTTGACAAAAAGACTGGATTAATTAAGGTATGAACTAATTGCCTGCTTATTGGAATGGAAGTCTCTAGTGCAGTAATGAAACAGATTTCACAGAGAACTCCAACCCCAGATGATTTTTTTCCCTTGCCTTTCTATCCTTAGATTATTCTTCTTACCATCTGAGTAATGCTCAGGTTGATCGGATTTTGTATTCATCAGTTGTTTATCCTCATAACTATGGTTTTATCCCTCGGACACTGTGTGAAGACAATGATCCGCTTGATGTCTTGGTTCTCATGCAGGTTATTTCTTACCCTTTGATATTCATCAGTTTAATGCAATAAATATAAAATCCTGTTTGTTATATTCTATAGAGAATCATTGAAAAATAGCACTTAGCACCCACCCCAGTCATACTAATACTAAGATATATAATGCTAGTCATGAAAAATCCTGTTCTATTAACACAGTTCCCTCTTTTATTAGCCGCAACTTAAAAGCGGCTGCTGAAATTTTGACACATGGATTATTATTGATGGAAAGCACACATCACTTTTGAATCCTCAGTTAATCATCCAGATAACTATCATAATCTAAATTATCTTCACATCCATTGAAAAGAGGAAGTTACCAAATCAACTGAATTGATGCATTAGCCACAATGTTCAGAAGGGTAGAGTCAGCCAATAGGGGTTGGCACATCTGGTTGAGCTTTTCGGTCACACTAGTTATGATCTTGGTTCGATTATCAGATTTCTCTTATAGGTAGACGATATATAATTCCACTTTAAATTTTCGCTGAAATTGGTGGTCTTCCATAACCTTGTATGGAGCCGTGCATTCCCCTAATCTAAACTTTATGTAAACCAAAAAAAGGGTGGACTCTCCCAAAATAGTAATTAATTCAATGACTATGTTTGAGCTATATATATATCAACAAGGCAATCCAAAGTAGCTTACTGAATCACTGACTTGAATAGGAGCCAGTTGTTCCTGGTGCTTTCCTGCGAGCCAGGGCCATTGGACTGATGCCTATGATTGACCAGGTATATATCTTTTTGGTTTTTAGCCAACAAATTAACAATTCTGACTTCTTAGTTCATATTTCCATTTACATATTAAAAGGAAAAGTGTGCAATTGACACAGGGAGAAAAGGATGATAAGATTATTGCAGTATGTGCTGATGATCCTGAGTATAAGTACTATTCTGACTTCAAAGAACTTGCACCTCATCGCCTTACTGAGATCCGGCGCTTCTTTGAAGACTGTACATCTCTTTTTCAACAACTTGCTGCTTAAGTTTCTTTAAGTTTGGTTTATATTTTCTTCACAATTTGAGTGCTGTTTCTTAACATATTTCCCAGACAAAAAGAATGAAAACAAGGAGGTAGCAGTTAATGATTTTTTGCCTGCAAGCAGTGCTGTTGAAGCCATCCAGTACTCAATGTCAGTATATCTCGAGCAACTTCATTTATCTAATGAAAACCGAGTTTTTAGAAATATTGTTTATGGTAAATAAGTTAACACTTCAGTTCCCAAAATTGTTGGTCTTAATGATATTAGCGAAAATGAACTACAACTTCAAATAAATTAAAACCGAGTTTTTAGATAGAAAAAAAATGCTTTATGGTAAATAAAGTAACACTTCAGTTACCCAAAATTTGGTCGTGACAATATTAGTGAAAGTGAATTACAACTTCAAACTAATCTTACCTGTAAAGTTAGGAGTTCAATCTTAAAGTTACCACTTCGGGAAGGAATTTATGGATCAAGATTCTCTGCCGTCAAAAAATGATTGGTTCCTGCATTCACATCATCCAAATGGTTATGAGATGGGTATAATATTTTTGCACCAATATTTTTTACAAATACAAATTTGTTACATGGTGAGAATCTCTTGCAGTTACTTTATTGACCGCAGAGAATCCAAATCTGGAATTTATATAGCCAACATCTCTAGCAAATTTACGTTTGTGTATAGGGTTCATTAAAATTTGTTTTTATGTTTTTTTCTCTCCTAACATCAATGGAAACATAAGAGAAGAAAAGGAAAGGATCTAATCTGCAACATGTGACGCTACTTTAATATCTTATCTATGATATGGTGCAGGGATCTTTATGCGGAGTATATTCTGCACTCCCTGAGGCGATAGACAAGAATGCTATTCTCCAATCTCCATTAATCAGAATAAGCCGCACTCTACACGGTTTTTGAATATGTATTGATTAATAGTATCTATGCTTTTTTTGTAGCTTTTGAATTTAGTGGGATAACATACCACTTATTTGGTTTCTTTTGAGAAACCACTATCCACTGTACTTAATATGTAATGCTTCATGCAGAATCCTCGCAATTGAAATTTGTAACTATTTTTACACTTACCAAGGAATAATTTGGTATTATGTTTTTATAAATTTTGACTCCACTTATGTGTATTGTAACCTTCATTCGGGACTCCTATGTCAACGTGGAATATTGATTAGCATGTTTTTGAAAGGGAAAAGATACTTGCAATAGCTTGCATGTGAGTATATGAGGAGCGTCTAAGTTTGTACTTTGTACAAGAATTATTACTCAGTTCTTAATACATTAAAATGTGCTGTTACCCGAATATAGCCTACAAAATGGTATCATATTCAATAGCAGTGTCAACCATATACCCGTTGTAGAAAGCTACTATAGGAGCTCTTGAAAACATTCGAAGAGTAAAATATTGGCTGTCATTAGGGATATAAACGAGATGAGGCGAACACTTAAAACTAGAGTTTGACTTATGAAAAAAATGGATTACTCAAGGTTGACTCATTTATTTAAACGAGTTTAACCAAAAGCTTGAACTTGACTTGTTAACAAATGAGTTGAACCCGAATAGTTCACAAATAGTTCAGTTCATTTATATACTACTTACGAGTTACGAGGCAAATGAAAAGAAAAAAAATGAATGGAAAACTGAAAACAATTGAAACACTAATTTTTTACTTTACTATTTTATTATTTATTATTTATTTTAAAAACAAATTTATAAACATATATTTTAAGTCCCAAATAAAAAACATTTTTCATAAAAAATTATTATTAAAAAACTATACAAAAGTGTTTTTATATAAAAAAAGTAGGATATATATATATATATATATATATATATATATATATATATATATATAGCTATTCACACGCCGATAATGTTGGGTTTGTAAGGCTTGGACGTGGCTCATTTAAAAAATCGAGTTCAATCTCAAGCTTTAGTTTGTTATTTAATTAAACAAATGAGCTCGATCGATTATTTAACGAGTCAATCCCAAATAATTCACGAATAACTCAACTCATTTACATCCGTAGCCGTTACCCCTCAATGTGAAATTCTGGTCAAGAACAACTTGTTTTATCTACCACTCTTACGAAGTACTGACCATAGTGAGGTATGCTTCTAGAATGCACCCTCTAAAATCAGGTGCACCTATACTCTTGAAGGTGGATGGTTGATTTTGGAGTAAATAGTCAATTTGGTTCCTGAAAATATAAGACGGTATCAATTTATTCCCTGAATTTAACTAAATAGCAAAAATGTCCCTGAAGTTATAAACGTTAATCAAGTTAGTCCCTCCGTCAACCCCATTTAACTGATGCTGTTAACAACGCTGATGTGACACGTTAAGTGTCTTATTGATATTCACAACTTTAAATCAGAGACTAAATTAATACTCGTAATAATTTTTTTCTTCTTGGTACACCAAAATCAACCATCCACCTTCAAGGAGCATAGGTGCACCTGATTTTAGAGGGTGCTATTCCTGAGCGCACCACCGCGACTTCCCCCAACCAGTAAATCGTAATTTTCGTCATCGTATCGGATCTCCATGCAACCATCAGAAAAACCAGATATGTGGAGTCCCAAAGCCACCACCTTTGCTCACTCTCTGGCGCCTCCGACCACCACCGTGAGCCACCTCGCACCACCACGAACCAGATCTATCATCTATCATCTATCATCTTTCTTGGTCCAGATCTGTTATCTTTTGATTTACATCAGATCTTGGGTTTCCTGGTTACTTGGATCTAGCGAGTCGCAGCTGAAGATCTTGGGTCACCATGACTCACTCCGGTTGAAGCTGTTCATAACAATCTTCGCCATCGAAACCCAGGCTGTTCATCAATCTTGAGAACCCCTAACCCCACTGCCAGCCTTTAACCCCTAACCTTGAAGAGGGATTTGACGGTGTGGGGCAGATGCTGTGGTGGTGGGCACGGATGAGTTCGCCGGAGGAGAAGGATGAGTTACCGGAGAAGAAGGAGTGGCAGTGGTGGCTTGGGCCTCTTTACAATTATCATTATTTTTGGTTTAAAATTACAAATAAAAAAACTGGAGGGTTTATTAATTTTTTACTTCATGACTTTCAAAATCACTTGATGCATGATGCACCATAACTCAAGGGCTCATGTTCATATGCTAGTAGAAAAAGTGCAACACAGATTGTATCTCATCTGTGGCGTAATCACAAACAATTCATTACAACTTTTTTTTTTTTCCTTCAATTTTTAATATCTTTAGTTGTTTCTAATTTATTTAAGGTTTAATTAAATTGTATATCGCTGAACTATTTAAGAATTATCAAATATTTTCTTATATATTGAAAAATTATAACTGGATTCTTGAACATATTAAAAATTTATAATTAAATCTCTCGTATATTTTTTTTTGTAAGGATTTCGTTAGGATTTCAAAAAATATTATAATTTATTTGAATTTTCCTAAAACGCATAGGAACTTAATTGAGTTTTTCCAAAAAATTCAAAGACCCACAAATGAAGAGTGAATGAATCACTTAACGAAATCCTAACAAAAAAAATATAAAATTCAATTACAAATTTTCGTTGTATTCTGATATCTAATTACAAACTTTTAAACTATAAGAGCCTATTTGGAAATTGTCAACTAGTTCAGGAATCTACAAATTAATTTATCCTTATTTAAGTAACAATAGGGACATGGCGGTGGTGTGAACAATTTCACAACTCTTGGTTCAATACCTGACGAACAAGAAGGGTTGAATGTTTTCGGTGAATGAGAGGATTTTAAGTAAGGAGGGTGGAAAAAAGATAATAAAGACTCAAAATAGTTCAATACAACATTGATTTGATATGATGTTAATGTGTTACAAAAGAAAAACCCAACAATCTTATTTATATCAATAGTGAACTCCTAGTCTTAATAATAAAATAAGAAAATAAATAAAGGATAGAAAGTAAATTCTTAAAGAGCACCTACTCTAAAATATTCTACCATACCGTAACTATTTTATGAGATATTTTTCATATATTTGAAGAGTTTTGAGAAGATAGAATGTAAAGATCTTTCATGAGTATAATTTATTTAGTAGTTCTAAGAGAAGAACAGCAGCAGAGTCTTTGGCCTTCTTGACGCTTGGCATTGGCTCTCCAACACATTCATCTGTCCATCCTCTATCAGTAGTATTGACACGCACTGCAAATGTAAACCTCTTTGCATGTGCTGGACCACCCTCATTCACACACCTACAAGTTTAAAAATAAAACAAAATAATATAAAGTCATTAGCAAAATGTCACACACATATTTAGCTCTAATTAGATTACCATCCACTTATGATAATTTCACATACCGGTAGAATGGCATAGGCCAATTTTTTCGCAAACAGATATCATTTAACGTTTGTCTAGTGAATGTGTGACTTCCATTCTTTTTCCCATTTTCATCATGCTTCTCCTGAGATTTTGCCACTTCCTTTTCTTTCAAGGCAGCAAGAGCATTTCTAGCAGCTAATTTCTGTGCCATTTTTTTCTGTGGATTTTGAGCAGCCCCTACTTGCACACCATCAATGAATACTTCTACAGTGGCCAAATTGCCAGTACGACTTGCTCTATATTCTAAGCCTTCTGCCTGCTGCTGGCATCGCTCTTGCAGCTCGCGAACAGGATGCATTGGCAGAGTCTCAGGGGTAACCATAGGATGCAAGAGAGGCTGAAAAACCTGCAGAAATTACAACACCAACAATATTATCTATCAATTTTGACAATATATATATACGGTTTAGGTTTAAAAGGTAGGCACTAACCTTCCAGACAACAGTAGTGTCCCTCCCACTGTCAAGAAAAATGGCACCAGCAATAGATTCAACAATGTCACCAAGGACCTTGGGAGCTTTACAATCTCCCAGACCAAAGGAGTTAAACCCTGGCTTTGACAATTCATCTTGAACTTCCTTCACGAATTCTTTAATCTGTAATGTCAAGAGGAGTTCAAGAAATTAAGGTTATAATATGACATCTCCAAACCCAAGTGATTAGTAATCATTAAAAAGAGACAAGACCTGTTTTTCTAGGGCAGTAGAACCATGTCGGAGATGGACATGAAGATTGTGTTTAACTGCAACACGTGCAAAATTTTCATTGTTTACAGCAGCAGCCCGAAGGTCGGTGAGACGTCCTGGTGGGAGATCTGTGTAAGTGAAAAACAAATGCCTGGTAATAAGATGGTCCAACACTGCATCACCAACAAACTCCAACCGCTGATAACAGGATACTCCTGAAGATGGTCTGGAGGCATGAGTTATGGCTTCTATAAGCATCCCCTTGTCTTTAAACTTGATATTCAAAGCACCTTCTAAAGCATCGAAATCAATGCTCCTTAGTATGCTCTCTGGAACATTAAATGGCTTTCTTGTACACTCCATCTCATCAGGATCAAACTCTATTTGAATGCCAATCCAGTTCATAAAGTGGTTGGCAACACGCTTACCACCTTCCACATAATATACCCCAATCAGTGCTTCCACAACATCTGCAAGTGTTTTGCTGGACAGAACTCTGTATGAACTTGAATCACTCTCAAGCTCACCATCTTCCATTTCATCCTCATACCCATCTGTGTGACAATCCATCTTCTCAGTCTTGGAAACGGATTTCTCCGGGTCAAATAAAGACGAATCCCCATCCTTGGTATCCTCATCAAAGACAGGCAGTACCCCAGGAGCTGCCCATCTGGATGGGGCAAACCGATCTGCTTGAATATATGATTGAAGCCCTTTACTTAATGCATACTGATATAGTACCATGTTACTGACCATTTGTTGCCTCATCCTAGTAAGCTGGCCTTCGTGTTTCTGTGGGTATTTCAGGAAAAGAAATCGGCTAACAACCCATTTCAGGTAAGCATCTCCAAGAAGCTCTGCCCTTTCATAGCAGAATGTCTCCTGGCAAGAGGCAGCAGTCAAGGCTTCCAAGATCTGTTCATGAAGAAGGCATGGGTCAACTACAAAAACTAGAACTAAATGCTAACTACATTGAGCTGAGAAGATACCTTTGAAGCGTGGACAGGAGTATTTATCATGTTCTTAAGCTGAATCGCAAGTAGCATACTTTCAACCCTCCTCATTATTGAAGGCAGCCTCTGAGCACCACGAACGAGTGATCCAGGCAGTGGGTGTATTAGGCATAGCTCAGGAGGAAGGAATACATAATAAGTTTTGTCATGGGCCTCTTCAGATTCACCTTCATGTGCTACAACGATACGACATTTCCCATTAATCAAGAATCTACAAATTTCCAAACCAAAGTAATTCCAGGATGGGAATCATGAAAGCACACCTTCACTGTGTTCAAATCGGGGGGACAGAAGATTCTTGCAGTATGATACACCACGCCCTCTTATAAGAGGTTGCTGCTTGTAAATCAAATCAACTCCATACCTACACCAATCCAATAAAAAAAACGAGCAGCCACATGCACCCTTTGTTGTGCAAGAAGAGACAACAAGCTTCTCTAATCTAGAAGGATCGACAAGCTATTGTCACCTTCCATGGGACATCATTGATAAAGCCCACACAATTAAGAGGTGACAACAAAAAGGTTCCTTCACAGATTAAGATTAGCTTCTTGTTCTTCCTGCACAACATTGGAGGTGCAACACGGCTAGCAAGTTATCGATAAATAATTTCAAGACATAGAAGATGAGGAGTAAAAAAAAATGGGATAAGGAGGCCAGGCTGGATGGAAAAAAATATTTAAGACAAAAGGGGAAAAACTAGAAGACTAATATAACCTAAAACAGAATGCACATCATACTTTTGCTTGTAGTAATCAGCATATGAACTGTACTCCAGAGGACCAAGATAACCTTCTTTCCTAGGGAAAGAGTTCTCTGCAGACATATCATAGCGTATTGAATCAACATAGAACCTCTTCCCTGAGTGAGCAGCAGTAACAATTTTTCCTACTAGATCCTCTGCATTAGTACAGGTATCCGCCATCATCAATTTTCCTTTGGTAGTCAAATTGATATTCTTTTGTGTTTGCAAGGCATCTCTGTTAGGAACTAACCCTGAAGCTTTCACCACATCAAACTGTGCCACAGCTCCTCTGATTCCATAGGTTGGATGTGATTTTTGCCCAAAAGCCATGCCATGACGTAATTTCCCAAACCCATATTCCCTTCTGTCTCCACCTAATGTTCTCTCATTAGTGCCAAGGTAAACATCTGGTCGAGCTCTCTGGAGGGGATTTTTCCATGCATTTGCTCCAATTATTGTCTCAACCAGATGCCAGTCAATTTGTTTCATAGGATCTACAGACTTATCGCCAACCATTGGGACAAACAAATATGCTTTTGCAGGATCCCAAGGAGTGGTAGCTGGTTCAACATCCACATCCAAGACAATGCTCATTAATCTTACATGAAAGCTTTTCAGGTATGCCAACTGCATGCCATAAAAAACAGGTTTCATTCAGCCATTTGAAACTAATATTAACAGTTATAAAAATCTAAAACAATGCTAATATGTAAACCTGACTCTCAGTGATATCTATCGACCCTCTAAAGACAAGAGATGCCTTTGTAGTCACGGTTCGAGCGATAAATAGATCCATTGACATCGATAACACCTACAAAATCAGATGGAGTAAATGTTATTATACTCAAATACGAACCAGAAGCAGTAGCACAAATAGAAATTACTACCTCTGCATCCAGCTCATTGCCAAAAAGTACTGCAAAATCTGAAACTTGAGTCAAGAACGGATCCTTTGAATGGCCTACATTTTCACACTTCACGGCATACATATAAAGATGAAGCAATTTGGTGCCGTTGCAAGCATCTTTTCCGGATAAAATCCATTCTCCCTGAAGTCCAGATAGCATTCAGCAATAATGGATATTTTGGTGCGAGGGAATAAACTCAAGATAAGAACTGTTAAGGCAAAATCGGAAAGGTAAGAACAATCCCCCCTGTATCTAAAAACTAGTCTTTATAGCACAGATATACTTAACAGTACTGGTGCACTTTCATTTCCATAAGCTGTTGTTTTCCTGAATGCCAAAATATTTAGATTGCACTTGTTTACTATTTATCTTCTTTGTTCCATTAATAATCCATCTCCAAAGCCTTCAAGGTCAAAGTATTTATTTAAAGATATTATGCACAAGCTTTCTTTACAGATAATAAACAGCAGTATGTTTTGGGCAACTATATACCAAAACCCTTACAAAAGGCCAGCTTTGACCACATAACTTATAGAATGAACCAACCTTTAGTATTTCAGCCACACCTTCAGGATAGAACTCCCTATGTCTAGCAGTCCCGGGAAGTGGGTCGCCTTCATCATTTTGCTCAGCCTTTTCTCTTTCTCCCCCACTTCCTTTATCAGGCAATAGCATGTCAGTGAATGCTCCCATCTCATGCAGTTTCTTGCAAGCAGCCAGACAAACAGCCTGCAAAACAACAAAATAGTAACCAATACTTCTTGTCTACAGATGACCAGAAATCAAATTGATAATAAATGACAGCATGCCTGTTGTGCCAAGCGCATTGAACTGCAGATAGGACCCTCAAGATTTTCAAATGGCGCATTACACGGTAGTTGAAGCTTACAAGAATATTCAGCGGGACCTTCTGGATTTTCATGTTTCTCCATAATAAATTCAGGACGAAGAATCGAATATCTGGATGATGGACAGAAGACACCCAAGTCATAAATTGAAGCAAAAAATAAAAAGCTAGTAAAGCAAACCACCAATCTCAGGCAGAAATGCAGCACCTGTCACTAGGTAGTTGGGAGCAGTAGAAGTGGATAAGACCTACAGCAGAATTTAAGCTCACGACTGCACCAGTTGATTTCACCTGGTAAACCGTTCCTGGTCGGGTTTCTACTGAAATCAACCTTGAAGTGTCTTTCAGATGACTAAGGTCTGTTCTCTCTATTGCTTCTTTGCGCAAAGTCTCCTCACTGTTCCTGGCATTCCTTAGGAATGCTTCATGTGACAAATTTCCCCTATAAACAAGACAAATCACAAAAAACAAAGGGGACTGAGCAGGCGGAAAGGGTTTTCAGTTATTCAGCATCCATTATCATATGAAACAATGCTGATTAATGCCAGATCCAACAAAAATTTCATGGCCAAGTTTTTCTGTATACCTATTGGAGAAGGAAAAGCAGAAATTTCCAGATCATAATTCATTATTGATTGAGAAAACCAAAAACACTGTTCAGAACTAAATCATGCTGACGGTCAACACTAAACCAAAAACAAACTCGCATTTTGTTTCAAATAGAAAACAAATTAGCCCAAGAGCCTTAGCTCGAGTGGCACCAAGTCTCTTAGGAGACTACTAGATGCAGGTTCAAATCCTGTGGAGGCCGCTCCTCAACTTTAGCCTACCTTCCCCCTCCCTAGACCACGTCTTGGAACTCGTAACAACAAGAACAACAACAACAATAATAACAATTGAAAAAGAACCCAAGAAAGAAAAGACCTTTTCTTAGTTAAAGGAGTTGGAGAGGGAATTTGAACCTTTAGCCGCTCAATTATTAATGACAGAGCAAATGCCATTAAAGCAGGTCATTAACTTAACAATATGCATACCAGCAGTAAGCAGATAGGACATGCAAGGAAAGAAATAAACTTGCAGAGGCCAAACATAATAAAGTCCCTCCTATAGAGGTTCCAATTCTATTAGGCTTACTACAATCTCTAGAAAGACATACCTGAACAACAACAACAAAAAGAAAATGCCAACAGTTAAATGATCATAACCAGTACCTCTCAACCATCAGAATGTAATCAGACCCAGGCTTTCTAGCACGGCCCCTAGACTGAATGTAAGCCAGAACAGTCTTCGCAAGGTCAAAGCGAATAACAACATTGCATTGCCGGATATCAAGTCCTTCTTCAGCAACACTAGTGGCAACTAACAACGTGACCTACAAATGAGTACATGAATGAGATGAAGAGAATACAAGGGATTATTTCTCCCGCCTGAGGAACTGAGTGTGGCACCATGCCGGTAAGAAATAAATCTTACCCGTCCATCACGAAACTTAGCAATTGTATCCTGCATTTGGTAGGACCGCATTTCCTGACTATTGTTGTGACCAATCAAGCTTGCACACTTCACAAAACTAAGAGATGGAAGTTCAGCAAAGACCTGCAAGATTGCCAGAAAATGGGCTAATGGGATCTTGATTATGCAACTGAATCAACCAAAACGAATTATGCACAAATGTGTATATATAACCTTGGGTAGAACTAACGCAGACACAACGCGCTCAACAAAGATGATTGCACGGAAGTCTTCTGTGTGCTGATACTTTAGAAGTATTTTGATCAGTGCCTGCACCTTGGGGGTCACCTTGCCATCAGCCACAGCAGCTCCTATTATGACATCCACATGCTCCCCGCCAGAGACAACTAAACACAAGTGTACCAGCTTAAATAAAATACCAAACTACATTCCATCCTAATAATTGGTACTTAAATAGCTTTAAAATATGAAGCTAAATTAGACATATGGCGAAAGATAATATGATGTTGAGTGGCAACAAGCAATATCTCAGTACACAATTTAGGCTTTAGACAATAATAGTTCCCCTTGATACTCTTACATGGAAAGCAATACAGATCTGTATTCTGTACCGCCAAGCCCTGGATGTTCATGCACAAATGCAATAGAAAATACAAATGCTCTTTCACAAGTAAAATATTTTGTCATAATTTTGAGTAGTCCAGCTTTTTATAGGTTCTAAGAAGTGAGAAAGGAAAGGAAAAAAAAAAAAAAATCAAAACGTACATCTTATTAGGATAATTTACAAACTTGAACAACTATGAACTACTCAACATATATAACAATTTGAGCATTAAGTTTCAACAGGCAGGCTCACCATGACTGTCTGGAAGCTCTCCTTCCTCGACCTCTTCAGGTTCAGATCCACTGCGAGCTGCACCACACTCTGAATCATCAACTCCAGCACTTTTGTCAGAAACTGCACCCTCTGACAGTTGACATTTCAGAAGAGAGACAACTTTGCTCAGATAAGATTCCTGAAACTTGACATCAAGTTGGTAATTTGCCCTTTCATCATTTTGCAAAGCTGCTAGAAAAGATTGTGCAACCTGTAAAAGAAAGAGAAATTATAAAGATAGCCAAGAAATTAATGATTCCTCGTTCTCCATAAACTGGTACATACCTTATATGCACACCACTGCCCCAGTTCACCAAGTGCATAATTGATAGCTCTCAACTTCTGTATTAGGTTTGCAGCTCCATCACTTTCTGTTCTTTCAGAAACACCATATACTTGGCGCAGCTCTTCTTTAGCTCCAGCATCTCTAGCTCCCATAAACTGCCATTTGCTTCTTCTTGAACTCGATTTTGCAGCTTCTTCAACTTCAACCTCCATCTGCTTTATCTGCTCATGTAGATAACATAAGCTGGCCGCTCTGTCATACTCCACCACAACTTCAGAGGGCATCGGCACATGTTTCTCCAGCTCCTTACGATCTTTAATTGTACAAACTATTGAATCTAGCTTACTTTCAAGATTACGAATTTTTATTGCACAATCTACTTGGCTGGAGACACCTGAATATACCATAAGTGTGAGTAATGTTGACTTAAAAAAATTAGTAAAAGGGTATGGGATCCCAAATTTAATTGAGAACTTGAATAACTACCCTTCAAGTTAACAGGAGAAGCAGTCATTCCGAATACAGATGGCCTCTTCTCTTTGGGTGTTGTATGGTAGAACTCGGACATCACCAGTGAATATGGATGTTTCTTCACAGCATGATGGCACTCATCCAGAATCAGAAGATTGATTGCTTCCATTTTTATAATGCTATGCCTCAAAATGTTCAAAAGAATTTGAGCGGTCATGACTAAAACCTACAGCAAGAATAACCAATTGAGTGATTGCAGTATAAACACACAACATATCTTTTATATATGATTTACTAGCATCTTGACACACTGCTTTTTTATTAAAAATATAAAAAAGAAACTAAAAGAGCTTCAAAGACACCGACGGGGCCAAACCCTTGTATTGGCATTTAAATATTCACATAGGTTATAGATTATAGATGATGGAAGAATAAAAATACCACAAAAGCCTCCAGATCCAGCATTGATGCAATGAGAAAAAATAATGTAACAAAAAGAAAAATAAAAGCCTAAGTGCAAAATCATCAAAAAAGTATACCCACAATCTCACATAATCTGAAATCAGATTTATTATAACTAAGGAAAAGGCATTCCACCTTAGATGAGTTCAACATATAAAAGTTCAGGTATTGAACAACAATACAACACCATTACAATTCTCATGCAGATATGATTTATGAGAAAAAATCGTCTAATAGTAATACATACTACTAATCAAACAAGCTTAGATTTAATCCAACAGCTAAATATTGACAAAATTAAGGCCAGAACTTGTTGTAACTTCTAATATGTTATATACACCAATAAGGTAAACCTTAACCAATTTAAACAATTTTCCTCTACGCATGCTATTCCAGGTTCGGTACAAAAAATCTATAGAATTACTTGTGTCCATTCACTACAAAGGCTGCCTTTGCTATAATTCTGATGTCCAAGCCATACTTTTTGCATTCCATTTGAAGAACAAATAGCGATACATGGCCACAAATGAACAACTTATCTTCAATAACAATAGAAACAAAAATTCTACTTAACCAGTAGCCAACTACAAATATGAAGAAATTATAGATAAATAAGGACGCATATGAATAAGAGAAGTTAACAGGATCAGAACTCAAATGTTATACTGCACAAAATAACCAAATTCCATCCATTAACTCAAACATAAATAAATGAAAGGATAAAACAGTGACAGAAAGCACAAGCCAGCACATCTTCAATAGAAATTTCAGAACATACATGTTTGGTGTCAAATTCACGCTGCCACCTTCGAGCATCCCAGAAATCCTGCCCCATTTCTCCGCAATAGTGGCCCACTTGATAACCAGTCCGCTCACGAATTACTTCCGCTTGCTGTAATGAGAACAAAGAACTAGAACTACATCAACTTCCACAACAGTGAATGGAAACCATTTGCATTGCAATCCTTAAATCTTATATTGTCTCTTAGCAAAAATATTTTAAAATAAATAAGTTGTCAAAAACTATATTACCTGATAAACAAGTGGAACTTTCGGAACTAAAAATACTGCAAGCATTTTCTTATTTTGCTTTTGTAAACTCTCGTGTATGCTTTTAATGAGAAGAACTGCAATTAGGGTCTTCCCTGCTCCAGTTTCAAGAAAAGCTATAGTGTTTTTCTCCTTTGCCTGCTCAAGAACATCCAACTGATACTGTCTAGCTTTTTCCTCAGGAACCCTCTCCTTAGCCTCCTCAGTTGTCTTCTCATGCTTTCCATTGCTTTCCTGCTTCGTGTCATTCGCCATTTTCTCTTCTCGGTTACGTTCAGCTTCCCAAGTGCCCATGCGAAAGACCATATCATCGGAACCCGACTTATCCCTCTCCCAATAACCCTTCTGTTCTCTATCCCTCCAATCCCTATCTCTAACATCTCTCCTGCCACAATGTTCTCTTTTCCTACCACCATCTTTATCCCTCCTATCAATCTCATCCCTATCCCGCGGCCTCTTCCTATTCAAACACCTCTCTCTCTCCTTGGCTTGATAATTGACTCTACCAGAATAATGCCTCTCATTCTTATAGTTACCAAGCCTAGCTCTTTTGCTGTACCTTTCTTCACCATCAACATCATATTCCCTTAACGAATCACGACCTCTATTCGTACCTCTACTGTCCTCAGAATAACCAACCAAAATTCCCCCTTCATTGCCATTTGACAACTTATTACTCTCAGCTCCTGAGTGCACAAAAGCATCACCCTCACCAGCAGTAGTACGGCCATGTTTCTCTCCGACCAATCCATTCTTAACAAAACCATCTTCAATGGTGCCATTAGAGGCAGCAATTGAGGTCAGAGACTGCACCTTGGAGAGTGCAGAAGATGCATCATTAGGTTGTTCTGATCCAGTGAGATTGGAATTGGAATTGGAATTGGTTTGGACAACAACATCATCAAGTGGAAGACCACCACCGTTTTTGATGCTATCCAAGATTCGATCAATCCCACCAAAGAAATCTTGATTGGAAGCATTATCAGGCTGGTCTGAAGAGGAGACAACGATGGATGACACATCAAAATCAATGAAATCACACGATATGTCTTCACATGCGTCCAGCCAGTAAGAGCCACCACCAGCTCCACCACCAACCGGGTCATCCCCAATAGGAACAACCCTATTATTATTATTATTATTATTATTATTATTATTATTATTATTATTATTATGATTATTATTGTTCCCATCCTCCATACCCAAACACCCCTTTGAGTTGATTATGCTAAAAACAATAACTTTAATTAAAAAAACAAAATGGGGTTTGAAAAAAAGAAGAAGAAAAAACAAGGCAATAGAGATTAGAAATGAAATAGAAAGATAGGGGAATGGAAAGGTTGAAACTTTAAGGAAGGGTTAGATAGAGTGCACAAAACAGAAGCACGGGAATTGGATGAATGAGTGAAAAGAGGAAGTGAAGTGTACCCAAATCCTGTTTGTGTTTTTGTGATTCTGTAAGATTCTGCGGTCTGTCAAAACAAAACACCTATTCTAAACTCTACTTTTTCCCCTTCATTTTTGAAATTATGATTCAACCCTTCACGTGTGCGAGTAAGAGCACACAAACACAAACATTTCTATACCTCTAGCTCTCAACACTTACTCTCTGTGTCTGTCTCTTTCTCTATTATTACCGGCTTCTGAATTTTGCTTCTTCTTCTTCTTCCGCTGCAGCTGTAGCTTTTACTTTTAGCAGTGTAGAAAAAAAACTGCAGAGACAGAGACAGAAGAAACAGAGCAAAATCCCAGACTCGGAGGAAAAAAATAACACACTGAAACATAGAGAGAAGAAAGAAGAACACAATTAAGACAATAAAATAAGAATGATAATAATAATAATAATAATAATAATAATAATAATGAAAGAGAATGTTTTTTTTTTTCTTTTGGTCCAACGGGAGGCCCGGGGGGAAGGTAAATCGAACCGCTTAATCAATAAAGCATCGCATCACTTTCTAGATCCATAATGTTTTTATTCTTAAAAGGTCAGATATTTTTTGACAACCGTTAATGGACCTGATTATCAGTCTGGTATCATCGACGCGAATCCGTGATAACATTCTTCTTTCAATATACATTCTTTTATTGATTGAAATTTGTTCAACTTAATGTCTCAAATTATCCAACTACAAAATGACACCACTAGACAAATTCTGAAAACGAAATAGAACCAAACACAAATGTAAATGGCCTCTAGACTCAAATTAACTAGCAACAAAACAGAATCATGCACAAATATAAAAGGCCTCAAGCCTCAAATTAACTTGAAAAACCTCCATAATATATCAACCTAACAATTTGAATAACCAAAATTGTCCCAAACAGTCTAACTCAAATGATAGCAAATAGCGACTACGTATCTGTTTGTTTTAACTTCTTTCTGATGCAAACGTGAAAAATCCACGTTTCGATACACTTTTCTTCAAAGTTTCATTTGGAGTTTTCCGCGAACGCGGATGAAAATGAGGGTTGCGTTGTCAAAAAGTTAAGACAAACGGGCCATAAACCTCCTAAAAAGCTAGAAACAAAAGTGTAATAAGCTACCAACTAGCAATTTTTACATCAAATCTTTAACATGATCTCTTCTTGTTATTCAAGTGCCTTAAAATATGATAATAGTTTGTGTTATTACCCACAAATATCTAACCATGCTCATATTAACAAATATAAAAAAAAAATAACATTTCAAAGGAAAAAGTTTGAATCTTTGACTTAGATTGATCTGTTTCACTACACAATAACAATATTGAAACATGAAATAAAGCTAAATAATGTTAAATATGAACTAAATAATATAGATATATTGTATGCGAGAAACATTTTTGTGAGAACTATCGCCATGGGAACGGATCCCGTGCGGTGGAAATTTTCTGGAGTGGGATCTTGACCCTTGAAAACTAAATGGGTGGGAGAGGTTTGAATAATAATGAAAAAAAAAGGAAGAAATTGCTTAAGGGTGGGTGATCCAGGAACTGGAGAAAAAGAACGAGAGGGGATCCGTTCCCATAGCATAATTTTTTCTCGAACAGAGTTATCAATTATTATTTTTAACACATTATGAGCATGTTTGGGAAAGATTAATTTTTCCCATTTCAACTATTTTTTTTGGCTAAAAAGATGTTTCATACATAATATATCATGTTTAAAAATTAGCTTAAATTTATAAAAAAACTTTTTTGGGGAAAAAAATTTGTTTTATGTCATCTAATTTGTTTTAGCTTAAGATTGTTGTAATTTGATTATTTTTCATTCTCAAAACTCTCTTTCCTATTTACTCCTACAAAATTAACTTTCAAACAAATATTATTAAATTATACAAATAACTTTGTATCCTTTTTCGTAATTTTATATATAAAAGTGATTTTTTTGCATCACCCAAACGAAATAGATTATCTTAAAATTACTTTTCAGCAAACATACCCAAATAAAAACAAATTCTGATTATAATCGATTATCAGCATAATTTATTTTTTTTAACTTTCTCAAACACACTCTGTATGGAACTTAAACGATACTTGCACATGAGATACAGGTTACATAATTAAAAGTGAGCCATTGATGGCAAGTAAGAACAAAGAAAAAAATTAAATGAATGATGATGAAAATGAAAAGAAACAAAGTATGTATGGCAGTATGAGTAATATCGTTATTATTTATAAAGAAAACTCTTTATGGTTCAATTATCAAGTCTAAAATCTCACAAAAGTTTACCCATCTAAATAAAGTACCATAAATGATTCACAAACTCTATCGTTTGAGGTCGAAGATATTTGGAGTAAATTGATTTAGGATTTTAGATGAATTATGAATAATTTAAGGTTTTAGGTGGTTTAGGACTGAATTTAGTTTTTTTTTTTAAACTTCCGTATAATCTTGGTTAAGTTTTTGGATTTTGCCTGGATATCTTTACAAACAAGTTGTGAGACTAACCCTCGAGTCGGGAATGGTGGTTAGGTAAAACCCTCTTCAGAGTGACAACTTCAAGATTCAAACCTCTGACATTACAGATGAAGGTCGTCTGGGATCGTAATCAACATCTATTATGACCAATCACTATTGGATAACCTTGGTTAAGTTTAAATGAGATAGTTGTGTAAAATAAAAGTAAATAAGGGGCCAAATAAATATAAAATATAAGTTGACACATAAAATAACGAATGAGATGTATGTGAATGTTTGTTGCAATTTGATTATGGGCATTGCTATGGTACCTTAGGAAAATAGAGAGTTTGAGTATCTTATGTCCAATCATAATGCACCACTTCAATTAAATGGTCATGTCAATATCACATTGGACTAAATTCTTATAATCTGATTATACCACATAGGCACGGTTACGGTGCCTAAAGGGTACCATAGATTTTCCCTTTGAGTAATGCATGTACAAGGGACACTGATGTCCTCTCATATTTGTGGTTGCCGAGAGTCTACCTTGTTTTTTATATGCAAAATAGGTTAATTCGTCTTATACGTTTATTTAATTTTTTATATCGGTCCTACACGTTATCTTTCGTTTTCACGTTAGTCCTTTCCGTCAATTCTGTCATAACGACGCCAGTTTTGTCGTGACGTGACTATGACTGGGCCGTTAATGTTTAGGTGGCATATGACATGCACGTTGAGTCGGCCTATACATGTTTTTTACTTTTCACATTGGTCCTATATATTTTTTTTTGTTTTCATTTTGGTCCTATGACGTGTCCGTATTTGTTTTTTCTTCATTTTGAGTTGTGATACAATTATTAACTGTTTCAAAGCTATGTCTAGTTGTTGAGAGTGCTTGCCAATGACATTTTAAAGCTTCCAATTCAAAATTTTGGGGTCCCAATTCTTTGTCATTCAAATTTTTTTGGTTTTTATTGTGTTACTGATGTGAGAGGTTGTGCATCTAAAGTTATTTTTATTTGATTTCATTTTGAATCTGTAATTGTAGTACTTAGTTAAGTTTTATCAGTAATTGAGTTTGAATCTGTAATTATAAGACCAAAATGAAAAAAAAAAAAAAAAACATATAGGGCCGAAGTAAAAAGTAAAAAACATGTATAAGATGAATTAACATCCACGTGGATGCCACCTAAGCACACAAGATCCAATCATAGACACGTCAAGTCAAAATTGACGTCGTTAGATTGGAATTGACGCAAAGAACTAACGTGATAACAAAATATAACATATGGGACGAATTTAAAAAAAAAAAAAAAAACTTATGAAACCAATGTAAAAAGTTAAATAAATGTATAGGACGGATAAACCTATTTTGTGTAAATGATATAAACATGACAAAAACCAATGTGTTATGAATAATCATAACGACCACAAAGATAATGATTCATGATTGTTTGTGGCGATCAAAGTAACTAATTCTTTTGGCCGGTGCAAATGAAGTTGTTACCACCATTGTCAAATTGTCGTGTATAATTCCCTTTTGTATGATACCATATATATGATATGATTCTAAAAGAATTGAATAACATATAGAAAGCAAATTGATCAAGTTGAACAATTGGCCATTGCATTTCTTTGTATCAACAATTAGGAATAGCATTTCAACAATGAGCATTTTAGAATCATAGTCACAGGTCCTGTAGAAGAAAAAGAAAGAAAGAAGACTTCACACAAAAAAAAGATCAACGATAACAAATACACAGAGCATATTTCGTTGACAAGTTGATAATTGCCTTTCTTTGGGTCAGAAACTAGGAATTCGCATACTAGTATTTTCCAAGTACGTGATGAGTAGTCCACTAAGCATATTGGGTCATTGTCATTGTGGACAGTGGGCCAGTGCGGTCTTGGGGAGAGTTTGGGAGATCATTCAAGTTGCATAAAGTACTCGATCCGAATATGATTTTATCATTGTTCTTCATATCATTTAAAGGAAACAAATCTCAAAAATGAAAATAAAATAACCTATTTGCAAAGGCCTAATTAAAAATCGAAGATAATTTTGAAATAACAGAAACTAAAATTTCTAGTAATTGTTCACTAACCACCATTTCCTGTTTATTTTCCAAAGAGAAATAGACCAAACTCAAATTAATTTTGCTCAATATAATAGTACAGATGTAAGGAATAATCATTTTTCATCAATATAATCATTTTTGTAACTATGCTATAAGTACGATTATCCATCGTTAGTAGCGACTAATCTTCGTCGGGAAATCTGTTAAGCACACAAGGTAGGTTCTTCACTTCCAATCAGGTTTTCTCCATGCACAAGAGTCGGGATTCAAACTCCCGACCACTTGCTTAAAATGTCCGAGTCATTTATCATTCGGATCAATCACATATTGATAAAAAAAACCTATAAATCCGTTTCAGCTAAAAAAAAAGACCCATATGTTCATTTTACATGGGAGTCTTTATCTCATAATATTGGGCCTGACTGAAGGGTTATCATAGTTTATTTATGAAAATATTAAGGGGACCCAAATGCTTCCTTTTGGATCAGAAGCGGACCCAAATGCTCTAAAGTCTTTATAATGAGTCCAACATCATTTGCAATGGATCATGGTACTGCAAGCCTGAATGCAAACAGTTGTGGCAGTACGTTCCCAGAGCTACAACCTCCCTTTTCTCTCTCTCATTCATGCAGTCTTGCAGTGGATAGAAATTTTAGAATAAATATTATTATTTTTGCACAAAATCCTTAACTATTATGTAAGTCAAACATGTGATAGGTGATTAAATGTAGTTAAAGGCATACCAAAATACTGTATTCATAGGTTTAAACTTAAATATGCCATTTTCTAAGAATCTGTACATAAATATATTCGTGCAAATTTCTTATTTTCACGTGAATAATTTATCTTTCATCAGCAGATATGATTAGATATTAGCTTAGCTATATGCAAGCTGATGATCTGCAATACAACGAAGATGTTTAAAATTAATAGCTACTGGATGATATTAATCTCATAAATCAAAATTATGCATAATCACGTGCATAACTCCATTTAATTGTGAGTTTTCTCACAAATTTGTTAGGTTCATTAAACTCATATTACACTACTATTATTGTAATACATAGTTGTATTTGGAGTATTGTTGTTATTACATCCAGAACTACTCTCCAATTTGCCCCGGTTATAAATTATGAATATAACCCGTTATATATATGCTACTTGCATATTTGCATGTCTTTTGTGACACGCCATGAGCCCAATACCATTTGAAGGGATAAAGTGGTACCCATATACATTTATGAAATTGCTAATCTTTGTTAGAAGTTCCCCAAAAGATAAGGAATGTGGAAGATCCATTTCACTGTACATATTAAGCCAAAGAAACGAGCTGTTTCTTGGTTTCTAGTTGGGAAGGAACGTCCGGTCTAATGTGATTATATATCTGAGATATCGATTCTGCAAGGAAGTCCAATACTATTGGTTGCAATGGGAACATGAATTCACATGCAAATGTCAAAAGAGGCCAAAAACGATAAAAGGAAAAACTAGTCATCTGGGGCTGAAAATGCTGTGATAGTGTGTGTGCATGAGTGAGAGAGAGAGAGAGAGAGGCCATAATATGGCCATAATATTATTGTTGAGAGTGCACGTGGATCACAGCCATTCACAGTACTTCTCTCGGGATGGTTTCAACTTTCAAATTGCCGTTCACAGTTTAATTAGGATCATAATATTAGAGTTAAATCCTTTCCATTTCGTATAAGAGAAATGGAGGGTTCCATTACTATAATTTTAGGTATATAAAGACATACATTTCTAAAATGAGCGACATTTATTACGCTTTTATGTGTTTTATATATCCAAAACTATAATAATAGAGCACTCCATTTCTATTAAGAAATGGAGAGGATCTCAACTCATAATATGATATTAGTAATTTTTATAATTTATTACCACAACAATTGTAGCTGTATTAAGTGTATTTTATGAGAATTGAGAAAACCTAAAGCCGCCTCTCTCTCAACATCCCCTCTACTCCTCTCTTCCTTCTTCCTCATCCACCGGAGGGGGGTGGTTTTGGGTCATTTTTGGCCTGGAATCACCCCTCTACGTCATTTTTCTCTCCTTTTATCTAAATAAGTGGTTTTTTCCACATAGATTTGGTTTTTCTTTCGTGTTTTTCCGTGATTTCGTCGTCTGAGTGCGGCGTTATTTTGTTCGTCGTCTTGGTGCTGTATTGTTTGGTTTCCCGTCTTGTTGGTGTTCATTTGGTTCAGATTGATAGATCAGCTTCGATCCATTACAGATTCAATCAAGACTTGGGCGTCAACGTTACAGATCTGGAGGCATGATTATTTCGGTCACTTTGATTTTGTCGCATTTGTAGGCATTTTTCCATTTTATGCTATTAACCTGGATGTTGTGACTTTATTCGTAGATTCATCCTTTTCGATTTTTAGCGATGTTGAATTTGTGTTATTTTCGATGCATTTTACCAATTTAAATGAATGAATATCTTTTTTAGTAAAAAAAAAAAACTGTATTTTTCATAATTATTTATAAAATTACAATAAATCAATATATAACTGCAATTATATATGCTCGTAATCACAATTTAAAACTATGGTAATGACATAAAAAGTAAGATTAGGTAGGTGGTCGTCCGTCCATATATGTAAGGGTATTTACGGGTTGATTTGGTTCGAGTTTAGGATAAAATAAGGATTTGTCTTTTCTAAAGTGAGTGAAGCTCTAAAGTGAGAAAGTAAGTAACCATTCACCATTGATTTAATCAAGTACATAGAGATTTCAACTCATTAAATGATATAAAGGTGAATAGCCCTTTACTTTCTCACTTTAGAGCTTCACTCACTTTAGAGGACTCAAATCCATAAAATAAAATCCAAATCAATCATTTTTAATTGGTTTGATTTGGTTCGGAATTTAAAAACTTTTTGAGCCAATTCGAACCAAATCGGATTGGTTTCGTTTGGGAGGTAAATAATAAATTATTATACTTTTTCCAGTTTTTATCTTCACATATTATCTTTTTTATATAAAATATTGAATTTTATATTACTACAAGATAAAAAAGTTCTTTATTCTTCAATGACTTTACACAATAATTAAACTAATTTCAAATTAAACGTTGATATTACTTTTATTTAGAATTTATCTTGTTATATAGTTATAACTTTACATACCTTAATTTTATGTAACCTCTCGAGTTGCTTTATGGATTGATGATTATTCCCACAAATCAACATGGGTCTCTTCAGCATGTTTTGTCTCCACTCACAGACTTCCTCGGAGAATTTACCAGGAGGTCACTCATCTCATAATTGCTCCAAGTCAAACACGCTTAACTTTGAAGTTCTTAAGTGATAAGTTCCCGAAAAGAAGATGCATCTTGTTGGTATAGGTAATAACAATCAATTCCTTTAAGTCATCCTCAACTATACAACCTCATACCTATACAGTCTTGGAATCCCTCAAGTGTACAATTTTATACCTGCACAGTCTCAGGATCCCTCTCATTCTGGTGTGAAATCGGTTCGTTAATGTGTTCATCCATCTAGAAGCCTTCTAGGAGTTGCTCTTGTCCTAAGTATAAGGCAGCCCAAGCCCTTGCTTTAGGCCCACCAACAAAAAACTTATTTACTATTAGTATTTATTTTATCATTAGCTAACCTAGCGCAGTGGTAACCGGCGTGTGCTTTTTTCCTGGAGAATGAGGTTCAATCCCTGTTTTACCAAAAACCACATTTATTTTTGTAAGGCCCCTGATTTTTCTGTTACTCTCTCTCACTTAATTAAAAGGCCTGACCTCAAAGTTCGCCTTAGCTTTGGAAAGGTATTACCTCAAAATTCGCTTTAAGCCTAAAAATATGTTGGGTCAATCCTGATTTTAAGAAAGTCAAAATGAATAGAAAAAAGAAAAGACAAAACAAAAAGAGAGTTTTAACTATTAAAATTTAAAATGTATAAATTTAAAAGTTAAAAAAATAGTTAATCAGATGATCAAGTTGGTTCAGGTTTAAAAAAGATATAAATTCAAGAATCAAACCGATTATAATTTGTTTGATTCAAACTTGAAATGAAATGAACCGATTAACCAAATCAATCAAAATCAATTTAATTGATTTGGTTTGGATTATGAGATTGATCGTGTCAATCAGATTCTATATGAACACCGCTGCATATATGATATATCCGTATCGCTCCCCACCTGGCCTGCACTCCACACTTGATATTTGGGGGTCTTCTTTTCTTACCTAACTTACATCTCTTCTCTGCTTCAATATCATCCACACATCAAAAGCAAACAAATTGGACAAAGTAGAATTTCATATCGAATAGTCACTTACCCTTGTTCATTCTTGGTCACTAAGCAACCAAATTTACAAAATTATTTCAGCACCAACTCTGAGCAGTTATTGATGAAACGAGAGTCTAACTTGAATTCTTTCATGTCAAATTCAAATGTAACCACATCGTGAGAGATTATGTAGGGACAAAGTGATTGAGACTTAAAGCATAGGCTGAGGTGGAACTTATACGAGGTATAGCTGATAGGATTGCAAGTAAGCTTCGTCTAACATCGTCTGAGCCATATCTCGTGAAAAAATTACAAATGAAAGAGATAACAGAGTTGCCTAACAGAGCCGTGTGTACGTATATGAGTGAGCAAAAAAACTAGTGTGTAGACTGTAGAAATTAGAATTACTTTTCAACAAGATTGGGTGTGTTTGGATTAGTTTTTTTAAAATAAAATTAAAATAGTATAAAATTTATTTTTTATGAAAATTTAATGAAAAGCAAATGCAACTTTATGCTTGGATATAATTAAACAAATTATTTTTTATTTTCATCTCTAATTTTTTATTAAAAGAGGAAAACTAGTTTTTTTTTTTTTTCATATTTTAATTTTTTTTTTTTAAAAATCTTATCTAAATGATTCTACATGCGTTAAAATTGATTCTTTTAATAAGAATATACTTTTCTTAAAAACTAAGAACAAACAAACGTACTCATGATTTTTTAAGCAAAAAAGCCCTTTATAAATATTTTGCATAAATATTAGGAAAACTTGAAAAAGGGATGAGATAATTTATCAGTCATACGTTTTGCTAGTCAAGAGCAAGATCAAATATATATTGCTTAATTATAGTTCGGGCGATTATATATAGCAAGATAATTAGTCTTACAATAAATCATCTTTTTGATAATGTAATGTCATTGCCGTTGTGGGCATAACAAATGCAGAGATCATGGCTCTTTACCATGGTATTTTGCTGTGTTGGAGCTCGGGTTATAGACGGGCTGTGTGCTATTCAGACTCTTCTCATGTTGTGGACCTGGTGAAGGGGGACATAAATGTGTACTATAGATATGGGAATATCATTGCTGCAATATTCAAAAAGTTACTGGGTCTGGAGTGGCAGATTGAGTTACATCACACTCTTAGAGAGGGAAATGCCTCAGCAGATTTCTTAGCAAAGATGGATGCTACAAGTATAGTAGATTTGAAGAATGTTTTTCACGTAGCTCCTTCAGAGATGGCTTCCTCCCTTCAAGATCCTATGGGAGTGGCCTTTGTTAGACGTTAACTTTTGTTTCTCTTTTCTGTTTACTTTTTGTCCTTTCTCCTTTGTAACCAAAAAAAAAAAAAAACTATGCTGCGAAAATCAAATTAATAACATGATCTGACATGTGATTTATCTATTCATTTGCCAGTTTTTTATTAGTTTTTTCTCTCACACTCTCTAGACTAACTTGATTCGAGTTTTTTTTTTTTTTTAATAAACTAAAAGCATATTGGTAGAAATGCAAAAGGTATTTAAACTCATATATAACAACAACAAAAAAAGAAATAGACTAAAAGTAAATACAAACTGAAACTAAAAAAGTGACGAGTATATTTTTTACAAGGGTCATTTCCCCACCAGTTCTCACAGAAAAGAAGGGAATAAACATAAACATCACAATCACTCCCCCTATAAAACCAACTTTGTCCCACCCCGAAAGTAGACCAAACCTGCCAAAATACAAAGCACCTAAACCCAATATCACTGTAGTAAAAAAACAAAACTCAACTACTGGAACCATATAATGTTAGACATCCACCTTGTAGCCTTCTGAAAACCGCAGGGAAGATTAAAAACCACGAGGCCAAAGAAGCTTTTCTCCACTCAAATTAACCTGTGGCTACCCAAGGTAAATGTATGGGGAGAAGCCTATGTTGTCTTCCTTTCACCTGATTCGAGATATTAATTAATATTGGCGTTATTTATTCTTATAAGTGTTTTCTTGTGATCTTGAATTATTGATTCCACAAAAGTTATTCAACTGTTAACCTCAAACTTATTGTGCACCTAAACCACTTCTCATGGATACTCATGTTTGACAATTTATAAGGAATGCAAGTACACACTTGAAAAGTTAAATTTCTTTATTTAGTTGTCTTAGTGCTAATTTAACTAAATGCTAAGCTTTTATCACACACACACACATATATATATATATATATATATATATATATATATATATATATATATATATATATATAGTTATGTTTCAATTTCTACATGATGTCCCATTATACGTCTTGAATCATGGATACAAATTTCGGGCTGAAAACCGTAAATAAATAAAGGAAATGTATAGTGCAATAATTTATATGTATAGGGTCACATTCTATTGTTACATTATTATATACACATTTGTTGGTCCACCGTTATCTGACATAATAGTTTTCAATCATTATATCTTTGAATATTATCTTCTTAAAGCATAATAACCATAATACCCCAGCAAACTAAAGGAGCATGATAGCTAGGCATGCAAAGTTATAATGTTTGATAACTTTAAATACTTGCGAATTGCAATTTACATGCATATATGCATGTGTTTTCACTTCCTTTCAATAAAAGTGATATCAACATTTTTTTTTAATCATAGATAAGTAATTAATCCGAAAAACTATTTGAAGTTTGTATATATGTGTTTTTAAAGTGAGGGAAAAATAACATTTCCTTGACAAAATACTATATATCTTTTAATAGCGTTTCCTTGTGAAAGCGCTAATAAATACCTCCGTGCAATTTTTATAGCGTTTCCTTCCAAAAGCGCTATTAAATCGACTCTATTAAAGGTTTTTCCGGCATAGCGCGACAATAATTCCATAACCTTATAATTGATGTCACCACAAGCGCACGATTTTATCGCATAGTAACAGATTATTGTTCCCACAGGGACTTCGTATCGATTACCAATTTCTTTTCACGGCAATGATTAGCTAAACTAAATCGTTATTTCGAGAATAAAGCAACAGAAAATTGCATCCAAGAAGGTCAACAATAGCCTAAAACTTTGGATAAAAAAAATCAAGTTAAAAAAGGTTCTCATGATTTCCTGTTTATTTAGAATGCTTACCTTTGAAAGGGAGCTATCCTAAGGTACTCATTGTTTTCATCTTTCGAAACACAACAACGTGCCTAAATCAACCAACCTCATATTTTCGAGGCGATTCTCCTATATATTTTCAAGGCGTTAACTTAAACCCCTTAAGAAATGTGATAATCCTAAGTCCTTAAGAGACCAAATCTACTTTCATGATTTTAGTTCTCTAGTTCAATTCCAGAGTTCGGATATTAAGTTTCACCTTTCAATACTTCACCCAATACCTAGAATCATGCAAATATGAGGCCTAAAAAAATGGTAAAAACTAAAAACTGTTAGAGTTTTGTAAATTACCAATCATGCAAAGAGTAAATTACCAAACATTTTGCAAAAAAAATGGAAAAAACCGTTAGAGTTAATTTTGTAATCTGATATTTTTAAGTCTCATATCTATTATTTTTTAGAGACACTTTCTTTTCACATGCTATATATATACATATATATGTGTGTGTGTGTGTGAAACTTGTAAATCTTTCACACATCAATAAAAATAAATTTCTTAGTGTAGTCATGGACGTAGGTAGATACATCTACTGTGTGCCGAAATTCACCCCAATCCATTGGAAAATCAAATACCAAAACCGAGATGAAAAATCACACTAGTAAAACAAGTGTATAATAGTTTCGGCATGTTGATTGCAAAATACACAATTCAAAGCATCAGCCTCTAAGATCACCTTCGAGGCAAGATCAGATATTATAAATACTGTTATAAAAAAATTTGTAAAAATGCATAACCCATAAGATAATGACATCATTATCATTAAGCCAAAAAATGGGGATTACAAAAACAATTAGGTGACTTCTCTGGTACCCCCAATAATTTTGGGTACCCTGTCCAACCAGAATGTGCTACCTCAATTAAATGAGTCATATTAGTTAGTCAAGTCAAATGGTTCTCACCATCTTACTGGGTCATCTAGGATGGATAAAGTTACCCTTGAGGTACCATAGAATATCACTATCACCAATCTCCAATTACATCCAAATGATAATATCTCTCACACAAATCCTTTCATCTTTTGCACTACAAATAAAATCAAAGCTAACTATCTTATCTGGGTTAGCACCAATAGGGAGGCCAAGATACTGAAAAGGGATCGAGGCCACTTTACGGTTAAGGGAATTAGCAGCAGGAAGCAAGAATACCTCATTTACATTTGCCCCCTGATGATTACTCTTATGATAGTTTACTTTCAAGCCTGAGACCAGCTTAAAATACCTTAATGCAAACTATAACCCATAAGTTTTCTTCATAGGCTTCCCTAGCCAAAAGGGTATTGTCCGCATACTGAAAATGAGAAATAACTATATATGAATTACCCACTTTAAAACCCTTGAACTTACCAAGAGAGACACCATTCCTAATCAAGCCACTCAACCCTTCAACCGCCATAAGAAGTAAGAGGACAAACTTTTCAGAAATCTAGATTAACGATGGAACTCCAAAAACTTTTCACAAACCTCCACCTTCATAAGGTCCCAAAAGGACTTAATAAAAGGGAAGTTTTCCGGGCACATGAGAAGAGAACTCCACAAATTGATAATAAGTCTTTAATTAATAACTAATTCGTGAGATTAGGCAATGTAACGGGTATGTGAGGTCACATGGTGTGTTTTCCATTTCTTGATTAGTCGAAGCACTAATAGAAAATACATTTTGCACATTTGGATAAGCACAAGTATTGGGAGTTAGAAGAACACAATAATTTATATTTTCCCTAATTGTTAGTTTATTATATATGTGTAGCATAGTATATGAATTAAACTCTTTAAATTGATATTTTTTTAAAAGTAACAAGGAATTGTTCTTTCACTGTGAGGAGTGTGTATGATGTCTGCCACCTTAGTGTGGAGTCCTCCTATTCAGCGATGTGGAGCCAAATTTGGAGGTGGAAGGGTCCAACGCACATATGCAGGTTCATCTGTGGAAAGTCGCAGATGATAGGTTACTTATCAACCTCCGTCGAAGCCACTGGACACATGGGTCGCCGGACTGCAAAGTATTGTGTGGGAGTGGCTGAAACAATGGTTCACATTCTATGTGATTGCCCCCTTGCCTCTCAGGTCTAAATCCCGTTGGTGGATTCCACAGAGTTGTCCACTTTCTACTCGATGGACCTTATGGGATGGATCTATATGAACTTGATCAGTTCCTTTGGCAAGTTTGATAATCTCCATTGGTCTAACAACATTTTCTTTGTGGTGTGCTAATGTGTGTGGCAATGTAGGAATAAAGGAGTGTTTGATGAGGACTTCATTAGACCGATATGTCCTGTGCTTAAGGTGCTTAGTCAAGCTGAAGTCATTACAGAGACTTGCAAAAGGAGGAGAACTTCGCTGCATCAGACACACACACGAATACACAGTACATTAAGTGGAGATACCCCGAGGTGGGTTGGTGGAAACTCAACTTTGGTGGAGCTTCCCAAGGTAATCTGGGGGTGGCAGGATGTGGAGGCTTAATTAGGGATCATAGAGGGGCTTGAGCCATGGGGTATGCCTATCATATAGGTATTTGTTCTTCCTACAATGCAGAGCTATATGGGGTATACTAAACAATCTGGAAATTGCGTGCAGTACTAAAGCTGAGGAGAGTGGCTATAGAGTCAGATTCTGCTACAATTATCTCCTTATTACAGAAAGAGGCAACAATCAGTAGTAGTAACAAGTTGCTCTCAAGGATTAGAGTTTGGCTTTCCAAAGATTGGGACATTGAGATCTCACATACCTATTGTGAGGGGAATGTGTGTGCTGATTGGTTGGCAAATTGGAGCCTCATGGGTCATCCAGGAGATGAGACTCCATTTGGTTGAATCTCCAAGGCGGGTCCGTCTAGCTCAATGTTTAGTGATATGACTGAGGCTACCATACCTCCGTGTAATTTCTCTTTTCTAGTTTTTGTCTTCCTTGATAGTTTTGTCCCTTTTATAACACCAAAAAAAAAGTAATAGATCAGAATTAAAATAATAGATTAGTTCAACTATATACAAAAATCTCTACGTGTTAATTATTGACTTTCAGAATAAATAATTAAAAATATTTTTTAATAGTTAAATACATGATAATAGACTTATTGAGAACAAAAAAAGGTTTGGAAAGAAAAAAGGATTACATGTAATCAACTAGAAGGTAATAAAGAAGGAAAATTTGGAGAAAACAAATATTGCGTGTGTGACTAACAAAGAAGCAAGTGGCTAACTGAGATGAAAAATAGGCAAATAAATTTGTTTATTCTCAAGAGAAAATAAACATAATTTTTGTAAAAAGTCCCAAAAAATGGCTTATATACTCTGAAAAGAGAGTACGTGGATTTTGTATCACTTGCCATACTTTAATTAGTTAGGTCGATGGTATTTTGTGTGTATGGAACTTTCACCTACACCTGGTGGTATAACAGTAAAATTGATGTGTGCATAAGGGAAGTGTGAACGCCGATCATATAGTCAGGTTAAAGTATTAATGGGGCAAACTGAATGCAATGTTGTAAAAATAAATCAAAGGCATAGACTGCACCGCTGGCAACAATACAGGTTGGCACAGAGATGACTCCACCATAATTATACTCATATAATTTTGCAGTGGAAAGCAACAAAAGCGAGAAACAAAAGCAACATATGCTACAGCAATACATGAATAAATGAAAGATAAGGGGTGTGGGGAGGGGGGCTGTAGCGCCTAGTGGTCTAAACTTACTAGAGTCTATATAGATTAATTGGAAAGTGACCCTACATCAAGAAAGCCCAACGGTTTTCTCAGAGGGTATTGTCGTAGTGAGGGCATGTAATAAGAGAGTAGACTTCTAGTGTGGGGTTAGTTTTCACATTTTTGTAGAAGGATAAAAGAGGTGAATGAAGGAGTAAGGCTTACCCTGAAGGTTGAAAAATCTGAACTGTAATTACATATGCTTCTACAGCTACCTAGAGCTATAGCTGCAGCATGCAGCTATATTTGGCCTATTACAAATATATATTGTACTCCTCCTTCCCCCACCATACTGTGCCCCATATATGTAGTTATATATACATCTAAAATGGAATTATTTGGGTAAACTCGCCACCACTGAATAATGTTCCTTTTCCAGCAATCTGGTTGATTTGTGTGTGTCCCCATTCCCTTACATATGGTCCCACCCTGAATTTTTGTGGTCTCCCTTTATCCCTTGGTGGTAGCGGAATTTTTAGATCAGCAAGTCTGTGATATATAGATTGATGTGGTTTGTCCTTCGATAAATTAAACTGCCCCATGGGATCACCTTGTCCTATCTCTGTATGCTAACGCTAATGGGCATTTTCACTATTTTGGTAGGGTTACCTTCTCTCTATGTCTCTATATATCTTGAATAGGTGAATTGGCACGACACAAATCTTCCTTTGATATCTGCATATTTGTATTAATGATTTAATTAAGGCTAGATGACCTTATTGGCTTAGCTACTACTGGTCAAAGATTAGTATAAAAAAAGTATGTGTACCTTGTTAATTAATCAATCTAGACCTCACAGGGGCGGAATAACAAAAGTTTAATTTGAAGAATATTTTAAAAGTAATGTTATCTGTATAATAAGTTTTAATAACTTTTTTGATAACTTTATTTTTATAATACAAATATAAGTGCTTTATGTTACAAAATTTAAAGTTGTTCGGAAATTGTCAAGAATAGTTATTCACAAAATATTTCCGCTATTTGAATTACCTGAAAACTTGAACATATATATGGCTCAAAAAGAAACTGGACCACCATCTGGAAAAGTTGAATATTACATGCTATTATTCATGTCAACTAAAATTTGTGAATTAGATATGTCTATGCTATTTTCTTGTGCATAGTTTGGTCATTTAACTAGGAGATTCTTCCGAGAAATTGTTGTCCTCTCAAATTAGTAATATCAGAATCGTTGCCAATTGGTTGGATTTATAAGTAGTTATTAATGAAAGTTATGTGGACAAAGTGCTACGCTGGAAATTGGGGAAAACAAATGAGAGAGATAAAAGAAATTTTTGTTTAACTTATCTTAAATTAGGGAAAAGACTTTCTTATATAAAGTAAATTTATCTCTACAATGAGTAGATAAGTACTTATCCATCTTTTATTTGATTTATGTGAATCAAAATCTTAATTTACTACATGATTTAAAGGTAAAAAGATCGATACTTAATTACTTCAAAGACAAATTACAAAAATTTACATTTTCTGGCAGTGGCTTTCTGGGTGTTTCTCTTGACTGTATTGGGGTTGGTGGTTCGTATATAGTGGTTAATGTTTATTCTTATCTTGTTTGCTGTCTGATAAAAGAAAGTTTTGGAGTGATTTGATTATGTCTAGGAAGGGGCTTAGGGAGGATAACTGGTGTATAGTTGGTGACTTTAATGCAGTAAAAAGTAGACATGAGAGAAAGGGAGAAAGTGTTTCTTTTAACAGTAGGGAGTGTTTGGAATTTGCTCAATTCATTAAGGACTTGGAACTAGTTGACCTTCCTCTGCTTGGGAACCAGTTTACTTGGTTCAAAGCTGATGGATCCTCTATGAGTAGAATTGACAGGTTTCTAGTATCTGGTGGGTGGACATCTAAGTGGAATCACTTTGCTCAGTGGGTTGATAAGAGAGATGTTTTAGACCATTGCCCTATCATTTTAAGATCAGGAGACAGTCAGAATTGGGGGCCTAAAACTTTCAGATTCAATAACTGTTGGTTTCAACATGGTGTGTTTTGTAAGTTTGTGGAAGACAACTGGGCCGAAATAGAAGTTAATGGGTGGAGGATCCATGCTTTCAAGGAGAAATTAAAAATTATGAAGGTGAAACTGAAGGATTGGAATTCAAATGTTTTTGGTAACTTAGATCTTCAAATCAAATCTCTGGTTGAGGATCTCAATAGGCTAGATGTGAAGGCTAGTGATGAAGGTATGTCTGATGAACTATGTAATTTAAGGAGGAAAACTTCAGTAGACCTTTGGAGGACTTTGAAGATGAAGGAGAATCTGGTTTATCAAAAGTCAAGGGCTAGGTGGTTGAATGAAGGTGACACTAATTCAACGTATTTTCATGCATGCTTGAATCATAGGAGAAGGAAAAATCACATCTCTGCTCTTAGAGTTGGGGCTGAGTGGATTGAAGGGGTGCAGCAGGTTAAATCTGAAGTTACAAGACATTTTTAGTCTTTTTTCCTGGAATCTGAACTGGAGAGGCCAATGCTTGATGGGATAGGTTTCCAGCAACTGTCAGAAGCAGACAATATGCGACTGACTTCTCCTTTTACTATGGAGGAAATTACCGAAGCTGTGATGAGTTGCGAAGGAAACAAAAGTCCAGGACCCGATGGTTTCAATATGAGTTTCTTTAAGAAATTCTGGGAGTTAATCAAAGATGAAGTGAGAGGGATGTTCGACAAGTTCTATCATAATGGAGTTTTGCCTAAGGGTATCGCATCTTCCTTTCTTACTTTAATTCCAAAAAAGGACAATCCCCAGAGAATCAGTGATTACAGACCCATATTCCTCATAGGTAGCATTTATAAAATATTTTCAAATCTTTTGGCTTTAAGACTTAAATCAGTTCTCAGCCCTTTTACAAAAATGTCAATCTGCTTTTCTCAAAAATAGACAAATTTAGATGGTGTTTTAGCTGTTAATGAGATTGTTGATATGATCAAAAAATCTGGTAGTGATTATGTTATCTTTAAAGTGGATTTTGAAAAAGCATATGACTCTGTTAGTTGGGACTTCTCTTAATCTACATGATGGGTAGAATGGGCTTTTGTGACTAATGGTTGAAGTGGATTAAGGCCCGCATCTGTAATGGGGCTTTGTCGGTATTGGTGAATGGTAGCCCTACGAGAATGTCCAGCTTTTCAGAGGTCTGAGGCAGGGGGACCCGCTGGCCCCTTTCCTATTTATTATTGTCGCTGAAGGATTGAGTGAGATGATGAGGTCATCCGTTGATGCTGGCTTATTTAGTGGAGTTTATTGTCGCTGATGCTGGCTTATTGTCGATGATACCTTGTTGATAGGGAGTGCAGATGTAGATAATTTATGGACCATTAAATCTGTATTGCGAGGATTCGAAATGGTCTCTGGACAGAAAGTTAATTTTTACAAGAGCTGTTTGATTGGTTTAAATTTCAAATCTGAGTTTCTATCACATGCTGCGTGTTTTCTGTCTTGTAAAATTGGAAATGTGCCCTTCAATTACCTCGGGTTGCCCATTAGGGCCAACCCATTGGGGCCAACCCCCGTAGGCTACTTACTTGGCAACCAGTTATTGACTCGTTTCGAAGAAGGTTAGCTAAATGGAGAGGCCGACATTTGTCTCTCGCAGGTAGAGTGGTGTTGCTGAATTTAGTGCCTTCTAACTTACCATTATATTACTTTTCATTTTTTAGAGCACCTTGGAAAGTAGTAAATTATCTGACTACGCTTCAGAGGTCCTTTTTATGGGGAGTTTGTGAGGAAAAGTGTAACACCCCGATTGTTTCAAGCTTTTGAGCTTTCTGTTTTAATTAAACAGTATTTATCCGTTTGTATTTTATTGGAGGGTCTAGAGAGTGAAATAAAATAATCCGAGACCATAATCACGCTCTACGTTATCGTAGGAAGCTATGGTTAAATTTTGGTCGAAAACTCAGACGGAGCCCGGTCTGCGTTTCACATTGACAGTATAATTTTTTTGCCCAGACGACCTAATTTTGACTCGTGAACGAAACCGTTAGGTTTTATATTTTAATTCCAACAATATTGGTTCTTTTGAAAAGTTTCAAAACTAATAAGTTGTTATACGTTATTTGGACGTAAAACCTAAATCGAGTGGACAACGGCCGGAGCTGAATACACGATTTTCTTGAACCTGCTAACGGATAAGATGACATCATCATGACATCATCACCATGCCACGTGTCAAATCCCTATGGAGGACACGTGTCAATTTCATGTGGTCCCGAATAAAATATAATATACCGAAAAATATCTGGACGCGAAATTACCAAAATACCCTTGCACTTAACTACAAGTTTGCCATTGGAGTGAAAATCCTTCTATTTCACCCCTCCCACAAGGCCTCACGGCCAGCTCTCTCTTTCTCCCCTAACCCACCCATTTCTCACCATTTTTGATTTCTTCAAGCTTTTCTTCAAGTTTTCTTCATAGATCTTCAAGTTTTGAGTGGATTTTGTTGATTCATTCACTAGTTTCATCATCTAGGAGGTATTATCCTCAACTTTCATCTCTTAATCTCTCTTTAATCTCCATGATTCACGATGGTTTAATTTTGAACTTAGAACTTCAAAAATCCATAAGAAATTGTAGAAAAATCCTTTTTATACCAAATCAATTTCTTTGATCCTAGTTCATGATTGTCTACCATGATCCAAGAGTTGGAAACCAAAAGAGCTCTCTAGCTCAATTGGGAAAAAGGGGCCGAAACCTCCATTGATGAGTGGAGGGAGTTTTGGTTCAAGTTTTGGTGTAATAGATTTTGATCTAGTCTTACCACACCTAATAAGGATGGAATCCAAGATATGACAATTTTTGGAACTCCCTAACCATATTTTCTTACCCATGGCCTAAGCTAGGAGGGGGGATTAGGAGAGAATTTTTGTGTTACAGTTGTTGTATTGATTGATTGATTGTGTGTAGTTGCCGTCGAGTAATCGGACAAGGAATCGGGAGAGTTCGTGAACCGATCGGACAACTGTGTGCTTACCGGGAACTTCAAGAGGTAAGGGAAATGCCTGAGGGATTCTCCCGATGACTACATGTCATCATATTTGATCTGTATATATGTAACTAAGTTGTGTGGTGATTGATTTATTTACTTTCGGCAATTATTTGAATTGTTGATAATTGTTTGTTAATATGTGTTATAGTAGTTGAATATGTGTTTTAAATGTATTATCTGCTATAAACATATTATGATGTTGATTGTTGATTGGGAAGCCTGATAGTGGTCAGTGCTCAATTAAGTAATGGGGATAAAAGCTTTAAAAAGTTTTGTATTAATGATAAAGATTTATTTGTGAAAAAAGTTGGGTATTTTCAACAACACTGTTTTTCTAAGGAAAAAGTGGATCCAAAAGTAATTTATGTAGTAGGAAAAGTTAGTTTTTATGAATAAATTAATATTTATGTGAAAAAAGTAACTTTAAAAGGAAAAAGTCAAGTTTTAACTTAAGATGTTTTTAAACGCTAAAATGATGTTTTAATTCCGAAAAGATTTACGGAAAACGGTTTTGAAAAACAGAAATGCTGTTCCGAGACGACGTTTTGGCCTCAACTGTTTCCTTTCAGAAATTGGTTTTTGCGAAAGGGACTTCCAATAAAAGTTAAGTTTTATCGTAATACGTTGGTTTTTAAACTATTTTCAAACAGAAAAGTTTCCTGTAAAACGAATTTTCCCAATGGTGTAAAATCCGACAACTTGGATGAGTTGTAAAGTTTTTGTTTTGGATTTGTGTTTCACAGAACGAAAAGCGGTGAAAAATGATGAAAACGTGAACCTAGCATACGAGACGTCGGGATGCTAGTATTTTGTAAAAATAGCACGAGAAGCCATGCAACGGTGTTATGGACTGCGTGTCCTATGGATTATGTGTCCTCCTCTTATTATGAGAAAATGTGATTAAAGGCGAATGATGTTTTCTATTACCATGGACCTTGGGCTGGTGCATCGGTCTAGGGATCCGCGATTGAGCACTCGGACGTTTCGTCCTGTGTTAACGGTGAAAGGTTTTAAAACGGTGTAAATGATGAATAGTCGAGAGCCTTGAGCTACGACAACAAAAGAACGAACACAAAGAAAATTGACAAGGCTTGAAACGTTTTTCCATACATTAAAATTCGGCAGACGTGCCAACAGTGTTATTCTGGATATCTTGGTGGTCAGGATACTCAAACGGTATATATATCATTGTGCCTTTATGGACAATGAAAAACCATAAACGGTGATCGCTTATGCCTTGTGTTGGACAGTGCGCAATGGTTTTAACAACGGTGTGCCTTTTTGGCATTCGAGCTTGATCAACTCAATTTCTATAAAACGGTGTTGGTATCTCCGGAGATTAGGTAAGGAATTAGATGATGAATATTGAAGTGTCATGCTTTTCTTTTGGAAAATGACGATAACTGCCGGGCATGAGACCCTATGATATACTACTTGTTTATCTAGTAGAACTTTATACATGGTAATTATACATGCTTATGTGTTGTTGATGTGTAATACATGTGGTTATCGTGTGTGAATTCATATATTGGTATCTCACCCTTACATCTTTAGATGAGTTCCAAGATGCCATCGGAACATTTGAGGATCCTTTCCCTGATACTTGAGGGCACAGAAGGAGTGTGACGTACGAGAAGTCACCATGTTGTAGTAGTACGACCAGCTATAGGATATGTCCTATTTTATTTTGAATAACAACTAGTTAATTGCTCTGGCTACTGAAAGCCATGACTGTTTTGAATGACCGTATGTTTAAGGCCTATGCAGTATATTAAGATACCTTATTATGTATACTTTGTTTGATGGTTATTTACATGCGTGCTTACTTAACATTGAGGTATGGTAAGCTAAGTTAGAACAAAAATTTTATCACGGGTTTTCATAAGAAGTTAAATACTTAGAAAATCTTATTTTCCGAAAGTAAACTAGCACAATTAATTAAAGTTTATTTTCTGCAACCGGTAACTATGTGATGCCCCCGAAGGGGGTGTCACAAAAAGCAGAAGATAGCTTGGGTGAATTGGTCGCAGGTCTATAAACCTAAAGAGTTGGGAGGCTTGGGTGTGAAAAATTTGGATGTTTTTAACTTGAGTCTTTTAGGAAAGTGGGGGTGGAGGTTTCTTAGGGACAAGGTTAAGCCTTGTGGCAACCGATTATGAATGTTAGATATGGTGACGCTAGCTCTATAATGGAAGTGGAGAAATGGACTGCTAGGCACTCCTCTAATTGGTGGAGAGATTTATGCTTAATTGATTTTGCTCCCTCTGTACCTTCTCAATGGTTTGCCAAAGAGTTTCTATGAAGATAGGGAATGGGATTCTACCTCTTTTTGGCATGATGCATGGGTTTGTGAAAATAGTTTGAAGGAGTTGTTTCCGCGTCTATTTCTACTGAGAGAAAGTAAAGATGATTTTGTGGCAGAGATGGGTAGCTGGGTTGGTGAGGAATGGGTTTTGATTTGGAATTGGAGGAGAAGGTTCTTTAGTTGGGAGGAAGATCTAACAGCTGATTTTTTAATATTATTAATTTTGTTTCTTTACGCAAGGATGAGGAGGATGAATGGGGATGGTCCCACTGCCCGTCCAGTATCTTTTCAGTTAAATCGGCTTACAGCACCTTATTGGAGAAAATGCCACTTCGGGGATCGGTTTACCCTACTTCTTACGTTTTTAAAAATTTATGGAAAAGTGTTGCCCCAAATAAAGTGATAGCTTTCTCTTGGCAACTAGTGTTGGATAAATTGCCTACTAGGTGTAATTTGTTTCAGAGAAAGGTTATTTTGGATCCTCGATGTGCCTTATGCATTTTTATGGAAGGTCCATTGAAAATGCATCCCACTTATTTTTCTTTCGCCCTATTTCATATAATGTCTAGTCTTACTTTTATGGATGGCTTGGATTCTCGGTAGCCCTACCACGTTCTTTCTTTGATCACTAATCTCTTCATAGGGGCCTGGTTAGAGGAAAGAGGTTGAAAAATGTATGGCAATTACTTTGGCATTCTGTGATTTGGAGTATTTGGCTGATGAGAAATGATATCATTTTTAATAATTCTAGTTTCAATTTCACAGCTTTAATTGATTTTATTAAGATTAGGTCTTGGTCTTGGTTAATGGCAAAATTAGTAGGATCGCGTTTTCAGCTCTCTGATTGGTACGTTTGCCCGATGTACTGTGTATTAAAAGCTGTTTATCTTGTCATTGAGATTGATCTCTACTGCAAGGGTTGATTGTCATGTTCCACAGGGAGCTGCAGCCTGGTTTCAATGGCATAAGTTGGGTGTTGATTTACCTTCTGAGTGCATTTTATCTTTGTGTTTCCAACCAACAGAGTTCTTTTGGGAGATTTTGGCATCTTGTAGTTGGTAAGTTAGCTGTTGAGTGGCGTGATGGTAGGCTGCAACTCTGCCTGGAAGACATAGCAATTGAAGTTGATGGATGCTGGACTACCTTTTAAGTCTATGGAGTTTTGGTTTGCTTTTTACGGGGTTCTTCAGGTTGCTGCTAGAAGTATCAAGTTAGAAGTCTCAATTGTTGATCTTCATTTCTTCATTTCTTTTGGCGGTAATAGGTTGTAATCTTTTTGATAAGTTTCCTTTGGAATATTTTTAGTGGTGTGCTGCAAATAATAGGTGGGGTCCGTGGTGCCAATATAGTTGGGATGGCTTTCCCTATTGTGATGCATTTGCAAGCCACTTTCTTTGTAATTTTGTTGGATGATTCTTGTAAATGGGTTGAAGTATCCCTTGTAACCTTTTCAATATATTTTAGCTTATCAAAAAAAAAAAAAAATTACATTTGTAAAACTTTATGGGTTAGAGTATCTTGAAATCTTTAGTAGATTTTTTTTAGCCTATAATAAAAAAAAATTACATTTGATCAAAAACTTTTCCTCTAAACTAAGATGAGTTTTATAGATAAAGGTTTTTTTAATTAAAGTTAACCTGCCTTGATGAGATTTATAGATAAACATTTTTTTAATTAAAGTTAAGCTGCCTTGACCTAGCTCTATGCTGTAGAGTACTTAAGGGCACATGTTTTGTAAGGAAAAAATGATTCTCGACTAGGAACCATGAGTATGGATCGAGATTACTAATTAGTAATTAACCTTTCCTACCTTAACATGCAAACCAATTAAGAAAGAACATTTTGTGCTTATATCATTTATAACAGTACCCAAACATGATATTAAGGACAACAAATAAGCCTCGATCCTTAGGTCTCCAAAACACACATGTTAGCTAGATAAAGTCATATTTTGATGCATTGTTATGTTAAGCTTAAAACTTCTATTTAAATCGGGTTTAATTTTACCTAAACTATCACCTAACAGAACTGAAAATGCGCCTAAATAAATGTGGAACTTATGAGAGAGTACTTGTCCATAAAAGAAGGAAATAAATGAGAAGAACAAAGGAAGAAGAAAGTCTGAATTCAGGTTGGTTTTAGCCAGGCTAACTCTTTTGTCTTTTGTAATGACCTTTGTCTCTAACCTAAAGTATTTCACTGGAAACGTGGCATATGCAGTTTTCTCTCTATAAGATAAAATTATATGGCCTGTGTCCTAATTCTCTGAATCCCTTCAATTTAAACACTTAAACCCACACAGGGACAGAAATCCCTCAGCCCCCAAACTCTAGCAAAGGAAAACTAAAAAATAATTTAGAACGGCACTTAAGTTTCTGAACTTAAAATACAAGAGAGGGCCTGAAAATGGAATTTGTACAAAACTGAAATGTAATTGCACAACACCGTGTAAATGTTTCATATTTCTTCACGTCAGCATGACTGTGATTTCAGTACACTGATCAATCAGCTGTTAATTAATGACGAAAATTTTGATCAATAAGTTATAATTATTAAGTGAGGAGCTTTCAAATTGTGTTTATTTATATCCTAACAAGAGTCACGTGGTAATTGCTGTATATGATAATACTAACATATGTCTATTCTAATTCCTACGAATTCGGTATATGTTTTTGCAAATATATGTTTTTGCTTTGCAAATATGATTTGCATATGATTCAAAATCAGGGTTTTAAATTGTGGTTGTGATCACACCTTTAGAAAATCAAGAAGTATTAATTATTATTTTTTTCAAAAATATCCCTTTTTGATAAGAGGGGGTATTTTTAGGGGAAAAGTAATTAATACTTCTTGATTTTCCAAAAATACCCCTTGTATCTCAACCAATCTATATTAATGAGTTTTTTTTATCACGGAGTGGTGGTTGGTGAATAATTGCAACTATCGAACCGTACAATTTAAATAGGGATATTTTAGTCAAAGAGTGTCATATTATTATAAAAATTAATAAATTTAATCATTTTCTTAAGAGGTGTGCATAACCAAATGGGATAAGTAAAATGAGATGGAGCGAGTAGTTATTGCAGTCTGATACAATCAATTGCAACCGATACAGCCCGCAATCACGATCTGAGGCGCACAGTTGCAGCAATCACTGCAACCAAATATTGCAGCCGCATCACGTGATATGATCTACATTTTAAAACATTATTCACAATATATAATATTATAAAAAGTTGGAAGAAAAACTGAACACGAAAGTGTTAGAGAAAGTATCAGAATTTGGTACACGGCCAGAAAAAACAAAAGCATATATAGTAGGGGACTATATATATGTATACGAAGCCCATTATTTATGAAAATAAAATATTTTGTTAGGCAACAAGTACACATTGCTTCAAAAGAAAAAGAAGGAAGGAAGAAGAAAAAAAAATTAAGAATAAGAAAAAATCCTCTAAATTGTCATCATTATGGCAGACATTACCATTTTCCTGTAATCTCAAGTTTATTGAGTTTCGTTAATTGTCCTAACTCACAACCAAATAAGTGGACTTTCTCTGCACTTAAGCCCACCCTACCATTCCCGAAGGTTGAAAGAGAAGGGAGGCCACCTCATAAAGCAGAGGGGACGAGGGGGACTCAAAATAAAATTGAGGCTGTATATGTTGTACAATTGGTGTATAGGGCGATGTGGTCCAACTCCAAAGGGTATACATATATGTCAATACCTATTTTTTGAGAAGACAACAATTGCTACGTACCGCTAATTATTGTTATCCATACTAATGTTACACCACGCCCGTCTCTTGTGGGAACAATTGTTGCATATTGTTTAGTATATTTAGGGACGGTCGAAGAGGGAATGTGGTTTAGAGCAAACTTTTGAGTGAAGCTTTTTTATTTTAAATGGGAGAGTGTATCTGAGTCAAGTTCTATTTTAGGTTTGGCCTTTTTGCCTATATGTGAGATCTTTTTGCTTTAAAAAAATTAAAAATAAATAATTTTTTTTTACTGATAGACCTAAAGCTAGGGTTTTAGTAGCTTTCCCTTGTGCCGGCACATATAATTACACATTTACATGTATGTTCATATCATTAAATAACAACATAATAAAATATTACATTATTATTTTTCACATATTGAAATAATCGGAAACATTTGGGGTGAAAAACAAAATTATAAGAGCAGGAAACGAAATTTGTATATAATGCGTAATTTTTTTTTTTTACATTTATAAAAAAAGTAATATTGATGCAGAACTACCCATTAATTAAAAAAAATTGAATTTTTTGAATTTGTAGTTATAAATATGACATTACTTTTTTTTATAAACAGAGAAATTTTATTAAGTAGATACAAGGAGTACCTCAATAAAACATATATATAACATTACTCATGCAAAAAGTATGAGATATATTATTAATTCAAATTAACAGGAAACCAGGACCGACCTAAAGGCAGGGTGAGGCCTAAAATTTGGTGAGGTTTCAGAGTGAACAAATCATCATGGAAAGAAAGTCTCATCATAAAATTAATGGGGTGAGCTAAAGGCCTAAAGTAAAGACTTATCTGACATTACCTTTGAATTGGCATAGAATGAAAGAAAGAGAGTTCCCAATATATTGTTGTTTTGATAGTAACATGAGTTTCATTCAGATGTCAGAGATTTAAAATTGCAATATCGTTATTTAAATATAGAATATAACATTTAACTGAATTTTTTATGTTTGTATACTGCACATTTATTCCAACTTTATATATTATATACAAAATACCTTTTTTTTTTACTGGGTATATATACAAAATACCTAACTTCATTCATTTCATTTGTAAAATTATGAGATGTCCCTTAGATATCATATTCAGTAGAACCAAAAAATCAATTTTGTAAAACTTGTGTTAGAAACTAAAAGTAGAAGGGTGAGGGCGGCGGCATCACTTTCCTCCTAAGCCTCCTAATTGCTCTAGAGCCTTAACAGGAATCTAGGCATGCAGTTCTTTTCTTTCTTTTCTGTCATCAACATGTGGGGTGTGACATTTCCTCGGAAATTCTCGGTAAGTGTTACTTACCGACTGTTCGCAGATTAATACCAGAAACTAACAAAAGGGAAAGAAAATTATTGTAGATTAATGCAATTAATTAATATACAAAAGAAGTATGGTGACCAAATAATAATATTATAACATATTTGTAACATCAAGCAGTGAACAGACTAAGTCACTTTTATCTCATTATTTTGGGTATGAAATATATTTCCTCCTTTAGTTTCACTTTTGCATTGAATGTGGGTTCAGCAGATTAGTGAATTTGGATTTCAATGGCTTTCTATTGCATGCTTTGTTTTTTATCCATTAATTAAAGAAAACGAGAAAGAAAAAGAGAAATGAAATAAGTCTTCCACGTTGCTCTTTTAATTGCATTATTGTTACATTCTCTATTCTCAATCCAATATTAACCCATTTGAGGAAATGAAAGATGGGGTTTCAGTGTAATTTTGAGAAAGGAAATGGAAGAAACAAAGAAAGAAAGGACTTCCAATTGATGAGTGACAGGTTTTCATGTAATTGATCTTTTTAACCGAAACGAACGACAAGTCTCTCGTACATATTTATCTGCAACTCCATGATGATGTTATTATTATTATTATTATGTATGTGGCAGAAGGTTTAGAAAGGATATTTCATTTCAACAACTACTATACTACCATGAGAGTTACACAGAAGAGACAATAAAGGGAACCACACAAATATATATATATATATATATATATATATATATATATATATATATGTGAGCTGCCAGTCATATATACAATTGTAATTGGAATGTGACTAGACACAATTCCTCTTGCCAAGGCAAAGGCAACTTGTTTGATCCCCCTTTCACTGTTTCTATCTCTAAAACTTGAGGATGACAATGTTAATCTTTTAGTTTGTCTATATCATAGATGCAAATGTATAATTTATGGTGATTGGAGGCTCTGTCCAACCCAAATAAATGGGCACATAGATCACGCTGGACCACTTGATACTTACAAGTCATAAACATAGCCAACTATCATGTATAGTGCTAGATAGCTGCAGGATCATTTAATTGTATAAAGTGTTAAAAATGCAGTGCTTCAGCTAACTATGTATTCATCCATATCAAAGGGACAAGGATATGTTTTTTTTTCTGCTTTCGAGAAGCATAACCTGGTTTATTTTTCGTATGTACTACACTTTCTTTAACTAGCTAGCTGTTGTCTGCATAATTGAGATAAGTGGATTTATATAGCCATAAACCACATGTTGAGTATGATTATTTTATGTTTATTGGCTGCTATTGGATAAACTTTCATCAATTATTGTTAATTCTTGCCAATTCTAAGATCAAGCTTTCTTGGAGTGAAAACGGACAAGAATGACACACTTTGAGCTTAAATTGGGTTAAATATTAATGGAAGTCTGGCATGAGACACGATTGTGTCTCCATACACATGGCTATGACTTCCTCACTTTTGCGGATTTGAGTTTTTGCAGCCCGACACAGTCATATCTCTCCTTCATGCGATTGCGTCTCAGCTCCGTTCACCCTATTTTATGTGATTTTAGTAGAAACGATCTTGTCTCATATTCCTCTAAGGAAGACAAATTTGCCTATGTCTAAGTATAAATAGGATTGATTCTTCTTTCTCAATTTATCTCTTACATTGTTTTGACCTCTTTTACACTGTTAGAAGGGTTTGAGAGAGAAAGAACGAACCTAACAACTGCAAGGGAAAGTGAAGATTCAGGGTGAACGAGGTTTTTCATCTCTAGTATCTTTATGTATTCTTTAATTTGGATTTGGATTTTTATTTTCCTATGCATTTCTAAATACCATAACTAGAGTTGTGGATCTTGTTACTTGAATACCTTAATTATTCCCTAATTTGATATGAATTTATGATTATTCTTTCATATATAGATTGCACCATTGATTTACTGCGTGTTAAGATTTGATCATCGTTAGCATGTTTTAGTTGACTAATTAACCGACAGATGTACTGCATTAGTTAACGGACATACCAAACAATTGAGCTTACAGTTAATGAATGGTTAAACTTTAATCTTTATCTTCCAATCAGATTAATCAATTAGGGTTAATCAACCTCTTTTTGTTTCATGCTTTCTTTGAATTTGACTCCCTTAAATAGCCAAATAATAAGGAATTAATTTAGGAAAAACAGTATTCGCAAGTCATGACCATTGGTTGTTGATAGATTTTGTTGAGGAACTGGTATATGTGGATTAATTCATAAATCATAAAGAATAAGAAATAAGGAACTAAAGTGCAAGTGAAACTTTGACCTAGGTTTTCTCATCTTGAAAATCTTTCGTGTGTGCTTTTGCTATTGTTTTCAAATATATTTAATTGCGTTTTTTTCCTGTTCATTTCACCAATTCGATTGTTAATTAGATAATATAAGAATTGCCACGGTGCATAGATCATGTGACTGATCTAGTACAGACTTGACGGGGCGAGACTAGTGGCAACCATCAAAATGAGAAAGGTGGTGGTGGTTGTTCATGAAGGTGGTGGTGTGGGGGGTGGGGGGGAAGACGACGTGGACAATGGTGCAGCGGATCTGAGGAGCAAAGTAGAGGAGGGGAAGGAGGATTTTGAGGATTAGTTTACAAATATTAATATTTGAGGGTCTGCTTTTGCAAAAAATCCGAGAACTTACTATTGCAGGTCAAAAGGTGAGATGTTTTATGCACCCCGATGATCAAATTTGGTGCACTATAAAAGCAACCTAAGTTGATGACTAAGTACCTAGCTAAAGTAGAACCACATGCTCAATAGGAACTTATAATTAGTTTTAGATATTGACAATTATAACAACACACTCTTTAATATATTTTATTCAAGACACTATTATTTGATGGATTTTATGTTAGACTCACTAAATCATATGAGTCCACTATCCATTTAATGGATCCCATATAAAATATACCTAATAATAAAGAATGTACTGAGAATAAAAAAAGTATATTAAAAAGTGTGTTCCTAACCTTTTAAAACATGTATATGCATATGTTAGTTCGGCTTGCTTTAATTTCAATTTTGTGGTTTATTCCACGAGTTACCAAACTCAACGAGTCGCACAAAACTCCAGCTTCAAAACTCTCAAGACAACTGTTAACTACGTGGGGCGTGAGTGGATGAGACAAGTACATTTTCAAAAGTTTCTCTTTTACCCGATGTTTCAAAGGATGAGCAAGTTTAATTAAATTCAACACGGTTGAGAAGCCTCTCTATAATTAATCAAGAATTAATTTAAGGCTACAGTAAAGCACTTATGGAGAAACATGTTCATCATATTATTCTAAACAAGAAATGCTTTATCATGAAAAGACTCCTTAACGAAGTATGTACTATTGAGTCAAAAAAAAAAAAAAAAAAAAACGAAGTATGTATATTTTCTAAATTTAGTTTAGCCGCACAAACAAGATTTCTTTCTGATTTTCACGGCCTTATTGCTACGTGCCTGCTGTTTCCTCCATTAATTAAACCCCAGCACGTGGATATTCGTACATACGGATGGATTTATAAATATTGTCCAGCCATATATTTTTTAATTGCAATAGAAGACAATAAACGAATGTTCTCTTATTACCGAAAAAAAAGAAAAAAAAAAAAAAAGAAACGGATGTTCTCTTTATTATTTTGTCTGAAGTTTTTGGTTGTTATTAAATCCATTAAATATTAAATCGAACTTAAATTCTTTTTCAAAGTAAGAAAATGTTAGTAATATATTTTTTAACACTCTCTTTTTAACATATTATTTCTTATGGGTTGAAATTCTTGTGGATCCTACAAAATTCAAGTGGGATTCATATAAATTAGTAGGATATATTTAAATTTTAACCAATAGAAGAGAATATATTAAAAAGAGAATGAAGAATGTTTTGATAGCACTCGACATTAACGTAATATGAAAATAAAAAATGCTAATTAGTACGACACTTTTTTATTATTATATACTAAAAATTTATGATATTATATACTAAAAAGTTGTGCGAAATTACGTGTCAATGTGGTATTTAAGAACTTTCACCATGCATTTTTATCATTTTCTCTTTTGATTGGTTATTCATCAATTCGTCACTTTTCGTATTTAATTGTTCATCCTCAATAACACAGCTGTATGAACGTTTCCAGCTTAATTCATTACTTTTAATAATTTTTTTCAACATTAAGTACTCCCAATATATAAATGTATTTTATGAAAACTCATTTGAATTAAGTTAAATTACTATATATTTCATCCCTAAACAAACTATTAACATTTAAGATTGGCCAAATTGAAGGAGTAAGTTTATTTGTATAATTTTTTTTTTGTTAAGCAAAAAAATATATTGATAAAGAGTAGAAGAGATACTCTAACTCATACAGGAACAAAGAAAATAGAGGCTAAAAGTAAAATAAAAAACTAGACATTTATATTAAGTTTGAGAGTTACTTTATGTCCAAAATGTCTAGACAATTTGAACTCAAGCAAACTTCTTAACTTATATACATTGCAATTGTCTTTATTTTATCCTATGTGAGACTTTATTCTCCAACACTCCTCCTCAAGTCCAACGTACTGGAGGTCCAGTTGTGATTTGCTCAATTTGATTTTTTTTCTTGTTTCTGGGCTTGTACTCATTTTTTTAGCCTGAGAGGTTTTAGGTCCATTTTTGTTGTTGTCTGGACTTGTGCCATTTTTTTTTGAGTCAGAGGCCTCAGTTTTTTTTGGTTTGTAAAGAGCTTTGATACCATATTAGTATTTAAGATTGGACTCAATTGAAGAAGTGAATTGATTTGTATAATAAGTTTGGGAGTTACTTTATTGTCCAAAAGGTCTAGACAATTTGGACTAAGCTTCCTAACTTATATACATTGTAATTGCCTTTATTTTGTCCTATGTGAGACTTTATTCTCCAACACAAACCGTTGGGGTTTGGGCATATATAATAGCAAACACTCTTCCAAAAAAAAAATTAAACTTAACATAATTATTAAAATTTAAAAAATACATTTTAGTAGCGATAGATATTTTTTAAGTATTTAATTTGTATGTATCGACAGTGTAAAATTTTTTTACATTGTCAAAATCATAACTTGTCATACCAGTTAAAACGTTTGACTCTTATCCTAACTAGTTTAAAAGTCACTCATATGTACCATGATTTCTGATTGGTTGACAATGTAAAAAACTTTACACTGATAATACATAACAATTAAACTCATTTTTTAAGGGATGATAGCATGGTCAAACAAAAAAAAAAATACCAAACACTTGAAAAAGTAAACACTTCAAGAATCACGTAGAAAACTTTTACACCCTGCGGTCCCTAATACAAGAAACCAATGATCAAAATCACCAAGAACAAGGATCATTGAAATCTGTTGATTTCATTTAATATTCCTATAAATTTAAATTTTATTCCATAAATGTCCTTATATTAATTATTCCCAATTCACTAACTTAATTACTTTTAATATTATCTCTCATAATAAATAAGGGTATAATTGAAATTTAACATTAAATATATTTAAAAATAAAGTCACTTTTATCTTTTATATTAAAGATGTGAGGGTGCATGTTGCAAAGCAACTCCTAAAATTAAGAAGATTGAATGTAATAAACTATATATATACACGATGACAATTATGATGGGGAAGCGGATGAGAAAAACGGGAGTAACATTAAAAGCTAGAGGTAGAAAGGTCGTCATATGGCTTTTTTGGGGTTTTGGGTTATTAATAAATATGAAGGGAACTTGGGTGTTGAAGTTTGGAAGAAGAAGTTAATGGTTTGCAACAAGTAGATAATTTTTATTTATTCTATCTCATTTATTTTTACAAGATAATGCAGAGGGAATATTGATTCTTTAGGAAGGACACACCGGGGGACGAAATGAATTGAATTGGTAGAATGAAAGGGAAGAAATATTATTAGAAATTTGTCTTTCACGGATATATAAAAATTGTCATTATATGTTTAAAATTCGTAGGTATATGTAAAACTTACATTCATCTAGGGTCGGTCCAAGAATCCATTATGAACGACGAATAATAAAGGGAAATGACTTTCACTATAAGTTTTACCTACGATCCACATATATTTACTTATATTGTATTTGACTGTCAATAGGTTTTACTTAGGGTCCATCTACCTTTACTTATGATTTGACTGACACTAATATCTATATCTATAGTTTTAACGACAGTCATTAAAAATGTTGATAGGTATATGACAAATTTATTATATTGAGGAAGGTAAGGGTTATATATTATATATAGAGAGAGAAGCAGTGGCAGGAGAGCGCCTGCAGGGTGGTCTGTTTTCATTCTCTCTTAGTTTAGCTATTTGCCTTTCTTTTACTTTCCTTACGGTTGGGACCATTGCACAGCACAGCACAGCACAGCATACACAATCGATGGCACCAAAAATCAGAAAGATATCTCCTCTACTATACACCATTGGCATTTCCTCCTCCCCCTCTGCTAATAGATAACCCCTACCCAGATGAGCTATATATAAAAACGAATAAACAAATTAATATATCATTGCCGTATATATTTTTATCTTTATTTTTTATATAGTTAAGTTGTTATGAGAAACAATATTACATATTTTAACTAATAAGACGCTAGTCTTTGCATTCACTTGCAAATTAACTACCAAAGTTAACTGATGACTTCATAAGGATACAAGTCAAATTTGATCTCAAATTGATACAAATACTTAAAAGGAATTTTATTAGTTGAGGTTGTGTTTGTTTACCAGTACCTTGAAAAATCATGTTATTCCACGGCAACAAAATTTAACTGATAAAAAAATAACGGTTGTGTCATTGTAAATTTACTTTTGGAATCGCAAACGACAATCTAAATAGACATTGAGTTAGCTGATATCTTCGTTTTTTTATTTTTTCTGAAGGATGAAAATTTAAGTGAGTTAAGGTCATTACTTGAGAAACAAACTGCCCTTTTGATCTCAAACCGGAAGGCGGAAGCATATAATTGTACAGATTATACCAAATATGATGAAAACGACAAGTTGTTCACATGACCACAATATGAACATTATTCATGGGCCCCCACGTAATTGTAGTAATCCTCTCTCTCTCTCTCTCTCTCTCCATGTATCTACCTTTCTTTCCCTCTCTCCTTGAGAATAAAGCTGGGTTGGAAGACATTTTTTGCTTCTTTTCCTAGTTGTAAAGAAGCTTCCCTGTGTGGTAACTATACTAGTTAGCTAAAACCCACATATATAACTTGACTTCCTCCTAGCTCTTCCTATATATCCCTTCTCTCTCTCTCTCTCTCTCTCTCTCTCTCTCTATCAGTGGCTCTTAGTCCTCCTATTATGCTGTGTAGGTCAACAATAACAATAACAACAACGTTTTGAATCGTCCATGGCTTGTCTTTCTTTAGGGTTTGGAGCCTCGTGGTCAAATTAATAAGCAGGCACCGACTTTTATAATTGTTGTGTACTAAGATCGAGAAGAGATCCTGCTTTTGTTTTTCTTTATATCCTCGGAAATCTGGGTTAAATATCTTCCTCATACCATAGTATTTGTTGGTAAGGTTTTATTTGACCTCATAATTAATAATCTTCTTTTTCACACCCACTTTTTCTCCAAAATTTCCATATATATATATCACTCAAATTCAATTTGGTTTATTATTATCATTTTTTTTTTCCTTTCCTACCCTCTTCCTCTCTTCTCTTTATTCTAATCATTTCATTTCTTTTTATTCTTAATATTCCAATATTTAATTTCCTGAGATCCAGAGGTTATTATTTAGCAGAAATCAAGGTGGGTCAGTCATAATTTCATGGAGTTGATGCAACAAGTTAAAGGGTATTCTGATAGCAGAGAAGAAGAGGAGGATGAGGAAGCAGCAGCAGGAGCAGGAGCAGAAGCAGAGATGATCACAATCCCAAGAGAAGAAAGCAGCAGTAAGCACTTGTACTCCTTTTCCTCTCCCTATGCAACAAATTACACTACCCACCCTCATCATCATATCATATATAATAATAAATAAATACTCATCACCATAATCCATGGTTTTGGGGATTAAGTCTTCATCATCATCATCAATCTTAAATCTCTCACAATTATATTCGTGATATATGGGTTAGGGTTACACCATCAAGATGCAGCTTCCAACAATTTGATGAATCAAAGAAAGCAGCTAGAGTTGATGGACTTGTCACTTTGTAGGAGCAAAAACGACGAAGCCAATTACCAACAACAAGGATCAGGTGGTGGTGGTTGTAGCAGTAATACAAACAATAACGAGGGTAGTGTGGAGAAAGAGCACATGTTTGACAAAGTGGTAACACCAAGCGATGTAGGGAAGCTGAACCGACTAGTGATACCTAAACAGCATGCTGAGAAGTACTTCCCACTTGACTCCTCATCCAACGAGAAAGGCCTTCTCCTAAACTTTGAGGACAGGAACGGGAAACTGTGGAGGTTCAGGTATTCTTATTGGAACAGCAGTCAAAGCTATGTGATGACAAAAGGGTGGAGCCGTTTTGTGAAGGACAAGAAGCTTGATTCTGGTGACATTGTTTCCTTCCAGCGTGGCATTGGGGATTTGTATAGACATAGGTTGTATATAGATTGGAAGAGAAGGCCTGATCATGTCCATGCTCATGCTCATGCTCATGCCAATGTTGATCCTTCACCAACATTCATCTCACCTTTGTTTCTTCCAAATCAATACTCGGCCATATCATGGGGTGGAAGGTTCTATTCTCTACCTTCTCCACCTGCATCCACTTCTACTATGCCTTCTCCTCGCCACCATGATCATTTTCATCATCACCACCTCAATTATAGTCATATGTATACCTTTCAACAACAAAGACTACAGGATCACCAGCACTACTATGGTGATGGTGCTAGTGGTGGAAGTGGAAGTGGAACTCATCCCATAATTCATAACAACTATAATGAGCTGAATTCGGGATCTGATTCAGTGTATTACTTGAGGTCAACACCATCAATGTCAATGCAACAAATGGGTGATCAAAACTTGAGGGGGCAACAACAAGAGAGAGGGGATATTGCCCCCATGATCATTGATTCTGTTCCTGTTGCTCATCATCATCATCTTCCTCACCATGGTGGTATGGATACAGGTACGGGTACAGGTAATAGTAATGCAGGAAAACGGCTTAGGCTATTTGGGGTGAACATGGAATGTGCTTCTTCACCAGAGGAAGATTCCAAATGCTTGTCTTCTTCAGCAACGGCATCACATGTGACAAGGGCTAATTCATTTCCCTCTTCTTCTCTTCCACCTCTAAGGGTACTACCCCATGAAGACCCGCTGTCATCATCCACAAGGTTTGGGGATATTCAGAGAGGGGGAACTACTTCAGTGCTTTTTGATTTGGATCCCTCTTTGCAATACCGGCAGTGAGGTGATCAAACGAATTGAAGAACCAAATAATGAAGGAGATATGGTTTCTAAGTTAGTTGGGATTGCTACTCCTACACTCTCTTTTGCAGCATTTTTATTTAAACTTTTGTTTTTTCTTTCTCTCATCAGCTACCAAAGAAGGAGCTCCCAAACTTTCTTCCTATTCTTCTTTTTCTTCTTCTTTTGATCAGTAATCAATGTTTAGCATTTGAACTTTTTAGTATGTTTTAAGCTGCTCAAAGCATTAATTTGCTGGGGATTTGAGAGTTGAGGAAATGGAACATTGTTTCGCAACCAAGATACGGAAATGAATTCATGTTAGACCTTTCAATTGTGTATATATAATACAATACAAATATATACTACGTATTATATTATGTTTACCATAATATATATGGTTTTTGTCCCCTTTTCATTAATTAGTTTTATTTTAACTATTAAAATTAAAATACAATACTCAAATGATATCTCACCCGCGTTTACATAAAATATATTTATTCTATCTTCATATATATGATATATAACAATATTCAGGCACAATTTATCTGAATGTCATATTTAGGTGTACAAATTTTATTTTACCCTTTTATTGCATCAATATATATTCAATACTGTGCTCTCTCTCTCTCTCTCTCTCTCTCTATTTTCATTTACTGCATCTAATGGTACACAGAAAAGCTTGTTGCTTTCTTCTTTCCCCTAATGTTTTTCTGTTAGCCTTGTTGGGTTGATGTCGATCACACTGCTGCTGCTTAGTTAGCCATTCTAGCTTTGCAGATAAAGAGCAGAAAGTTGTACAGCTGTAATAAGGTAAAAAATTTCTGTTCTTATTCAAGCTCCATCATTCATTCATTAATTTGGATTACTATTTTTCCTACTTGCTATGCTATTGCCTTGCTACTATATACTATCATTTATTGATGAGTAGTTAGTGTTACTGTTACCCTCTCTTCTCTTCTATCCCCTTTGTTACTTTCTTGCCTTCTCTCTTCCTATTCAGCAGCCGCCTTTTTGTCTGGGTCAGCACTGCTCACAAACGTGTTTTAGATAAATAAAAAGGCTCTCTCAAGGGCAAGGCTTAAAGAGTAAGTATTCTAATTCTGGTGAGGCTAATTTTTCACAGCAACTACTACTTGCAACGGATTCAATGCATTGTCTCTGATGCTTATCATAATTGTATAGATACAGTTTCTTTATCCTAGAGACTCCAGTTATAGTACTCTCCGGTGTTAAATTCTTGGTTTGATGTTTAATTAATTAGTATTCAGCACAGTCGCCAACTGTTGAAATTAAGTTGATAACTCATTGGTTATTTAAATATAATTTTGGATTTTGCCTTAGTTATTGCAATCAAGATTTTAAATTGCAATTGCGACCGCCATACAGTTGTAGAGACTATCAAAAACCCAACGTTACGGCCTTATATAATTACGGTTGCGGACTTCATTTTAAAACCTTGATTGCAATGATATTTATAGCTAACATATTTTTGAACATGCATAGAATCAAGGAACTTATTTTTGGAGAGATGATCAATTATCAGCTTATTAATTATAAACTACATTTAGTGGACATAAAATATGATAATAATAGGAAATTGAAGTTTTTCCTGTTGTAAAACGTGGTATCCCAAGATATATATACAAGCGATACTTGCTTTGATTAATTAATTAATCTAAAGTAACCATTTTGCTTATCAAAAAAAAAAATCTAAAGTCACCATTTTACTTCAAATTATCGTTTGGTTTAGTATGGATCTGGTTAAGCGTGTCCACCTTCAATGGCACCTCATTGCATTTGCTTTCAGAGGTTATGTATATATACACATTTCATTATGCTTGATTCAATTATAGTTTCCATGTTTATTTAGACACTCATGTTTGAATATTAGCCTCACATTTATTACAAATAGACTGTACATAGCATAAAAAGGAGAGATTAAACAGAATGTTAAGTTCTCAGTGTGATAATTGAAAGCAAAAGCAATATAGAAGACTGTAAGATCCACAGGAAGCGAGACCAGACAGATATCTAGGAATAGAACTTCTCTTTTGCTACACACACTTGAATGTGGTGTTTTTCTGTTGAAATGATAAGAGTACCTAGATCCTTGGGTAGTGTCAATTTCAATGAGGTCTTCTTGAAACTGCTGGAAAATAGACTGAAAATTACACTTTCTTGGAACATTTGAATTTAATATGTTTCTAAAGCATCAAGGCAAGAAAAATAAATAGGATAAAACTTAGATGTAGTTCTATAATTATTTGTGATGTTTTTCAATAAGAAGAAAACAAGTGTAATAGTTCATCAATTAAAATATTATGTATAACAACTGCTACATATGTTTTATACCCATTAAAAAACTGTATCTCAAACTAATACCTAAGTTTTGTCCAAATAAATATCAATCCCTAGAAAAAATTCAAAATCCCCTCTTTTTTTTTATTTTTGTTTATTTTATATTTCTCCTATTGTCCCGCTAGATATGGTAGTTATGATCTTAAAAATTGATATTAATTAAGGAAATCAAATGACATTCAAAAGGAAAGAGACATAAAAGGCAGTGTTTGAAGTTAATTAAAATTAGAAATGATTTAGTGGATTTGATGAATAATTTAAATTACTGCTATATATAGTAATTAGAAATGATTTATGTAAACATTTTATGTGTAAATATTATTGAATAAAGTTCATCTAAAGTGAGATTGAGTATAAAATGAGCAAATAACGATGTACTCCCTCCTAGGGATGTTCATCAACCGATTCAAACCAATTCAAACCGCAAAAATCGAACCGAAAAATCGAACACCAAACAAATCGAAAACCGCAAAAATCGCTTTTTTTTCATTGAATTGGATCGGATTTTGGATCCCATAGTGAAAACCGATCCGATCCAATCCAAACCGATCTACTATATACATATACTATTATTTTTTAAATTATAGTACTACTCATACTTAAGCATTGTTTTTCATACTTTTATGAACGAACACTCTCATTCTCTTTAATATTTTTGTTGGAATTGTCAAATACTAGATGTATTGGAATTTGTATAGTTATTCATGTACCTAGGAATCAATAGTTATTCATGTACTAGAAGAATTCATACATGTACTTAGGAACTAGAACTACATTAATTCTAGTATATACAGGTTTAATGTTGGTTTTCGACTTAATATAACTATGTAACGATGTATCGGTAAAAACCGAATTATCCAATCCAATCCAAACCGCATTTGATTGGATTGGATTGGATCAGATTTTTTTAAGGAAGCAAAACCGATCCAATCCAAACCGCAAGTTGTTTCCATCTTTGGATCGGATGGTTTTTTGGCTCAAAACCGATCCAATCCAATCCGCGAACACCTCTACTCCCTCCGGACCTATATAATATATAGTATATATAAGCAAAAAAAACTAACTTCATACGTATTAAGAAAGTTAGTTATATTAGTTTAATTGTCTTGATTTATGTAAAAAATAAGTTATAGTTACTAAACTATCCTTTCTTGGAAGTATATAATGCTCTTGGAAGTTGTGTCTTGGGAGTGTATAATGCTCTTGGAAAAATAAAAAAACAATTAATCAAAGGGTATTTTTGAAACATAGCATTAAATAAGATTGATTTGGTTGACTTTTGCTTATATTTGAGTCCAAAAAATTTAGGTACTTTTTTACTTATATATAGGTCTAAAGGGAGTATCTATTAATTCTAATTAATTAAAGTAGATTATTCAAATCCAATACGTATTAGGGTCTTGCTAACAAGTACTCTAAGAGTATTGTTTAAAGAATTCAAAGTTAGAATTTTTTTATTGAAAATCGTAACTTTTGAAAGTTCAATGCATTGAATACATTACTTTTAATATAAAATTTCTATCTTTGAATTCTTAATCAATAGTTTTAAAATACTGGTTAGCATTTGGGTAAGTATTATATTAGTCTATTGTTTTCTCCCAAAGTTATGAATGAAAGACCATGTTTGTCATTTACACAGTGGCACTTTCACGTTAATTACGTTCACCTACTATTTTTTTGGTACATGACGCTCACCTACTTATCTATTAATATTTGCTATGGGTTTTTATGCAGGAGGGGGCAAAATAAAAGCACCACCCAACCAGACCTTTGTAACTGATGTAAATTAAGATCTGTCGCTTATCGTTTCAGTGCGATTTTAGGAATATTTAGCCAAGTTACGATATTTCACTATATATGGGATTTTTTTGTCCCTTCTGGGGATGTTGAATTAAACTATAAAAAATTGAAGGATAGTAACTTTAATTTTAAAATGATATTGCTAACAAGTATTTTAAGATACAGATTAAAAAATCATAAAAAAATAATTATTTATTAAAAAATTAAGTATGTCCTTTTTTAATATATTAAATATATCATTTTTCAAATATAATTTTTAAATTTCTTAACTAATCCTTAAGACACAGCTTAATATTCTCCTTTTAAACAAAAGATGAGAAACTTCCAAGTGTAAATCAATACCAATTATTGATGTCACTCCTAGGAATTCGACTGAATAGGTTGCAATTAGAGATAGCTGATATTGTTGAACTCACTTTTTTATGAATATATACAATGCTTGAAATGTCCGGTATATTCAACATTATGTGTTGGTGTTATCCTTCCACATGAATCTTTGATGCCATAACACAATTAATTTGAAAGCGTTGATCTAATTAATTAGTTGGTTTAGATATAAAAAGATCACGTCCATAAAATTTATTTCACTTGCTAACTCAATGAAGAAAATAAAAGAGGCAATATAGCAGCATAGCTAGTTAGCTAGGCTCTATGATGGCTTATACTTTGTGCTTTTCAAAAGCTAATTCTAGAAGATGATAAAACTGACAGCAAGATTTGTAAAAAAATAAAAATAAAAAACTGACAACATGAATATTAGTTTCGTAAAACAAAATTATTTTTGATGTGTTCGAAAGAACACAAGGGGCAAATAAATTCTAAAAGCAAGTTCTATCATTTTGTTTAGTTTTTTTTTTTTTTTTTACAAGGAAGGGCTTATGTCCAAAAAAACAACAAAATGTTGGAATATTCTTTATTTAATTATATTCCAATGTCAGAATGTGGGATAATATCGTCAATTAATTAAATTAGCTATTTATCAATTAGGATCCTTAATTGATATGTGATCAAATTAAGTGATAAGGCTAATTAGATTTCTGATTTGAAAATAAATTAGTTGATTGATATGAGCTACATATGAGTGGATGTTATTGATGGTTCATTTCGGAATAATGAGAATCCTAATTAGCTATCACCCTATATATAGGCTATGGTATCCAATACACCGGACAATATAACGCATACCACATCTTCTCCCCATCTGAAGAGCGACTAAGGCATAAGGAGTCCAGGTTGAGGAAGAATCATAAAGCCACCGCTAATCATATTTGTTATAATCATGTGTTGATTGTCAAAGGTATTCCGCACAAGAAGACGATTAACCCCTTGTTCGTGATAGATTGTCAGTGAAGGTTGGTGATCAAGTTCACCCTTTTGAAGAACGCTTAAGGTCAGGAACATATACAATGGATCCAGGTATTCCAAATATCTTTGATAAATCAACATGTTGTAGATCCTAAGGGTATCAATTTTTAGCTGTTCTTGATAATAGAGATGCATGTTATATATGGTTATTATGTTTTCGTAATAAAGTTTATGATAGCATGTCTTGTATATGATTATTGAGTTTAAATTCTAACACAAAAAACTACTCATGTAGGGTAAGGTAGCCCATGACGCCATCACTAAGAATGTAAATGACTAGCTTTACTGGAGGAGAAACAACTTCCTCAAAACGGTAATCTGTAGATAAACTTCGATTAGCAATTCAATCCACACATCTATTTCCTTCTCTCAAAGTGTGGCTTAACTCCAACTTCAATGGCAAGAGAGTTAGATTTTTAATTTTATTAATCAATGTATTGTTGCAGCTACCCGGTTGTTCCTCATTCAGGGAGAGTATAGATATTTGGGAGTCATGACATTCCACTAAAAGACTCTTATAACTGAGTGCCATGCCATAAGAGCTCCAACATAGATTCCCCATAATTGTGTTGTATTGGCTGAACATGTACCAATGTGATAGGTAAACCCTTTATGCCATTGCCCATCTTCACCTCTAAAAATCCCTCCACATCCTGCATTACTCGGATTACCTTTGGAAGAGCCATCAGTGTTAAGTTTGATCCAGCCATGAAGGGGCCTTTTCCAAGATGTGTCAGCAATTATTTGGACCGGCTTGTGTATTTTATCCTGATTAACAGCCTCCCCAATTCGTTTAGCATAACTGAAGATTATGTCAAGACGGTTCCAAGGCATGATGAAGTCTTCATAAAAAATAGATGAATTACGCCATTTACACATATACCAACAAGTCAACCTGAAAATGTCCTTCCATTCCATAGATCCTGTGAGGAACACATTCAAAACCATTCAGTATGCTTCAAAGCAAAGAACTCCACTATTTGATAAGTTGCCAATATGCATACCTTTTAGGTGTGCATTTAGGTAGATTATCACTCCTTTAATCCTTAAGAGTTTGTTTTTATGCTATGATTAGTGTATTTATTGAGTCATTAGGATTTATTCTTTTAATTGTTATTTTGGGTTTAGTTAGTGATATTTTTGTTTGTTTTTGTGTAGTTTGGATGCAAGTAGATGAAGCCAAATTTGAAAGCCACATGATGGAAGAGGGCGCTCAGCCCTGTTGAGTGGCAGGCCCCAAGGTACCTGAGAGTCTGCTGATTCGACTCAGAAAAAACAAGTTGCAGTATGGTCGGGGCTGAGCCCAGTTTTGAGAAGGTTGAGCGCAGAAGCCACACGGGGCTGGGCGCGGATTAATGGGGCTCAGCTCCCAGGCACTCCTAATGGTGTTTTGCGGCTTAATACGAGGTTGAGTGCCAGTACAGCGGGGCTGAGCGCAAATAACTGTTTTCAAGAGTGATATAAACTCCATTTGGAAAGAACCAGAGGATCTCTAACAATTTGTTTACCCTAATTTCGTGGTTTCTCCCTATTTTTGGCTGCTGGAAGCTTGGGAGGCATTTCATGGAGTTTTTCCTCTCCTCTTTTGTTCTTTGTTTGTATTTGGCTATCTCTTTGACTACAAGTAGCTAAATCCCCCATTGTTGGGATTAAATGTAGCTTTTCCCAAACTCTTATGTTTTTTCTTTGACCTTTTAATATAGTTCCTACTTCTTTATGAGTGATTAATTTCTATGCTTAATGCTTGTTGTGACTTGATCATCCATGATTTGATTTGCAATTGAAAAGTTCTTATTGAATCTAGACATAAAATTAATCGCCTAGTAAACCTTATCTCTAGGAATGGAATTTGGTTTATTAATTATCTTTGAATCTCTAATCTTAATGCGAACCCACTAATTAGGCCACCTAAGGGATTAAGGTTTAATTTGGGGGGTTTAGGCTCTTTCCACCTAAGGAATTAGGGATTGAGTATTTTAGTAGATTGTTATTCATAATTGAAGTATATAACTGTTTTAATTGTCATTTCATTGCATGAGGGGGAAAGATTAGTGAATTCTAACTCTAACATATTTTCTCTTATAAGTAAACCGTTTTTGCATCTTAAGTGTTTGAGAAAAATACAAAAAGATCTTGTTCCTCTTGTTTTGTTTCTTTTACTTCTAATTCTTGATTGTTGAGCTTCTGAGCTCCCTTTGATCCCAAACTCTTTAGATTGAACCGATTTGCTACGTGCTAGTATTTGTTATACAATCCTCATGGGAACGATATCTCTTTCACCCTTTTACTGCTTATATGACTTGGTATACTTGCCAAAGTCACCAACACTATTCTTCTAGAGGATCAACCAATTTTATCCATAAGTTACTGGACAATCTCTCTAAGGATATGCATAACTTTTTCAGTGATACCACAACACTTATAGCAATCAACAGAAGACCTAGATCATTTGGTTCTTCTCAAGGCTATCATCAATTTGTTGTGAGCTGCTAGCCATATAAATACCGATATCCTATAAGGACCCCTCCATCTCCAAATGTGATTCCATAAAGCATGCTCAGATGTCTTTGGAGATAAGGATTGATATGCACTTTTCACAGAGAAGAGACCATTCGAGTTATCGATCTATGCAAAGGAGTCTTGACCATCTAAAGGTGATGAGGGAACAATTGCATTGATTTTATTTATGCATTTGATGGGTAGTTGTTGAATAAGCTTTGGATAATCCCAATGCCCATTATAGCTGACAAAGGAAGCTATACTGTCTCATGATTGTTTAGAATATCAATAGGGTTGATGGCTAAAAAACTCAATTTGAGGTCCCCTTCAACCTAAGGATGATGCCAAAATTCAGTCTTGTTCCCATCACCAAACATATGCTTGGTATTTGTAGTTAAATGAATTTAAAAGTTAGAAATAGCTTTCCAAAGTCTGGAGTAAGAAACACATGCCTTTATCTGCATGTTAGCAAGCCCTCCTCTATCATATTTACTCCTAAGAACCTTGATGGGACCACGGCAAGTGTACCGGGTTGTTGCAAGTAATAAAAACGGTGAACCCGGATATCATTCTCAGGGATCGAATGCCAAATATCAATTCTCGAATTCAACTACTACTTAAACGGATATTTTGGTTCAAAGGGAGCTCGGAAAAATTCACAAAGCACAAAAGATAAACACAAGAACGGAATTTTGGTAATTTTCTCTTTGACAAATTAACAAACACTTAGAACGCACAAAGGGTTGAAATTCAATTAGAGGAAAGAGTTGGGATTAAGTTTCATTTGACTTTATTTGCTGCACTTTAATTGGGGTTAATACAAAAATACTTCACCTATTTTGTTATCGGATTCTCCTAATTTTCCAAGACCCAATTCCTTAGGCCAAAGAACTTTAATTCCTAATTCAAATCCCTAATTCCTTAGGTATTTCAAAAAAGGAAAAATCATGAAGTTCAAGAATCCAAAAGATAACAAGCATTTAAAGACTATTCCTAGTTCAAGAATCTCAAGGTTCATAATCTTAAAGAAATTCATACTTCAAACTCTCATTCAAAGCATAAACCATATAAATCATTCCAAGGATGATCAAACCCTAGAAAGCTTTAAGAACAAAGATGATAAACTCAAAATAGAAGAAGTCATGCATAACATCCAAGTCAAATACAAGCAAAATCCATCAAAATCCACTTAACCCCAACAAGGGAAAGTTTAGCTAAACATAGAACTAAAGAGAGAAACTAAAACAAAAGAGAAAAGAGAAAACTCCATGATGAACTATGAAGATGATCCAAGCTTCCACTCTTCTCCACTCCAAGCCACCACAAGGTTTCCAAATTAGGGTCTAGAACTGTTCCCCTTTCGTGTCCCCCCTTTCTCCTCTTTAAAACCCCCCAAAATTAGAATAGAAGAGGTTTCCTAATGTGCAAATGGGCCAACTGATAAATGGGCCTGCGACCCTGACACCGCCCGGCGGTCATATGGCCGCCCAGCGGTACGAAGTCAGAGAGACAGTAGTGTGAAAACTGTGGATCACCGCCCAGCGGTCATATGGCCGCCCAGCGGTAGGAGGTCAGAGAGAGAACAAAGAGTAAGACACCTCCACAGCCCAGCGGTATGCCGACAGTACTCATCCTTATATTTTAGGCGCTTTTCTTCCTGTTTTGAATTCCATCTAATCTCCTTTACTCGCTGCAAATGAAATAGCACTAATTAGCCCAGAATACTCAATTAAGCAGCCAACTTCAAGAGATTTATGTAACTACCTATCTCATTCAATCATGTTCAAAATCAATGTTAATTGAGGCAAAAACAAGGTTAAAAGTTGGATACAAATGGTTTAAATCCTTTCAAAAGCATACCCAATATAGATAATTCGCAGGATTATCAAACCTGCACCCAAAAGGCCTTGTCATTAGTGAGAGCTCCCCACCCAATTTTTAATATGAAGGCATCATTGATTCTAGATAGGTTCTTGAAATTCAAGCCTCCCTCATTATCCTGCACAAGGTCTCGTAACTGATTAAGTGAGTTTTTCTAGAAGTTGCTTCACTGCCCCATATGAAGCTTCTTTGAGTCTTCTCAATAGAATGTAAAACTGCTTTCAGAATTTTCTCATGTTGCATATGGAAGAAAGCCATCAAGCCAATCACAGTCTGAGCTAGAATCATTCTTCCTGCCATAGACAGACACTGTTTCTTCCATCCCCCAAGACGCGAGAATGGATTTTTTCCAGTGATGAATCAGTATATACTTGAAGTGGTTCTGCTAGAGTGAATTTGGGATCCCAAATATCTTCTCAAGTTGTCTTCAATGGAAAATCCTCCACGGTCAGTTATCTGCTTTGCTTCAATACTAGAAACATATGCTTGTTTTTTTAGGGTTAACTTGTTGTCCTGAAGCAGCACAGAAATGATCTAAACATTGTTGAATAACTTGCATCTCTGTTTGATAGATGCTTCAACAAAAAGAATTAGGTCATCTGCAAAAATTAAGTGAGATATTTTTGGTCCCTTACTACCAGACACACATATGTTGCCAAACCCCCTGCACTTACAGACTTTGTAATTATGTGCGATAATATATCCATGCAAATGACAAATATGTAAGGGGAAAGGGGGTCTCCTTGACGGATACCTCTTGAAGGATAAAAATATTCAGATTTATCACCACTCCAGAGGACCTTATAAGAGGCAGAAGTTATGCAAGACATAATCAAATTAGTCAACTCCTCTCCCAAACACAAATCTTTAAGACACAAGAAGATAAAATTCCTATTTAATCTATCATATGCTTTAGCTAAATCCATCTTAATGGCCATAAGCTTTTTCTTACATTCATCCTTCCCATAGAATGCATCATCTCTTTAGCAATGATGATGTTATCTTGAATATTTCTACCCGACACAAAACTACCTTTCAAAGGGGAAATAATGGAATTTAAAATAGGTTTTATTCTATTTACTATGATTTTAGAGATGAATTTATAAATAACATTGCATAAAGCGATAGGGCGAAACTGTTTATGAATTCAGGGGACTCTACCTTGGGGATCAAGACAATCATAGTGTTATTAATATCTTCAATAATATCATGATTTCTCCATGCAGACTGAACAAAATTTAATACTGACTCACCAGCAACATGTACCAATTTAATCCTAGAGCTTTATACGGGCTAATATCAAACATGGCGTTTTTAACTTCTTCTGTTGAACATACATTAGCTAAGTCATCTATTAGGCTCTGGTCAATATGAGGATAAGAGAACTCAGTCGATATATCATTTCTGCTAGGGATATCTTCGAGGAAAAGATGTTTAAAATGAAGCATAACCATTGATTTCAGAGCTAACCGATCCATTATCCAGTCTCCATTGGCATTTCTCAAAGCCATAACTTTGTTCAGCCTTCTCTTTGTGGTTGTTTTAGTATGATAATAACGAGTATTACGATCTCCATCAGTAATCCAAGTTGCTCGAGATTTTTGGAACCAAAGAATTTCTTCCTGGGCGAGGACATCCTCTAGTTCCATTTGCAGAGTTTTCTCAAGATCCTCAAGAAGTAAATTTTTTCCATAACTGTAGTTTCTTTGGATGCCTTTTAACCTTTCCAGAAGCTTCTTTTTTCTGTATTGAATGTTCCCGAACACATGTTTGTTCCATTCAGGAAGAGTGGAGGAGAGAAATAACAAATTATCCTTTAGGGACTTGTGATTTTTCCAGTTGTCAGACAACATGTTTTGGAAGTTTTCACGATTAAGCCAATCTGCTTCAAAACAAAACAGGTGATTACCTGATATTTTTTGGGGCCTTCGAAACGAATTAATAAAGGATATTGATCATAATGAAATCTAGTAGGAGTCATAACCTGAGCTTCTTCAAACCATATTCTCCAAGCAATATTGCAAAGGGCTATGTCGAGCCGTTTAAACACTCTATCCAACCCTTTCCATTGGGGACGTTTTGAAGTGAATTTAGAACCTATGTATCCCTAATCAATGAGAAGACACTCATTGATCCAGTTGAGAAAGTCATCGCATCTATAAAATCCACTAGACCTGCCCCCCTTTTTTTCTCTTGAGCACAAGTAATCTCATTATAGTTTGGATAACCCTCCCTCTATGAACTAACTTTTGGAGTGAAGTTAGACTCAATTATTCCTTTATATATATAATGTCCAAGAAATATCAACAGCTAAAAAATTATACTCATTTAACGATTTGCTACCAGTTTGAGCTTCTCACGCTCGTCAAATAGTTAGATAACCATCGGTGAACCTTGGCTGACATTTTTGGGTGATTCGATCTCTTCATTTCAACCTGGATCCTCGCCTGCACCATTTCTCTCCTGCCCCTCTCCATCACAAATCCCAGCCGTTAGATTAATCTAACGACTGGGATATTAAAATAAAGAAAAACATAAAAAGAGCCCCCAAATATGTTCCCACCCCAATGTTGCTACCGCCTTTTGCAAATCTTGTTCTGTTGCGCACTCTCATTGGAATAGGTTCTCAATGAAGGTGTGATTTGCATAATACGTGGCAAACCATAGCAGCAGAACCTGATAAGTCTGCCATTTGCAAAAAGCTTCTACTTGGCAAACATAGCCACCTTAACATGTGGTCTAGGGGAAACCAAACTCTTAATTTCAGAAAATCAGAACAAAGCCCATAATTTTTTTTATCTTTATATAAGCATATTCATACAATATATAGTATAGAGTCCAAGCCCCCCCCCCCAAAAAAAAAAACTAAGCCAGAGGTGTGGTTACATAGCCATGGAAAATGGTGTTGTGGTTACAAACCATGAATGAAAAACAACTTCCACGATCACCTTTAAAGGTATTCTCAACCTTCTAATGGAAAGCATTGATGAGAATTATGCTGATAGCTAGCAAGCATCCTGATAGGAAGGTGGTTGAGGGAAAGAGTTCACAGTGCCTTTAGTCAATGACGGTGCGGTGGTGAACGAAGATGGTGGTAGTTCTCGCAGTGCTCCTGACAGCAATGCTTCCTCTTCCGACGACAAGGTCCTGTGCAGCTTGGTATGGCGTGGTTGGCTCTTTCGTCGTCTTAACTAACCGCTGCAAGCGCGGCTTCCTATACCGTTGTCGCCTGGCCGCTACAAACGCAGCACGACCATGGCTGGTTTGAATCTGCGAGAAGGAGAGGGGAGAAATGGAGATCTGGATATGATTATTTTATGTTTTTCTTTTTTTTAAAATCTCAGTCGTTAGATTAATTAATCTAACGGCTGGGATTTGTGATGGAGAGGGACAAGAGAGAAATGGTGCATGAGAGGATCGAGTTCTCTTCATTTCCACTTAAATTTGAATAAGAATATCTTTAATTGAAATAATAAAACACTCTCTCTCATTAATCTCAAATTCTTGAACCAGTACCTGTTTTAAGAAGAATTATTAATTGAATTAATTAACATTTTCTGATACAACATACAATTTGCATTTAAAAATCTTAGAAGAAAAAGTAAAAACTTTAGTGTTACTACTTAATACACTACAGAAATATAAAAAAATAAATATATTTTTTCTTATATGATTAGCCTTATGGATGTAAAGGTTAGATCCCCTAGCGGTCTTAGATCTCAAATGGCTTGCGATGAAGGGTCCCCCACCCTATAAAAGTAGACATTAGGGCTAAGTAAGAGGACGACGAGGCTTGCAATTTTATTTATGATATATAAATATAAAGCAGCCTTGTACTATTAGCAGAAGTTCTTCACCCTTTGTTCTCATGTCGGCCATCCATTAATCCATTAATTAACTGAAAATTGGATCATTGAACGCATGCAGTGTCCATCGATCAGTGATCAATCCAAATCATTGTATAATTGTGGACCACATCCCACTTCACCATATATATTTGCCCATTCCTTTATTTGGTTTATTTTTCACCATAACACTGCATGCATTAGATCAAAAGAATTGAATTAGAAAGGACTATTAGTGGACTTGCCAATATGATGAGCTGTTCGAATGCTAGTGATTGACAGTGACACCTATTGATTTTTTTCTTTTCTGAAAAGTTGTGTAAGTTTAACTGTTTAAAGAATAATTCTACATCCTTTCACAGGATCCTATTATCTTGCTAATTACTACATAAAAAATATTGAATATTTTTATATTTTCAAGACATTAGATATATTTACTGTTTCATTTAATACTTTTTTTTTAATTTAGTGTTAAGAGAATTTTATTGGAAGATATATAAAAAATCCATTTGAAATCAACCCATGGTTTGAGTGTAACCAAAAACGAGTTGGACCCTCACCAGAGAGAAAATATTCTTTTAAAATGATTTTATTTTTAAAATGACCAAGTAAATATGGAGGGACTTTATCAAGGACACCCTTTTCGTGAATAGTATAATTTTCAAAATATACCTTCAAAAGTTTTTTTTTTTTAATTTGGCTCACCCACAAATATCATATTTGCGAGTGTATTATTTTGTTTAATTGCTCACTCGCAAATATGATATTTGCGAGTGAAGCAAGTACTCGCAAATATCATATTTGCGAGTGAGCAATTAAAATCTTTCGATGCTAATATATTTCGGACATCTAGAAGGAAAAAAAGGGGAAAAAGAACAATGAGTTCAAGACAGAATAATTTATTAATACGCGGATCCATTTTCTGATAAATATGTGAAGGCTGTTCCATTTTTTACAAGTACTCATAGTTTTCTCCCAAATTTCTCAAATTATATGTGATGCTCGCAAATTTGATAATCGCGAAAGAAGATATATTTTCCCAAATTAGTTATTTGCGAGAGTGTAAATTTTTGCACACTCGTAAATATCTAATTTACGAGTGGTTCTTTACACTCGCAAATTAGGTATTTGCGAGTGTACAATTTTTTTGTACACTCGCAAATAGCTAATATGCGAGTGAACAAAAAATTTGTACACTCGCAAATACCTAATTGGCGAGTGTAATAGAATTTTTTTTATTTTGTTTTTACGTTTTACATATATTAGGTATTTATTTTATTTTGTTTGTTTCATTGTAGTGTTATTGGAGATAGAAGGCAGCAATATCTTTGATTCTAATGAGATTAACCAAACGACAGTTGTGGACTGTACAGGAGCATTCACTGCTATGGAGATATTTCCTACACGAGATGATTTATTGTGTTGGACTCGAGAGGTTGGAAAACAAAATGGATTTGTTGTTGTCATTGTGAGGTCAGAGACAGGACAAAATGGCGGACGTACAAAATTAATTCTTGGTTGTGAAAGGAGTGGGAAGTATAAGCCTAAAAAGAATGCATCTTCTAAAGCAATTGGTACTCGAAAGTGTGAGTGCATGTTCAGAATTAAAGGAATACCTTTATCGACGACCGAAGGAAAGATTGAACGATGGATGCTGAAAGTAAGATGTGGATTACACAACCATCGGTTAGCTGAAACATTGGTGGGTCATTCTTATGTTGATCGTTTAAGCGAAGAGGAGAAGAAACTTGCTCATGAAATGACCAAGAACAATGTCAAGCCAAAAAATGTTCCGTTGACGGTTAAAGGTCGCGATAAGGAGAATCTATCTACAATTAAACACATTTACAACGAACGTCAAAAGTACCGATCATCTGAGAAAGCCCTAGAACAGAAATGCAACATTTGCTGAACTTAAGACATCGAGATCGATATGTTTCTTGATATATAAGATATGACGGTTTGGACGTTGTTAAAGATATATTTTGGGCACATGCAGATTCCGTCCATTTGTTGAATATATTTAACATGGTCCTCATCATTGACAGTACCTACAAAACCAATAAATATAGGCTGCCACTACTTGAAATTGTTGGTGTTACTTCAATAAAGGTGATATTTACTGTGGGATTTGCCTATATGGATTCTCAAGGGGCTGAAAACTATGTCTAGGCACTGGAGAAGTTAAGAGAATTGTTCGTGCTAGATGAGTCAATTCCCCAAGTTATTGTGACAGATAGAGATCTTGCTTTGATGAATGCGGTTGCAGTTGTGTTCCCAATAACTCGCAATCTATCGTGCCAATTTCACATAGGAAAAAATGTCTACGCAAAATGCAAAAAATTGGTACCTGATAACAAAAAGCTGGAGGTAGTCAAGGATGCATGGAACAGTGTTGTTTATTCTGTTGACGAGACTGAGTATGAGTAATGCCAAATGAGTTTTCATGAAATATGTGCAGAGTGGCCTATATTAATTGATTATGCGCAAAAGACTTGGTTGGATCCACACAAAGACAAATTTGTTACGGCATGGACTAAACAAGTGATGCACTTGGGGAATACAACCACAAACAAGTATGATCAAAATAGTGTCAAAATTGTTAATGAATCATGTTATGCTATAGCTGAAGTTGTTTTGAATGTTTGTTGATAGGGTTGAGTCTCAACATTGGAGATTGAAGAATTTGTTCCAAAACAGAAAGGGTGACATGTGTATGTGTTGGGAGATGATGAATAACATGCTTACGCTGCAACACAACGAGATAAAGGCATCATTTGAGAGGAGCATAACCGTGATCGAACACTCACACAACATTCGTATGCTTATCAGATCGATTGGATTCGTGTCTCGGAGTGCATTGCAACATATTGTTCGTGAGTGGACCAGAGCGACGAATGTAGGTATTGATAAATCTGCATGTGGTTGTACTCTTAGAACTACACACGGTTTACCCTGTGCTTGTGAGCTGGCTCATTACAGTATGACGGGTACTCCAATTCCATTGGAGGTAATCCATGTGCACTGGAGGAGATTACATTTTGGCCAACAAGAGGATCAACAACAAACAGATGAAACAATGTCAGAAGAGGAACTTGCGCTTCAGTGGGTGGTATTGATTACCCATTTCCGCACACTTGACATTGTTGGTAAAAGGACACTATATCGCAAAGTGCGAGAACTATGTTGTCCTGAGACAACTTCAATGTGCCCATCGCCCGGAATTGTGAAGACTAAGGGGCACCCAAATCCAAGAAGACCAACACGGATGGATTTGATTGTAAACATGACCCATCTTATTTTTAGCATGTCGATGCAATATACTCTACAGATGAGAATAGTTCTGCGCGTTACGTTCCTCATTCAAATCAACTGCCCAAGCAAAGAGGAGACGTTTGCCTTTCTTGAATCAATTTCTTGTGCAGTTTCAGCCATACATTGCTAACATAGTTAACGTGGACAGTAATGGAAACTGTGGGTATCGTTGCATTGCAGCATTGCTTGGTAGAACTGAGGATAATTGGCCTTTAATCCGTCAGGAGTTGCATAAAGAGCTTACGGAAAATGTTGATTTATATGGCCCTCTTTTCGGTGTTCAATTACAAGAACTGAAGTCTGCTTTACGGGACGTGTACGGTGCATGTCACCAAAACAAGTGGATGACACTACCAGAGATGGGTCATGTGATAGCAACCAAATATAGGTTGGTCCTAGTCTCTTTATCATCTGCCAGTATGACGTGTTGGACATTTTTTTCCCCTTAGAGGTGCACCAACTCCAAACCATCCACTCATTTGCATTGGTTTTGTCAACGGTAATCACTGGGTACAGGTAATTGATCTAATATTTTTATGTTTTTATTTTTTATGTTAAGATTAGTCGGTCATTTAATTGTATTTACGGTAGTTGTCCACTGCCTACCATAGCATCACATTGGCGTGGTTTTTCCCGTCCTGAGGCTTATTCATGGCCAACACGATATATTAGTCAATTGCAAGAATGGTCTTCAATATTTCCACCGCCTAATCTTTCCCATCATGATGTATACAATCCAATAAACTTAGATGACGATTGACTAATACACCATCGTTGTTTGTTGTACCTTTATATTTTACATTTTACTGTTATTTTATTTTGTATTTCTAAGTTCATTAATAATAAATAATAACAATAACAATAATAATAGTCTGCGGACGTGTATTAATAACAACAATAACAACCAGTAAATGATTAATTAGCTTAGCTCAACTGATCGCGCTAAGGCATAGTTGCCAAAATATAGACAAAATGAAGTTTCAGACTTCCAAAATGGGACCAAAATGTGCCTTTAATAATAACAATAACAATAATATTTACATAATAAAAACTAAGTGTTCGTATGAAAATAAATTACAAAAAAATAAAACAACTCAGCACCTTGATCCTCCGCTATCCGAAGCACCTCCCGAAGGTAGTCACACATGTCATCTCCCTCCTGTGCGTAATCAACAACCTGATGTAGCATGGCGGCAATTCTATCCAACCTACTAACCGCATGTACATAAGTCGCCTACAAATGACATAAATACATAATAACATAAGTACATTATATAGAAAAAAATAGATGACGTTACGACTAGACATAATATATACAGTGTAAAAACTTATTATTCCTTACCCGATGGACACAATCAACATGTGCATCATGTGGAGCCTGCAGAGGTGAAGCCTGTGGAGGTATCAGCAGTGGATGCGAGTGCCTGTAGTACCAATCCAAGTAATCCGGGGCGCACTCAGCTGGATAACTGGCCGACCTCAACCGAAAAAGGTATCTAATAGAGTACAGGTGAGGGGACATCCAGTTAAGACTAATGGCCTCAGCCGAGGGATGTCGTGGTGGCTGCCGAGGAATCTCATGCTTGAACTCGAACTGTCGCAGCACTCTCTCAGGCAGATACGACACTATAGTGTTCCCACACCGAAGGTACCTTGAAAAGTATGCCACCGGATCGAATGGGCAATACTGCCTATATACGGCCCATGGTGCCCAGCACACGTCATCAGCGGTCAGCGCATCCAATGCCTGCCTGTATGGAAGCACCCTCCCATGACCCCTCTTGCTTCTCCAGCGGTTAGCGCGTACACGCGCATCCTCGTAACCCTCAACAAGCCTCCGATCTACCACCGAAGTAGGAAAATACGCGTAGATCCAGGCTTGTCACAAATAACGAATCAGTGACAAAAACTCGTCAGAGTTAAAACAATTATAAATTTAATTTTCTAATTTAATAACACACTGGTACCTGAAAGAGTGTCATGTAACCCGCTAACCCACGACACGCCAACCTAGTGGCGTCGCCAAGATAACCGTACAAGTGGCATAGGGCTAAAGCTCCCCATGACCACTGTCCCACCTGCTCCAACTCACGCAGCAGCTCGATATATTTGCCGTCGATATGAGTGCTAGTCTTATCCATCAGCAGAGTCATCCCGAGTAGCACCACTATGAATGCCCTTGCTGCCTCATCCATCGAACCCTCAATACTCCGTGCATCATAAAGGTCCTGCAGCCAAGATAAACTGACAGATGCCCACCCAGTGCCCGTCACCTCCGCCCAAGCCTCCTCATAAGATACCCCCAACAACGACTGTAGAACTGATATAGCAATATCTATGTCCATCTCGGGGGTATAAACAATGTACCTCTGATCGGGATGCCCAAAATGCATGACACATCATCTAGCGTGATGGTCATCTCTCCGAACGGAAGGTGGAACGAGCTGGTCTCCAGGTGCCACCTCTCGGAAAACGCTGTCAGCAGCGAGTTATCTACCATCGGGTAGCCTGCAATACATAAGAGGAGACAGACCAGCTCGATCGACATGAGCCTGTACTGCTGGTGGTAGTGGCTGACGCTCGCCAAACCACTTCTGCCACTTTTTTCCGTGCGCAAAAACCTTAAGCGGGTCCTCCCGATCCTACACACATAAAAATAGACGTCTTGGCATGAATTATACAACAGAAAAAAAAAACCTTAAATGTTTTAAAAACAGTAAACAATAATTACCACTCCGTTCCACAAGCTGTAAGCTATGTGGTCCCTGAATGAAGTCAGGAGCGATGTATCGAAAGGTCCTCCAGTAAATGGTCCCTCCTCTACCCGTGTATCAATATGCATCTCGTCCTCATGTCCCTCGTCCTGAGGCTCGTACTGAGATGGCTCGTCGTCCTCGTACTGAGGTGGCTCCTGCTGAGGTTGAAGTGGACGACGTCTCCCTCTGCTCAGGCCAGCTCTACTATCAACCAATCTCCGACGGTGCGAAGCAGTCATAACATCCCGCTGCTCTCGTCGCTGTCGCTGAGCCTCTGCTCTCGCAGCCTCAACCGCCAACCTATTGGCCTCAGCCTCAGCCTCCCTACCGGCCAACCAACCTACTCCCTTGGTGCGCGGCATCATTGAAACAAATAACAAATTAAAATCAATATTTTTAAGATAATCCTGTGAGTGAAGGAAATTTTCCTCACTCACAAATAAGGTATTTGCGAATGAGGAAAATTTCCCTTCACTCGCAAATACCTTATTTGCAAGTGAAGGAAGAGGAAAATCTTCCTTCACTAGCAAATACCTTATTTGCGAGTGAAGGAAATCAAAAAAATATTTCGCCATTACCTAATTTGCGAGTGAAGAAGGTATTTGCGAAAATGCAAATGTTATTTGCGAGATTCCAGAAAAAATTTACAACTTTCTGAATTTGATAATCTGCGAGGGTAACAATGATATGAAAAAAAATTTTGACTTTTAAAGCTTTTTTTGTTAAGGGTATTTTGGGTATTTTACCGTTCACGGGGGGTGCCCTTAGTAAAAAGGGGGTGCCTTTAGCAATCCCCAAATATGTATCTACTCGTTTATTATTTAATGAGTTGAGATATTTATTTATTTGATTATATCAACAATTAATATACTCTTATTTGCTACTTAAAAAGCAAACTTATTTCGAGGAGCTTATCAAAAGGAGAGGACTAAAGTTTAAACTCCTAAGAAGATACTTTGTTTAAAAGGTCTCTTAATTGCAATAGTGTTCGAGAGTTAGCTTTATAATAATGACAATGTTCAAGACCAAAAAATTGATTAATAATTAGAAAGGTCAAAATTATTCCCTAAAGTCCTTTGTATTTGTCCTTTTGAAAAATTTGTTTGTATTAAATTATCTGTTCTTTGAAAAGAATTAATTGCACTTTTGGTCTCTCAAGAATAACACATGTGTAATGTTGGACCTTAAACTTTTTTGCATACTTTTGGTCCTCAACTTTTTCTAACGTAGCAACGTTAGTTCTTCTGTCAATTTGTCATTTTGACACTGTCAATTTGCTCCTTCAGTCTTATCATTGTCATACGCATAAGACGGAATGACTAACGTTGCTATGTTAGAAAAAGTTGGGGACTAAAGTATGTAAAAAAAGATTAGGGACCAACATCACACATGGGCTATACTTGGGGGGACCAAAATTCAATTAAGTCAATATGATATATATTCCTAATGGCTTGGTACCGACGGATCAAAACCGCCAGTAATTTCGTGATTTCCCGACGGTTAGGCCTGTCGATAAATATAGTAGTTGTTTGATGTCCAAATTACCGACTGCAAGATCGTCAGTAACGTTACCGATGATGTACACTACAAGAATTCGCTCAGTTACCTAGGGTTTATTTCCGACGGCCAAAAAACCGTCAGTAACGTCTTGATTTTCGACAGCTTATGCCGTCGAACACTTCTCCGACCACTTTGCCGACGGCAACGACCATCGGTAATGTTACCGATGGACAGGCCGTCAGTATGCCCGACGGTAAGTTTGGCGCAAATTGGCGCCGAGAGTTTCCCGCAACATTTCCGACAGATTGGCCGTCGGTAAGGGTACTTATTGGTACCAAGGGACACAGCCGTCGGTAAGTGACGTTTGGGTTTTCAGTGGTAGCAGACGTTTCCGACTTCTTAGCCGTCAGTAAGGGTACTTTATGTTACCGAGGGGCACAATTGTCGATAAGTGACGTTTGGGTTTTCAGTGTTAGCAGACATTTTCGACGGCTAAGCTGTCGGTAACTTTAACGGTCATTTTATTGTTACCGACGACTTTGTCCGTCGGTAACTGTAACTTACTATTACCTTCGGTTAGTGTTTCTAATACGAGCACAATATTTTTCCCCCTCATTTCACTTCCCTCCCTGGTCTCATTCTCAACCACCTCTCCACTCCCTGTCCGTTCTCAGCCACCACCATCGTCCGCAACCTGTCCTAGGCTCGTCGGAGAACGCACGAAGGAGGCTCCCTCTCCCTCTCCTCTTCTCTCTTCATCTTCTCCCCTGCGCTAGCTGTCTCAGCCACCATTGGAGAACGCACGAAGAAGGCTCGCCGGAGAACGCATGAAGGCACCCCTGACCACCATCGCTGTTATCTCCCCTCTTCACCATCTGCGGCCACCACTGCTCCATTTTTCTTCTTTGTTTCATCTCCACCACCGCGACCACCACCGTCCGCAACCTGCTCGACGGAGAACAGTATGCTCTTCATCTCTGTCTTTAATTGTATTTTTTATATTTCATTTTCTGCTCTCTGTCTCAATCTTTTTTCTCTCTGTCTCACTCAGTCGGAGAATAGTCTCTGCTCCTACGTCTTGCACGCCGGAGAAGATAGCCTTGCACAGGTACTTATTGGGGTTTGAAAATCTTGATTTTTTTTTCCTGAGTTGTGCAATTGGGTATCTGTATTGAGTGGTGCAATTGGGTATCTGTTTTGCAATTAGGTATCTGTATTGAAATTTCACACTTAAAACTATGTTTGATATTGATATTGGTATAACATGTTGGTTTGCGTTGTTTGGGTATCTGTATTAAAATTTGGGAAGTATTCATGTTTTAGCCGAAACTCTACCCAATTTTGCACAAAAATAGTTATAGAAGTAATAATCTTTCTGATTTTATTTGGTATGAGTTTTGGATACATTAGTTGATTCTATGTATTGGTTACTAGATCGAAAAAAATTTTGGTGATTTAGGAGACTAGGTTCATGATTAGGACTTTATGAGAATTTTCATAAGACAAGTTCATAAAATTTAATTAAGTTCAATTAAAATAAATATAAGGACAATTACTGGATTTGGACTAATCATGGTGAAGAAGTGCCACATATTGATTTAAGGGTTGATGAGAATTGCACGGGTGGTTTAAGCAGTTGCGTAGATATGAGATATAGTGAACAATTTGCGTCAATGCAAGAATGGTGGGTGATGCTCTCGGAGTGAATGAGGCGCATGATTACGATAACACCATGATGGTTGGATGGAAACGTCGATGTAGTAGATGCTACGGACCATACACCGAATGCAGTAGCAACCCCCCCAGCATCAGGCCCTCCATCCAGATCCGCTGACTGGTCGCACCGGGGCCGACGATGATGATGACTCTTTCGATGATCTTATCCAGTCTCCTCTATGTATTGTAAGAACATATGTTATTTATTATTTGGATATAATTTTGATTTCTTTAATGTTATGTTTAATTTTATTTTGCACTATTTATTTAATTAATATTTGTAAATAATTAACAAAAAATAAAAGTATCTAATAAACCTAAAATATAATTAAATAATAATTAATTAATTAATTAATTAATTAAAATATAAATTTAAAAATAAAAAAATTATATATACCGACGGCCTCGACTGTCGGTAAAGTGCTTAGGTTATTACCGACGGCCTAGCCGTCAATAATGTGCATAAATCATTACCGACGGCCAATGAAAAGGCCGTCGGTAATAATTACCAAGGACCCTATTTTCGACGGATTCTTGGCGGTTGGAAATTTTCTATTACCGACGGCTTTTGGTGATTACCAACGACTTTTGGCCGTTGGTAATGAGTTGTTTTCTTGTAGTGGCAGGCGTCAGTAACTCGGTCAGTAAACGCGTTTGCGTAAACTTATGTCTAAACCCTTTGGAATTACGAGCCGCTAACGTCTCTTCTTGTCTTACCGACGACATTGATCGTCGATAATGATGTTATTTTCTTACCGACGATTTTGCCCGTTGATAAATGCTTTTTGAAGTTACGAGATGCCAACGTCTCTTTTTGTCGTACCGACTACACTACCCACCATTAATGATGTTATTTTATTACCGATGACTTTTCTAGTTAGAACACTACAAGAAAATCTGCTTATACCGACGGCCTTTTACCGAAGGTCAAAAGGCTGTCAGTAATTTCCTCATTTCCGACGGTCTGAGCCGTCAGTAACAAGGAAACAACATTATCGACGGTCTAAGCCATCGGTAACATTACCAGGGGAAAAACCATTGGTACTTCCTTCGCTAATTTTGGCGCAAATAAATGCATAAAAATTCTCGCTCTATTTTCGAAGGTCTAGCCGTCGTTAAGGGTATTTTTTACTTGGTAAGCGTTGTTTCATTTTCTCGAGGCAACGGTCACTTTTCTTGTGTTCCAACAGTTTGTGCCGTCGGTAAGGATACTTTAAACTTACCAACGGTCAAGCCGTCGATAAGTGCAACGGTTACTTTTCGTATTTCCGACGGTTTAGGCTGTCGGTAAGGGTAATTCATTTTTACCGACGGCCTAACCATCGGTATTGCCGTCGGTATAGGTCACTAACACCGCGCTTAGTACCCTTCCCTCCCATTTCTGTCTGCGACTTCTCCGTCATCCTCTCTCTTCCCTCCTCCCTCCCTCTTCCTCTCTCAGCCACTGCCACCACCACCGTGAGGCCACCATTTCTCAGCAACCACCGGCCACCTGAGCTCCGTTCCGTTCAACCACCGAGAGGCTCCCCACCGCGAGGTAACTCTCTGCTCTCCCTCTCTCATTTCTTCTCTGCTGTCCCTGTCTCATTTCTTCTCTTTCTATCTCTCAGCTCATCTCATCTCAATCTTCCATTTGGAGCTCCTTAGAGGACCACCAGGCCACGCCAGTCTCTCCGTCTCTCTCAGGTACATTTTTCAATTTCTGAAATCCTCATTTACCATTGCTGATTGATTGTTGTTTGAGTTGAGCTTGAATTTTTTAGGGTGTTGAGCATTACTTGTGTAGTTGTGACTGAATATGCATTTTACTGTTGTTTGCCTTGCATTTTCATTAAATGACAGTATGCAGGTTGTGAGTGCTTAACTATTATGATTAAATCTAATTTCGTTGATTAATTTATGTTGAACCTGGTATTGTCATTATGTTGGAAATTATGTTTGGTTGCATTTTAGTTGAACATGTTAAACCTGTTTAACTGGTATTTTCGTTGCATTTTCGTTGTCACTGTGCTTGCATTAGACCTGGATTGCATCTGAAAAATTATGTTCAATTTTATTCTAGTTTAGGGTGTATTGGATTTGGATTTAGATTTTGATATTAGAACTACAAATCTGCTTTCTTGAACTAGTGATTTGGATGAAGAAGACGAAGTCATTGATTCAAGAGAAGAAAATGTTGAAATTAGATCTGAAGATTATGGAGACTTTTTGCAAATTCTGAATAAAACTTAAGATCATGTAACCTTTATAATTAGATCATGTAATTTGTCAAAACTATGAATGGAACTTAGATAATTATTGTTCTATCTTAGATGATTATTTGTAATTATTTTATTATCTTATTATTTTATTATTTCATCTTTACATTAAATTGCTCTATAGACACGTGGCATCTGGAGAACGTGATCCACCGCCACCCATACCACCCATAGGTGGTAAGGGTAAGGGTGTCGACACTGCTCCTGGTTCGACTTGTCGTCGGACCAGGGCACCCGCATTGTTACTCGTTACGTTGAAGACGGTTTTGTGTCTATCCCTTCGATATTTGTCCCTGCGGTGTCTGCACTCCCATCATGCCCGCCTGCACGTACGCAACAACCACATACACCGCGGACAGCACCGCCTCCACCCCCTGTGTGACACCCACTACCCCGCATATAATAAAACATAAATAAAATCATACATGTCTTTAAAAATATAACAATTAAAATAAAAACATATCCTCAAGGGTAATGTGCATCACATCATCTATAACGTAAAACATAGGAATCTGAAATAATCAAAATCCTTTAAAAACAAACTGCGGAAAACATAAATAATAAACGTAACCCAAATCCCGATGTCACATATCAGAGCTGGTATACATATACCGATAATACATCGGAATAAAACAGAATAACATAAATCATAAATCCTAACTACTAAGAGAGATCTCCTCGGGATCACTCCTCGTCAGCATGCTCACCCTCCTCTGCATATACCACAACATATGCACAAGAATAACAAAGAGAGGGGTAAGAAACACAATCATGAATATATGTAAACGGAATGGAATAGTAATTAAGATGGCATACAACATACATCAATCAACACAGATATAATCAATATATATCAAGGATGCATGTTAATGCGAATGCAACATCACTACTGCGTATGCATGTGGCCAACAACTCTAACTCTGGAAAGACGATTAGGAGTACATGTCCGGTTATCAACGTGGATGATATGCTAGACCATGGGTCATCCCCGAACACTCTCACTAATCCTGATAACGTATAGTGGCTAGTCAGGGTACTCAAGCTTATTCTTTAGGTCACTCCGACAATAGGTAGCTAGCCCATGTCACCTGGAACTTCCATACCCAACGTACCCGCAAGGCCGGGATAACACCCATCGTGGCCTCCACTATCGCGATTCATCGTTTGCTTTCCACCCAACATATCAACGTCAACGTATGATGCATGCTATGCTCAACAACATGCAAACACATGTCCAACCATCCACCATCAACACCATTACATGGCTATCAACTTTGACCAACAAGCATCAAAGATGATTTAACAACATCAAACTTGACCAATAAGCATCAAGAATGATTTAACCAACAACATCGGTAACAGTACGTCGTTACCAATAACATCATCGTCTTATTAATTGTTCTCTTTGTTAAGTCTTAACTTAACATTATCTTTGTTAAGTATTATACTTAATCTTATTATCTAAACCTCAATTCATATTTTATTAAGATTATAACTTAATCTTAATAACCTCAAGTCATATATTTATTAAGATTATAACTTAATCTTAATATCTAATCCTCAATTCATATCTTATTAAGATTATGACTTAATCCTAATATTTAAACCTCAAGTCATATATTTATTAAGATTGTAACTTAATCCTAATATCTAAACCACAATTCATACCTTATTAAGATTATAACTTAATCCTAATATTTAAATCTCAAGTCATATAGTTATTAACGTTCTTTTCTATATTATCAACCTTGAATTATGACCTCATAGTCTTTTTCCCATTACCCTAACCATTATCCCTTCACATCAGAATCTGGGTGAGAAACCCAGATTCGCTAGGCGAATCGTGGCTCGCGAGGCGAGCCCGAGAGCTCCTAAACAGGTTCTCAGATTCGCTAGGCGAATCCTGGCTCGCGAGGCGAGCCCGAGAGCCCCACTATCTGGTTCTCTCATTCGCCTCGCGGAATACAATCCGCTAGGCGAATTATGTCAGACCACAAATGGTCTCTCTGTCTCGCCTCGCGAATGGCTATTCGCCAGGCGAATCATGACAGATGTGGGAATCTTAAGAATTTCTCTAAGTTATCCCTATGCCTATCATCCCATCTCTCAAGGATCATTCCTATGGATTTCCAAGACTAATCCAATATTATCAATCTCACCTCTCATAACAACTCATTCATTATGGGGTGCCAAACATTCTAAAGCTATGTTCTTTTATTAATCCTATTTTCTTCATTGTAACACACATCATCATCAAGTCATCATTATCAATGCACATTATAAAATCTCATCAATGCATATCGTATCTATATTCATACTATTCATCGCACATCATAATATTTCAATCATATCATCAAGACAAACACCTATAATCATAATCATAGAACCATAAACATATATATTTATACAATATTCACATAGGCATATACATGGCATATACATAACATACACATAATTACACTCATAGCATGCACATAGGCATTTACAATACATATAGACACACATATAGGGGTCATGGGTTAACCCCTTCATCTTAACCTATCCCAAAACCCATATACTCATGATCTATTTCTTCCCCCCATACCTGGTATGACGATCACCACGAACAAAGGAAGGAAAAGGTCCGGAAAAGGTTGCGTCTACACGAATGCTCAATCTTACGACGCTTGACTTCACGATCACAGCCCCAAAAGGTTCAAGAGCAGCAACTAGGAAGAGGGCTTGTGATGGCAGTGATGCTCTTCAAGCGAAAAAGATGAAGAACGATGAACTATGGTGCAATCTCCTTCAGGGATCCTTGGAAAGGGTTTAGAAATCCTTGTTTGGAGAGGAAGAGGCAGCTTCTGAGAGTTTTTTGACTTAGAAAGTAGGTTTAGGTCGAGTCTTAGGGTATAAATATGAGTTAGGGTCATTATGGGCTGATTAGAAGCCCAAAAACACGATTCTGCTGCGCGCAGATTCGCTACGCGAATACATTTTCGCTAGGCGAACCAGAGAGCCGCAAGAATCTGTCTGCCAGATTCGCTAGGCGAAGTCATTTCGCTACGCGAAACTATAGAAGCCGAATTTGGCCTTAACACCTGAAATAAGACTTGTAGATAATTCTCTAAGCTTTCCAACGCATCCAAGATCACCTCAATCGGATGTCTAGAACTCAAGATATGAACAAAACCGTAAAACATGTTTCTTGGACTTGAATGCATTGACCATTCCTTAAGGCTAAACTACCCCAACTATGAACTTGGACATCAAGAACAATCACAAACAACATATATACAACATATACAAGCAAATATTAACATGTATAAGCATAGTGTAAAAAAAAATAGGATGTTACACCCTGCACCTACTCCACCGGTTTTACCTATGCCATTCACAGCATCCGGGATCGATATGATTCCCATCCCGGGGTTTGAGACACATACACATCGAGGCGCCTCTAGTTCAGCTGGTGTGGGTGCATTGTCACCTGGTCATCTGGCTACGGAGCAGGAGCGGGAGTATAGTTTAGGGTATACACCCTCACCTTCAGAGGCGGATGCAGAGGAGGAGGAGGAGGAGGAGTAGGTTGAGGTCATGGTCGATGGTCGACCTATCATCAGGCCATCTGGTAAAGGGTAAGAATTAATAAAATAAATTTATTCAATTTTAATTATATGTTTTTACTTAATATTGATTCACATGCTTTTACTGTTAAGGTTACTTCCTTCGAAGGTAGCTTCGAAGAACATCACAGCTGTTATTGAGTTGATGTTCCATTATCCTTGGTTCACATGGGGACAGCTCAATGACAATGAGAGGCGGAGTTTCTTTGACGCTTATAGAGTAAGTTGTAATTTTCAATTTATTTAATATGTTTTGGCTTATTATTTCATATAAATTATTAATATAATAAATTACTATTTATGTATTTCTAATGTAGACAAAAGTTGCTTGGAGAGCCTAGCATGAAGCATTGGTCGAGAGGAACTTTCATATGAAGGCCTCCCATCACCTATCTGATATGCTCAGGGAAGCTCGCTTGAGGGGCGAGCGACCCTCATGGATGGGAGATGCAGTCTGGGATGCCCTATGCCGCCACTGGGTTACTGCTGATTTCCAGAAAAAATCAGCCCAAGCAAAGAAAAATAGGGCATCAGAGAAGGGTGGGAGCCTGCACAGAGGAGGTTCCATCTGCCAGGCGGAATACTTTGAGCGTCTGGTACATTCATTCATATTTAATACATATGTTATTCGTATTGTTTTTTAATTATTGTTTACTTATAATTTATGTTTGTGTACGTACAGGTTAGGACCAGAAGGGGACCAGTGCCGATTAACGAGCTCCACCGCCACACCCATACTAGGAAGGGTATTGGCGAGTATGTAGATGAGCGCTCTAGGCGCACTCAGGTAATGCCTCATTTATTAATAGTTTTGAAATGTATGGTTTTATTATATATAGTCTTCATTAATTTGTTTGATTATGCATAACAGGAGGAGTTCGAGGAGAGGATGTCTCAGGCAACAGCATCTTCCTCCACCCCACTTGAGCCCGAGGAGCAGCAGCGGCTTGCACTGCGTGTTTGGGCTGAGGTTGTTGGCGGCAAGAAGAAAGGTCTTTACGGGGCAGGAGACCTTTCCGATAACTATCGAAAAGGGTCTTCGAGCTTGGATATCAGCGCTACAGCATCCACCAGAGCCAGTCGCCACGCTGATCAGGAGATTGCTGAGCTGAGGCAGAGATTGGCTAAGTCTGAGCGTCGTGCCGAGAAGCGTGAGCGGCTTGCCGAGGAGCGTGAGCGTCGGATGGAGCAGATTCTACTGAGCATACAACAATGCACCAACAGCCCCCTCGGCAGCAGCCCCCCATCCAGATCAGCCGACCAGTCGCACCAGGGTCGACGATGATGAGGACTCTTTCGATGATCTTATCTAGTCTCCTCATCATTATGATAAGGATTATTAGATTTTCATATTAGTTTTTTTATTTATATTTCTATGTATTATACGAACATATGTTATTTATTATTTGGATATAATTTTAAATTTTTTGTTATTTTTTATTTTATTTTGCACTATTTAATTAATATTTATAAATAATTAATAACAAAGAAAAATATTTAATAAATATAAAATATAATTAAATAATAATTAATTAATCAATTAAAATTTAAATTAAAAAAATTTATATACATCGACGGTCTGGCCGTCGGTAATGACCATCAACACATTAACGACGGTTTAGCTGTCGGTAATAATTACCGACAAGCCTCTTTCTGACGGATAATAGGCCGCCGGAAATGTGCTGATACCGAAGGTTTTTTGTGATTACCGACGGCTCGGTAATGAGCTGTTTTCTTGTAGTGGAAATATATAAAGCAAAGGTTGTCGGAAAGTTATAAGTAACACACCTGCATGTAGCTCCCCTGCGCTTTTTCACTTTCTCTTGCATCTTCTTCATCCTCTCTTCAACGCACCTCCGCCTACCCACCCCTTTCTCACTTCCTCCCTTCCTCCTTGAACCACTCCCCGAGTCCCTCTCTTCCTCCTTCGTCTATCTCTTCCTCCTTTGTCTCTATCTATCTCCTCATAACGCAGAGAATGCCTCTCTCTCCCTCAGATCACAAATAACGAACTCTCTTTCTTCATAGTGTCTCTTTTCTCCCTCTTTTCACAATTTTTTTTTTATTTTTCCTATTTCATTTTATAGTTTTCCTTTATTCTTTGAGTTTTTTTCTTTTTTTGGTATATATTTACTCAGCTGTTTTATTTTCTGCTTTAATGATTTTTAAGATTCCCAAATAAGTTTACATTTGTAATTGGTTTAGTGATTTTTTGTTTGATTGATGTTAACATTCCCAACATTAATTGATTGATTAATTCTATGTTGACAAGGTAGAAGAGGAGGTAACAACCACTCTTTGCCTCTCATCTTCGATCATGAACTTTGCGGATTAGTGATCGTCGCGCACAACCGTGTGCATTACCGATAACATTTGTGCACTACTAACGGCATTTGTGCATTACCGATGACTATGGGTCGTCGGCAATGTGGGTTGTTCTTGTAGTGAGAGCACTTGTTAAGGAATCAAGAAAAATCAATGTTTTATTATAAAACTAAAAACTCCACTTCTCAATACCTTAACTACTTTCCCCATAAAACTTGCTTTTTTAACTCTTTAACCAATGCCTGAATGACACTTAGAATTTCCCATATTAAATAAGAAGGCTTGTTATGTCGCGGATTAATTACGACAAATATTTACAATTACTAATATTAATTTGTGGATTGTCTATATTATTTGCTATCATATTTTATTCAAATTGTTACCTTAATAAAATATAATTCCCAAAACTAGTTATTTGCTACCACCTTTATTCAAATTATTATATGTTTAAAATTAATTCAAATACTAATTATTTGCTACCATATCTTATTCAAATTATTATCTTTATAATTTTTCATGTAACCTTTTTTTAAAAATAAATATTAACAAATCAAATAGTTGAAATTTATAACATATTGTATATGTATATCATGTTAAATTATAATTTATACAAACATTAAAATATTTAATCAATAAACAATTACAATTAAATGAATATTAATATTAAAAACAAAACCGTGCAAGGATATTTGTTAGTCATTAAATTTAACAAACAAGGTAAGACTAATCTGCATGCAATCTTGTAATAATATATATATATATATATATATATATATATATATATATATATATATATATATATATATATATATATATAAATATAAAGGCAGAAATATCATATTTTACTTAATTTGTGCAGTAAAAGGCTTTAAAAACCCACGTTTTTGAAAGAAGACCATTTTAATTTTATTTCATTTATTTATGTATTAATTATTATTATTATTATATAAAACAAAAGCATATATGCAGGAGCAGAGATCTCAGGGTGACGAATAGGCAGGGTGGTCCTGAGAGTGTGCGGGATGTGCGACCGCACAGGGCCCCATTTTTTAGGGGGCACCAAATTTTTTTTTTTGCTTTATATGTGTGTGTGTGTGTGTATATATATATATATATATTAAAATAAAAAATTATATAATTAACAGACATTTAATTGTTTTCCTAATTCATGCATAGCTTATAGAATAATATTAACTATTCCCGTTACTGTTGAATCTGCTGAGAAGAGTTTTTCAAAATTAAAATTGCTAAAATCTTATTTGCGATCTATAATATTACAAAGTAGATTAAATAGCTTTGCCTTGATTTCTATTGAAAATGATTGTTTAAAGAATCTTGATTATGAACAGATTATTAATGATTTTGCAGCAAAAAATGTAAGGAGGATGATATTCAAAGATTAGGAGGGCATCACTTTCTTTCTTTATCCCTTGTGATTCATGTGCTATCGGTGGATGATGTTGGTTTGGAATGCTACTCAAATTGCTACATGTTCGGGTTAATAAATACATGTATAACTCTATTTTTGCAATAATTCTATTGTAGTTTTGGTTTAGTTTGAGCTTTTCAATGTTGATATAATCTTTAACTTTTCTTCTATTATATTTTATTTCACTTGAGGTTATATTAAAATAATTAATGACTAATTTTTTGCATCTCTTTTATTTTGAAAGCTATATGCATTTGATATATATATATATATATATATATATATATATATATATATATATATATATGACTTATAAAAAATAGGACACCCATTTCATAGTTCGCACAGGACATCCAAAATTTCAGGGACGGCCCTGCGAATAGGAGGCCCCCTCCAAGACAGAAGTGATCCCCCAAAAATGGCAGATCCTCTTGTAGTTTTCGCCAGCTTTATATGTTTATCACAGTGATAAGATAACGGATCAGATGCATGCACATTAAGTGCGGATATGAGGACCATGCAGCCGAAAACGGAGAGAGAAGAAAGAGAGAGTCGTTGGTCGTGCCAGAGGCTCGGTTAAGTACTGAAGATAAGCAAAAATTAATGTTTAATTTTTTTCTACAATATTCAGAATGACACCTGCCGGATATACCATGTCACATGAGTTTGGCTCATTTTTCTGACATGTGAGAAGTTGAAATGTATATACCATGTCAGTGAGATGTTACTGTGTATTTAAATAGTAGAACTACATAATAAGTTAAACACTCAATAATATTCTATTTATATCTTCATATCATAAATCGTTTCCAATTTTATATATAATAATAAATATATGGCAATATCTAATTCTATATTTTACACATATATAAAAGCACCGTATCCCACCGAGTTTGATCAAACTCGATTTGGTTAGCTTAAATTCCTAGTAAACAAGATGCTACCCTCGCAAATGCAAAACCTAAATCAGTTTCAAGTTACCTGAAGGATTGTTTAGCTGGATAGCGAGCTAGGAGTTCCAACATGCATGCCTTGTGTATAGCTAGACCAAATCATGCTTCAAAAGAAGAAACTAGGTTGCAGGGACGGACAAATAAGTCATGCATCAAAGCTTCATTCATTTGATGAAATTGTGAGGCTACTATTCAAACAACCAGCTGAAGCAGGATACAACAGCCAAAGAAGGCTGTGCCAGGCAAGCTGTTGATAGCTTTTTAGATAAGTCAAGGCAACCAGAAACTTGTCCATATGGGCACCATAAGAAACAATGTTCTCCATAAGAAACAAATATATTAGCTACATGTAAGAACATTCCAGCAATCATTAATTCAGAACTCAGGTTTATTACATAAGATGTTTATATTACACAGGGCAACAGGGCTTCAACTGAAAAATTAATTACTATGAAAATTGCTACAAACTCTGGACACAAAATTCATTATGATAACTATGATGCAGTATAGTTGCATCATTGAGACCCTGTGAATTTATCCTTGTGTATCTTTGATGAAATTCAAAACCATGCCAAGAAGCTGGACTACTGAGATAACACTAGACCACCATCCCTTGCACTAGTAGCACCTCCCAAATGATATCATATCCCAAATAGTGATTATCAACAATAAAAACCCTATAACTACATTGACAAGATATACTGAACGTGGATTTGGGTTTTGACAAACTGAAGGTGTCTCCAGGTAAATGAAAGAATCCTTTGCATTGATACTAGATGATTCATTGTACGCAGTTTCCAAGTTCTTTCTTGATCTAGCATCCTGAGCTTTTCTCTGATCTTTGTTTGACTCCAGTATCTGTGTTTCCTTCTGAACCTGCAGAATACATAATATAGAGCAAAGGCTTATCAATGGCTTGGTAAAATTGAAGCACCTGTCTCGTCAGTAAAGACAGGCTTCTCCTTATTTCTAGTACAGTAGCTTGGGTTTCTCACCTCATGTTGGGATACTACTTTGCTTGGAACCTTTCTCTGTGTTTGAAATCTTCTTGGAGCAGCTCTCTGTGACACAGATTTGTCTGATCTCGATTGATATTTAGGTTTGCCTCTTCTTAAAGTTGAAGGAAAGATGGCCGTTACAGGTGAAGGAGAGCTATCACTCTCGATAACAGAAATAGACAAAGGTTCATTTGCACTTGAGTCAGCATAAACTGCATCTTGTGATGTTTTAACCATTTTCATTACCTGACATCTGCTTGAAACATGTTCGTTACACGCTGATGTAGTGTCCAAAATATTGCCATACTGTAACAGTTTCAACAGAGAACAAATAGATGAAGTTAATCCTTAGGTGTTGGGTAAGGGGACATCCTAATTTGTCAAATATTTTAGAAACCTATTTAAAATAAATTTAGGTATGAGATATATAGAATAAAAAGAAGGGGCTTTAAATATTTTTTGTATATCTCATATTCAAATAAGTTATAATAGGTTTCTAAGTACATGAAAAAATTAGATGTCAACTAGCGAAACGTCTGGCTGGCATGGTAACTACTTCCAAAATTTTGGGAGATATATTTTTTATTTGAGCTTTCTTGCATAGGCAGAGTACCTATAGAATCAACACTCACAAACATTTACAAATGTTTGTGAGTGCTGTGCTTATAGACACTGCCCATGCAAGTGTTTGAGTGTATCTTTACCCGTGCAGAGACTAGTTCTGAGTCTGTTTCACTGCTTTCATAATGCAACATTCTCAATGACTTTGAGGGGGTGGAATCATTAACCAAAGCATGGCTTCTTCCATCGCTGATAAAAACATCCTCATCAACTAAAATTGAATTCAAGAACACATCAACATTGTCTTCCTCTTCAGTAGTATCGAATGGAAATTGCATAAGGTTGTTTTCATTCCCAAAATAGTCGTCGGTAAATGTGGAATCTTGGAAATATGGTTCCTGGACTTCCTGACCAAAGTCAATTGGAGAGTGCTCTAGTGAGGGAAAGACAAATTCGTTTTCTTGAGGTGGTTCCGGAAAGATTGGATCCAGATTTTCTTCTAGCAATGTGTATACCTGAAACAAATATAAACCAATGGTCATTTGTTAGCTTGTTTTTTTATGCAAAGCATAGTCTAAGAATCAGTTTTCAATATGTTCCGAAAGGATCTTTTTCCTCACATCTGGAATTCTATCAGCTGTTTCTTGATTTTCATTATAAGCAGCAATAGGTTCCCCTTCATTGTTCAATTCATCAGTTCTGCTTTCTGCTTTTTTCTCAGCTTTCTGCATCAAGCGGCACAAGACAAAAGTCCTCTGCAGAATGCAAAAGCATGGATTTGTTACAGTTTTCTCTATTACGTGACATAAGACAAACAAAGTTCACATTTAAAAAAAATTAGCCTAAACACTTGTAACCACAACATTAAATTTTAAGGACATGGTAGCAAGCATGAGCAATATTATACTTTATGACAGAAACTTCATCCTTGGACAAGTTGTAGTGTAGCGGTGACAAAACTCAAGTAAAAGTATGGACTCCAAAGAGAAGTCATGTCAATCAAGTAAACATTGGGACAAAACTTAAATGCATTGCTATAGGTGCTTATGGTGCTCTTTTTCAATGATAAGAAAACATATGCAACGGTTTATCAATGAAAATATAACATGTTTAACAATTATTACATATGTCTTATTCTTATTGAAAAATAATCCCACAAATACTATAGAATAGTAATTAAGTAATGTCCTAAACATTAATAGTGTTAAAAGCTGAACTCCTCCTATATAGTAACATTAAAACCCCTACCTTGTCATCAGGAAATGTAACTGCATGATATTCGTGAATAACCCAGTTGGTCTTGACACCAGGGAGACGACCCCTGTAGAAAACCAGAGTCTTTTTGGTGCCAATGATATTGTTGGTGCCACGTTTCTTGATGTTACGGTCTTTACCAGTGGCCTTCCAGTAGCCAGCTTCGGTTTTCCTGTTAGACCTGACACTGTTTGCATACTTCAAATCGCGAGGACTGAAGAAATACCATTCTGGGTCATCCGATTTTACCTTGGAACGCGCTAATGTGACAGACACAGTTTAAGCAATAAATAAGTAATCAACCGCCATTTAGTAAGAACATTACTATATTTAAGTGGAAAAAACAAAGAGATGTTGGGTATACCTGGCAAGTCCCAAGGCTCAACCTTGCAAATATCAACCTCGGCAATGATATTCTTCACCTTGGAATCATCACCCACCAGCTTGTACTTCAGGTAGTGACCCACAAGCTCTTCATCTGTTGGCTGAAATCTGTATCCTACAGGCACTGTTTCCCCCATTAATTGTGTGCTTATTGAAGACTACTACTATTAATATTAATATGAAGGAGAACTGAGTCAATGAGTGAAAAAGGATGATGCTGAATTGAAGAGAGTGAAGTGAAAGTGTCAAAGAGCTGCTTCCATCCACAGGTTAGGTTTGGTTTGGTTTGGTTTCACATAATGTATGAGTTATTGTAAAACTATTTGTACTGCAGCACCAAAAAGTAAGGCATTGACGGACCTCATGTCCTATGGCTTAACTAAGAAGCTTCCTCTTTTTTTTTTTTTTTTTTGGGTTAATTGACCAAATTGAATCACATTTAAAAATTATTTATCAATATAATCTTATTTTAAAATTATTTATTAAACTAATCCATTTTTTGTCAATCTAACATTTTTTATTATTTTTTTATGACACCAAAGGCACTACTTTGACTAGCGTTTTCTGAAAACGCTACTGTCAGTAATGTTTTTACCAGATTATATCACGTGACACAATTTAACTCGCCGTAAGAAAATTTAAAAATTTTACGTGGCCGACTCTAAATGCCGACGCTAGAGGTGTCACCCATCTGAAGCTGAAGATCTTCATCCATCTGATGACTATCAGACGGGTGAAGAAATGTTTACTCGTATGATATATTTCTTAGTCATCAGATGGATGAAGAAATGTTTACTCGTCTGATATATTTCTTCACTCGTTTGAGGGTGAAGATCTTCAGCTTCAGATGGGTGAAGAAATGTGTCAGATGGGTGAACATTTCTTCTTCCGTCTAATGAAGATCTTCAGCTTCAGACGAGTGAAGAAATATATCATACAGGTAAACATTTCTTGACACCTCTAGCGTCGGCCGACGTTAAACATAAAATTTTTAAATTTTTTTTTATAGCGAACTAGATGTTGCCACATGGTACAATCTTGCCAAGTGACACAATCTGATAAAAATGCTACTGACAGTAGCGTTGATAGTAGCATTTTTCAAAAACGCTAGTCAAAGTAGCATCTTTGATGTCATAAAAAAGATAATAAAAAATGTCAGGTTGACAAAAAATAGGTTAGTTTAATAAATAATTTCAAAATAAAGTTATATTGATAAATAATTTTTAAAAGTGGATCAATTTGATCAATTGTTCACCTTTTTTACTGCTAATGGGGTTTGTGACTTGGCATGTTTTGACACGTAGCCTTTCTTTGGGGGGGTGAATTATCATGTAACCTAGAGAAAACGAAGTCAACTTTTACCCGTCGCTTTTCTAAATATTTTGATAATTCACCATTTTTGGATGTAGTAAATAAAAGGAAAAATAAAACGATTTTTCACTTTTTTTATCGCTTAATTAATAAAATGAAAATGAAAATGAAAAAATGAAAAGAATTGTCAAATTTATCTTAAGGGAGAAGTGTTGATAACATACTCTTTTTTTAAAACACTTGTTTTTATTGATTAAAATTCAAATAGATTTCCTTATTTTTTTAAAAATAGTTTTCATTAATTTATATGGGTTTCACTTGAATTCTATAAGACTCGCATGAATTTCAATCAATAGAAAAGAGTATTAGGGAATGTTACTTTGGGAACAAAATGTTAGAGAGTGTTACTAATATTTTTTTCTCTTAAAAGTTACTATTATTATTATTATTATTATTTACATGAACATAATTGTTTTTTATACTTTTTTATAAGAAAACTCATTTCCTTCCTTATATTTTTTTTTCATATTTCCCTCAACCTAAACTATCAACAAAATTTTTTTTTTCATTATTTCTTTTTATCTAGTTTTTTTATTTTTTATTTTTCCTCCTTCCGCCTTCTTTCCTAAAAAGCAAGGAAATCAAGAATTAAGTAGGCCCCTTTGCTTAAAACCGTGTTCGTACTGCTGACACCATGAAATATACCGCGTAAGAGAATCTTCTTCCTCACTAGCCATGAAAGTGGACGACGGACTACTATTGTTACTTTTCTTCTTCTTATATGCTGTTTTCATTCTTTATCATTCAATAAGAGAGATTAATGATTATCCTAGCAATTACTTGAGGTTGCTTCAAAAACCAAAGATGAAGAACTACATATTAAGTAATCTAGATGTTAATGTTTTCAGGGAAAGTACAATTACCTTTGACCAGCACCATTGGTATGTGGTCCATTTAGCTTCAATCTCCATTAACCCACACTTAAACGGATCGGGCCGGATTGACCCGCGAAGATAATGGACATACATTTAGCTAGTCCGCGTCCAACCCGCCTAATCCGCAGTTTAAATGCGCTGATCCGCGGACTCATTAATAAAAAAAATAAAAATTTCAAATTATTTTGAAAACGTTATATTCAACGATTATATTCACAATAATATATGTTGATTTTATTCTCTTTACGGTATCCTTTTTGAAATCTTTTGCTCTGACAGTTAGACAAAAAAAATTGTAACAGAATGATTATCACACTGTCATACATGACCATATGAGTAAAATGGAAAGCAAAATCCAGTGTCATAATAAACATAAGGAAGTTCAAATAGAACGAAAAAAATATATACACAATGAAATATGTTATCCAAAAATATCATGAAGTTGGATAACCGTATTCTTCATAAAATAATGCATTCAAACAAGTACCATTAAGAATAAGGGTTGTTGATGGAGAAATCAAATATGATCCAAACTCATGCATGTGTCAAAATTGCCTTTTTTTTGTGTAAAAAGAAGTAGTGGTCCGCGGGTTGGTCCGTTAAACTACGAAACCAACCCGTCTAACCCGCAGATTAAACGGACTGGACTGAAAAGGCCCGCGTTTAAACTGTCCTATGTTTTGCCTGATCTTAATCCATATGGATCGTGGGTTAAATGGACGGTCCGCGGACCGAAGCCCATATACTCAGCTCTAGGTGGGAGATAAGAGACCATGGTGATAAAAAAGTGTTATATAAAAAGAGAAATATTTCTTGTACATATTTTTTCCCACCATTCCTTATATCTTCTTATTTTAAGGAAAAAAATAGAAAAGTAATGTATTGGAATGTGTATTCTTTTGTTTTATTATTAAAAATAATATAAAAATAAAATAATAAAAATTATGTGTACTGTAGACGAAAAAAAAAGAATGGTGTCTAAACTTTGTAGAAACTCAAATGCTTAAGTTAGCAAACTAAGATGCAGGTATGGTAAATGAAACATTTAGGTTGAATATCAAATGAAGTGTGTGAAATATTACTCTCTGTATTTATAGGTTGTCTGGCTAAGTGAGTTTCTTGTGGATCTTAGCTCATTGGAGGATGATTGATAGGAGTTCATATTCTTTCCATTTAGGAAGTAAATAGCAATCTTCATTTAAGAGAGAGATAGATACAAATAAGAAATTTATATTTTAAACTTCCTTTATTATTTTAAGAAAATTAAATCATTTAAAAAAATTGTATCTATCTCTCTCTTAAATAGAAGGAAAAATAAAAAGAACAAAATGGAGAGAATCTCCACTCGACTGATAGTTGTACACTAGTAGGGGTGGCAAAACGGGCCCACTTGCCCCGCTCTGCCTTTGGCCCGCCTAAAACGAGGCGGGACGGGTTGACCTGCTTTAACAAAATGGGTTAGACCTCCTAACCCACCCCGTTTAGTGGTGGGTTGGCAGGTTGGCCCGCCAAAAGAAAAAAACTATAAATATGGGTTGATGGGTTGACCGGTCAAAAAATAATAAAAAATTGAAAATAATTATAAAAGATAGGAAATTAAGCATAAAAAGCGAAAATGGGTTGGGGGGTTGGCGAGTCAACCCGCCTCGCCCTATCTCAAACCCGGCCTGCCTCTGACCAGCCTTCTTGTTGGGTTAAGCGGGGCGGGTTAAAACGAGTTGGTGGGTTGAGAACCCCAACCCAACCCACCAAAATAAGCGGGTTAAACTGGTTGGTCCATCGGGCCCAACCCATTTTGCCACCCCTATACATCAATCACTACCTGTCCACTTGCATATGTACAAGTGGCTAAGCTATTTTTCCTGTCACTTCCGCCACAATCTTCTGTCATAGTTAGGGGTGGCAAAGTGGGTTGTGACCCGCGGGTCAACCCGTCAACCTGCCAAAATTTGGCGGGATGGATCGGAGTCCTCAACGCATCAACCCACTTTGACCCGTCCTGCTTAACCCACCCAAAAACGGGTTAGTGGCGGGTCAGGCCAACCCGCCAGATTAAAAAATAATTTTTTTATTAATTTATTAATTATTTAATTTAATTTAATTTAATTGTTACTTGAAATTATTTTATACTACAAAAATAATGTCTTTACTTTTGTAACACAAATTGTATTCTATAAGATAAGATTATTCTAATTTTTTAATAATAATTTAATAAAGGCTATGAAGATTGACAAAAAAAAAGGAAATGTTATATGATTTTATTTTAATTTTTTAATTTTTATAGAGGGTCAACCCGCCTACTCACCGTTAGGGGGGTGAGTTGGAGGGTTCAACTTATACGACTAAAACGGGTTGGCCCGCAGCCCCCGCCCCGTTTTGGGTGGATTGATGACGGGACGGATTGATCCACTTTGCCATTCCTAATCATAGTGCATACTAGCACACGACTTTCGTAGAGATAAGGCGACATGCCTAGCAAGCCACGCAAGTTGCTTGAGGTTGGGCTATCTAAGGGTCTGTCCGACATTGAGCCTCTACTTGGTCCAAGTTTGCGTTTCCCGTGTTGGGCCTGCCCATCCCAAAGTAGGGGTTGGCCTTATTGGGCCTTAGATTCTCATGTGGCCCAGAACAATAACAAAATCAAAGAACCATGGTCAAAAACTCCATTCCTCCTCTCTTGGATTTATTTCTTTCTCTCTCTTTGAACAATAATCAACTTCAAATTATAAAAGAAAATCATTGGAGCCTTGCTTCTCAATTGGTGGCTATTATTCCCTTAATCATTAGATTCACTAATCGCATTGTAGGAGTGTTTTTACTGTTGATGCGTGAAGTATTCACCTTTTGATACTGCAAAACACATGATGTTGTAAATACAAGAAGCTTAGTAAGTGTAAGGCATTATTGTCAACAAACTATGTCAATTATTTTCTAAAACAAAATTTTATAATTATATAAGCTCAATATTAAGGTAAATGCTTTTTGAGAATTTAATACAATGCAATAATTTTGGTTGTTTGCAAGGTGTTGTTTGACAAAGAAGACACTAGTGTTCCTGGGATAGAGTCGGAGCCTAATTCGTGATACAAGTGTGTTTATTTAAGCTGTGAGAAATCACGTTCAAGAAAAAATTATGTCCAAAATGACGTTTTTGTGAAAAAATCACCCAAAAGGTGAAAGCTACTTACTGAAGCTTCCAAAGAAAGAGTAAATACCTAATCTGGTTTCTAAAATTGTAGGGTCGTATAAACTTAGTCTCCCACATTATCAATATTTCAAAATGATTCCTGGTATTGCAGATAGTTAATCACATTCGTCCCTCTGTTGGTATTTGCATGGACTATAATGGCATTAAGTTGGTAATGTCAGAGATGCATTTGAAACTAAGTGAATAATGTCAGGGATACATTTGCTAACGGATTCAAATGGAGGGACGAATCTGATTAATATTTTGCAATTTTAAGGATCATTTTGGAATATTGATAATATGAGGGACCAAGTTGATATGACCCTACAATTTTAGGGACCAGATTTGTAACATCCCAATTTTCAGATCGGTAAAGTATATAAATCTTATCTGAGTCATAGTGGCAAAGTTGTAAATATCAAAGTATTTTGGAGGAGTAATCATGACTACTTTAGACAAGTAATCATGACATGGATGACTCATGATGATGAGTCATGATGCAGTAATCATGATGATGATAAGTCATAGTGATGAACTCATCCATTGACTAATCACATTTAGGAACCACGTCTCTCGTCTGGTATTTGATTTTATCCTTACGTATCCACTTTTTGGATACCACACAAATATTGTTTTACTCTACATTACTAGTAGAGAATTATGGTTAAGGTTTCGGTTGAAGACTTAGACGAAACACGGTCTGCAAACCGGTAACGGATAAGCCTCACGTCGCTTTCACGCCACCTCACTTAGACACCTCACCACCTTATCCATATGTAATCATTACATGGTGACTCATCACCATAGTAATGATGACAAGAGGTGAGTTACATAAGTGACTAGCCATAGTCATGATGACATAGTGTAAAATGATAATTTTGCCCCTAATAGGAAATGACAATTTTGCCCTTAAGTAATTTTATATCAACATTACCCTTTCTTCATATATGTTCCACGCCATTCATAGGTATATTTACACTCTCATGTTTCTTTCTCCTTCACTTGATTCTTTAAGTTCAAGTGTTGAAGTTTCTAGTACAACTTTTGATGAAATTCCAATTTTGTTCTTAAAGGAAATGATCATTCTATCCTATCCTTATCCTTTCCTTCCTAGATACATATCATGCCACTCTCTTCCATTTTCTCTCTCTCAATTTCGTGCACCTTCCCCTTCACTTCTCCATCTTCTTCACTTCAAGACACCTCCAAGCTTTCAACTCCAAATTCTTTCCAGTCTTCAAGGATTTTCCATAAACTTTGAGAAGCAAAGTTGTCCATCTTGATCTTCTCTATCATCCAAGAGGATTCAATCGGGTTCAAGTGCTCTAAAGGGTATATGGTTATCCGTTGGAGGAACGAGGTTGTGGTCGTGAGAACGTGTTAAGTGGATTTGTGAATGTTACCATCTTATTCTTAGGTGAGGGGGAAGAATCTACATATATCTGGGAATCATAGGCGTAGTATATAATTGTTAACATATGTAGGGCTCCTCAAACCCTACTAGTGGTGATATGTGTTTATTTGTGCTTACTTGTGGTAATTGATAACATAATTATTTGTGATGTTGGATAACATGATTAAATGATGTCATACATGATAATATGCTAGATGATACGTTTGTTATGATAACATGTTGGTGGTGATAACATGTTTGTTGTGATAACATATTTATTTACTATCTTGACATGCTTATAATGATGATCTATGACTATACTATGACATATGATATGTTGTGATTGATATGATCCTGTTTGCCTTTGGAGATGATTGGTATGTTATTAGGAATTAGAGGATGATGATTGGTATGTTGATTGGGATTATAGGATGATGGTTGGTATGTTGATAAGGATTATAGGATAATGAGTATTGATGGAACAAAGAATGTGGATCTATGTTGTAAGTGGCTCTCATAGTTGGAGAGCGGTATCCTCGCAGTTGGAGGATGTGGACTTGAGGCATTAGTAAGTGGTTGTTGACATGATGGATGCATAATCATAACATTTGCATTGTTGTGGTTGAAAGCCGCGAGATTTACTGCAACAACTGTCTGAACAGTTATCACACGAGGTAGATTACTTGTGCCAATTGTAACAGCAGTTTGAGTGGTTGTCACAAGGGGGCTATATGACTAACTGCAATCATATATGCTGGCACACAACTACAACAACAGTTTGAGTGGTTGTGTATAGGGTTACGTGTGTGTACTTGCCACAGAAGCTTGCCAGCAGTGATCACGCGAGGTCGGAATTTGTGACAATTGCAACAGCAGTTTGAGTGGTTGTCACAAGGAGCTGTATGAATAACTGCAACAGCAGTTTGAGTGGCTATCATATGAGCTGGTACCTATATACAGCTGCAACAGCAGTTTGAGTGGTTGTGTACAGGGAGCCGTGTGTACAGTTGCAACAACAGTTTGAGTGACTGTCACATGAGGTCAAGGTGGACGTTCTGGGAGACGTCCTGGGAACCAGTAACCTGGACTACCGACTCTATGCCCTTATAGTTGGAGGGTGACTTCCTACCCGGGAAAATGACTACTTCACAGTTGAGTTGAAGGACAGTATTTCTAAGGGTCAGGAACTTAGTTGTGCATGTAGAATAGGCGATGATCCCTAGATGTGATACTTTGAGGTTGATTATTGTAGAATTGATGGTGATCTCTAGTGTGATATTTTGAGGTCGACTGTTGTGATGTGTAGAATAGGCGATGATCCATAGTTATGATACTTTGAGGATGACTGTTGTAAAATAGGCAATGATCCATAGTGGTGATACTTTGAGGTTGATTGTTGTGCTGAACTCGAGAGATAGATGTGTTTGCTAATTGTATGTTGTTGTGCATGTTGATTTATTATATGCTACGTGATTTGCCTTTGCATGATATTGTAGCGTTTCTTACGTCCTATACATATTTCTCCATGTTTACATATGTGTGGTTGTCCGGATCGTGATCCGAAGACGGAAGTGCCGATTGGTCATCGGAAGTGCTATAGCAAGTGAAGCTGACCTAAGGTGTACTCTATCGTCAGTAACAAGTGTGGCGTCAGCTCTTCTCAAATAGACAGAGATCTCAGAGGTATCTTTGTGTCTCTTGTGAGTTGTACCACGGCCAGTGGGGTGTTTATGTTTGTTGTTGCTATTTTTACGCCATGGCTTCCAGGCGAAACTCTGATGTCAAATTCTTGAACTGTAATAAGTTCTTATCTGCTTAACTGTTGAAGTGAAAATTTTTCAGCTGTGTTTTAAGTTATCAGAGAGAGTGAGGTTAAGTTTTGAAAGCGTCTAATGGGATTATCCTACGTAAGTGGGGTCGTCTCATTGTTATGATATCAGAGCTGTTCGGTTCTATCCGGACTGTGTGGTCTAGGAAGTTGTTACTGGCTGTGTCTAGTCGAACCCTTATTGGGTACTATGTTTAGAAACTGGGTAGAGTATTCGATACGCGCGAGTTATCAAAAGAGATAACTGTTTCAGGCGGTTATAAGGCATATAATGCATGTATTATAATGTTGTATGCCTTAAAAATGTTAGTTGTTAATTTCTTTTAAAAGAAATTAATGGCTTGCGGACAAGGCAGAGGACGTGGCAAAAGAGGCCATAGAGGGTGCCGTTGAACCCAGAAATGGTAACGGTAAGATTTCTCACGTTGGGAGTGGGATAGAGGTAGAATTCGAGAGGCGAAGTCGAGATGGAAGATACTGAGTTGTGTACTTTCCTGGAAAAGGAAGCCGCCGCAGTTCAACGGTAATTTCAATCAGGAGGAAGTAGAGCCTTGAATGCGGGAACTTGAGGAAATCTTCGCAGCAATGCACTATTGTGAGGTGACTTAGGTGCCCTTCATGTTGTTGGGAGGTGCAAAGCTATGGTAGAAAGGTAAGCAAAGAGTGCTTGAAGCAGAAGGAAGAATTGTCAATTGGGAATTGTTTGGGGAATGCTTTCGGGAGAAATATTTCCCAAGATAGATGAGGAGAAAGAAAGAAAATTGTAACATGGCAGAACTGGAAAAACTTACTCGGAAGTTCAACCACAAAGGTAGTGGATAAGTAGGAATCAGAACATTCAAGTTCTGACAGTTACGGAATGTTATTTGTGACATTGGTGAAAATCAACAAGCTGCAGTCTATGACATCCAAGTATCTAATTTGAAAGCGAAAGGAAAAAGTTGTGCAGTGAATAAAGTGAAGGCTTCACCAACCGACGGTTATTTCTTATTGAAGATAATTCCAATATTGTATTACCTGCTCTAAGTCTTAGCCTTTTCTTTAAATTCTCATGATGATGTGTGCCGATCAGGTCATTTTATCTATATTCTTGATTTGATCGTTTCCATTCCATCACAAACTTGCTCCTCATCGCTTTAGTTGATTTGATGTAGTTTTGGTGTTCAAATTGATTGCTTTGTCTCATATGGATGTTATTGTGGAAATGGATTGGTTATCTTTCGATCATGTCCTTTTTGTTCGTTGAGAATATTGGGAATTTCGATTGTCAATCTAGTAAGAGATCTCTTAGGAGGAAGGAACTCTAATAGAGTTGTGATTATGATTATGTACCCGGGCATTCTCACAATCAAGACCCTATTGGAAATCTTTTTTGAGGTATTAAATCTCCTCTCATATCCTTAATTTGGTCAATTTTCTTTTGTAACGTGAGACATTTATATATTTTCTTCTTCCTTGTCATTCGTTAATGTCTTTCTTGACAATTTTCTCCTCCATTCAGGAGATTGCGAGAAGCAAGTGGACCGACTTCAAATGATTCTTCAGATCTTGTAAGAAGAATAGTAGTTTGCCAAGTTGGACAAGTGTAAGTTTTGTTTGAGGAAGTTAAGTTGGGACAAGTAATTGAAGGACTAAATTTCAGTAAGATACATCGAATTTCGAGGACGAAATTCTTTTTAAGGGAGTGGTAATGTAACATCCCAATTTTCAGATCGGTAAAGTATACAAATCTTATCTGAGTCATAGTGGCAAAGTTGTAAATATCAAGGTGTTTTGGAGGAGTAATCATGACTACTTTAGATAAGTAATCATGACATGGATGACTCATGATGATGAGTCATGATGCAGTAATCATGATGATGATAAGTCATAGTGATGAACTTATCCATTGACTAATCACATTCAAGAACCACGTCTCTCGTCTGATATTTGATTTTATCCCTACATATCCACTTTTTGGATACCACACAGATATTGTTTTACTCTACATTACTTGTAGAGAATTATGGTTAAGGTTTAGGTTGAAAACTCAGACGAAACACGGTCTGCAAACCGGTAACGGATAAGCCTCACGTCGCTTTCACGCCACCTCACCTAGACACCTCACCACCTTATCCATATGTAATCATTACATAGTGACTCATCACCATAGTAATGACGACAAGGGGTGCGTCACATAGGTGACTCACCATAGTCATGATGACATAGTGTAAAATGACAATTTTGCCCTTAATAGGAAATGACAATTTTGCCCTTAAGTAATTTTATATCAACCTTACCCTTTCTTCATATATGTTCCACGTCATTCATAGATATATTTACACTCTCATATTTCTTTCTCCTTCACTTGATTCTTTAAGTTCAAGTGTTGAAGTTTCTAGTACAACTTTTGATGAAATTCCAAATTGGTTCTTAAAGGAAATGACCATTCTATCTTATCCTTATCCTTTCCTTCCTATATATATACATATCACGCCCCTCTCTTTCATATGGAAGTGGGGTCGTCTCAAGATTAGATATTTACTCGAAGAATAATGTTTTTTTCAATATAAAAGATAACAATTCCATTACCAACAAGCCTAACACACTTGATACATAGCGACTGTCACGGTTGGATTTCTGTGGTTTGTGAGGAGAAGAGGAGAGCAAAACCGACTTTGATTGATCTTTGCATCTCGAAATGAAATTAGTTTCTCGTTATCGGTAAGTCATATCTTATGTAAAAAAAAAAAATAGAGTAAATACTCAATTCGATCCTTGAAATTGTAGGGTCATATTAACTTAGTCTTTCACATTATCAATATTTCAAAATGATTCCTGAAATTACAGAAAGTTAATCAGATTTGTCCCTCTATTGATATTTATATGGACTATAATGACATTAAATTGGTAATGTTAGAGATGGAATTGAAACTAAGTGAATAATATTAGGGATGCATTTACTATATTTTGAAATTTCAAAAATCATTTTAAAATATTGATAATATAAAAAATTAAATTGATATAATCATATAATTTCAGGGATGAAATTAAATATTTACATATTATTCTTCCCGATATCAAATTTACAACATTTATTGGACATAATATATTATAGCAGGGACATGGGGAAGTGGAGGTTGAAGTGAGTATGCTGCGTCTGCGATGCGGCGTGTAATACCCAATTCCGAACACCTGGGAGACCTTCTCCTGGTTGCTTCCATCACCAAGACACTCTCCGAGTCAGGAACTCGGTACCTCAACCTCTCCGACTCGCTTCAACTCACTCACCCCATCATCCTCCAAATCCTCTCCAACCCTTCACTCCACCCTTCCAAAAAGCTCCTTTTCTTCAACTTTTGCCGTTCCCATTTCCCTCAAGCCCTGTCACCCTCTTCTTACTCCTCCATCCTCCGAACCCTCTCTCGTTCTTCCCCCCCTTTCCTCAACGAAATCCCTTCCCTCCTTCATTCCATGACCCAAGACGGCGTCGTTCTCGATTCCCATTCCTTCAAGCTTCTCCTCGATGCTTCTATTCTCTCCGGTAACTTCCTTCTCGCTCTCCAAATCCTAGATTATATGGAAAACCAAGGGATTAGTCTTAATCCCCAAATGTATAACTCTGTTCTTCTGGCTCTTGTTAGAAGAAAGCAAGTTCCTTTAGCCTTGTCTATTTTTTCCAAGCTTCTAGATACTGTTGGGTATTTCGATTCACCTTCCAATTCAATTGCTTGTAATGAGTTATTGGTGGCTCTTCGAAAAGCAGATATGAAATTGGAGTTTAAACAAGTTTTTGATAGGCTTAGGGAGAAGAAAGGGTTTGTTTTTGATACTTGGGGATATAATGTGTGTATTCATGCATTTGGTTGTTGGGGTGATTTGGGTATTTGTTTGAGCCTTTTCAAAGAGATGAAGGATAAGGAGTTGTTGGAGGGTTCTAATGTTGCACCTGATTTGTGCACTTATAATAGTCTCATTGCTGTGCTTTGCAAAGTTGGCAAGGTCAAAGATGCACTCATTGTGTGGGAAGAGCTCAATGGATCATCAGGTCATGAACCTGATGAAATTACTTATAGAATAATTATTCAAGGTTGTTCCAAGACTTATAGAATTGATGAAGCAATGAGGATTTTTAATGCGATGCAGGATAATGGATTTCGCGCGGATACGGTTGCTTATAATTCTCTGCTGAATGGACTTTTCAAGGCTAGAAAGGTTTCAGAAGCCTGCCAGGTGTTTGAGAAAATGGTTGAAGAAGGGGTAAAAGCTTCGTGCTGGACTTATAATATTCTGATTGATGGACTGCTTAAGAATGGAAGGGCAGAAGCTGCTTATACTCTCTTTTGTGACCTGAAGAAGAAAGGCCAACATGTGGATGGGATTACTTACAGCATTATTGTGCTGCAACTTTGTAGAGAGGGTCAACTTGAGGAGGCACTGCAATTGGTGGAAGAAATGGAAAGCAGAGGTTTTGTTGTTGACCTCGTTACGATAACATCGCTCTTGATTAACATTCATAAACATGGTCGCTGGGACTGGACAGATAGGCTGATGAAGCATGTGAGGGAGGGTAATCTGGTTCCCAGTGTTCTCAAGTGGAAAGCTGGAATGGAGGCTTCTATGAAGAACCCGCCAAGCAAGAAAAAAGATTATTCGCCCATGTTCAGTTCCAAGGGTGATTTTAATGAGATCATGAGCTTTATAATTTCTGCTCAAGATACCAGCCTTGATTCACAAGATTCCAAAATTAAAGATGAGGAGACCTCCTGCAACCAAATTGATGAGTGGTCATCATCTCCATATATGGATAAATTGGCCAATCAAGTCAGTTCCACTGGCTATTCTTCCCATCTGTTTACTCCTACTCGTGGACAAAGAGTTCAAGAAAAAGGGCCAGATTCGTTTGATATTGACATGGTGAATACTTTCTTGTCTATATTTCTGGCCAAGGGAAAGTTGAGCTTGGCTTGCAAATTGTTTGAGATTTTCAGTGATGCAGGTGTGGATCCTGTTGGTTATACTTATAATTCTATGATGAGCTCATTTGTTAAAAAGGGCTATCACACTGAGGCTTGGGCTATCCTATCTGAAATGGGAGAAAAGCTTTGCCCAGCTGATATAGCAACATACAATACAATAATTCAAGGTTTAGGTAAGATGGGAAGAGCAGATCTAGCCAGTGCTGTTCTTGATAGGCTACTGAAGCAGGGTGGTTATCTTGACATAGTTATGTATAACACTCTCATTAATGCTCTGGGGAAGGCAGGCCGTATCGATGAGGTGAATAAGTTCTTTGAGCAAATGAAGAGCAGCGGGATAAATCCTGATGTTGTCACTTATAATACATTAATTGAAGTTCACAGCAAGGCAGGACGGTTGAAGGATGCATATAAATTCTTAAAGATGATGCTGGATGCTGGATGTACCCCTAACCATGTTACAGACACAACTTTAGATTATCTTGGGAGGGAAATTGATAAACTAAGGTACCAAAGGGCATCGATTTTGAGTGAAAAAGATGATCCTTCGTGAGGGGATAAAGTTGGGTGTAACTAAAGGGAATACTTCACCTGCAATGTCAGAGGTTTGAATCCTGGAGTCGTCACTCTGGAGAGGGTTTTACTTAACCATCACTCTCGGCCTAAGGATTAGTCTCACAGTTTGCCTATGAGGTTATCCGGTCAAAGACCAAAGAAAAGGCGGGGAGATAAAATTCTGGTAATGTATGAAATTGGAGTTTGTAATATAGCTTTGTATTATCTGCGAGTTGTGATCCACTCCTGATCCCGTGATCACATATAACAATCCAGGACCACTCACAGATTCAACCCAACTGTGTTATGCATACTAGAAATTTGAAATGGCGCATTGCCAGACATTATGAAAATTGAGACATGGATGCTTAATGAAGGAATTGCAAAGACTTGAATAAAAAATAAAAAAGAACAGTTCAACCCCTAATCATTTGCTTTTCGGCATTCGGAATATGTTCAAAAAATGTATTTTTGTTTAAGAACGTTTGCATCTGGTCTAAAAACAATCCAAGTGTGATTTGGTCAATTGGTTGGGTCTATCCCTGCTTGCAAGTTAGGGGAAGTCGATTTCTTGCTGCAGCACTAGAAAATCTGCAGAAGTGACAGAACTAACAGTTATTATTCATGCATGTAACTTGAGATTGTGCTTAAAGGTTAAAATTACCTAAAAAAAGGTTGTGCCTACAACATTATCTATCACTTCCCTGGGAAATTTCTTACAAGCTGAATAACTGACAAAGTAACCTATGAAATAAGATTAACAAGATGTACACAAATGAAATGAAGTCAAAGAGATTTGGTGGGATTGATTTTAGCTAAATTTTAATTTGACTTATACTTGAGTTTTGTCAAAAGTTTGACTATGATGGGTTTTAGGGTAAATCACCATTTTTATCTCTGAAATGGTAAACGTTTAGTACTTGAAATTGTAAAGTCAAATAGATCATTAGAATATATAAATTTTTTAATAATTTAAAGGATCTAATATAATTAATACTTATAATTTCAGGAATTAAAATGATAATTTCTTAATTTTAAAGACTAATAGTATTAATGCTTACAAGTTTAAAAACTAAAACGATATAGTCTCGATTGTATTTAAATTTCATAAAGAGATGATTTACATTTAGTTTAGGTAAGTTCAATAGGTCCAACAAAATGTTTCATTGATGTGGAAAGGAAAATAGAATATGAGAATCTCTCCTCTCTTTTTTGTGGTGCCAATCGCCAACTACTACAATTTTATGTAAGCCACAAGGACTTGGACCGTGTAAACCACTAGTTTCTGATTTTTCCAGGTAAACCTATCTAATGAGATTCTCCATGCCACATGGCAACCCGCCACCTCATTACTGAATTCACTCTCCTATCCATTAAGATAAGGCCCTGCATGCATTAACAAATTTGCATTTCTTTCCCAATCATCAGACATATAGACAGCAGTAGAGTCACTCAGCAAATCATTTGTTCTTTCAATCAAGGTGAGGGCCTGTCATGGCTTCCGCTTGTGCTTCCCCTACTCTTGCAGCTGTTGCAATCTCTACCCCAAGGCAAGTTTGTCCACTCGCCCCCTTACTTGCACCTATATTTATTTAATTATACTGTTTCTACTTAATGTATATATACTTATGTGAAGCTTGATGTAATCATTCATGGATATTGAAACATTGCATGCATAGACATAATTGATCAAAATTAGTGAATGCATGCAGTTCCCAGAAGAATGGGTCAACCTTGGGAACAACAAAAGCTTCTTTTCTTAGTGGGAGGAAATTGAAGGTGAACAAGTACACAGCACCAGTAGTTGGAGGACGATCCACCACTACAGTGTGTGCAGCAGCTGACCCTGAAAGGCCTCTGTGGTTCCCAGGAAGCACCCCTCCTCCATGGCTTGACGGCAGTCTCCCAGGAGACTTTGGGTTTGATCCTCTAGGTCTTGGTAAGTGATCAAAATTCTCTTCCTTTTTTTTGGGAAGTTATGTCACTGAGTGTGTTTGAAAACCGTTGGTTGAGGGTCTTGAAGTGCTTTTGCGAGAAGTTATTATTAGTAGCTTTCACGGTGGAGAAGTGATCCTGTTGGTCTCCACTGTGTTTACAAACACACACAGAATTAGCTGAAGAAATATTCCTTATCCCTTCTTATTATGAATGCAAATGACAGCAAAAGTGGGTTTTGATTTGACAGGATCTGATCCTGAGAGCCTTAGATGGAATGTTCAGGCAGAGCTTGTGCACTGCAGATGGGCAATGTTGGGTGCTGCAGGCATTTTCATTCCAGAATTTCTAACAAAGATTGGTATCTTAAACACACCCTCATGGTACACAGCTGGAGAACAGGAATACTTCACAGACACCACTACCCTCTTCATAATTGAGCTCATTTTCATTGGGTGGGCTGAGGGTAGAAGGTGGGCTGACATCATCAAGCCAGGGAGTGTCAACACTGACCCTATCTTTCCCAACAACAAGCTCACTGGGACTGATGTTGGTTACCCTGGTGGGCTTTGGTTTGACCCTCTTGGATGGGGATCTGGCTCTCCTCAGAAGATCAAGGAATTGAGAACAAAGGAGATCAAGAATGGGAGATTGGCCATGTTGGCTGTGATGGGTGCATGGTTCCAGCACATATACACTGGCACTGGTCCTATTGACAACCTCTTTGCCCACCTTGCAGATCCTGGCCATGCTACCATTTTTTCTGTAAGTTCAACCAACAACAGCTAGGATTTTATTATATACTGTGACTTCAATTATTATAGAATTGTCTTTGCTTACTTCATCTATCTATATATGATGACTACTTCAGGCTTTCACCAACAAGTGAGAAGGCTAAGAACAGCTCTGGATGAGATTGCAAGCCTGGGAGAAACATTGGGGAACATGTTTAACCCAAGTAATAGAGCTCAAATGTTTTAGGAGAGGAGTGCTTATGTAGAAAGCTTGTAATCTAGCTAGCCACTTCTATCTGTCATGCATAGATTGATAATTCAATGTACAAAAACCTGTTTAAGCTTAGATGCCATGAATGTAAGTTCAGGTAATAATCACATTTGTGCTTAGATTATAATTAGCGTAGAGGATACTTCATCATTGATCATTGAGCTCGAGTCCTTGTTAACCTGCTGAATCTCCTGTTGTGGATAAAACAACACGGAAGTGCATATATCGTTTCCAATAATAATAAAACAGGAGTAGATTAAAGTTACCACAATAATTAAGGATTTGAATGAGAATTTAAGAAAATTAATTTGTAAGTAAATGACAACAGTGATAAAATGACAAACCCTCGATAAGAGAAAACTTCAGGGATCCCATTTCATCTTCGTCACTCTGGTTTGATTCAATTATGACTAGACTAAATATTTTTCAAAAGATACACAAAACATATGGTATATTCCTATTCACATACAATCTATGGTTTTAATTTCCACACCCTAAATACATAAATCACTTTTTGGTCTCATTATAATTAGTCAATCATTTAATTAATGGCCAGTTAATTAGAAACATTAATTTTCGAGAAGAAAATGCAAAAAAAAGATGTAAATCGCTTTTCACTAGCAAAATTTTAAGGCACCACTTTTTATTTCCAAGTGATATTCAGGTTGCTCTAGATGCTTGGTGGAGAAAACATGACAATATTTTCTGTGGATGATAGTAGTATAGCATACATGCCTCGGCCATGCAACATATACTTCTGTTTGTAGAGTTTGTTCCTTACTTAACTAGGACTTTGAGTGACTAGTCGCTAGAGTATCCCCTTCATATCCAAAGTAAAGTAAATCAGTTCCTGTTCAATAGAATTACGAAGAAATTTTAACTTTTATAGAAGAATTTTAAGGAAAAGAAATAGAATAAATGAAATAACAACAGGAATCCTTTGTAGTCTTCCGCAGAAAGAAAGCTGTAGTGAGCAAAAGGCCTAAAACATGCAATGACCTTGAAACATAACCAAACTTTTTAATGAAATCTCTAAACATTTTTTTCTCAACAAATTTCATACTTTAACTAAAATGAAAAACTTGAAAAGTTCAAATTAGATAACTAAATAAATGTATTTAATTATGCACTTGATGCCTATTGATTTTCAGTACTCCTCAAGGTACTTGTAGCAAGTAACCTACTGATTTGCACAGCTATTAATTATGCACTTCGGACTCCTGCACTAAACTCATGAGCATATGATGTGGAAGCAATTGGACCGTAACAAGCTGTAACTTTGTGAATACCAGGTAGTAAATTTTTTATCAGTTTATCACTATCTTGTAGCATAAATATCCATACAAGTAGAAATCTACACTCAATTCATGGCTCACTCCATCAAAACAATCCTCTGAAAGAAACCTTTCTTCATGCTGAGGCCATACGTAAAAGCAAATTTAAATACATTATTAGCCAGTGTTCGGAAACGTGGCTGCAGCAACTAGACATGTGTTCACTAAGAAGTTGTTGTGAGTAGCTTTGCTTTTCAAACGTGACTCCAAGGGTTTCCAACATGGTTCCAAACAGGCTATAAGTGGGTACGGATAGTTGCAATTACTTAGCATACAATCATTGCACCCCATTAATGAATAGGCTCCATCCCTTGTATTGCTACATCTAATTATAGGACATGAAGACTTGTATATTAAACAGGTTGCATTGATAAAAGTACATGTATAACAGCTATGAGACGTTCCAAAATAACCTTTGTGTGGATACTAACACTTGTCTGCATCACTACATACACTAGAAATTCTCAAGAGCCACCATCTTGTTTCTACCTGTGGTTGCCTTTACAATGAAAACCAGAATAAATAATGAATCTAAGGAGATGACTTGAAATTGAAAGCACAAAGAACTTATACAGAAGCTATAGCTAGTATCTCAAACAAAAGAAAATATCAATCATGTGATCGCATACTTTAGTTGTTTAAACTTTCTAAATATTTGGTGTACAAAGTAAACATGATATTTACTTGGACTCGATACGTAATAAATCGATTCGATTTATGCAGAGCTAGGTCCGATACTCTGTTAGTAACATAAAATTGACAGTCGATTTAATCAAAATCACTTTCTTTAAGAAGTTGTTAAATGATGTAAATGTTTTAGTTTTACAATAGTGTGTGTGTGTGTCAGTTAAAAAGAGGCAAATAAGGTGTCTATAATAGCATAAAGTAAGAACAAAGGCTTCTTGTTACAAACATAGTCAGGCAAAGCTAATAAGCTAACAGAGCAAGAATCAGAAATCCAGTATGTGTTCATCCAACTGCCACACAAAGTGAAAAACGAACCATGCACACTATAAACTTTTAGGTTCTATATATGTTCGTAAAAAATAGAATGGGGGGAGGGCGGAGAGAGAATTTTAATTGATGTTCACACTGATGTACATGAGCTGATGAGCAGCTAATAATTAAGCCTTATTATCCACTCTGCTTTCAGGGAATTAACTATCCAATTATAGTTTAATATGTTGAACTTTACATATGATAATAACTAATATGATCATGATGTACCTTCGAATTGCCAATACAGTCTAACTCTACCCTTATGAGTGAGTATCTGAACTTTGAAGTAGTTTATTCTATATAACTATCAAAAGCAATCAACTAATAGTAAGTACGAAGACAAATTTATTGTGAAACAAGAAGCAAAAGAAACAGAATACATTACATAAATGACATAACTTCAGTTCAAACAAATAGAAAAAATCTGTGGATGATTTCTGTCCTATCAAACAAATTGTCATTATTTGTTTCCTTTGTATCTTTGTATTGACTCAGATATGCAAAGAATGAAGTGTAAACAGAAGCACATTTTTTTTTGTGCCCTGAAGGGATATCTTACCGCCAAAACTTTTGCTCCATAAGATCTGACCATCAATTCCAGTGAGATGTTGATCGTCAAGGCGTTTCCATGTTCTAATTGACTTGACATCTTCCCAACCACCCTCCTTTGTTTTCTCCAAGCTAGCTACCACCACTCTTGCTCTCCTCGACCATCCAGCTTTTCCATAAGCATGATATCCAAATCCCCCAGCATAACAAAGTTCTATATCAATTAGCTTCCCACAGAAGTCATTAGTGTGATCATGGCCAGTGAAAACTGCCTTCACATCTCCTGCTTCAACCAAGGTTGTGAAGAAGCCAGAGTTCACAGAAGGAGAGCTAATGCCTTCTTGTATCACCCCTGTGAAGTTTGATGAGTCAAAGCTAGCATATTCAGGCAATGGGATGTGAAAGTATGCAAGACCAGGAGCAGGTTGTTTCTGAGGCACTGGTCTATTCTTGTATTCCTTCTGCAGAACAAAGAGTAAATGGTGGTTAAGGCAAAGCCCAAGATTATCAATGGAAAGAACCAAAAATCAGCCACTTGTCTAATTAAGATCCACACAAAATTCCATCTGTAAGTATCTATTAAACAAGAAGAAAGAGAAACAGGATGAACTATTTACTTGATCTTTGGATTCAATGCGATACAACTAGAATGCAGGTAGACAATGGAACGGATAAAACAGTACCTGAAGAAACAGTACCTGAAGCTTTGCAGATGTTCTTTGGAACCAAAGTTGCTGAGAGGGTTTGATCCAACCATAGCCAGGAATGAAAGGAACCTTGGAGTAATCTCCACTATCGAGAAAGTATAGATTGAGCACTGATTTGTTTTCATAAGCAGTGCCTTCAACTCCTTTAACCTCTAAGTTATAGTTCCCAAAACCATCAATTATGTGTACTTCTGGAGGATTGACTCTAGATAAAGTGTTTTTCATCGAAACAATATGTTTCATCACCCCTTCCCTAGAGAGGGATCCTTCTTGGTCATGGTTGCCCAAAACAGCTACCCAAGGAATGTTAGAAGCAATTGCAGGAGCAAATGCAGCATCCAATGATTTAGTTGAATCCGAGGAATCATGTCCATATATATTATCCCCTGTCACACCAGAATGAATATGCACAATGGGGTATCTCATATCAACAGTCACTTGCTTAGAGTGAAGATTAATAAAGTAAAAATTCAAACCCAAAGCTAATATATGCAAAATCATTGGATTTCCATCCAATTACTCTCTTAGAATTTATCCCAAACACAAGTAATTAGAATAAAGTCTTAGAGTTTGTTTGGTTTAGATTCTGGTGAAAGCAATGCACTTTTAACCAGCTTTTAACCGAAGCATCAATATGCTGCTTTAGTAAAAAGTGCTTTGAGAAAGGTTTTTCCCCGTTTGCTTCCCCTGGAATCTAAACCAAACAGGCCCTAATCTTTGATTAGTAAAAGTTGTTAAAAGGTAAGTTAAAATTAAAAGAACTGTGGAGAGGTGTAACTCCAATGAGGGAAAAAATTTTGGTTATTCATTTTAAACTGATTCCCTTCTTGGAATTACACCCTTATGTGTAGTTCATTAAATGTAATTCACCCTTGCTTTAATTGCCCCAATACCAAAACGTGTTTAAAGATTACCATCCCTATAATTAAACTAATCAAATCTTTCCAAAAGTAGCAACTTTTTCCAATAGAAAAGAAAGAGTGAAAATAAAGGAAAGATAAGCAGCTAAAATTAGAAACAAATGATAATCAAAAATAGAATAGCATACCAGTGAAGACAATAAGGTTGGGGTTCTCCGCAAGGATCATTCTTTGAATGAAAGCAGTAGTATTGATGTCAGAGCAAGAACCATACTGAGAAGGCAACACGTCCAAGCAGCGCGTGGTCTTGCCATTAGCATAGTGCATATCTGCAACCTGCAATATCTTGAATTCTCCATTTTTCCCAAACCGAAGCTTCTGTTGTGCTGAGGTGAAATTTGGGAGCAAACAAAACGAGCAGAGTATCACTGCCAAACCAATTTTGCTCTTAGTACCATAACCATTCCCATTACCCCAAATCATCACTGTTTAGTTTTGGGAATTGGGGTGCTCTAACACCAACCAAAATCTCAACTGGCTGATCGGTTATGCTACTGAAATTGTTGTCAATTGTTTATTATCATCAAATCATTGCAAAGGAATAGTAAAATAAAGGATCACGTTAATGAGTGTCCAATGACACTTTTTAATGAAATAAAAAAAAAAAATAATCTTTTATTAAAAAATCAGATATAATATTTCTTTAAATATTAAATATATTAAATTTTAATGTAAAATTTTTTCCATACTTTCTTAATGAGTATGTTTCGGACATTCGTTAATGTTTTCTTAAAATAGAAATTAAAAATAAAACAACGTCCGGTGCACTAAATGTGAACAAAGACTAAAACAAAAATTAATTGTTACACGCAGTCATTCTTTTACCCTCTCTAACAATCCTAAATCATCATTACAAATATTTAAATTTTATAATAATTATTTTAAAGTAACTATTATTAGGTGCTAAAGATATTCCTATTCCTAGGGATGTTCCGTCACCATTTGTCCATTCTGGTGGGAAAGGAAATTCATTTTTATCCAGAAAAGAAAAAAATCAAATATATTTCGAAATTTATAAAATATAAAAATATGCCTATTTTAATTTATGATGAAGGATTATTTTAATTTAATATCTGAAAGTATTTCATAATATATTTTGGAGTATTCTATGTAATATCTTTGAATTTACTTTTTAATTATAATTCCTAATTTGGTTCCAAATTAAGGTTCATCATCTCTATAAATAGGATTATTATGTTTGTCCTTGTCCACATTGATTAGATTATCAATAAAAAAGATTATGTTGGGTATCAGAGTGACAGAATAATATCACGTAGCTAAAATACGAGATGAGAAAATAGGAACTGAACACACACAATATTTACGTGGAAAACCCTCAACAGATAAGGGGAAAATCACGGGGCAATAGTAAAATATTTTTACTATGTGGAAGAGATTACAAGACCTCTCTCTAAATACAAGGAGAGAACAATAACACCCTCTCTTGAATATAGGAGAATACACACAAGGAAAAACCTCACAGGAGAAACTATCTCTCTCTCTAAATTTTTTCTCTCACACTCACTCTTGGTTGGGATGCTTGCTCTATTTTCTATCGGTTGCCACCCTCTATTTATAGAGGATGCAAGATTGCTTCATATTAATTGCACCGTAAAAATTAGTTGGGGTGCTGCCACAAAATTTGACTTTGCCAAAAAGTGGCTTTACACGTTTACAATCTCCCACTTAAAGTCACTTTTGGTAAGCTTTCAAAATCTCTCTACCTTGCCAATTCCTTGTTGCTTACGTTTCTGATAGGCCATAGGAGGATCGACACCATGTAAACTTGTCAGCATTGATTGGCTTCGTCATAACATTTGCTAGGTTGTCTTTGGTGTGAATCTTCTGCATATCCACATTCCCTTCCTCTACTACTTCTCGAACAAAGTGATATTGAACACCTATGTGTTTTGTCCTGGAATGAAAGGCTGCATTCCTTGCAATGTGCAAGGCACTCTGACAGTCACAATACACAGTAATTTGATGCTGCTTGTGCCCGAGTTCTTCCATTAACCTTTTAATCCAAATTGCTTCCTTGCATGCTTGGGTAGCTGCTATGTATTCAGCTTCTGTAGTAGATAGAGCTACAACAGTCTTAAATTTGGATAACCAGCTTACCGCTCCTCCTGCAAGTGTGAACACATAACCAGTAGTAGATTTTCTCTTATCAAGATCACCTGCAAAATCTGAGTCGACATAACCCCTGACAATGAATTCCGATCCTCCATGACATAATGCAACACCCGAGGTTCCTTTGATATATCTAAGGATCCTCTTAACAGTATTCCAATACTCTCTACCAGGATCTGCCATAAATCGACTAACCGCTCCCACTGCTTGCGTAATGTCTGGTCTTGTACATATCATGGCATACATAAGGATTCCCACCGCTGATGCATACGGTACTCGAGACATTTCCATCCTCTCTGCTTCGCTGCTAGGACTCATACATGAGGATAATTTATATCTGATATGAAGTGGGGTAGAAATTGGCTTACAATCTTGCATGTTGAAGCGCCGCAAGACCTTCCTTAGATAATTCTTTTGAGAAAGCCAAACCTTCCTATCTTTTCTGTCTCGGTGAATTTACATCCCTAAAATCTTGTTTGCGGGTCCCAAGTCCTTCATATCAAACTCCCTAGCCAACTGTGCCTTCAATTCTTGGACTCGATCTTTGTTGGGGCCTACCACCAACATGTCATCCACATACAACAGCAAAACGATGAACTCATTATCATCAAACCTCTTGTAGTATGTACAATGGTCTGAACTCAATCTGTTGTATTCAAGGCTAATTATGAAGGAATCAAATCTCTTATACCAACATCTTGGCGCCTGCTTTAGACCGTACAGAGATTTGGTCAAGTTTTCTTTTCCTTGTTCTTTAAAGCCTTCCGGTTGGAGCATATAAATTTCTTCTTCAAGTTCTCCGTAAAGAAAAGCAGTCTTTACATCTAACTGTTCAAGATGTAAATCGAATGCAGCACACATGGCCAACACTACTCTGATAGTAGTGAGTCTAACAACTGGAGAGAATATCTCATTGAAATCAATACCTTCTTTCTAAGCATATTCTTTGACCACCAATCTTGCACGATACCTTTCCACTTGATCATTGCCATCTCGTTTGATCTTATAGACCCATTTGTTCTCGATGGCTTTCCGACCCTTTGGAAGTTCAACAAATTCCCATGTTTTGTTTCTATGTAAGGCTTCCATTTCCTCTTGCATTGCTGTCATCCACAGAGAAGCATCTAAACTGCTTACAGCCTCCTGAAAGGTTGATGGCTCCCCTTCAGAAGACAATATGCATCGTGGCTTGCCATTCATAGTCTGAGTGCCATGATAGTGTTCTGATCTGACGTGATGATCGTCGAACTTCTATATTATCGGCATCATCTGGTACTCGTTCCTTGTGCACTGGTTCTGCCTCAGAAGAATCATCTTCTCCAGACTTTCTTTCTATTTGTGTTGTAGTAGTTTCTTTTGGTAGTGCTGTCATTTTTCTGCTCACTTTGCAGTTCATTTTCTACAAAGACTACATCCCTGCTAACAACAACCTTGCGGGCAGTGGGGTCCCACAAGCGATACCCCTTGACGTTGTCAGCATAGCCCAAGAATATACATTTCCTGGATTTTGGATCCAATTTTGTTCTTTCTTGGGAATTGTACATCACGTACACAAGACATCCGAACACATGTAGAGAAGAATAATCAGCTGGCTTTCCTTTCCACATCTCCATTGGTGTCTTTAAACCAATTGTTGTTGATGGTGATCGATTTATCACGTAACAGGCGGTTTTGACTGCTTCTGCCCAGAAAGATTTGGCCACTCCCGTTGTTCTCAACATAGCTCTTGTTCTATGTAGGAGAGTTCTATTCATCCGCTCTGCTACACCATTCTGCTGAGGTGTATATGCAACTGTGAATTGTCTTACAATACCCTCTTGTTTGCAAAATGCCAGAAAATCACCATCTACATATTCTCCTCCATTATCTGTCCTCAAGCACTTGATTCTTTTGCCAGTTTCAAGCTCCACTTGTGCTTTAAATTCCTTGAATACTGGAAACACATCCGATTTCTTCTTGATTGGGTACACCCATAATCTTCTGGAATAGTCATCAATGAAAGACACAAAATACTTTGCTCCACCCAGAGATATTTCTGGTGACTCCCACACATCAGAATGGATCAAGTCCAGTATGTGTTTGCTTTTAGTAGTTACTCTAGCAAACCGCAATCTATGCTGCTTACTTATCACACAATGCTCACAGAAAGGTAAATTTACCGTCTTGCGCCCAGGCAAGAGATTGCCTTCCGCAAGGACTTTCAAGCCATGTTCCGACATATGGCCTAGTCTACGATGCCACATCATCGTTGTTTCTTCTTGGCTCGCTGCTGCAACTGATGCATCTGCCTCTTGCAACGTATCTCCCAGAAGCATGTATAGAATACTTGTAATCTTCTCTGCTTTCATTACCGCAAGATTGCCTTTCACTACTTTTAAGATTCCACCTTCAGTGTGGATCTTACACCTGAGGTCATCCAATTGCCCAACGGACAATAATTTCTTCTTCAATCCCTTCACATGTCGTACCCCTTGAATTTTGCGAACAGTACCATCATGCATCTTTAATCTAACAGTACCGACTCCAGCAATTTCTAAGGCGTGATCATTTCCCATGAATACAGATCCTTCCGAGACAGGCTCATTAGTACAAAACCAATCTCGGTGTGGATTCATGTGCCATGTCGCACCTGAATCCATTATCCAGACATCATTGAGTTGTCTTCCGCCTTTAGAACTGGTTGTTGCTTCGCTATATAGGATTTCTCCATCATCTAAGGTACTTGCAACACATCCTTGAGATGTTGATGCTTCAGAAGTCTTTTCTACATTCTTCTTGTTGTGCCAACACTCCTTCTTCAAGTGCCCTTTCATGCCACAATTGTAGCATTTGAGATTCTTCCTTCTTCGAGATTTTGATCTACCATGATTTTGACTCCCACTAGAGCCACGTTCCGTTGATCTGCCTCTCGTCATTGTTAAAGCCTCTGCTTGCTTTGAACTTTCTAACCTTTCTTCTTTATTCTTGCGCCTGGATTCTTCTTCAATAATAGCACCAGCAACATCATCAAAGCGCAAAGAGTCAGCAATGTTGTTATTTGTGACGTTGATAATGAGTTGATCATATGAATCTGGTAAACTCTGAAGTAGAAGTTCTGGACGTTCATTTTCTGCTATTTTAAAATATGACGCTGTGAGCTGAGCAAATAGCGTATTTGATTAGAGCGTTGATGTGATCTATCACCGATGTGGATTCACTCATTCGAAGAGTGTAGAGTCTCCTTTTCAAGAATGTTCTGGTGTGAAGAGATTTGACCTCGTACAATTTAATAAGAGCATCCCAGATCTCCTTTGCAGTCTTCTTTTCTGCAATACTTGACAATACTGAGTCTGCCATCGCTAGGTGCAAATGGCAACAGCGTTGTCATCCATCTCTTTCCACTTTTGATAAGTGATATCTGAGGGTCTACCATCAATTGCGTCTAGGCAATTATCCTTCCTCAGAACTGCTCTTATCTTCAATTTCCACAGGGAGGAATTACTCCCATTGAACTTCTCAATCTCAAATTTTGCTGCCATGGTTTTACACCAAATTATTCCCGTGAATAGTACCGTATACTGGAATAGTGACCGTAGTATGTAAATAGTACATCATGTAACTTCCCAGGAAAGAGTGGTGGGTCACTAATAGACACACTTAAATACCAAGTCTTTCCTAGACAGAACTTTTCTAGACATGCACTTTCACACTACCACACTTTATTTCCAGCAACAAGAATAATTCTTTTCTGATGTGGAATATCATACGATACTGCAACCACAGAGCATACTAAGAATTTTCTTATGAATCTGGCACCCTATCGGTTTCCTGTAGCGGAATAATGATCGCGAACCTGGCTTTGATACCACTGTTGGGTACCAGAGTGACATAATAATATCACGCAGCTAAAATACGAAATGAGAAAATAGGAACTGAACACACACAATATTTACGTGGAAAATCCTCAACAGATAAGAGAAAAACCATGGGGCAATAGTAGAAGATTTTCACTATATGGAAGAGATTACAAGAACTCTCTCTAAATACAAGGAGACAACAATAACTCTCTCTTGATTATAAGCGAATACACACAAGGAGAAACCTTACAGGAGAAACTATCTCTCTCTGAATTTTTTCTCTCACACTCACTCTTGGCTGGGATGCTTACTCTATTTTCTATTGGTTGCCACCCTCTATTTATAGAGGATGCAAGACTGCTTCATATTAATTGCATCGTAAAAATTAGTTGAGGTGCTGCCACAAAATTTGACTTTGCCAAAAAGTGGCTTTACACATTCACAGATTATACCTAGTAAAGACTAATCTTTGAATCTTAGTTCCGGAAGAATTAGCTTTTGAGTCCATATTTCTATTATTTTCTTCTTTCTATTTACTTTTCTATTTACAACATAAAAATTATTTTCTTGTTGGTCAATAATGATTTACTTCATTAGACAATAATTAAGCAGAAAAGATCATATAATAGTACGTGTTTCTCTTCTTTTAAAGGATTATAATATGTATGGATTACGTTAAGCCATTTTCTCTAGATTTTATGACACGGATTTTATATCTCAAATATATAAAAATTTATTGTCATACTTTAAATATATATTGATTTATTAGTCTAAAGCCTGGTGTGTTATAGTAGGGGAAGACTGAAGTTGATTCTATCTTAGCTGACATTGCTTTTCAAAAATAACGATCAGTATATTATGCCAGCTATTACTTTGTCTTCAGCTAGAATTATGGATATCTGATATTTGTTTATCCACTTGTGAATTGTGATGCTGGTCTTGTTCTGTCAATGACACTATCATTTTCTGTCATGATGGCTAGTTTCTAGTGAGCATAACAACATATATAATTCAAGGGGTCCGATTCAAAGTCTACTGAGGAGCTGTGATATCGCTTGGAAATAATTAACCTTCATAAACATATGTCACTCATCAGCCTCCTAATCAGTTAGGTAAACCTAGACTAAGCCAGGTGTGATCATGTTTCTATAGTTTTATACATCTGCATTGTAAAAAGAAACATACCTCTAGCCAACTAATTTAGGTTCAGAGGTAGTCATCTGATCACATTAAGGTTAACATGTGAGAAAGTGGACCACATTAAAACTAGCTTGATGCCAAAATAGAAAGAAATGCTGACACAACTAACTCCCGGCACCATGTTTTGTTGGGGATGGAGCAAGAAACCAAGGAGCTGCAATTGAACTGTGGTCCATGGAGGTTAATAAAATTAAAAATCTCCAATGACAGAATATATGAATATCCTTAAGTTGCTTGCGCTTTTCATGCTATAAATAGTTAGATGAAATATTACGCTCAACCGAAAATGTTTAAGATGGTAGAAAAAGAAAAGATAAGAAAGCAAGTTGTCCACAAAGTTTAGGCATGGGCAGCACTTTCCTTTAAGCTTAATTCGCCCTCACCTATTCTAAACCTTGAGTGTAACGTGGGTTAACTGCGAATTTTCTTTAGAATAAAGGACCGTAGATATACAAGTCTTCATAATCACTGAACTTATAATCTCATACCCAAATAATCATTTTAAACACATCGAACTGTATTAAATACAGAAGAAAGTATTAAAAGGTGATAGCTAGTTAACTTTGATTGCAAGGACCTCGGATTATAGGACTTTCTAAATCTACTATTCTGATTTACAAAATACTAAAATAAGTATTAGATTTTTTTAGATTCACGGTATTAAATACTTATAATTTTTATTTAATTCTTTTGTTTCAAATATATAAATAAATGTTAATCACGAAGATTGATTAAAAGGATATAACATTACTGGTACATATTTTATACAAAAATCAGTGACCTACATGACTAGATCTCTAAAACACATACAACAAAGGGTGTGTTTGGTTTTTCCTTAACACAAACCAAGCACACACTAAATATTCCCTTGCATAATAAACAAACTACACAAAATTTAAAAGATAGAGACCATGCTCATACAATCAACTAACCAAAAACCACAGCACTAAGAAAAACATCAAGCATTCTTATTTTTTAGTCCTAAAGGAGAGGACTTGAACCAAGGTACCCATACCGAAGTTGTCTTTTGATACAGACTAAATGCCTCTGCTCTGTTATCTTGTTTCAACATACGGTCCTCCACAAGCTTAGTGACATAAGCCAAACACATGGTATTAGTCAATGCTCCTATAAAGGTCCATCCATGTCCCAGGTTCCAAGCAAATACAACCAATCCCCACCACCAAAGTAGCTCACCAAAGTAATTCGGATGCCTAGAATAATACCACAAGCCACTGTCAAGGACAGGTACCACGGGTTCACCTAAACCTTTTAGCTTGTTGTTTCTACTCACAAAGTTATAAAGCTGAGTATCAGCAAAGTATGCTGTGATAATTCCAGATACACATACAACAATGGCTACCAAGTCCCATGTGCTCAGAGGATGATTGACCGAGTGGACAACATAGAATGGAAGGGATAATCCAATCAGAAACACCTGCAAAGGTAAGAAACACAAATAAAAAAAACCCATTTCAAACGGCATGGCAATGAAAGCAAGGAAATTACTACAACAACAACAACCAAGCCTTTTCCTACTGGATGAGGTCGGCTATATTGATCAAACGACGCCATAATGTTCTATTAATTATAAATCATGTCTATAGACAAATTATTGACCTCTAAATCTGTCTTAATAGCTTCGGCTACAGTTTTCTCGGCCTCCCTCTCCCTCTAGCGATTGGGTTGCTGTTCATCGGATTTACTTTCCTTACTGAGGATTCTATAAGCCTTCTCCATATATGCTCAAACCACCTAAGGCGAGTTTCTACCATCTTTACTACAATAGGTGCTACCTGACTCACTCTTTCTCTAATGCAACCATTCCTAATCCTATCTTGTCTAATATGACCAGTCATCTAGCACAACAATCTCTTCTCTGTTACATTGAGTTTATTCTCTTGTTGACCTTTTATCTCCCAAATAGGCACAAAAAAGAAAAGGAAAGAAAAAACAAATAATGCTGACCTGGTGAGGGAGGTAGATGGCGAAGAAGGAACCCCACCACCAATGCCTTCCATACTGTTCGCTCATATCAGAGAAACGCCAATCCTCCCTGGCACCCCATTGCCACTTTTCTCGCCTGAAGTAGTTATGGATGAGCCTAATACTCCACACCCAAGTCAACAAAATCACGATCTTTGACCTCCACCAATGATACTGAGCCAAAGGGTGAGCTGAATAGTAATGAACAAGCATCACAGGTATCACTGTCCAATATGGGTCAATCATCTGCACCATCACCCACACCAAAAAAATGTCAACTTTATATGCAAAACTGAGGGAAGTTAAGGAAGAAGAGAAAGGAAAACTGTACCCAATGGCTGGACTGGATTAGGCCAATGACCCAAAACAGAAAATTGACATTGAAGAAGAAGAGGACATTGGCTAATAGCAAAGGGTGGTGATAGCACCATGTCCAAAGAGTTGACCAAAAAGATGGAAATGTTGGGTCAGCCCCAGTGGCATTAATGGCTGAGTCATAGTGCTTGAGGAATGAGAGGTAGAAGAGGATGGAAGGAAAGAGAACCAAGGATGCTATGATGGCATTCTTAGGATTGCTAACACTACCATTGCCACTATCCATGGTGGCCTCTTTGATATCTTGTGCTCAACTCAGGTATGTCTCCAAGTTGGTTGTGGCTTCCACATTTATAGCTCTAGAAAATGGGAAGGGAAACAAAATTATAACTTCCAAATCATATTTGCCAATGCAAAGTTCAGCATAAATTCACTTTCTGCTTGTGGCTCCCCACACAGCCACGCCCACCTGGTTATCAATTGCATGATCCATTACTCCACACAATGATTAGATGATTCTATGATTCCAAATTTTGTATATCTATGCCCATTTGATTTGATGAGTTTTGATGTTTTTTTTTTTATTTTAAAACCCCTGCAATTTCCTCTTTCTGCTTGATGCAACACTATATAGCTCATGCAATTGAAGTAAAAGCCTCGGTTAAAGTTCTAGTAATAAGTATTATGATATATAAATAAAAACTGAATGGTCCATAAGTTAATAAATCGTATGGTATTAATTATGATATTTGAATAGTAAGTATGTTTTATTTATAATTGATGTTTAAATTTGGGGTCATTATCTGTTACTACTTACAAGTATCAATAGTCCTCTCCTGCTATCCATGCTAATATACTCTCTAGGTATGTCTATACCATGTTTTAACTTTGTACGTAGCTCTTAGTCCTTGATACAGGATCAGGAATCTTGAAAATTGATTCATCTCCTAAAGGATGCCAGCTCGGCAGCATAGATTTTTCCTTTAGAAAAATTAGAAGTTTAATGAGGCATGCATTCTCACCTCTCCAAAGCCTAATGATATGGAAGAATTTACTTTATTCTGAAGTCCAAGATCACCCATGTTCTGTATTCTCTGTTGGAGCCAGCTGCAATTTGCTTGTGAAGAGTAGCTATTTAAGATTTTACCTTTTTAAGTAAGTGGAGACGCTGAAGTCAAAATATCGGCCCCTAATAAGAAGCACCCTTTAACTCGAAAATGGGACAGGACAACAATAGAGATAATGTGACACCAAAATTCAAAGTATTACCGTACTGCCCGTTCTTGTTTGAAGTCCCCTTACTCCGTGGATCAGAACCAATGTATATGTTTGGTTTCTAGTCCATGCCCCTAAAATCATGTTTGTGGTGGCATTATTATAAATTTTTTTGCTTCTATCATGAAAGCTACAACTGAAAGAATCACGTATGCGACAGTTTTAACACTCCATCCACATGCGCTATGTTGAGGTTTTTGCCACCCCATTCTCCCTAAATTTGTCAAGTAATTTCCTTTTATTTTTTTAAAGATGACCACCCCATAGAGGCATAAATTATATTTGTAGGGGTCTAACACCACTCCTATATACTATTATTCCTGCTCTAAGAAACAATAGAGGAATATGCAATGCATGAGTACACAAGTAGTGTCAATAACCCCAAACTTAAACCTCGTCACAAGTTGGGAGATAGAGAAGTAATTAAACGGGAGCAGTAGTCACATCAAAGAGGTTACAAGGGCACGACAGTAAGCGAATCCAAAACTGCATAAATCCTTAAAGTGATCTTATATGATAATTCTAAGCAATGTTGCCATGATGTTTGCAGCCTATAGTGGTGTACGTAATTATATATTAGAATCCACTCGTATGACAACAGCTTAATCATACAAATTTAATCTCAAATCGGGCCCTCATTTCATATTTCCCTTGTGTTTTTTCAATTGCCTTTTAAAGCACCTGCTTCTCAATCCCCGCAATCTAAGCAGAAAAATGGAAAGTAAAAGAATATGCATGTCACACTGCCACGCTTGAGATGGAGGGACCATTATTGTCATCAATGATCACTCTCTAACTGTGTATTACTATTATGCACTTTATTATAAAGATTAAAGAACAATGCATGCTCCACCCACAAGGGCGCCACAAAAGTGTTTCTTGTTCCTCAGCATGCGTAGGCCGCCGTGTTAAATTGACTTTCTGCATTTACCATGCAATGTTTGGATAAAAATCTACTCTCCCCAAAATTGGTGTCTCGATGTTCTGCACCAATCAAAGGATGATGATATTTTGAATTATGATTTTATTTTATTAAGTGACAAATTATTATTAGTAGGGGACAGAGAATATGACAGGAAAGTGGGACAAAAGATCTCCATCTGCAATGTTTGGCATTGAGAAACAACTATAACTATAAATAATTAGCATAGCATAATAAATAATACCTAACAGAGCAAACAGACATTGAGATTCAAAAATCTTAATCTCTTGCCACCTTATTTTCTACTTGACTAATTGTGAGGGATTTCCAAAATACAAGTTTGGAAGGTTGCATTATCTGAAAGGATAATATTATGTAATGGTTATATTCATTTAAGGATGAATGGCTAACACAACTGAACTATATAGCGTAGTGATCGTGTCGCTTGCTTTAAACCAAGCGAACGTGAGTTCGAGTTTGTGTTGGGAACGCTAATATTATTAAACCATTAGCGTGACTGTTGCTGAAACCATTTTTTAAATGGTTGCTTTCCTTCATCAAGTGGCATGAGTTGCTCTATAAATAGAGACACTCTACATGCTGAAAAAAATTGCTAAGTCTTCACCATACCAAATCACTTTCTTTTCTCCCTTGTGCGCAGAGAGAGTTTAGAAAACTATTGCTCTGTAAACTGCCATTGACGATACGCTTGGTTTAGGGTGTACAAACCAAACCAAGGTTGCTCCATTGTATTCTGAAGGGAATTTGCTGGTTACACCTGTTGCATCCAATCTAAAAAGAGATTGGTCGGGGTGAATCGAACCTAAAGTCTAATGTCCTCACATACCTTGAAGATTGCATATTTTCTTTGTCTTTTCTTCTTTGTTGCAGATCCACACCTTAACAAATAACAGTAATGCTGTTTTGTGTAACTGTTGCAGTCACAATTTTGCACAACTACATGCATGGGCTCCATTTGAATTTTGTTAAATCACCTTTTTGTTGGAAAATTAAAATTTATTTTTGCATAATTTAATTAAGTAGCATTCATGATGCATATTTATGTATTTGAAGTTTCTAAGTATATAACTATGGATATACTTAATTAATATAAGTATTTAATATTTTGCAGATATATTAAATTTATTTTAAAGGTATAAAGGTATCATATATGACTATAGATATTCTTGTACTTGCAATTTTCAAGTAAGCCAATAATAGATAAAAGCGTAAACATGAAGTAAGGCAAGTAAAGTCTAAGACAAGAAAAAACCAAATCAGGATCGAGGAAAGCAAAATGTAAGTTAAGAGAGTTAAGTACCAAAAGTAAAGTAACAAATAACAAATATCAAATAAAGCGAGTTTATTATGTTGAGTCTTTTCTTTCCTTTTATTTATTTTTTTTTTTTGGTGCAAGTTGAGTGTTTTCTTATCTCCCTCCACCATTTCCTTCACTTTTTTTCTTTGTAAATTTCATATGAAATCATGAAAACATGTCAATGTGTGTTTGGCATCAGTTGGAAACTAACAAAATTGAGTTTGAAGGGCGGTTTTGAATTTAACATGTTTGATATCTCCAACAGTCACTTAGTTACATATGGGTATGGAGCTCAAACATTGGTGTAAGAAGTAAAAAAAATTCACTTTTCACAGTTCATCAAAACTCAATTTGAGTGCTTTACTACTACTCTAGAGTTGATTGTTATACTTATTCCATCCTTTTTCAACATTCATATCACTAATTTGGTTAGCAAACATCTAAAAGTTAGTTTGATTAACATCATCCAAACAATATTCATTCTATTAAAACTACTTTCAGCAATAAAGTTTCTAAGTATCAATCAGTGACTACAAACCTACTTTTAATAAAAATTAATTTTGCAAAATCTAGTTGATCAAAATTCAGTTTCATAAACGGATTCCCAAATTCTCAGCACTTGTGTATCTATCATGTGTATCTTTTAGGTTATATGTATTTCCGAAGCTACATGAAATCTACACTCATCATCTTCTGCACCTGTCAGTGTCAGTATCTGAGATTTTTTTGTTTGTTTTTGGTCAACAAGTGTCTGAGGTTCAACTTAAAGGCAAGTGCAGAATAAGAAGTGGGCTGAGCTTGTATTGAAGATTTTCTTCAACCAGATCACAAAGAGGTCCAATTGTTGTTCTATTATGTTTTTGGATACGATGATTATGGGTTATCTGAGCCCAAATTATTGTAAAGGGCTTGAGTCGAAGAGGCTTTTCGTTTGAGTTCTTTTCGAAAATTATTTATCTTCCTTTGGATTAACTCTTTGCATTCTTTACACGGGATAGAGTTTTCAAACAAATTCTTCCAATTTTCTAACTATTTTCATCTGTATTTCCCGTTAAAGATAAAATTATTCGAACGCCTAATTAAGAAGGTTTCGAGCATAACGTATGAAATAATGCACTTCTATGAATCCAAACTACAATCTTTTAAGTTTTATTAAAATTACTGTATCACAAAGTAAAAAAAAAATGCACATTAATATAGTATTGACTTATTCTAACAAACTAAATGTAACGAAAATACTTAAAGAAAATATTGTCTTCCTTCATAAAACTTCGACCTGGTTTCGCTCCTCACGTGATTAGATATTTGAATTTAGACTTAATAAATTTCTTAACTCCTGCAAATAGAGGGTCATTTGATTTTGGTCCCTATGAATTTTTTTGTTATGATTCAGTGTTGCTAAGTTTAAAAAGTAGCCCATCCCATTACGAATAGTCCATTAAGTTGATGGCGCTAATAGAATGTCATACAAGCAGTGCCACGTGACCAAAAATATATTTTTAATGGCACAGTCCAATATTAATTTAAAAAATTTATTATTTATAATTATATTATTATTTATAAATATTAAAATATTTTGTTTAAATTGAATAATTATTATTGTTTTTATTTTTATTTATTAAAATAATCATTGTTGGTGAACTATCTTATCGTCGCGGGGCCAATTAGGTGACGAGTGGGAATGTCTGATGATGAGTTCGTTCAATTTATTGGTCGGTCATTGCATGACATTTTATTTAAATTGGTTATGTAAGTTCTCGTTTTCGTTCTTTATCTGACTAGGTTTTCTGTCGTGCCCGCAGGTTTCATGTCTAATCAGCAAATGCTCCAAGAGCTCACCCATCTCAAGGAGCATCAAGCTCAATAAGCGGTTGGGGGTAGCCGTTCGAGCTCCCCGACCCTCACCGTCCACTGGTCACAAGAGAAGGTCCACAATGACGCCCCATGAAATTTCACCTGCGAAGAGTGAAACCTCAAACAGTCTTCGCGAGAAAGGGCAATAAGTTGAAGAGGCCTGCGCTAATCCCGAACATGGTACTAGTTAGGCTTGGCCAGAGGTCTCATTGGAGTACAAAGATGGTACGAATGTATCCATTGTTGTGAACTGAGCACTTCTCCCTCCTGATCCTGATCTCTCCGTGGTGGTGGTCGCTCACCTTGACACCCACATTAGGACAATCAAGAAGCGGACAATTGGGTTGTTGCCCTTGCTCGCTTTTTGGAAGTACACAACCTGTGGCGGGCCGTTGTTCTCTGGTGTTTTCATGGATGACGCTTGGTTTCTATATATTGGATGTTCTTTGAAGGGCGACCTCTTAATGATCAAGAGAACGAGGTTGTACCTATAAAAGGCACTTTGATGCTTAAATCGGTATAAGGGATTCGAAGATTTTAAGTGGAAGAGAGAGTTGAAAGATGGGTAACACTCTCTGTGTCGTGGTTATTAATAGGCCAGTGACGAGGAGGTTTCCCTCCCTTTGGACCTAGTTAATCATGACCTAGTAACCATTATCATGACCAACTGCATCAAGAGATAATGCAGTGTCATACAAGTCATATCGAATGGACACATAAATGAGCAGCTCCATATTACTAGAGTTTTACACATTAAAATGGGAATTTAAGTCGTGCTAACAGGAAATAAAAAAATAGACTAATGCAGCACAAGTTAAAAGGTCTAAAATGAGCAATTGTTGCAACTGTTCATGCATGCCTTATCCATGACCGTGATCGTGACCAATCCTTTAACCCCTTTGCCCCCACATGAAATGCATTCAAATGCATTTAAGGGTCCTGAAATTTCTTATGGGGTTCCGCAGGAAACGAGGACATGGGAGAAAAACTCCCCCTAAAGGCTGTCGAGGATGGAGGAAAAATGGGGGATGAGAACGAGAAGCAAGAGAGTACTCTCTGCTCCCATCATGCCCCGTTGTCACCCCTAATCCAACCCCTTGTTATAAAAGGTAGGATCAACCTGAAATATTTATGGACTTGATTTGCTTATCAAAGCAATGAGTTTGAGATTTTTTTTTCTTTGATCCAACCCAACTCCATCCATTTATGAGTGGGTTTGGTTAGATTAAACATGTGAGTGCAGCTACATAGATTAAAAAAAAAAATAAGTTTTACATGTTACACAAATATTGAAATAGGAAATTTAAAATTCATTACAAATAATATGCTTTAACTAAATTAATATATATCCCAAATGGACTAAAAAATAATATAACAAATCTTAAACATACATAAGTTTCAAATAAACTAATTAGCAAAGTAACATAATAAGTTTTAAACAAATATAAGTCTCAACTGAATTAAAATAACATAACAAGTGCTTCAAAAAAAAAAAAAGAATAAGTCATATAAACTAATTGAAATAAATGACATTACAAATAACATATAAATTGTTGTAATAATAGTTGATTTCTTAAGCTTTTTAGCAGACTTGTTGTCATCCAAGAAATTCTTGGATTTCTCATCAAAATAGCCTTTCTTCAATTTCCCATCTTTATTTTTTGTAATCATATTCTTAACATGACTAAAATGCTTATTAACTTAAACTAATGGGGCACACACAAATATAATTTTGTTTTCAGCATAAATATGCAACTTGGGTTGAGTTGTGTAGGTTGAAATTTTCATCCTTTTCAACCCATGACTCATTCTCTACATATTGGTTTTTTTTATAACAAAAAAATCTAACCCAGCTCATGAACCGAAAACAACTCACAATCTATGGGTTGAATTGAATGGGGTCAAAGGTCGTAAGTTCGTGAATTGACCAACAAAATGGACACCCCGAACAAAACTAGCAGATTGTGAATGCAAGTGCAAGACCAATTTGGAGAACTAATATATCTTCCCATCTTCACACAGAATATCCCCTCCTCAGACAGAATTTGGTAAGTGCTTCAGTTGGGTGCCACATTTGAACAGCTGACAGCAATAAGACCTGTCTTGTGTATCTATTTTTTTTAGGATTTGGATCCATTAATTTTAACACGAAAAAGTTACATATCTTTCTCTTTATCTCTTTTTATTTATTTTCTCTCTCATTCTTATTTCTCCATTTTAATTACCTTTCTCTTTCCTTTATAGACACAAAATTATCGTAACTTTCTCGCCTTAAAGTTAAAAAATCCATTTCTTTTTTTTATGAGTTTATTGTTATTGTCTTCTCTACATGTTATCTATGGCATACTTGTCAATCATGATAATCATCATAGACAAACTCCATACAGATACAACCGGCCGCCCCCTCATAACCCAAAAGTAAACGCTCAAGAGAAAACTATTTTTTATTAAACTCTATATAACTAAATTGATCCTGGACCATACTCACTCACATTTTCATATTATACAAAGGATATAATCATAATATAATTTGATAATCAATCATATATTATTATATTATTATAAATATTTGATTTTTATAATAATTACTTTAAAAATTACACATGAGATAATATATGATTGATTAATAATATAAAAAAATTTACATCAATACTGTATCAAAATTAAACTCATTTTACAAACTATATATTTACATCACATATTTTGACCCTTATTTATACGGATTAGGATTTCCTGCAATAGGATATCTCTATCTCTCTCTATTTATACTTTTTTATTATTTTTTTGAAAAAAACAAATTAAAAATGAAAAATATAAAAGAAACAAATCTAATAATAATAGATTATATAAATACGTCAAACACGTGAATTGCCAACTATAGGGAATCCATATCCTATTTATACACATATCAGTTTATTATATTTGTTATGCATATGCCTTACGAGTAAATATTCAATTTGGTCCCTGAAATTGTAGGGTCGTATTAATTTAGTCCCCCAAATTATCAATATTCCAACATGATCCTTGAAATTACAAAATGTAGCAAATACATCCTTAACATTATTCACTTAGTTTCAAATAAATCCCTGACATTACCAACTTAATGTCATTATAGTCCATGTAAATTTTAACGGAGGGACGAATCTGACTAACTTTCTGCAATTCCAGGGATCATTTTGAAATATTAATAATGTGGAGGACTAAATTGATACGATCCTACAATTTCAGGGACCAAATTAAATATTTATTCTATGCCTTATTTCAAGTTTTAAAAGAAAAAGTTTACTTTCTATTATTTTATTATTTTCTTAATAGGAAGCATGCTGCTCCATTTATATATCCTCACTTGTCAACGTCATGCCACTTCCTCTCTCTTTATGGATAAGGTGATTTTCGTAATTGGTACTCCCTTCAAATTTATATATAAATAAAAAAAGTAATTTTATATGTATTAAAAAAATTAGTTATATTAGTTTAATTGTCTTGATTTGTGTAAAAAGTAAATTATAGTTACAAAATTATCCTTTTTTGCGAGTGTATAATATTGTTGGAAGTTGTGTCTTTAGAGTGTATAATGCTTTTGGAAAAATAAAAATAATAATTAATTAAAGGATATTTTTGAAATATTAACATTAAATATGATTGATTTGATTGACTTTTGCTTATATTTAAGTCTAAAAAATGTAGGTATTTTTTTGCTTTTATATAGGTCCAAAGTTTAAATGTGTCTTTCTCTCTCATTTAACACATATTCTCTCATCTTATTTTATTTTTCTCTCTCCAAAAACGATCTAACGTCACCAAAGTCATCCCAACGAGAGTCACCCAATCCATTTCCTTCCTTCTTCTCACCTTAATTTTGTTGGGACTGGGTCAAGGGATGGTCTCTGCCACAAGCCAGATTGGCTCATGACTCATGACTCTTGACACCCCATACCATATGTCTCCTTTTCCTTCTTCTTCACTTCCTCCTTCCTCTGTGTATAATGTATTCTTTGGTGACGAAGGATCCTCAAGACTCCTTTTATACCTTCTGGGTATCTGTTCTGATGACACAGGGAACTTCAAGTCCCAAACAAAGACCAAGAAGACTGATCCCATCAACATCAAGACAACCCTCTTCCATGTACATGGTTTCTTCCAAGTTAATGGTCTTTGTCATAATACCATTAATTCTGTCTTGGTTCGTTGGTCAAGCCTCCTCTTGCAGCCAATTGGATAAAGATTCACTCTTGGCCTTCTCCAGCAACATATTCACATCTCCTCCTCTCAACTGGTCTGCTTCGGTTGATTGCTGCCTTTGGGAAGGCATACTTTGTGATGAAGATCTCAGAATCATCCACCTATTGCTGCCATCCAGAGGTCTCACTGGCTTCATCTCACCATCTCTCACCAACCTCACTGCTCTCTCTCACCTTAATCTCTCCCATAACCGGTTATCTGGTAATCTCCCAAACCAGTTTTTCTCACTTCTTAATCACCTGAAGATTCTTGATTTAAGCTACAATCGTCTCAATGGTGAATTTCCATCCTTTGTTGCTAATAACAGTAGCAGTTCTAGTGCTAGTATTATCCAGGAGCTGGATTTGTCTAGTAATTTATTCAATGGAACACTCCCAGTACTGGTCCTTCAGCAACTGGCAATAGGAGGGAGTTTGACATCTTTTAATGTTAGTAACAATAGCTTCACAGGTCAAATTCCCACTTCTCTCTTTTGCAGTAATGACAATAACTCTTCCTCTCTCAGATTCTTGGATTATTCCTCCAACCGTTTTGTTGGTCAGATTCTCCCTGGACTAGGAGCATGTTCCAAGTTGGAGAAATTTCGAGCAGGTTTCAATTTTCTATCAGGGCCTCTTCCCAGTGATATTTTTAATGCTATTGCTCTCACAGAAATCTCCTTGCCTCGCAATAATCTCTCTGGAACCATTGGTGATGCTATTGTTAGCCTTACCAACCTTACGGTTTTGGAACTAGACTCCAATAATTTCACAGGCCCCATTCCCCCGGATATTGAGAAGCTCCCCAAATTGGAACAGGTAGTCCTTCACGTCAACAATCTAACTGGTACTCTGCCCCAATCTCTGATGAACTGTGTCAATATTGTCACGTTGAATTTAAGGGTCAACTCCCTGGACGGGAATCTCTCAGCACTCAATTTCTCCAGACTCCTCAGACTTACTACACTTGACCTTGGCAACAATAACTTTACTGGTGTTTTCCCACCAACCCTTTATGCATGTAAGTCACTTAAAGCAGTAAGGTTAGCATTTAATCAGCTTGAGGGACAGATCTCACCTGACATACTTGGACTTCAATCTCTGGCTTTCCTATCAATTTCTACCAACAACCTGACCAATGCCACTGGGGCTCTAAGAATACTCACGGGGCTCAAGAACCTTACTACCCTTATGCTCTCCAAGAATTTTTTTGGTGAAATGATGCCAAATGATCCATCCATAATGGACTCAAATGGATTCCAAAATATCCAAGTTCTAGGATTGGGGGGTTGTAATTTCACAGGTCAAATACCAAGCTGGCTTGTTAATCTGAAGAAGCTTGAGGCCTTGGATCTGTCCTACAATCAAATTAGCGATTCAATTCCTCCTTGGTTGGGTACACTTCCTCAGCTTTTCTACATAGACTTGTCTGTTAACCTCCTTACAGGAACAATTCCTTTGGAGCTCACAAGGCTTCCAGCACTAACATCACAACAGGCAAACGATAAAATAGAAAGGACTTACTTGGAGTTACCCGTGTTTGCTAATGCCAACAATGTTTCCCTGCTGCAATATAATCAGCTTTCCAACCTACCACCATCAATATCTCTGGGAAACAATAGCCTCAATGGCAACATCCCCGTGGAGATTGGCCTGCTGAAAGTCCTTCATCAGCTGGACCTGAGTAATAACAAATTCTATGGCAATATCCCAGTTCAAATTTCTCACTTGACTAACTTAGAGAAACTACACCTCTCAGGAAACCAACTGTCTGGTGAAATTCCCGATTCACTAAAAAAGCTACATTTTTTGTCTGATTTCAGTGTAGCATACAATGATCTTCAAGGACAGATACCAAATGGTGGTCAATTTGATACTTTCCCCCCATCCAGCTTTGAAGGAAACCCACAGTTGTGTGGTTCAGCTGTTCAGCACCCTTGTCTTCCTCAACAAGGTAGTACTGCAGGTGGTCACAGATCAAATAAGAAACTAATAATCGGATTTGTCATTGCAGCCTGTTTTGGCACTGTTTCCTTCATTGCAGTGTGGATAGTGTGGATAATATCCAAAAACAGGATCAATCCACGAGGAGACCCTGACAAGATTGAACTAGTATCAATTTCTGCCAACTCCAACAGTGGGGTTTATCCTGAGGTTGACAGGGAGGCTAGCCCAGTGGTGTTGTTCCCCAATAAAACAAATGAAATCAAGGATCTTACTATATTTGAAATATTAAAAGCCACTGAAAATTTCAGTGCGGCAAATATAATTGGATGTGGGGGGTTTGGTTTGGTTTATAAAGCAACATTACCAGATGGAACAACTCTAGCCATCAAGAAACTTTCAGGAGATTTGGGTCTTATGGAAAGGGAATTTAAAGCAGAGGTGGAGGCTTTGTCGACAGCACAGCATGAGAATCTGGTTGTATTGCAAGGCTATTGTGTGCATGGGGGCTTTCGGCTTCTTATATACAATTACATCGAAAATGGAAGTTTGGATTACTGGTTACATGAAAAGGCTGATGGTCCATCTCAACTTGATTGGCCTACTCGATTGAAGATTGCACAAGGTGCAAGCCATGGTTTGGCATACATGCATCAGATATGTGAACCACACATAGTACATCGTGATATAAAGTCAAGCAATATTCTCCTTGATGATAAGTTTGAGGCACATGTTGCTGATTTTGGGTTGTCTCGATTGATTCTTCCTTACCATACTCATGTGACAACTGAACTTGTAGGTACATTAGGTTACATTCCTCCAGAGTACGGACAAGCATGGGTGGCGACTCTCAGAGGAGATGTCTACAGCTTTGGGGTTGTCATGCTTGAGGTGCTCACTGGGAGGAGGCCAATCGATTTTTGCAAGCCAAAAATGTCAAGGGAGTTGGTTGGCTGGGTGCAACAAATGAGGAGTGAAGGAAAACAAGGTGAGGTATTTGATCCTATTCTGAGAGGGAAGGGCTTTGAAGAAGAGATGTTGCATGTACTCAATGTGGCCTGCATGTGCGTCAACCAGAATCCTTTCAAGAGACCAAGCATCAGAGAAGTTGTTGAATGGCTGAAGAATGTAGGATCAGCCAACCAGCAAAGGAATAAAGACTAGCTAGAGACAAGTTTTGTCGGCAACAAATCTTGACAATAGATACGTATACTTGTGCAAAAAAAATTGTATTTCTATAGATACATACCACTGTAAATGATGACTCTCCTTATTAGAAATTGTTGCTAACAAGATTTTATGAATTTCACATTCCAAATGTTTACTTCTATTTATCTCTTATCTATTTATTACTACTACTACTACTACTAATAATAATAATAATAATAATAATAATAAGAATATTAAAAGAAGGTCCCTCTACCAACACGTGTCAGCTAATGGCAATTCCCATTTCCCGCTCAAACACCTTCTCCACAATCTCACGATGCAACAAATAAACTCACCACGTGTCAACTTCTTTTTTCAACTCTTTGCTGATCACAAGAAAGAAAAAGCTGGTGCTTCTATTTGTTTTTCGGGTAAAAGAAGCTCCTCCAACCCACTCTGGACAATTCCTTGAACCTCTGTGTAAAAGTCTCAGGCAAAATGGGTCTCCCTTTATTTAGAATTTAATGGGAAATTGCTAATAAGTTCATTTTTTCTCTCGTGGAATTATTGTCTAAATTCAATTTCTATGGTTCAATAGTTAGTTTCTGTTCAGTGGTTCAATGGTCATTTTTAAACTAAAATGCAAAAAAAGGTTTTCTCCAAACCATTGTTCTTTTAAACTTAAATCGTTTTCAGAAGGGCGTGTATCAAATCAATAGCTTCAAGGCCTATGTTTCAAGGTTAAGAATGACTTTGCAGCACCCATTTCAGAAAGTCATTGGCCTGCAATGATGGCAATGATAAATGTGTTTAAATTGGTTTAAACTCTTAATAATGACAATGATAAAGGACAATGGTTTGGAGAAAACCTGATCTTTTCTTTTTGCCTGGACATGAATCATTATTGACTCTTTTGTTAGCTATGCCCATTTTCCATGGCATGTTATATAATAGCTATGACTGTCTAATTTATTTTTTGTTTGTTGAGTCACAAATTGCAGATATTTGCATCATGATTTTTTTTAATTCCATGTAGGCATTTTGGGTGTGGTAATAGAATGTACAAACCTGATGATAATACACAAGGTGATGTATTTTAGTTCTTATTATATTCACTAGAATTTTCGCTTTCCGTAATTTGAGTTCTAGAGGGATAATTTTATCCTAAAAGTTTGCAATTCAAGTTCTCAGTTTCACAACATACGCCCAAAAATGATTTCTGTACCTTCTTTTTTTTTTTCAGGTAACACCATAATGTATATGGGTTGTTATTGGGGAATGATGAGTTAAAATGAATGACAAACTTTGCATTTCTTCTACACCTCTTACCTGTTGGTCCAGAAATGATGCAAGATCAGCAGGATGCTCATTCTCAACATTGAAAGAACAAAGAACAGGTCTTTGGACTTCTTTTTAAGGCACTGGCCCATAGATGTGAATATTTGGGACATAAAGAAGTCTTTCATACAGGTATCTATCCATCTCCACCTGAAAATTGATGTTTCATATGAATAGTAACCTACTGTTCACAAAATATAATCATAATTTATCACTGTAATAAAAAAACAAACTTATTGATAAGCAAACAAAATTATTGGCCTACCCAAGCATGTTAGCTTGCCATTAACAGTTTCCGTAGCTACTTCCTACTTGCCATCATGAAATGAATGGGTGCAGTTTTTTTCTCAAGAGTTAATAAGTTAGCTGCTTGTGTGATAAATGATCACAATCCTATGACAATTCAATGAATATAACAATGTGACAGAAATGATTGCTTGAGTTGGTTGAAGAACGAAGATCAGTAATTTAGTTTGTGATTTTGATTATTTTGATGATATTGAAGGATAGGCGGACAAGGATAGCATTGTTTCGAATATGATGCTAATGAGGTTGAGACATTAAATCATGAAAAATATATAATAAAGAAAAGAGGTATGTGAAGAAGTAAAACAAAGAGGATGATAAAAAGAGGGGGGAATAAACTCTTGATCAAGTTTAGCAAAGCCTTTAGCTTTTGTCTTTGCATATGACTTTGCTATTCTCATTTGCTGATCATGTTAAACATTGTTAGTAAATTGAACTCCAATTTGTAGCAAGTATCAAGTTTATCTACAACTCATTTAGGTATTTAAACACTACATACTACTTAGTTATATACTTAAGTTATCAAAGTATTTATGATTGACTTTGATGCTTATTTTTTGTTAGAATGTTTATATTATGTGTATGTGTATTTTTTAGTATGTGGAGGAATTTGAAAGTGTGGTGCAAAATCAAGTTCTTATAGCTTTTTGTGTTTTCAAAGTGTGATTTGTAAATCAAGTAATAATTGATAAAATTCATCTTCTGAATCTTGAGTACACTAGACTATGAAAAGGCACATTTGATTTAGAGCATATCAGATGAAGCTCATTTGTTTGCCTGAGATACCTTGATGATTTCAGTGAAATACGCTTCTTGGGAGACAAAACTGATAAGGTTCCATAAGTTTATTATGCACTAAATGTTTGGAGTATCAAACAAACATCTACGCCATTGTGCTTTTTCTGCCCTCCTGCATGGTGAATAATTATGCTCATTTTGTGTTCCACAGGATTTAACACAAATACCTCAAATGGTTGAGCACAATCATAACTCGAGCAGGGGAGAAAAAATAATTTCTATACTTGGACATATTTTCAAACTGAGAAACATATTACAATCCAAACCAAGAATCATGAGTTATAATTTTTTCATTAAATGAAACTTGAAAATAAGCTACCGTAACTTTTCCTTTGGCACTCCAAGTATGCCTAAAGATTAGTACATTGATTTTTGTATGATCTCCCACTTGGTTTTTCTTATACAAACATCAATCTGTAATCAAAGATGTGGAAGTTTATTGGAGAAATAGCATGAATGAAACATGCCCATGATTACTTATTGACTCTGTAGTATATATGGTTGAGTACAAACTAGCAACTAGCAAGTGTTGAGTGTTGCCCATCATCATCATCAAACAGTTTCATTTATTGTGGGTGTAGTGGCCGTGGGGCATAAAAACGAACATATTGTGGGCATGGAATTTGAAATAAATGTATAAATAATCATTATATCGCCAAACTTACAATCATATAAAATATGCAAGAAATGGAATCGTGTATTGCATTGTATTTTGTATACGAAAGAAAAAGGAATACTGGACTGTTCTGTAAATAGTACTATAGAAACAAGAGAGAAAAAAGGAACCGCATTCAATAGAGCCCGCAAAGCAAGCTTCATCTTCCAGTGATAACTGAAGCACGGAAGCTTCATATTTGTATTGGGACGGGGCGAAGCACAGCTCAATGACATTCATGAAGTAAAAATAACTGAAAAGTGAAAACTTTTTAAACAAAAAAAAAAGTGAGTTTATGTGTTGATTCAATTGAAAGGGGCTTGAGTTGCCTGGACGTGGTACATGGCTTCTAATCCCTAAATTCATATTCATGTGTATGAACAAAACTATTGGGAGGGATCTCTCTTTACACATTTGATAGTATCAAAAAAATTAGTCTCTCATCCAATACTTCGAAAAAAAAAAAAAAGGTTTTCAATTGGAAATAAAATCTTGGTTAAATTAATTTGTTGGTCCATGAAGTATTTGAAAATTTTCAAATAGGTCTCTACACTTTAAAAGTTTGTAACGATATACTTGAATATGTAAAAAATTTGTAATTAGACCTCTAATACAATTTTTGTAAGTCGTTAAATAGTTTATTCACTTGTCATTTGTGGGTTCATTTACTCTTTTTGAAAAGATACAAAAAAATTTCTATACTTTTTAGAAAAATTCAAATAGGTCATTATTCTTAACGTAATTATAACGAAAAATGTATAAAAGACTCAATTAAAAATTTTTAAAAAATAAAGACTTATTTAAAAATTTCGATATAGTTTAAGGACCTACATGGTATTTTTCGATAAAATACTGCTAACAAGGGATTTAGGATTAAGAAAGAGATGTGCAATTTATTGAATGAATTACCATCTTATTAGGGAGGGACAAGTTGATGATTAATCAATAGAATTAAGTTATGGTGATGAAAAAGTGGACGAGTTGTGAGCAGAATCGGTGAATCCTGTTACTCTCTGTTCGCATATTGGGTTCAAGTTGTAGGAAGATGGCTGAGTTGCCGAGCTTAATTAATTAACTTGATTATCCTACAACTTTCATATATCTCCTCTTATTTTCTCAACGTTCGAGACAGCGAAGGTATTAGTATTACCATAGTTAGAGTAGGGTTAGAGTGTGGTTAGTATCTGTTCCGTCCAAATATCCCAAAACCGAGATATATGAATGGAAACAACCAAACTCTCTTCTAACTCTAAGATCTTACCCTAAGAATAAAATTTAAATGTAATAAGCTTGACAGAAATATCACTCTGCTCCTACGTATCCAATCTGGAATCAAAGCTTAACGTCCTCCTTGCTAAGGGATTAACTCCCTATTTATAGATGCTGAGTTCAACGGTTACTCTCTGATCACGATGTATCCTCTTGCCACGGACTCGTGGGCACGTGGCAGTTATCCTGGGAACGTGTTGGAGAGACACGTTTAACTAGAGACGGGGAAGAGAACGTGATCTTCCCTCAGACGAGTCATGGTTGCGGTTGCTTTCTTCAAGGAGAAGTGCAACTTCTTCTAAATGGGCCAAGACTCATACATTATCTCTTAAGCATGTATTTAAATTGCTCAACTCGGATGCACAAACTCGGCCATATGACCTTAATGACGTTCGAGACAGCGATTATGTGTGAGATACTAGTCGGTACCATATTCTCGGTTATCCAATCTTCAATATGAATGTGGTTAGTATCATATCAACATTTTCATCATCTCGAAGTCATTTTTATTCAATTAAAACTTTTCTTGCCACATGTTTTCTATTATATGCAGAAGTGAAATTCCAGCAATAGTCTGCATTTTCCAGCATGTGAAACCTCAGCAATAGAAATTTGTTCTTGGCTATGAAGTGAGGTTCCCCAAACCCTCACACTGACACACACATGAACACTAAGCTATAACAATATTTTCTCATGATGAAGCAACTTAAACGTTTACAACTTTTTTTTTGACAATAAAACGTTTACAACTTGTTTGCTATATATAACATACAATACAACATTAAAGCTTCCCTTCATTTGCAAAGGGACCAAAGTCTAGTTCTGAAGCTATAATACCAATTGTCACAGAGAAAAGCCTTATTCAGTACAAGAAAAAACGGTTTTGGGAGAAGAGGGGATCAAGTGGGTTGTAAAGGACTAGGTAGAAAAAAACAAGTGGTGTACTAGTATCCATGTGAAGAAGGGCTAAATTCCAATTATTCCAGCAACAGTTGAGAAACGTTCACTTAACTAGTGTCCAGATTGTGGAAAAGGCAGCACTGAGGGTGTCCACAAAACTCTCCTGTGTCCATAGAAACCCATTGGGTTTTTCCCAATGGGTCAAAAAGATAAAAAGGGGAAACGAGACCAAAGTGGAGGTGCCACAGTGAAGCCCATAGAACCCAACTGAACAAGGAGCCTTTACACAGGTAGGAGTAGGAGCTTCCTTCAAACAAAGATGTCACTATCTTGGAGGATAGAAAAGGGGAAGAGAATAGAGATAGGATATATATATATATATATAGAGGGAGAAATTCTTGCATAAACTTGTATATCCAAGTTAGGCGTATTAGACAATCACATTGTTAATTTTCATTAACTATGATAAGTAATTATTAATTAACAATGTGATATGTGTAAGGCACCCAACTTGGCTGGACTAAGTTTATGCAAGTTTTTGACTAAAAGAAGGTGAAATGAAAAGTTAGTTTCAGTCATCTCCTTGAATATACCAACAAAGGAGCATGGTGGCACAACGACGAAGGATGTAGAGACGAGCACGTTGTTCTTTAACCAAAGAAGCACACTTGTTGCTAAAGCCATGTCCTTTTCTCTTTGCAGGGACTTTAACTCCTTTCTTGTAGAGTTGGACTTCAGGCATGGCTGTTGATATAGTAGCTAGCTTTAATTTATGATTATGAGTTATGTTGATGTGTACTTCAAAGGGGAACCCCAAAAAAAGCTCGCAACAGAGCTTGAGGGAGTGTTTGGAGGAGAGGGTCTTAAATATAGTACATACAAAGGCCACACCTCAAAGGTTGGCTGAATGGAGTGTAAAGTAAGTGAACGTGGGAACTGGGAAGGCTCAAAAACTGAGGGATTTGCAGCTTTCAGAGTTCAGAAGTTTTAATTTAAGGATAAAACTTAGATTCGGTTCCATAAATACTTTTAGTGTTGTTTTCTAATTAAAAGAATACATGTGTAACAGTTTATAATAACTGTTATATATGTTTTATTCTTATTGAGAAATTTAAAATAACATAACAAGCAAGTAAATAACACCTCCTAAGTTTTGTCCTTTAAGTTAAATACAATGAAGAGCTAGGGGGAATGAACGTGGGTCTTGAACTGGGGTTTTCTGAATGCAATAAAATAGTGACCTTACTTGTGTTACCAATGTAACTTAAACTGGGTGGCGTGCAAAAACGAGGAAGGTTTATTAGAAAAATGGCAAAGGTGAGCATGAAAAGAGGGGCAGTGCTATAATCCAGACAAAGCATGGAGTGTTTAGCCATGGGAACAAGGACCCGGCAAGCTGACCTCAACTCTGAGGTGGATTGGAGGTTTGGTTGGATTCTACCTTGCCCACGTTACCAAGTCCCAACAACATCTTTTTTACTTCAAAGAATAAAGACTTAAATTGGTATTCGACAAAAAATCACGGTGACATTTTGATCCCTGAAAAATGGAAAATACTAATTCAGTTTTCAAAAATGTAAAATATTGGTCAAAATAGTTCCTGACATAGACTAAAATGTCCCTAAAAATTATCATAAAAAGGATCAATTTGACCCGCATTTTATATTCTTGAGAATCAAATCGATATTTTTCATTTTCAGAGACCAAAATGTTACCATCAATTTGGACCTTTACTCTACTTCAAATTGTTAAACCAAATGTGGCCAGCTGTTTTCTATGAAATTTATCTATTAATGACAGTTTGTTAATAGAAATAACAGGTCTCCTCAGCTTAATGTATTAGGAACTATACTAGTAATTAAGTTTATCCCAAAGATACTATCTCATTTTTTTAACCCAATATCCTTTGATGAATCTTGATTAGTTGTTTAATAATCGGTATACTTGTTCCTCTGTGAAATGGATTGATAACCCACTTTCATCTTTTGTTATGCAAAGCCAAAATGTCATCTAGAGTGCTTGATCTAGTTCTAAACCTTTTTCATTCTTTTAGTGAGTGACAAAGATAAATCAGGTTTTTTTCAAGGGGCTTTCTCTGGTACTCTCAATAATTTTGAGGTAAAAGTTATTCATCCAACCAGAATGCATCACTTCAATTAAATGAGTCATATTAGTGGGTCAAGTCAAATATTGATTTTTACCATCTGATTGAGTCATTTAGGCAAGATAAAGTTACCCTTAGATACCATAGAATTCACTTTTTTTTTTTTTAAATATGTTAGTTGGTAGAATATAAATAGCTAGGTATGCTAGGGGGAAAAGTAGTGATAAATTATTATTCTGACTGCCTTGTTGCTTTGTCTAGAACGTGTGATTTACAGAGAGGAAGAGATGATGGGGGATATGCAAATCAGTAGATGCTAGCTACGTGAACTCGTTGATAACTAGTCAAATATATTCTTCAGTCTTGGTGGAGGTTGATGGCTGGCTTCCAGCTTTTGATGAAATCCCCAAAGTTTGGATCTAGGCATGATATTAAGAAAGATCTTTTGAGGGTATTTTGTTATATTTGGTGCTGGGAACTAGATTATCTTTTTCTAATTCAAAATTAATTTGAGTTGGGTCAAATGCAGATGGCAAATGTGATCTTGATCTAAAAGATATGGTTCCTTGTCTACACGCATGCTTGTACCCCTGATTTAAGGGAACTTTCTATATTCCTGATAGTGATATACGTACGAGTACCCATCATTATAATTTTCAATTGCCTCTAACCTATTTTTTTTTTTTTCGGTAACTCTAACCTATTTTATTTGACATTAGATTAATGAGTTTCATTTAATGTATGGTTAGTGTAAAGCTTTAAACTATTTACCAATAATATATTATTACATACATGACTTTTCAAGTAGTTATTATAGAGTCAAAGTCAAACATAAAAACACTACAACTTAGTGATAATGTAAATTTTTTTTATCTTGATAATGCATTAAAATTAAATTTTACATTAATTTACATATTCTTTTTTTTTTAACTAATTAATTTTATCATCAATCAAATATTACCATTTAATTTGCACTTTGTTTTATGAAGTACTACACCCAATACTAATCGTTTGTGATGGTGGCAATCCAAGTGGAAGTACTACGATAGCTGCCTTTGGTCCCCTCGCACTGCTGCTGAATACGAGGATAACTGATAAGGACTAACATGCCTCTCGTGTATAACAAGGATTGATTTCATAATCTTGTATGTATAGCATTCATCTTCATTCAGTGTATTTTCAGGAGTGTGTCACAAGGTGCCCAATAGTCTGCTATGTATAGAGTAGAATTCAAGTAGTACGGATCTTCATTGATTGGAATTGACTTACAGTGTGTGGGGAAAAACTCAAGTGTCACGTTGATTAGAGATAGACACTACAAGAAATTCTGTGATTAACTACGACAAATTTGGTAGCTAATCTCTAGCAAACAAATTTAGCTACAAATTAGCTACCAAATAACTACAGAATTGGTCGTAGCGTAATTTGAGTGGCTAATTAGCTAGGAAATTTTTTCCTAGCTTATTCATAACTAATCATAAAGAAGTTCTAACTATTTGTTAGCTAATCCCTAGTAATATGTTGCTCAAAATTGTTTTCTTCTAGCTAAATATCTATAATATTGTCGTAGCGATTTTGTAACTAATCTATAACTAAAATTTCGTAACAATTTTGTAGTTATTTCCTAGCTAATTCAAAAAAAAAAATTTAAAAAATCCGTCGTTAAATTGGTCCCAAATATTTGTTCTGGGGACCAATTTAGCGACCTATATTTGTCAACTTTATTATCTGGTTGTAGCTCTAAAACAACATACAAAAATGGAAGCAACAAAACTTACAAATAATAATAAAATAATTCATAATAATTCACAAGAAAGGCAAATCGACAATAATAGAGCTGAAACATCTCTATCTGTGTTAACAATGAAAAAATAAAGATATTTATATGAGACTAATATATAACAGTTTAAATTACATCGGCCTGGTTATTGTCCAGATCACCGACCTAGGCTCATGACTCTCAAAAGCCTCATAATTGTAGTCTAACGTCTTATCCAAACTTCAGCAGATTCAAACTTGTGCATAAGTAGCAATGCTTGTACCTATATCAAGAAAATAAGACATGTATCAATATTTTATATTCAAGCATAGAGCAATTCTATATCGCCATATTTTGTTCAATATTGCAACACATATATTTTGAACGCTCCTTGGTAGCACAAGCTTCAAAACCTACACAAGTAACATTAAACTCAGACAGCCAACCATCAATCAAGCCATGGAAAGAAAATATAATAAAAAGATTATAAAGTTTGACAAAAATGTGAATAATATCATCTCTATGGAATTTGCAACATAACTAGAAATAGTTAGCCAGAAAACTAAAAATCAATTTTCACATATACAACTTTCCCAATAACATCATATGTAATTAACTTGTCTCATTGTCTGCGCAAAATGTAATAATGTACATAACTATACATAAGTGTTATGCATAATGTCGCAAGAAAGACAAGGCCAATTTTAAACACCAAGAGTTTGCAATTTCTTATCCATTCATCTACACAGTCTTCAAATGGAAAGACAATACTTACCAAATAAAAAAGGTTAAAAAATAGGAGGGTTGCAGATGCAGAATGAAAGGAAAAAGGGAAAAGAAGGTTCCATGAGCATTAGATAGAAGAATGGTTGAACAAAGAAATATTTAATAAAAGATTTAAACAAGTAAAATATAGAAGGAAAGGAAGGCACCAACCAGTTTGAAAGCCTCAGTGCTCTGTAAGAATGAGTGCTCCCCCAAAATTGCTCCACCATGTGCAGCTGAATCAAGTGAAACATCATCAATTTTTTCCTGAAACAAAAAGAGTATATCTTCACCAAAACAATGACATAAGAGAATTATGGTCTTTCAGCTAGATTTGTTTGATATTCAAGAAACTGAAAAGGAAAATAAAAATAATAAAAAAGAATGGAAACTTAGAATCTCATTACAGCCTTCTCACACCTCAAGGCCCCAACATTAAAATCATTAGAGCTCCAAATTTTCATTTGCTTGTTATCTATTACTTCTTATTTTTATTAAACATTGTTATTCATACCAAAACCAAATTGCTATCCATATAGAATGAAAACATAGCAGTGTTATCAACTCACCTCAAGACGTTGAGCAGTTTTAGTGTTCAACCCAATAGTAGCAGCAACTGTTTGCAATAGCAACGTATAAAGCTCCTTCCATCAAGTGTCAAAATGAACTAGACGGATAAATTCACAGTTGAGTTATAACTAAAAAAAATGTGACAATGTAGTTAATATTACTCAAAGTACATGCACGATAGCTATATATGTAGTTATTGTAGTTATAACTTGTTGCTGAAGAAAATGGAACTCAACAATTAAATTTTTTTTTAAAAAAGCAAGAACATTCAAATTATTTGCAAGGGAAAAGAGATCCAAAAGGCCGGCACCAAACTTAAAGAGCCATGAAAATCAACGCATTACCGAAAACGTCAACGTTGTAAGTAATCAATTCCTTGTGCCACAATAGCAACCAAAAGAAAAGGACACAAATTTTCAAATTCCTGGAAGAGATGAAGAAAAAAGATACCTATGAATCGTTGCAAGCAGAAATAAACACCAGAATTGGATTAACTGTTGCAGCTAGATTGCAATGAAAATCAACTCCTCAGTTTTGATTTCGATGAAGTATATTATAGTATATTGCAGGCAATTTTTGAATGTATCTGAAGATGGCAAAAAAGCACAAAAATAACCTATCACAGAGGTTAAACATGAAATAGAGAAAGGGAACAAAACTCTTTTGCCTAATTCCAAACCTACAAAACTTGAAATTCTTGAGCATTTTTTAATATCACAATGAACGAATGAAACCTTTAAAACAGATTTCACTTGAAAATTCACCATGAAATTTAGACAAATTCCGTCAAATCAACATACACCTGCAAAAAAAACAAGTACAGATTAGCGATTCTATTATTCTCCACGTCCAAAAACAAAAAATGATACAACATTAGAAATTGAAGCCATATATCAATGTGATAAAACCTCATTCTCACTTGGATTGTTGAGAAAACTTGGATCAAAACAAAGATGAGAGGATCGTGTAGAAAACTTGGATCGAAGCTGAGATTGAGAAAAATTTGACGAACTCATAATTTCGAATCCAATAGCGAGCGAAGCTGAGATTGGGATCGTTGATTTACCTTTGAGAACGAAGCTGAAGAAACAGAGAGCTCGATTCCATGCACGAAGTTGAAGAAACAAAGAGCTCGATTCTGTGAACGAAGCTGAAGAAACCGAGAGGGCTGGCTCGATTCCTCTGAAGAGCTAAAGAACGAAGCTGAAGAATGATTCCTATGAAAAGCTGAAGAACGAAGCTCGATTCCTCTGAAGAAGCTGAAGAACGGAAGTGAAGAGAGAGGGCTTGTGTCGTGAGGAAGATATTGTTTCTGGGGTTATAGCGTCAAATGAAAAGAATGCAAGTTTTTGATAAATTTTATTATAAATGAAAAATATTTGGAAAAAAGAAAAATAATCCTAGCTAATTTGTAGTTATTCGATAGTTATTTACCCGGTAGAACCCCATCCCTGAATCTTAAAAAAAAAATAGCTAGGAAAGTTTATTTCGTAGCTAATGGACTATGGATTGGTTATGGAAAAAAATACGTAGCTAAATTCTGTAGCTAAGTTTTGAAATTCTTGTAGTGAGAGCCTCATAAGAGCTTATAAAGCTTGGACAGTCCTCAACTCTTGAGCTAGCTTTTGGGGTTGAGTTAGGCCCAAATCTAATACGAATGTCTGAATCCTTAACATGGTATCAAAGCCACGTTCTGCCCGGTGGTGTGAATAGCGTCGCTAACCCTCGCTTGTGGTGACGAACCCAGGCTTAAGGGAGCGTGTTGCGAGTCCCACATCGGATGGTTAACGAGTCTGACCGTTGCTTATATAGCTGGGTAGACCACCCCCTCATAAGCCGATTTTTGAAGGGACCATTCGGATGCCTGAATTCATAACTAGATTGTTCACTTTTCAATGCTCTAAGATAGATGGATAGGCAGAAATGGATTCTCCTTAGTTAAAAAATTGATTGTATGAGATCTTAACCATAAATAATTTTTATATAAGATAAATATATTAATATAAAAATAATTACATGAGATCCTAATTATAAATTAGAGTGAATGCGTAAATGTAGGAAATTTATGAATGCACGGAACTAAGATCGGCAGGGCTTAAGATCGTTGGAATCAGATGATTTTAGATTTTTTATGAGATACGTACATGGAAAACGAGATAAAGTGGACCTTTTAATGGGAACGTTCAGTTTCTAAAAGCTTTATGAATTGTGAGCATCTTGGATTACATGCACAATTTCCGTGTTTCGTATTCTAGGAAGATGTCTCACTCCATCCATGTTCTGAATTTTTGACTGAGAGATTGGTGTTCATATTCAAGTTTATTTTCCTCGAGGGAAAGAAACTTCGAAATACCAATTCCATGCAATCATCTCAGCGATCCAAAGAAAGGGAAAAAAATTGGTAGGTAAATAGGTAAGAGCAATTTGAGGGATCCAACCTCATATTCTATATAATATATCTTATTTGTAATCACTTGAGCTGTTTTTAGGGGACAAAGTAAGGAAAAATTAAAATAAAATAAGTGAATGTTGTCGTACTTTAAAAAAAATTGTGGCTCACTGCATCAATGATTTTGATATGGAATGTGTGAAAAAATAATAATAATAATACAGACAAATAGTTTATTTTAGATACAAGGCTTTTCACACTTAAAATAAATAGCATGCTAATATGTGTTTTTTTTTATATATGCTATAATATGTGTTTAAATGGTCATGTGGTACTGGCATGATCAATAAAATTTTATAATGAGAACCAAGAAAGGATGTATTGAAATTTTCTTAATTTAAGATTTTAATTGGAGTTTAATTTTGATATAATGATTAGTGTAAAGTTTTTTACACTGTAAATCAATCACAAATCATTTTATATATGAATTTTAAGATAATTATTATAGAAGTCAATCATTTTTAAAAGGGACTTAACTGGTATGCACAGTCAATGTAAAGATTTTTTTACATTGTCAATCAATCAAAAATTGACATATCAGTAAAAATGTTTGACATTTATCCTAACTACCTTAAAAGTCACTTAATATCATGATTTCTGATTGGTTGATAGTGTAAAAAAATTATATTAACAATACATACCAATTAAACTCTTTTAATAATGTGACAATTTATTATTGGTAAATAATTTAAAAACTTTTATAGTGAAAATGACAAATAAATCCTTTTAATTGATAATTTTAAATTTTATAATATCTATTCATAATTACCATAAAGTTATGGTCTATTCTCCGGTACCCCTAATAATTTTGGGGTAAAAATTATCATATCCAACCAGAATGCGGCACCTCAATTAAATAGTCATGTTAATGGGTCAAGTCAAATGATTATCACCATTTGATTGAACCGTCTAGATAAAATAAATTACACTTGAGGTACCAGAAAATTCACCTAAAGTTATAGGGTGTATGGTTTAAGAAATATAGTTTAAGAAAGTATTAATACATATTCCAATTGAAGAGAAAACAAGACCGAAAAGAAAAAATTGAAGTAACAAACAAAGGCCCAAGGTAAGATTGGCCCAACTAATATCAAGTCTCGTCAAATTGGTGGGAAGAGCAGAGAATCAAGTGTAACCAAAAAACTGCGCACAAGCCACTGGAACATTGCCAATCAATTCTCATTACTTTGTAGGCACAGAAGGGTTATGGGCCATCTTCACCTTGCTACTGTCACAGCGTGTCCAAAAATATCTGAATTGGGCTTCAGCCTTCCTGTGACTATCAATATCCTTAATTATTAAATGAGGGACAGATTTGCATCCATGTAACTTACATTTATTTTTAATCGTTTATTTTATTTTCATACAATTATCGATGTTACGTTGCAGCACAAGACTTTAGGTCCTATTTGAATTTCACTCCCCTTGTTAAAAGATGCACCAGTCTTGCTATTTACACTGTGTTTGGATTTGCCATCCAAACCACCTTTCGAAAAGCAAACATGTTCCAATTATCATAACATTATATTTTGGAAAACAAATAAAAAATGATTTTGAAGCCTAAGGGATTTGCAAAAAATAACAAATAATTACTTTTCAGTTGAATAAAACTATGTTAAGATTTGCTTACCAAAAACAAAACTATATTAAGGGTATAAAATTAATTTCATATAAAATTAGGCACACAGCTAATGTTCTACTTGAGCATATCAACTCGAGGATGGGGCCGTTTATGTTTGTAATTGGGATTTCCTGTCATAGTTTATATCTATCTCTTTTTACGTGTATTTTTTGTTATGTTTTTGGACAAAACAAATCAAGGTTGAGAGTGTAAGAAAAAAATTTAATGGTGATAAATTACACAAATATGATAAATATATAAATTTGTTACTGCAGACAATTCGAATCGAAATAATTGTAGTTGGTTGTTTGTTTGCTGGCTTTTTAGACTATCATCTGCCTACGGTTTTGGATTTTTTGCATGAAAGGAATTTTTGTCCCATTGCTCTTCCATGTGGATAATTTGGAAATAAGCCAGCTACCAATGAAGTGGAATAATTCTTAATTTGACACAATATATTATAAATAATCAATTTTTTTTTTAAGGTAATCAAATTATTATTTAGAGCCTGTTTTGTAAGTCTCATCTGCTAGCTTATTGCGGATGATTTAGTAGTCCTGATTAATAAGCGCATTTGTTATTAGCGTTTTTTAACGAGCTTATAGCGTCTGATTTTTTTTTTCTTTTATCCTTATTTTTTTTCTAATTCCACATTAACGTTCTTTCAATTTACAATAAAATATTTATATAATAATATAACGTATTATAAATATTTTAATTTCAGTAAAAATATATATTTTAATTCCATTTTTACCCTCTTTAATTTATAAATATTTTATTATAACGTATTATAATAAAATACAACGTATTATTTTAGTACAACATTTATTTGATAATATATCATATATATAATAATATAATTTTATATGATAATATAACGTATTATAAACGAGTAAGATTACCTTTTATGTAATTTTTTTTATATATAATAATGTATCAACATTTTTTTACGGGTTTTATCAATATTTTTTTATATAATAGTAACGTTCAATATTTATAATATTAATGTATATATAATTTTTTTATATATAAACAACATTTATATAAAAAGGTATAGACATGTGTCCTTTTATATTTATCAGCTAGTTTAATCGCTAGTTTTACCAAACACTTCCACACCAATAAGCTAGCTTATCCTCTATCATCTACCTCATTCATTATCTGTTATAAATTCATTCGCTATCAACTACCTTATTCGCTGGTTTTACCAAAGAGACTCTTAATATATAAATATTACTCCATTTGTGCGGAATGGGAAAGAGCTCATTTGTTTAGGACTTTTCTTAAAAAAGAGTTTTTTTTATTCAAAAAAATTAATTCTAATATTCATATACTTGTTTGGTTGAGATTTTCCAAAAAATGTTTATCTATAAAAAAACACTTGAAATTTAGCTTTTAGAAGAAGATGAAGACTCTGGTTGGTATGTCCAATAATCTACTTTATAGCTTATTTGACTAGCTTAGAAGCATGTTTGACCAAAATATAGGTATTTGGTAAACAAGCTTATCTCTTTAGCTTATAGTTTTTCTCATAGCTTATGGCTTATGGCTTATAGCTCTTCAACTTTTCTCTCTTTTTTATCCTTATTATTTAAAAAAAAATTCACCTTATCCAATCCCTACCTAACTATATATAAAAACCAACATATAAACAAGTTATTTCATTTATATTATTTAATAAAAATATTTAAAAAATAAATAAAATTAAAAAAATAATATTCTAATTATAAAGATTTAATTAGAATCTAAAAAGAATTTATATAAAAAAACATATAAACATATCCTTTTATGTCATTTTATATATATAAGTTAGTTCAACAGCTAATTTTATCAAACGCTTCAAATTCAATCAGCAAGCTTTTTCAGCTATAAGCTATAAGCTAAAAATTAGCTTATCAGCAATAAGTTAACTTATCCACCATAAGTTAGCTTATCAGTCATTTTTATCAAACAGCTCCGAAATTTAGCTTTTAGATTTCCACTTCTTACAAAAACGTTTCTAACAAAAACATGGTGTTCAAATAAAAATGCATCCTTATATACCTATGATGAGGGTTAATGACTTTGGGTTTGCGTTTGCACATCCCAAACCAATGTAGGTTGAGAAACTCAAATTTACTTTTGTTATTTTTTTATGATGTTTGGTTTACCTTTAAATTCAGTTAGATGAATTGATTTCGGAGCCAAAATGGGGTTTGAGTAGAAGCAAAAATTTGTTGCATTTGCCAAACTAAGTTTGAGTTTTTCAACTACTACTTTTATGATACTATCCTTAAAAATAAATCATTTCTCATACCGGTCTAAAAGTTGAAGAACAATTTGGTAGCTATCAATCTAAAATTCAGTTTAAATGGCACAATCCAAACAACATTCATTCTACCAAAACTATTTTTAATAATAAAGTATCCAAACATAAATTATTTACTACAACTATGTTTTAATCAAAATTCGATTCATAAAATTTAGTTAATCAAAACTCAATTTTGCAAACAGATTCTCAAGCACACCCTTAATCAATGTGTTGCATGGTGTTTCGCACTGACACAAACACCCCACTTTAGTAACCTTACATACAAGGGTAGATGTGTAAATGAGTGGAGCTATTGATAAACTATTCGGGTTCGACTCGTTAAATGCTCGACGAAGTTCGTTTGTTTAATTAAATAAACAAACCCAAGCTTGAGATTGGGTTCAATTATTTAAATGAGTCCAACCCAAGCCTTACAGACTTGACATTGACGGCTCGTGAATAGGGGACGACTCAAGTGAGAGGGGTATGTTATTGTGAGAGTGAGAGGAACAAATTTGGACCATCAAATCATACATGGATGATTAGGATTAGAAGGAGAAATGTTAAGTTGACACCCAAATTTGGGACACCTATGATGACACCGTAGGTGTAAATGGCAAAATAGTAATAAAACAACTCAACAATCATCACTCCCAAGACACATAATTGCTTTCCCACTTATTTATTGTTTTCTTCTCTCTCATCATGTATTTCATCACTCCCAAGACACTCACCTGATATTTCTCTCATCTCAACAATCGTCTAAGCTAATCTTCATCAGTCTGATAAAGATATATGATCCGTCTGACCGAGAAAGCTCACTCGTCTACTCTCAGTTTTACCCGTATGAAGCTGAAGATCTTCACCCGTCTGATGACTCTGAGTGAAGAAATGTTCACCCGTCTGAATCACCTGTCTGATGACTCTCAGTGGGGAAATGTTCACCCGTCTGATGACTCTTAGTGAATAACCTTTTAAATGATCACCCGTCTGATGACTCTCACGGTCACCCGTCTGAAGCTGAAGATTTTCACCCGTCTGATGACTCTGAGTGAAGAAATGTTCACCCGTCTGAATCACTCGTCTGATGACTCTCAGTGAGGAAATGTTGACCCGTCCGATGACTCTCAGTGTCACCCGTCTGAAGCTGAAGATCTTCACCCGTCTGAGAGTCATCAGACGGGTGAACCAGACGGGTGAGCATATCTTCACTGATAGTCATCAGACGGGTGAAGATCTTCAGCTTTAGACGGGTGAAACTGAGAGTAGACGGGTGAGCTTTCTCGGTCAGACGGGTCATATATTTTCATCAGACGGGTGAACCAAATGGGTGAGCATTTCTTCACTGATAGTCATCAGACGGGTGAAGATCTTTAGCTTCAGACGGGTGAAACTGAGAGTAGACGGGTGAACTTTCTCGGTTAGATGGGTCATATATCTTCATCAGACGGGTGAACCAGACAGGTGAGCATTTCTTCACTGATAGTCATCAGACGGGTGAAGATCAGCTTAGACGAGTGTTGAAATGAGAGAAATATCAGGTGAATGTCTTGGGAGTGATGAAATACATGATGAGAGAGAAGAAAACAATAAATAAGTGGGAAAACAATTATGTATCTTGGGAGTGATGATTGTTGAGTTGTTTTATTACTATTTTGCCATTTACACCTACGGTGTCACCGTAGGTGTCCCAAATTTGGTGTGCAAATAACATTTCTCGGATTAGAAGTTAGTTGGTGGTCATGTGATCACTTAAAAAAATCACATGACTTTATGTTCTAATCTTGACCATTCATGTGTGATCCAAAGTTCTATATTTATTCCTCTCATCTCTCACAATAACACACTTATTTCTCTTATATATATATATATATATATATATATATATATATATATAAACACTTTTGTATATTTTTCTATTGACATTTTTTTATGAAAAATGTTTTTTATTTGTGAGTTAAAACGTATTGTTATAAATTTGTTTTTAAAATAAATAATAAAGTAAAAACTAGTGTTTCAATTGTTTTCAGTTTCCCACTTATTTTCCCTTTTCCTTCGAAGTTTCTTTTTTGTGTAGTCAAAAACTTATAAATTTTTTATTTACTGAATTATGAAAATTTAATAGTCTAGAATTTTTGAAATTCCCGTACCACATGTTAAACACATATTTCTATTTGTAGATTATCATATAATATTAAAATATTTATTAAATACTAAATTGATAAACTTAAAAAATAATTTAAGGAAAATTTTCATAAATACAAAAATGATCAAGTTACAAATGAGCTAAACAAGCCCAAGCTCAAACTTTAATCTTTTTTAACAAACCAAGCTCAAGTTTGGCTCGTTTAAATAAATGAGTCAAGTTTGAGTAACCCATATTTTTCATAAGTCAAACTCAAGCTTTAAGTGTTCGGCTCAGTTCGTTTACATCCCTAACAAAGGGCATCTAGAGCTCGCTCTCCTACCCGGCTAAGATATGAAAGTTTCCTATTTTAAAATCCTACTAATAGAATCAATTATGAATTCAAATTTGATAACGATAAAGATTTTTATAATGTCAACCAATCATATATATATGACTTTTAAGATAATTATTGTAAAAGTTAAATGAGAATTCACGATTAATTGAAAATCAGTGCATTCCAATTAAGATATAATGAGAGATACTGGAAAATCAAAATTAACAGCTAATGATGAGAGAGCATGTGTGTTTTTCATGTGTGAGCTCACGTTGAGGAGGGGCTAATGCTTAATCATAGTCTATCTGTCAACCAGCCTCTCGGGCCTGTGTGGTCTTGTTTTCCTTCTCCTATTTATTATTATTATTTTAATAATTTCCTTTTACCCATTTGTTTGCCTTATAAAATTGTGATCCTTCTATTTGAAAATAAAACATAACGTGCGCCCAAGTATATAAGAACAAATTAAGTGACTCAACACCAGCTACATAAGTTAGTACTAGTAGACTGTAAAGGGAGCCATCCATCACAAAACAAGATTGGAGTAGCGGAAGATCTGAGATTGATGATGCCGATGATGAGCAACAACAACAACAACAACGTTGGACAGTTTGGGGACACAACGCTGACCAAAGTGTTCGTGGGTGGACTAGCCTGGGAGACTCCGAAAGAGATATTGAGAGAACACTTTGAGAAATTTGGTGAGATCCTTGAAGCCGTCATCATTTGTGATAAGCTCACTGGCAGATCCAAAGGCTACGGCTTTGTAAGTGTATATACATAATAATTCCTTCATTGATCCATATTCAATTAATAATGCTTCATCTCATCTTCTTATCCTTAATACACTAAACACTAGATGATATTATAATATTATTAGTGGTAAGAAAGGTTTTAAATCACTCCCGTGGTTACGGTTAGGATCATATTACGTTTATTATTAATGCGAACAATTATAAAAAAATGTTGTCGATACAATCACAGTTACATTCGCAGTACAGTTTTGGTGAGTATCAAAACCACAAAATTGTGCCTGCAATTGCGATGGCAAGTTTTTTTTTTAAAACCTTGTTGGTAAGTGAGCTAACATAATGTGTAAATTATAAACAATAAAAGGTGACGTTCAAGGAAGCAGAGGCAGCGAAGAAGGCTTGCGAGGAGCCAACTATGATTATCAATGGACGGCGAGCCAACTACAATCTGGCATCCCTGGGAGCACGACGTCCAGCAAAGTCTTCTTCCACCACTACTTGTTCACCTCCTACACCTACTCCTCCACAACCTCAAGGTACACTCTCATTACACAAATGGTGTAAAATGTAAATATTAATTTCTAATCAAAATTAACATGCAAGATGGAGCTCTAAGTCTCAACACTGTCTAAAACTACTGTCATGTTAGGATCAAACGGTGGAGCACCCAGAAATGGCAATCAGGTCCACTGTTATTATCCAGTTGGGACACCTACACCTGCTTCCCCATACCATTATCACGCTCTTCCATACTACGGGTATTCAATTTTTACATTTTTAATCAATCACAAGTTATCATATTATAAATATTTTATTATAACAACCTTAGATAGTCATATATAAAATCATTTGTGATTGTGGTTTAAAAACTTTATACGTATCAAAGTTAAAATCATAAAAATATTATACATTTTTTGTTATAACAGTCAAACTCTTTTGGTAACTTAGTAATTATAAATGAAATGAAATGGTAACATATATTTTTAATGATTTGCTTACCAAAAATATTACATATGTTTTACTTTTTCATTATATGTTCAGGTACACGCCTACCTACATTGCAACAGACATAAATTACAATTACAATCAGGTACAATTACGCTATGCAATACCAAAATTATTACCTAGCTTGTATTTTCTTTTTTCTTTTTTAAAATGAGAAATACAAAAACTGGAATAATAGAAGTTGCAATTGGGTGTGGTGTGGTGTGCAGAAGCTGAACTACGGCAGCGTTGGGGGTTACATGAATGGGCAGTTGTTATCGCATGTGTACCCTAGTCAGGCTATTGTGGGTGCAAATACATGGGTGCCAATGTACCCTTTCTATCACTACCACCGATCTGAGACAACGGGTGTACCAGCTGCCCACCTCTTCCACCCAACCATACCCGCCCATTTCCCCACATTGCCCCCAACCTGCATCACTCCCAACACAGGTGCGTCACATATCCTAACAACTTTCTTACCACTACACCACGTGACTGTCATGTGATTTATGACTCCTACATGCCAACTCAATAATTTGTCTATTGCCACTTGCCTTATTACTAGTTAAATCTCCTCGTGCTCTGCACTCTATCATATTTACTTAGTTCTTAGTACTTCCTATTCCTTCTTTTTTTTTTCATTCAATCTAATTCTGTTTAGCAAGTCCAATAAATTAACTTATAACTTGTTTGACTAGCTTATAAGCTTGTTTAACTGAAATAGAGATGTTTGGTAAACAATTTTATCTCATTAGCTTATAGCTTTTCTTGATAAGTTATTTTATTTAGCTTATGGCTTATAGCTTATTGACTTTTCTCTCATTTTTACCTTCATTCATTTAATGAAATTCTCATTTTACTATGTTTGTCATAAATATGTCATTTTACATGTATAAGCTAGTTTAACAGCTAATTTTATCAAGGATTTTTCTATCATGTGCAAATTTGTAAAGGTTAGAGATTTTAAAAGAGTAAATTCATATGGAAAGTTGTGTATTTTATACTTTCAAAAATAAGATGGTTAACTTTTCAATAAATAGTTACTATTTTTCGGTTTCTTAACATGTGCAAGATTGTACAGGATAGACAAACCCTTTTATCAAATACTTCAAATTCAATCAACTAAACTTTCAGTTATCCGCTATAAACTTTCACCTAAAAATTAACTTATTAGCTATTAGCTGTTAGCTATAAGCTAGTTTATCAGTCATAAACTAGCTTATCAGTCATTTTTGTCAAACTGAGTCATTGGCTAGATTTTATCATATATCTTTTTTTTTTGGGTGCTAGATTTTATTAGATACCTTAAATGTGAGATGATGTGAACATAATTGATGTTTTTTTCATATATCATTTTTATTTTGACCTGTTTTTATTTGTAGATAGATTACTTGGGCTACCACCTTTATATATTTAAGTTTAATTTTTAATTAATAATTGAAATACTTTAACTAAATAATAATACTAGATGAAAATGATATGTTAATTCTAGCTCTTATTGGCCCTTTAATTTTATCATATTTAGTTTAAAATAATAAATATATAAACTTATATTACTGAGACAGTTTGTCTGGCTGTTGAATAGGTACAGTTGGCACAGGTGAATGCTTTAAAAGGGTGGTATGAGGAGCTTATTTGGCAAATAACAACAGCAGAGAATGGAAGGTGGTGACTGCACACAGCAACATTATTATCTGATCTGTTGTGCCTCTACTTTCTAATTATTTTTTATTTATTTTTTCCTTTGTATTTGTTTCATTATTAATTGCTAATCTTAGGTGTTTCATTGATGAGATTCTTTCATTGAGCTGTGAACTGTTCGGTACTACAAGAAAAGAACAATATGTCCATGTGAATGGTGAATCACCCATAACTTATGGGTTGCTTTTGGTCAAATCAACTTAACTTTCTTTTCTTTTCTTTTTCTAAATAGTTAAGTATGAGTTTCCGTTTCGGCAAATGCAAGCGAGGATACAGAAGTCCAGGTTGGGCAAGATATTTCCCCATATACTCCATTACGGGTGTGTTTGGATATACAGTTTATTTAACCACTTATGTAATAAGCTTTTTTTTAAATAAGCTAAAAACAACTTATTTTCATAAGCTTTTCTAACAAGTTTATGGAAAGATCATAAATTATTTTCATAAACTATTTGTATAAGTTTAATTTCATAAGTTATTCTCATAAGCTCTCCATATGCTCTTCCAAACGCATCCTAATTATGAAATTTGAGCAATTTAAAAACATTTCCTGTGAAATGAATGAATCTTTCTCGCCATCCATCATGCAGAATTTTGGGAGAGAATCTCTAAAGCACACTCCCATTTCAAACCAGAAATTCAGGTGGAAAAAATATTTTTCTTTTATTTTGATAAATGAGCTTTGTTATTATTGAAATAACAGATAATAGATTTCTCTTTTGTTTAAACTAATCTCTCTCTATCAAGATGTGGTTGATCCGAATGATAATGAGTTCGGACTTCTTAAGCAAGTGGTCAGGGTTCGATTCCTAGTTCTTACGTATGAAGAAAACCTGGTTGGGAGGGGGCAGCTCTTAAATGTCGTCCAGGTCCCCCGATGGAGATTAGGCAAGTGGTCAGGGTTCAATTCTTAACTCTTACGTATGGAGAAAACCTGGTTGGGAGGAGGCAGCCCTTAAATGTCGTCCAGGTCCCCCGATAGAGATTAGTCATTATTTACGATGGTGGATACTTCATATCAATAACATGGTTACCAAAGAAACTGATGTCTCTCTCCGATTTATCAAATTTATTTGTCAGACTGGAGCTCACTCCCTAATTAACCTTTTTTGTATATTACTGTATGCAGCATCTTGGCCTAGATGATACTGTATCCAAAATCTGTAACAATAATGAATTATGTTTTATGAACATCTGTGGATTAAAAACCGTAGTGGGGCAATATATATCTGTTCCACTTTTTGACAGCGGCTCATACTTTCAGGGACTAAAATGATGATTTACTCTAAGAATAATAGATGGTTAGTGACTTCTAAAGATGCTTGTCATAGAGAGAGAGAGGCTCTCCCTTCTCTCCAACTTTCCTTCCCCTATGAGCCGCAGTGCTCTATTAGGGTTTCTTTCCTCCAGTCGCCTGGAGACTTTCCCTTCTCTTTATGGAGGCTCTTTCCCGTATAGATGGGGTTTGATCAAAGAAGTTTATGCCTCCTCCCTCACCTCCGCTGTGAGAAGGTCGCCACTCCTCATCCATGGTCGCACTCCACCCCTTCTCTGCCCCTCTTCCCTATGCCTTCGCCAACTACCACCACGGTCTCCTTGTTAGCCGCCTTCGGATCCGCTACCACCACCGGAGCTCAGATACCCCATCTTGGTTCCACCATGTCCAAGTCAAGCAAACCGTTGCGGATCCGGGCTTATTCCTCCCGCCACAACCCCATCGCCGATTCCTCACAGCCCCCACACTCGCACTGTGCCCCTTCAAGCTTTCTCCGTCACATTCTCTCCTCTGGTGGAGCAACCGCCCTGAGCCACCACCACCATACAAAGTGAAAACTCTAAAGGGAGCAATCGATCTTGCAAGCCCTAGATGCTCCACTCCTAAGCATCCATCAGTTGCCCTCCAACCTACTGATCTGGGCCATAAATGCCCTCCACCAAAGTCGCCAGACGTAGGTAAAATTTTTAATTTTGGTAATGTTGCTGCTGGTGCCTCTGTGGGCTATTTTTTATGTAGGTTGGTCTTAAGATTAGGTTGGGTTAAGATTGCACATGTGATGTTTGATGGAAGGCCCTAAAAGAACTAGGCATTTTGGATTAACAATAGTGCGTGCAGCGCCATATGAGGCGCACACCAATTTCAGCATCCTCTCCAAGTATCAATTGGCTTCCGAACAAGGGGTTAATGTGGATAAAAAATAATATTATAAAAAATAAAAAATATATTATATTATAGGTATTAAGTAAAAATAAAGTCTTTCACACGGATGCATCATGTGGACCACCCGATGGGCCTTGTTAAACACTCATCCAGGTAAGTATGTTGATCACATGTTTGCTCTATATTTATATAATGTTAGCCTGCTTCACCTCTATACTTTGAGTGATGTGGGACTAACTTTCATGTGGTGCAACCTATTAAGCTCTTTCATCTTCTTAAATCTCATCCTCCAACCTATATTTCGATGAACTAGCCCATTTTCACCCCTAATTACAATATTTTATATATAATTATGCATAAATCACGTGAAAATATGGAAGTGGTACAAGTTTTTTATCTTAAAAACTAAAAAGTTGCTTTTAAGTTGACGAAATCAACCTAATTCACTAACAATAATAGTACAAGCATTTTGTATGTATTAACATATCTTGATGAACTTCCATGATATCTTAAAGTTTGTATGTCTTGTATAATCTATATACATACGTATACTAATGAAAATTATTTCTATTATTATATCTTTGACTTCCATAATCATATATTTAAGTGTACCAACATCATATATTCAAATCATATAACTTACTCACTTGAAAACTTATAAAAAAATGTTTATCTACAACAATGCTTCATTAGGAGTTAGTCCCACATCTATCAAAGTTTACATGTGAACTAGACCAACATTCTATAAATAAAGATCAAATTGTATCTTTTCTAAAATAATCATAGTTCGGTTAAAAAGCCTATTATTATTTTGTTGAAAAATTAATATTATATATATATATATATATATATATATATATATATTCTGTTAAAAATAAATATTATATATATTATTATATTTTATATTTTATATCTATATATATAATATTTTATATAATAATATTTATTTATAAATAAATAGACCGGCCTATCAAGCTTAAAAGTCTTTTTTATAAGTCTAAGCCTGACCTATTTAATTAAAAAGGCTTTTTGAAAAGCCTAAGCCTGACTTTTGTACTAAACAGGCCAGGCCGTAGGCTCCTGATGAGCGGCTTGACCTATTCCCACCCCTAATCGTGTATGCATCAATGATAGTACTCCCTTTCGCATATATCTCAAATTCTTGCACGAGGCTATTACTAGCCTGCTTAAGTGAAGATTCTTTTATAGCTATTAAGGGTGTATTTGGAAGAGTTTATAAAAAGCTTATGAAAATATACTTGTATAAATAATTTATGAAAATAGTTTATGATATTTTCATAAGCTCTTTTTAACTTATTCAATATGTTTGTCAGAGAAACTTATGAAAATAAGTTATTTTTAGCTTACTTAAAAAAAAAAAAAACTTATTTTATAAGCGCTTAATTAAGCTGTTTACTCAAACACGTCCCGATTCAAGTGACCACATGCCTCTTAATTTAATTGACTAATTAAATCCCCTTTGAATATGTTTTTATTCTATAACCATGTGGCAGTTATCTTGTTCAAAGTGATTCTCTGTTGATTTTGTACAATCATTCATTTAATACTAGAAAACTAAGTATTGGATAATCAATTCAGTTCATAAACAAGTCATGTGTCATAAACTAAGTTTTGTCCAAACCCGGTCAGATATTTTGAGTCTTTTGCTTGGATTCAACCCAGCCTAGGAGGATTGCTGAATTGTCGCTCTGCATTTAAAAATTGATACTTCAATAATGTCAATTGAGATAACCTATCCCAAACATGAAAATTCAAAACTTCATAATAGCTTCACATACCATCCTTATCGTTTATATTAATGGCAGTTAGATGTTGATTGTTGAACATGTAAATATTTCCTAATAGCTCTTTCTTTTTTTTCTTTTGTTAGAACGAATGTACATGTTTTTACTCCCACAAACACAAGGGGGCAGTGTGAGGAAAAAGGGCAGTTCATACGACAATTGTTGCTTTAAACAAAAACATGCCAGGGATAAATCTATTTCAAGTTTTTACCTGGTAGTAACAATAACAGATTCTTCATCAAGAACATAAAAAACATTGCAGGGAAAAAAATCTTCCAGATGAAAAGAACCATAAACAGTTAAGCGTTCATGTATGAACGCTTACCATAGGGAAAACATAACAAGCCTACCATAATAAAGGAGAGAAACTTCTTAGAATTTTTAGATAGAAGACATTTGAATGGAGCTTTCCTTTCCAAGCCTAATAGAGTTGACATAATCTGTGGAACAATGTGCCGAAATACCAGGAAGCGCCAGTCCTATTACCCTTGCCAATATGCGAAACCAACCTTCCTTATACTCTGGTCCTCCAGTGTACCCCATTGTTAAGCCTCTAATTAACTCCCAAACAGCATTCAGATGTTCTGATAATACGAATCTCATTCCAAAGAAATTTCTATTTGGCTCCTCCTTCACTTTCTATGATGATGGATAAAAAAAACCAACAAAAAATAGTAAATAATTTGAAAAATATGAATAATTAAATTTGATAATCTAACAATATAAAATAATACATTGACTTCTTTATGAACTGAAATTAATTTGATTATCAGATACTTAATTTTCTAGTATTAAACGAATGGTTGTACAAGATAATCAGTTTGAACAAGATAATTTCCACATGATTATAGAAAAAAAACATATTCAAAGGGGATTTAATTAGTCAATTAAAATAAGAGGCATGTGATCCCTTTGAGTCCGCTCAATTGGTTAAGTTACTAGACATAAACCATGAGAGGGTTCAAACCTCCGCCCCTCGCCCCCTCTTCATGTCAAGCCTCTTATCAGCCTTCCATTAGACCAAATAGAAAAAATGCATGTAGAGATGAAGAAAGACAAAAAACAATTGACAAAAACAAAAAAAACAAATTATACCCAAAAGGAATAAAATAAATTAGCAAGTGAAGACAGAAAATACCTACTTTTTCGATATACAAGCTGTTGTAGTAAAGGCACACTCCGAAATGTTTGTACAAGAAGGTTTTGTTATCATAAGGCAGCCTAGGGACAAGATCATTACAGTAGACCACCCTGAAATACTTTGGAACAGGTCGTTCCAAATGAGCTTCCATGAACCTTCCAAGCTGCCTATTCCCAATCCTGGGTTGGCCAAATGTGTATACACCAAGCAGCTTTTCCATTATGTCCATCTCCTCATGCATCACAAGCACTGTTGGAAACAATATGGCAAGGGCTCCACCCAAGCTATGCCCAGTAACTATGAAGTTTGCATTCTTGTGTTCCTCTAATAAGCTTTTGAGTTTACTCCTCAAAGTGTAATATGCAGTCATCTCCGTTTTCTCTGGTGGAGTCTCAGAACTGGAAGATTGATTACATTCACTGTATTCCACATCAGAATCAATGCCAGAGTACAATGATTCAGAGTTGTCGTTTAAAGAGTAAGCTCCAACATTAACATCATTTGAAGATCTTAACTTTCTGTTTTTCCCTTGAAGGTGAAAGTAGAAGGTAGCAGGTTCAACTCTATTGCCCAAACCAAGTGCTTCTAGGAATCCCATGTGGACTTTTCCAATTTTTGGGATCTCATACCAGGAATAATCAAAATCAGTACTCCAATCATCAGCATCAAAAAGTTCTGTGCCCCTAAAGCTGACTAATATCAAATTTGCATCTTTGGCCTTGTCACAGAGAATAAACGCTTGAGTGGACATCTCTTTTTGGAAATCTATTCATTTATGAACCCAGGAGTAAGAAAAGGTAGAAAGTTATATTTTCAGTGTCGATAATTCACTACTTTACAGTACTTCTCTTATCATGTCTTACCATTCCAGCAGTTGTAGAAGTCCACGAAGTGCATCTGTCACTCCAAAGACACAATGTTACTTCCTCCTCATATACATATTTAAGAAACTTACATATCTCAGAATCAAGAGAGATTGGAGCAACTTGCCTTCCAGTGATGGTTTACAATTTTTTTGATGACTTGGGCGTTCTCATATGCTAACTTGGATGCCATCATGCAGAGGTCCATCAAAGCCCGGTTCCCCATTTCTGGTCTCAGGGCTCCCTCCCTGACATCAGAATCTTCTGCCAGTATCTGAGCCTTGTACAGATTGATCCTCCCGTCCAACTGACCAATTGTACTGATAAAAGTTTCTGTATCCCTCTGTGGTACCACGACTTCTCCTGTTCAAAATGCAATTCTAGAGATTGAGACTGTCAACTGAAAATTTGGATTCCCTCCGGCGGTGCGGCTAAATTTTTCGTACATGGCTACTATGGCTACCACATGTGGTAACCCCTGGTACATGTAAAAAAAAGTTTTGCTGCATGGCCGGAGAGAATCCACACCCAGTGTGAATTTAGTTTCAGCTTTTGAAATAAGCAAAAACAATAAGAAAAATGTTAAGAGGGTTAGAATTTTTTAGCCAGACAGAATAACTTGACATGTTTTTTGACTCTTTGATAGGTGAATAATCCCTACCACTTTATTATATCCAACAACCACCATTAAATCTAGTTGAGTTCTGTCAACATGTAGCATTACTCAAACAATAATAGCCTTTTCAATTTCTCTACCACGGATCCCAATTCACAAGTAAGCATAAGAACATTTTATAGAGCAATACTACATAGCTAGATAAAAGTAACTAAAATTTGACAGAATTCAGCTAGATTTAAGCAAGGTTGTGGGATGATATAAAAAGATAGGGACAACTTATCCATCAAAGAGTAAAAAAAAAAAAAAACATGGCAACTCATTCAATTAGGCTAAAACTAGAAAATTAGGCAGATATTTTACAGATTTCGCAATTTCTCTACACTGTATCGCAATTTGCAAGTAAGCATCAGAATTTTTTTTTAGAGTAATGCTACAACTAGAAAAGATTAGCTAGATATTCTTGAGGGTAGTTGTTTGATGAAATAAAAAGATAAGAGACTACTCATTTATCACAAGAGTAAAAAAATTTGCAGAATCATTCCGTCAAAATTATGGCTGACTAACATTATTATAATTATTATTATTATCTATGTTTATGGGACATGAATTGATGAAACTGAAGTGGAAAATGGTTTTTGTACACACTAAATATAACACGTACCTACGTGAGAAATTGTATATTATATGAGTATAAATATGAGTGTGTGATCCAGATATAATATTGAGTGTTTCAAATAATAGAACTCAACAGAAATGTGACATTATTTTGGTTTCATTGATAACCTTTATACCACAAGCCAAAAGAAAAGCTTGGTTTAAAGACAAACATTTTATGTGCAAGAAAGAACAGAGAAATAAAGCACAAAGATGACTGTGGTGCATTGAATCATAGATTGATTTAATTAAACTACCGCGTATCAAGTTGTGAAGTAGACCAAGTACGTTGCCATTGTGGGAGAGAAGGTTAAGCAGAAAATCAAGGAAGTAGCCAGTCCACTCCAAAGGCTTAGCGAAGAAAGCAATGATTTTGCGAACAATAATGGAAACCATGATGATCCACCGCTGATCAGAAGTAGGACCCACCAACGAAGCTGTTTCTTCAACATTGTCATGAAAATTGGTCTCTATGAACCTGGAAAAACTTTGAAAGTCACCGACCACAGCGTAGCGCAACAAGTCCCTAATGCCACCTTTTTCTGGACGCACGATCAGATACCTCAACCCATGATCATGACCATCCTCATCCTTGTCTGTGGGCGTGGCCATGCCTCTTCACTGGGGGGTTCCAGTGTTTGGTGTATATATATATATATATATATATATATATATATATATATATATATATATATATATAGATGTGGGGTAAGTTGTACCAATACCAATATCAACACCAAATAAGGAGTATAATGTTCCATAAAGTTAATATATCTTAACCCAATTAAAATATCACCTTGTCCTCACTTTTTATACTTTGAAAATTTGATCAGTCAAAAATATATCCGTGGATCAAATATACATGAAAATCTATATTTACACTTTCCTTTCTCTTATTTTCGTATTTTCACCTTTATTTTTAATTTTTTTTTTGTAATGAGACCCGAGTCACTTCTGATTGTTTATTGCATTTTTTTTTAAACTCAGTTACTGTTCCAGCAGATTTGTGAACAAATTGTTAGCTATTTGCTGATAAGATGATGGAGACTAAGAAATTATGGGGAAAGAAAATAAAAATAAAAAAGGATGTAAGATGAAAGGCAAAAAAAAATCGATCTCTGTACAAAGGAAAACGAGTGAAAAAATGCAATGGGTTGGTTAATGAATTTGTGAAGATGGAATTCATTAAAAAAATTAAAATGTATATTTTTTGTTATAAAAATATATTATACTGTATTTAATATAATTCCAATAACATCTAAATTGCAAATATTAAAATGGTTGGACTTACTCATTTTTGTATATATAGGGATCAAATTTATTAAGGTTTATATATGTAGGGATTTATTTTCAATTTTTTTATTTATTAAAATTAAATGAAAAATCAGTATTACGTATAGAAATTAAATTATTATTTTAATCTTTATATATATATATATATATATATATATATATATATATATATATATATAAAATACGTTGTTTTTGTTTTTTGGTTCCGAAAGAATAATGATGTTAAGGCTTATGTAATGTCACATGTTCTGATAGGTTTGAGGTTACGTGTGATGGAGGAGCAACAGATGCAGGTGGCTAGCAACAGCAACTTGGTTTGTAGCGTACCAGATTTCAGAATATTACCGTTTCTTTAGTAAATGACTGACAGACTACTGTCTATAGCACTGCTTTTGCCTTTTGATTTGGATAGGGATTGTCGATTGCATCTTCTCTTTTCCGGAAATATCCCTTGCTTTGCTTCTCCCAAGAGGAAAAAATAATACTTTTCTTGCTTCTCCGGGAAAAAAGTGTGGACATTTATTTATACTGAACATGTATTTGTTTGTGTGATGAGAAATCACGTTGGTTTAGAAATTACGTTCAAAATGGTATTTGTATAATTTTTTCCACACAAAACGTTGCGTCAACGACCCAACACGTGCTAAGAAGGTGATTTTTGTCACGGATGCTAATACAATTAGGTGAAAAGATAAGTCTATTTAATTTTTATTTAAATTTAAATTTTGAAAACTAAAAATATATAAGGAAAAATATTTAAAATTAAAAAATATATCTATAATTAATTTAAGAATAATTTTAAAAATATAGATTAAAAAGAAGATATGTATAATGTATAATTCATTTTAAATTTAAATATTAAAAAAATAAAAAAAAATTGAGAATGACAAGTGTCAATCTATAAATGAGAGTAACATGATAGATATAATGACAAGTGTCAATTTATACACGGGTGATGCATTTGAGTATTTAACAAAAATGTTATTAATTTAAAAATTTAGATTATTTATTATTATTTTTAGACTTGGGAGTTAGGACCTATGTATGGGCTTTGTTGAGCTCTAAGATGGCCCCTAAGTAGGGTTGTTTTGGGTCTCCTCCCACAACATTTAAACAAGTAAAATGCTAAAAAAATGTACAGGGGCTTTTAGCAAAATTTAAAAACTGATCCTCACCTAAAATCCAGAAATTCATTGCCATTCCTGCTTGTTTTAGAAATTTTAACCCATACCAAAAAGTATATTAAAGAATGTAATAAAAAAACAAAGAGAAAATAAAATGATAAACCGCTTACTAGAAATATAACCCAAAGGATTTGGCATAAAGAACATGTAAACACATGATACATGAGAGACAAGAGAAATTAACAAGGAAGATAGAAAGGAAAGGCAATATTATCACGACGTTGCTGCTTCGCCATTCTCTTTCCCAAAGATTCATATATATACAATATATGTGCATTTCATACGTTTTTGGGCAAAACAAGGGGTATGCAATACAATGGACACCACGTGATGCTCTCCACTGATAAATAAAAAAAGCTAAGACAAAAAAAAACAATGAAGCAAGGGGACGTTTTTGAATGCTAAAGTCACGAGCTTCAAGTTCTTCTATAGCTCTATGTATTTTGATTCTCAATTTCTCGTTTCTCTATTATTATTTTTCTCTTCCTATGAGTGATCACTTCGACGTCAAATTCTTTTCCCTCTTCTTTTCCAAATGGCCCACTCTCCTTCCTATCTTTTGAATCTTCGTGAATATTAACAGACATACGCGATCAATAATGCATCCTTCAAAATAGAAATTTCAAAGAAACAGCTCCTAGTATTATTACTTAGAGCTGATAATTTGAGCTTGACCCTATGGCTCATCCGAACAGTTCATAATTAGGTCAAGTTGAGCCTACCAATTGTTGACCCGAAAAAATTTGGGCCTATCTAACACCAACCTAATTAGCCCAACGGCCCAATTGGGCTCAGGTCGAACCGGACCGATATCTCATTTTTTGTGAAAAAAATAGGGGACAAAGTTAATTAAAGATGCTCACTGTCTCGTTAGCTTTGAGCGTCAGGTCCTCTAGGTCATGCGCCAGCTTGTTTTTCAAAACCGTTCTCCCTCTTCTGCAGAAATCCATTCCCTCAACCCTCTCTCCCTCACTTCTCCCTCTGAGGTGTTGTGCACATATATTAAATCTTATAGTTCAATAAGGTTTGAAGATGGTGAGGGCTCTTTTGAATAAAATTAGAGAAAGTGTTAAGTATGTGGAGGGTTTGAAAGGGAGGTTGAAGCAATTTCAAATATGTTTTGAAAATGTGCACCTAAGTGATGTTGGTGGCAGCTTATTGATGTTGGATGTGTCAACAAGATGAAATTCTACATACATGATATTTCAAGGTACGATTAAGTATTGTCGTGCATTTACTAATTTGAGCTATAATGATAGCTAGAAGTTACAAGCTTTGTCCAACTAATGAAAAGTGGGAAAGAGCGAATAAGATGTGTGCTTTTTGGTCTCGTTTTATCATATTACTAACTTGATATCCAAGTTATCTTAGCCCATCTCCAACTTGTACTTCATGCAAATTGCAAGTATATACATAAAATTGAATGAAAATTTGACCAGTGAAGCTAAGCTGATCAAAGATCTACATTAAGGATGAAGGTCAAATTTGATATGGCATTAATTTTTTATTTATTTATAATTAGGACTGATTTGACCCGCTGATCCGACATAGTGCTAGATTGGGTCAATAAATCTACACCCCGACTTTAATTCGGGCCCTGCCAGCTTGGCCCCGATTTTGTCCTCTATCCCGATTGGACGGTCTGATTTGACAACTTTAGTATTACTCTATTTATTTCTCATTTATTGGTTTGCCTGATTATTAATAAGATTATTCCCAAAAAACTGTTGTTCTTTTAAACTTCTTATTATCAAAACTTTATCTATTTGTTTATTGTTTGAATTGTCTTCCCTAAAATTTCTTGTTTTTATCATCTATTATTATTATTATTATTATTATTATTATTATTATTATTATTATATCTTTCTACTTTTTTATTATATTTTATGTTTAAAATTAACCTAAACAACCAACGCTTGTTGGTCCAAGTGGCAAAAAGTTTAGTTCTCCTCAAGTAAGGTCTCAGATTCGAAAGGTCTGATACCAAAAAAAAAAAATAACCTAAACAAAACTGAGTGGTGACAAATCCAATCTATTTATCAACGAATAATAATAGAGAACATAGCCTTTGGCAATGTTAGCAACACACTTGATTGCCATATAACCTCTTTTTATCTATGGTGTTTTACAATTGAGTTTTACAAATGGGTTTTGATTAAAAGTGAGTTTGTAGTAATTGATTTATATTTCGATATTTTATTGTTAAAAGTAATTTTGATAAAATAAATGTTGTTTGGATTATGCCATTCAAACTAACTTTTAAATGAGTCATTACCAAATTGTCCTTCAACTTTTAGAGAGTTATGAAAAGTGATTAATTTTTAAGGGTGGTATGATAAAAGTAATGGTTAAAAAACCCAAACTGGGTTTTGGCAAAGGCAAACACAACAATTTTTTGTTTTTCCCCAAACCCAAGTTTGACCCCAAAATTAATTCTTTCAAATGAGTTCAAAGGCAAACCAAATATCATAAAAAATAGTAATGATTATAAGTACGAATGCGAATTCGTACAATGCCTTTCCTCCATTTTCATTGGTCTCACCTAATTCTTTTGTGATTTCCGCCAACTTTTTGATTTTGATTTTATCTTCTTACTTGATGTCCATTGTTTCGCACTCAGTTGTACGAATTTATTTTCATACTAAATAGCACTCCCGTAAAAAAATGACAAAAGCAGGTATGGATTTCTAATTTACATTTAGGGTGTGCAAAACTGAAAGCCAAACACACACATGGTAATTTAGTTATCTAGCAAAGTTGGAAATGAGCTTCTCAAATAAAAGTTATTTCTCAAGTTGGAAATGGTTTAATGTTACATAAATTCAAGATCCCGTATTAAAATATTTTAATCATATATAACTTTTTGCTTTATCTTTTAGAAGAGAAAAAATAATTTTGTTTTTTTAGCTTAATTTTAGCAAGAAGTATTAAATTATGAAAAAAAGTTGTTCCACATATTAATTACAAATAGAGTTTAATTTTTATAGAAGGTTAATAAAAACTTTTTACACCATGAACAAAGTATGTGACTTTTGAAATAATTATTATATGAGTTAAATATTTTTAATGACATGACAATATATGATAATATTGAATTTAATTTTGATGTTTTGTCAATGTAAAGTTTTTTACATTGTCAATCAATCACAAATAATTTATGTATGACTTTTAAGATAATTATGATAAAAGTCAAATATTTTTAATGATGTATCAATTATAATTGTTTAATAGGGTAAAAAATCTTCACATTTATCGTGTATATTAAATTCACACTACATTTTTCTTAAATTATTATGGTTGGATGCATCATTAGAACATGTAGATGTACGTGGAGGCTTCTCACAACCTGTCCCATAATGTATACATGTCACATGGCGTGCCACCCACTATTACTCTTACCTCGCGCGCTACCATGATAAACCCTTTTGTTCCAACTTTCAAGACAGCCAAGAGTATACAAGATATGGTGCATATTTAAGTTTATTCAACTTTGTTGTTCTTGTCAATAAGCCAATCAATAACACAAGAATTAAATAAACAAACTTTCACAAACTTGCTTAAGCAAAAGACAATCATGCATGGGCTTGATTATGCCATTAGTTTACTTTGTCAAAAGGTATTTCGATAAGGTAATCGACCTTTGTATTAACACCAACATTCCAAATCAAATCATACATGTGTAGACATAAGGGCTGAAAGGGAAGTAAATTCTTTCAGGTGATCATTTCACAATTTTATCCACTCTTGTTTATTACAACATAAGAGCTGGTTAAGGGTGCAATAATGATTCATGTTCGAATATTGATCAGTCCAAAATATTGATACATTTTTCCAAAGCACTATCATAATCTAAAGTGTGCTTTTAATATTGTCCGAAATGAAACCTAGTCTTAATTACCACACAAATTAGATCAAAAATATCCTTGGGGTCCTAAAAAAAATTGTATATACTTTTTGTGAAGTTAAGTGTAGAACATAAGTCGACAAAGCCGTGCTATATATGCAATTTTTATATTTTTCTAGGTGTGCACCAAAGATGTCCCTAATTGATAACCGATGTTTAATCATTGGAAAACAGAGAAATCACCCAAATATATTCACTTGACATGCACCTTTTATATATAAACTGATTAATATATAAACTTTATAATTTTTACATAATTTTCTTTAAAATTGTTGACAGAAGAAACAGATTAAATTTGTAATGTGTATGTACACATAATTAAATCTTTAGTTAATGAATAATAATTAAATAAACATTAAAACCTAAAAAACCCATACAATGCATGGGCTACCAAAATGGTAGGGTACCCTGAGAGATGAATTATTCCTTAACGACATGAGTTCAATCATGGCATAGGCCACTTAGTTTTCTTTTGGATAATATAACATACAGCGTAAATTGGTTATCCAAGTAGAACCTTATTAATCTCTTTACTATACCGTGATTGAACCGATTGCTTCTTAAAAATCAATAAATTAGATTAGCACTAAGAAATAAATAATGGCCCGAGTTGGAATATCTATCATCAAAGAGTTTTAGTCTTAATCAAAGTCACATAAAGTTGTGAAGGGAAGGGGATTGTAGGACTGGCAAATCAAGCCCTCAAAACTTGTTTGAGACCATAAAGAACTTGCAAACTAACGAGCCATCATCTACTTCAAATCCATAAGATTATTGCATGCAGACTTGTTTCCCAAGATTACCACCGAGTAATATATTATTCACTTCTATTTGGTAAATATGCTAACCCTCAGACAAAAGCTACACATGAGGACAACTGGGCTGAATGTTTTGTAGTCCAGAGTCCAAACCCACTCTCACTGTTGGGTGAGGAGGGACTCTCTCCAATCATTCGATCCATTCCCGGGTAGACAAATAATAAAGGAGCGCTAGAAACATATTTTTTAGTACTCTCTTTTCAATACACACTTTTCTATTGATTAAAGTTTATGTTGATCCCATTAATTCATGTGGGTTCCACTTGAAATTTGGAGGACCCACATGAATTTCAACCAATAGAAAAGAAATGTGTTGTAAAGAGAGTATTAGAGAGTATGTTACTAACATTTCTCCAAATAATAATATTATAATGACAAAATAGGTTGATTGATCCTATACGTTTATTTCATTTTTCACATCGTTCCCATAAGTTTTTTTCTTTTCAAATTGATCCTACACGTTATATTCTGTTTCCACGTTAGTCTTTCCGTCAATTTCGACTTAACGCCATTAGTTTTGAGCTGACGTGATCATGATATTTATGTGATATGTGGCTTTTGATTTGACGTGATAAGGTCGAAATTGATGGAATGACTAACGTGAAAATGAAACATAACGTGTAGAATCAATTTGAAAGAAAAAAATACTTATGAGACAAATATAAAAAATTAAATTAACATATAAAACTAATTAATCTATTTGGTCTATTATAATTTCTTATAACCAACGTCCGAATCGTGAACGGTACTGAGCCTGTAGCTTTGACTTTTATTTCTTATAACAAACTTGGCTTCCCTTGGCTTCATTTCATTGCACACCATACATACATCATCTAAAGCCCGACACTTTGTAATTTTTGACCCCTCCCCTTTCTTTATTTTTTTCCCCACAAGCATATTCTCAATCAATAGCTGGCTATTAATTTATTTTAAGAGATAAATTCATTGACATGAGTTTTTTTTTTTTTAACAAATTTATTTTATACATACAATAAGAATCAATTTTTATTTTTTTTATAAATGACAGGAATCAAATTTCTAACAGCATGATCAAAGAATTTAATTATCTATTAACTATACAAAACCTTGTTGATTTACCTTTCTACATTACTACGGTAAAAACAAGTCATTAGAAAAAAAGAAAAAAGTGGCATTAGTTCAGAGGTCTTTATCCATGTTTTCCGTATAGTTAAACTTAAACATAATCAATTCCATTACTAAAATTAAAAATTTGTCAATGTTTTTGCATTAATTCTTTTTCCTTTACGGTCAATGCAAGTAATTGATTTCTTTGACTTCCCTTTCAGGTCCAGCTTAGCCATTGGTATGAAAGCCACATATACCAGTTCTAGCTTATTGACGAATATATAAATTTTCAGTCAAAAAAAAAAAACGAATATATAAATAAACAAAAAAAATATAAGGAAAACTGAAAAACGTGTCATGCATATCTGTGCATTGTGAAAGCTACTTAAATTGGTTTATTGAATTAAGGAAGGAAAAATCCAAAACAGATATGATTCATGCAGTGGGCTCAGCTCACCCACTAAAGAACCAAGCTTTACAATTTTTTCCTACCTTATTCAAGAGAACGCCAAAAGCAAAATAATTTTTGTAATAAAATAATGTACTATTTAAGCATAATTTTACAAATTTACAAATATATTAATAGATATAGAGATATATACAGTGTGATAAAGTAAATAAAATTTCTGTGGCTTTGGATTCTTGTGGCAAATCGTGCTGGCCAGCTTTCCTTGGCTATGGTGGCTGCATAAACCCATAAAATCATTAGAAAAATTAAAACTTGGGGAAAAGGGGTTACTGCAAATCCCTTTTAGCTTTCTGGGTAGGAGGAGTTTTGTGAGCAGAGGGACATGGTGGAGGGTGGAAAGCTGGTGCTGATGTTCATCAGCAGCATTTTTGTATGGATGCCCATTGCTGTCAATGGTGCCACAGATCCAAATGATGGTTAGTTTCTTCTTTGACTTCACTCTTTTTTTGTGAGTCTTGTGTTTATTACTTTGTGCTTGGATATAATGCATTGTACTAGTCTTAGCCAAAATAACACACTTCTTCTTAACTTGCTCTATTTTGAGTCTTCATTACTTCACTTGGGTTTTGTTTTTCATTCATCTGCTCTGAAAAGCTCTCTTGCAACTTAATTTTGTTAGATATACGTTGTGGACTCTGATTGTTTTTGGGGTATCCTATTCCTGACACAAGGAGAAGTTTTCAACCTGATCTATTGAGTGGCTCTCATCAATTCTAACTGTTACTGTTTAATCAGATTGCTTCCTTTCTTAGTTGGGTTGGGTGTCCTCTTGCTTTGCATGCCAATGATCTGTACAAATAAAAGTTTTTTTTTTGTGTGTGTTTGAGCTATATGTTCTGTGCACTTGATTGTCGGTTCATCCTATGTGGAGATTGGTTACCTTCCCTAACATCATTTGGATGGAGTTCTTACTTCTTTCCATAGGTTTTCACTTTTCATTGTATCTTTACTAGAGTCACTGAGTGATGGGATAGAACTCCTCCTCCCTCAACTTTTGATCGGGGAAATGTTCAACCCCTCTCCCTCTCCTTTCAAGATGGAGAAAATTAGAGAGCCTCGTCAACTATGGATTAAATGTTGAAGATTTTATGTAATAGAGTACACACATTCAAAGTGTGAAAAAAAGGAGATTCCTGTTTTAATAATTTATTTGTGATAATTTAAAGTTGCATGAAGTTTTTTGTTTTATAGTTGAATAACATCTTTGTCTTCCACTTCCATCCCCTTCCGTAGACTTCTTATCTTCAACATTTTTGTGTTCTGTCCGATGTGCAAATTTTTCCTTTGAGTGTTATATTGGCGTATGCTTTTAAATAAAACAAGAAATTCTACAAGAAGATTAACAGCAAAAGTGCACTTCAATGCTTCCTCCTTGATTTTCCCTATTTTGGTACAGGCTAGGTGATATAATTGTTAATGGTTTTTTTCATGTTCCCTAGTAGTCAGTATTATTTTTTACAAACTTCTATACACACACAAAAATTCTAATGTCCTCCATACTACTTTCACCCAAGGCATTAGAGTGTACCATTTTGAGAATCCTTGGAGAAAGTTGAGTTTCCACCTTTATATTTATAATAAATGTGAAACTGTTGTAGTCAATAACATGAATGCCCACTAATCAAATCTTCAATGTCAGTGAACATTTTCTGAATTAAGATTCAAGAATAAGCATCAACTTCACTTATGCTTATTAGTAATATATTCAGGGAGTTATCATAATGGATTCATTTTGTCTGAAGAGTAATCTATATCTTAAAATATGAAAAAAAAAAAAAAAAAAAAAGGGTGATGGTGCAGACAGACCATAACCTATTAGAAATTGGATTTCCATTAATATGTCTTGGGTTTGCTAAATATCCATTTTCTGAGTGTTTGATGCAGCTGCTGCTGTAAGGAGTCTGTTTCAAAGTTTGAACTCACCGTCCCAGCTAGGTTGGACTGCTAATGGTGATGATCCATGTGGACAGTCTTGGAAAGGCATTACGTGCTCAGGCAACCGAGTTACAGAGATGTACTCACTCTCTTCTTCAGTTTGTGTCATTTGATCATGATTGATTTTGGTGCTGATTTCTGATGAATATGATTTTGTTACTTATCAGTAAGTTATCTAATCTTGGACTAACTGGAACATTGCCTTACGGATTACAAACCTTGACATCTGTGACCAACCTGTAAGATTAATTGTCTCATTCACAACATATACAGTTTTCTATGCATTGTTACTGTAGTCACGACTTTCTAAATTTTTGCAGAGACGTGAGTAAGAACAATCTTGGAGGCACCATACCATACCAACTTCCTCAAAATGTGCAGCGCTTGTATGTTTCTCTATGTGTGTGTGTGTGTGTTACTCTTCAGTTTATTTTACTTTTGATGCTATGATTTTTAACTTTTAACATTCTTAATTCTTTGTATGCAGAAATCTTGCTAATAATAATTTGACTGGGACAGTGCCTTACTCTATTTCTGAAATGACCTCTCTTACAGACCTGTGCGTAGTTATCTTCTTGGACATTTATCATAGTCATACCTTGTCAACCACCTCCACAAGCAAATGGAGTAAATTTTTTTAATTTTTTTCTGAGAATGCAGGAATCTTGGTCACAATCAGCTCCAGCAAGGACTGAGTGTTGACTTTCAAAAGCTTTCTACCCTCTCCACATTGTGAGATTTCTTCCTACCCTTCAACTGCATAAAAAAGTCGTTATTGTTAACTATAAAATATTGATCCTTTTAAGCTTTTATGATATTTTTCGGGATTAATTTCCATTTTGTATGTGCAGTGCAATAGTTTCACAATATTGCTTTTGATTGCATGTAAGGGCATTTTTCATTATCATCTGTCAAAAGTGGTCTATCGACATATATTATTGCAGTATCTCTCTTGTCATAAGGTTTGGGACGGGTAGTTTCAAAATTCACATAATTTTCACAACTGAGGCTATGTTTGGGTTTTGGTGATAATTCAGGGCTAATTGGCTAAAAAATCTTGTACTTGTTGCAGGGATGTCTCTTTCAATTCTCTGACAGGTGACCTCCCTCAGACTTTGACCTCGCTTTCAGGGATAACCTCCATGTAAATATCCAAATTGTTGATGTTTTCTGTTAATACTTTACATAGTATTGATTGCATTCCAAGTTGATGGGTTTATATTTGTGCAGGTATCTTCAAAACAACCAGTTTACGGGCACAATTGATGTCCTTGCTAATCTGTCTCTTAAAAATCTGTGCGTCTCTGTTGTATCATATTTCATAGCTGGAAAATATCCTTTCATATATTTCCATAGAAAATAACTTAAAACCAGTTATTTTTATTTTCTTAAATTCTTCTCAGGAATGTGGAAAACAATCATTTTACAGGATGGATACCAGAACAGTTGAAAAACATAAACCTACAGTAAGCATTGCCATTATCATCAATTTGATAACTAAGAATCTGATTTTTATCATAAGTTTCTGTAATACTTAAAAATAGGACAAATTTAATGACAGGACCGGTGGTAATGCATGGAGCTCAGGATCTGCACCTCCGCCGCCTCCTGGGACGCCTCCAGCACCTAAAAGCAACCCACACCATAAATCGGGTGGTGGAAGTACCGCCGACTCAGATTCTGGCAGTGGCACAAGTGATGGGGGCAAAAAATCTGGTATAGGAGGTGGTGGCATAGCTGGAATTTTGATCTCCATCATTTTTGTCGGGGCAATAGTAGCATTCTTTCTGGTGAAGAGAAAATCCAAGAAGTCATCTTCAGATGTAGAAAAGCTGGAAAATCAGTCCTTTGCCCCTCTTCCTTCAAACGAAGTGCATGGTCTGCATCTTGTATACTATTTAAAGATTTGTTTTTCTTATCATGATGAGGTCATCCTTATTTTATGTTACTTTTATTTATCATATTCGTAGCAGTTATGATTTTATATTCTGTTAGTTTCGCACTTCATAGGTTAGTTATATTTGCAGAAACCACCAGTCTTTATGGACTGTTCTCATACTTAATTCTGCTACTGATAAATGACTTCTGCAATTCCATCTACCATTTAGGTGGATAATTTGTTCTGTAAGACAAGTAGTAGCAATTACTTCAGCACAATTTTCCTGGAAGGGGTGCATACTTGACACCATGGCAGACATCTATATGGCCACTAGACTATAGAAATATATTAGTAATATTTTTGCTCTAATTGGTCATGCCAAACTTCACTATTTTGAAGCCCGGCTTGTCTTTTTTATTTGTTGTTTGTTATGAAAGACTGGCCTGTCTTTCTTGTTAGTAATCTTGTTCTTACCAAATTAATGCTTGCAATTCAACATTTAGCAGTTAAGTATTCTGCTTTTCAACTTTGTTATCCAAATTAACATATTAATATCTGTCAATGCAGAAGTGAAGTCTATGCAAAGTTCCTCTGTAATTGACTTGAAGACGTTTGATACTTCTGCCTCAATAAATCTTAAACCCCCACCTATTGATCGTCATAAATCATTTGATGAAGATGAATTCTCAAAGAAGCCCACTATTGTCAAGAAGCCTGTTACAGCTCCTTCAAATGTGAAATCATATTCTATAGCCGATCTGCAGATTGCCACTGGCAGCTTCAGTGTGGATCACCTTGTCGGTGAGGGGTCTTTTGGACGTGTTTACCGTGCTCAATTTGATGATGGAAAGGTATTTCTCAGATGTTATTCTTGCAATTCCACTCTATGTTTGATTCTGGTGCAAAGATTAGTATCTATGGACTAGTGTCATTTACTATGTAATTTTCCCTGGAAGTGGGTCAAATCTGAGTAGTATCCATACACAAGCACGTGGATGCATGCATTGATGATATCACATAAGTTAGTGTTAGTGTCTCTCTTGTCGCTTCATCTCCAACACCCCTTCCCCTAACCAAAAAAAAAAAAAGAAGGCAAAGAAGTCTGAGAATTCCATGTGCATGTAGACACCACATAAGTTATAATCAATATCCCATTAAATACCATGAATTCTTATGCAGTGGATGCCTTGAATCTATGCAATGCATGTGCTTAAAAGTTATCAATGGTTTTGACTTTGTTTTTTTTATATTTCAAACATTGCTGTAGGTTCTTGCAGTGAAGAAGATAGATTCATCTGTCCTTCCCAATGATTTGTCTGAAGACTTTACAGAAATAGTTTCAAACATCTCCCGTTTACGTCATCCGAATGTGACAGAGCTTGTAGGTTATTGTTCAGAGTATGGACAACATCTCTTAGTCTACGAGTTTCACAAAAATGGATCACTACATGACTTTCTTCACCTATCAGATGAATATAGTAAACCATTGATATGGAATACCCGTGTCAAGATTGCTTTAGGGACTGCACGTGCTTTAGAGTAAGTTGTACTCATCAGATTAGAAGATCCTGATATTGCATTTTGAGGAAGTTTTGCATCGTTGCATAATAATTATTTTAACCTTATAAATCTAGTTTTCCTTTCACTTATTAGCTCCTCCTTTCTATCTCCTTCCTTTCCTATTTTCCTTCCTGCTTTATATATTTTGCTTGGCTTCCTCCCCAGCTTGAATGCTGACCTACCTTTATGGCTTGACTGACTCAAATAAGGTTACATACATCTATTTGAGCTTGTTGTTTTTTTCCTGATATAAAAAATTTATGGACTATTACTATATCAAATGCTCAAATTTGGAAATGTAAAAACAGTAAGAAATAGTTTTGGACTATAAAACATGAATTTTGATTTTAAGCTTGATCCACTATCAATTTGAAAGTCAATAAACTATCAGTAAATAAGAAAGTGCTACTTTACTGATATGTGGCATTATATGATTGGACATCAAGCATTGATCTAAATGTTTGCATCAAGACTCACTGATCTGACTTTACTCACTATTTTTTTCTTCTAGGTACCTACATGAAGTTTATTCGCCGTCGGTTGTTCATAAGAATATTAAGTCAGCCAACATATTGCTTGATTCAGAGATTAATCCTCATCTTTCTGACAGTGGATTGGCAAGCTATATTCCAAATGCTGACCAGGTGATTTTATAGGTTATTGTAACCTTACACTGTGAATTAATGTTTTTATTACTGGATGTGATTGTGTTGGCCAAGATTGTTTTGCTCTGTTTCTGTTGCTAGTTTTCTACATATTTTTAGGCTTTACTGATCATTATCAATTCAATCGTTACTATTCTTTGAACTCCTGTTCATCATGGGTACTGCCTAATATGTTGAGTTATGGCATTTAGGTAAAGAAAGCAAATTGTTGAACATCTAATAACTTTTATGAGTGACCAATGACACTAGTCGCTCCCGCAAGTTATGACTAACTTAGACAAGCTTTCAAGGTTTTTTTTTAACCATATGAACATCACTACAAATTTACACAAGTAACTTTCATATTAGGAATGCCGTAACTTGTATTAAGTCAGATCAGCTTTTAGTGAAAACAATGAAAGTGCACTAGTTGGCTCTCTGGGTTTATTAATTGGGAAAAGTTCTTTTTTGGGCCAACTTTCTAAAATCTAACAAGGTAAACTGTGTGTGCCCAAGGGTTCAAACCCACTATGCATGTTATCAAATCCCATTGGATGGATGGATATTGTAGTTTTACACTTTAGCAGGAATATTCAACATGCTCTTAATGGATACAGCTTTTCCTTTTACCCAGTGACATTAACCTAAGCTTAGTGTCTCATGTTCAGGTATTGAGCCATAATACTGGATCTGGATATGATGCACCTGAAGTTGTCTTGTCTGGTCAGTATACCCTGAAAAGTGATGTCTACAGCTTTGGAGTTGTCATGTTGGAGCTTCTTAGTGGACGGAAACCATTTGATAGGTGAATTACCATACCTTATTGTAACAGTCTTCATCATTCACATGCTCCCAAACCCAAATGTTGATAGGCACATTCATGCACATATAGATATATGGTTTATAACGTAAAACAATTGAAGTTTTTATGGTAAATGGATATCTTGACATATTTTTAGATGAACCTCTTAGCTTCAACACTGTTTATATTATATGTTGTTTTTTTAGAGAAATGCTATTTGTACAACCACTTTAGTTTTGACAACTGACACTATATATATTATAAGGACAGTTTTTTATTATTATTTCATTTACAGTTTATAATTTAACTAAAAATAAAGAAAGAAGTACATACGATGTCTTATGGTGTTTGGACATTTGGTTGTCCAAATAACGCCACTCTTTTTCTATAGGACTCTATCCACTCATCACGTTATTGAGCATTATTCTGCAGAGTTTTGAAATTATGCATAATATAATATTCTCACTTTTTTCCCCTGAATTATTAAAACATTCCCTAACAGCTCAAGGCCAAGATCTGAGCAGTCTTTGGTTCGATGGGCGACACCTCAACTCCATGATATTGATGCATTGGCTAAAATGGTTGATCCTGCACTGAAAGGGCTATACCCTGTTAAATCTCTCTCTCGTTTTGCTGATGTTATTGCTCTTTGTATTCAGGTATTCTCACTCACCCTACATTTTGTTGATTTTGTGAATAGAATGTAAATTATTTGTGGAATAATGCTAGCGACACACTCTTTATCACACTCCCTTCAACACTATTATTGGATGGATTTTATGTGAGACTAAATCGAGAGTGGGCTTGTGTGATTTAGTGGATCCCACATGAAATCCACCCAATAATTGAGTGTGTTGAAGAGTGTGTTAAAAAATGTGTTAGCATTTCTCTTATTTGTTTGTTTGGGGAATGTTTGAATGGGTTTCCCAACCAGGGAAGGTTATCTCCCTCATATATATATATATATATATATATATATATATATATATATATATATATATATATATATATATATATCCCACACCAATAACAAATGAGCCCTTTAACTGATGAACTTAACCATTGGAGTGGCCCTTATGGATAGAAAATATTTGCATGTGTTAATGCATTCTAATTATTTTTTGGGACAGCTGGAGCCTGAATTCCGACCGCCTATGTCAGAGGTGGTTCAAGCACTAGTTCGGTTAGTGCAGCGAGCTAACATGAGCAAGCGAACATTTGGAACTGATCAAGGAGGATCCCAACGAGGGAGTGATGAGCCAGTCTTACAAGACATGTAAATGGGAACAAAATCCTTGTATTATTATAATGGCTTGAAAGGAAATGTAGTTATCTCTTTTTCCTCATTTCATTCTAACCCCGTAAATGAATACCTCTTTCCGAGTTGGATTGATTGCAACTTTGATTAACCACGTTAGACAATTGGTGATGTACGTTGTTTGAGCTGGTTCTTTTATTTGTAATATATAAAATTCAATTAGTTAAATGGTTGCAAAGTTGAAGCTCGGTAGCTTAGATTGATGGTTTGTTGATAATAACTGGGAATACTAAATTACTTTCCTAGTTTGTGCAAGGGTAGTTTCTAAACTACCTCACTTGTTCCTTTCAGCTTTATTTTGTGAAATAGCATCTAGCATCCATACATTTACTAGGTAATATGTCTTGCGGATGCCGTAAGTTAACTCTATACTAGGATTTTTATTTTTATTTTATTCCAGTTGCTTCATTGTTTATAATTTAATCGCTTGGTCAGCACCTGAAACGAATGATGAGTGACAAGAAAAATCAGCAGCGCAGTGCAATCAAGGAAAGGCGACTTAGCATCATCGTTTGATTTCAACTTCGTTTCATCATCGTAGGGCAGTCATGTTTTATGTTCTAACAAGCAGCGTTTCATCTTACGTTCAGATGGTTTTAGCAACGCACACCAATAGTAAAACATGTTTGCAAAAACGTTGGTATCATAACACCATCCACATTATATTTCGATAATAACTTAATAACTGTGTTGATCCAACTGCCAAATCTTAAAACTTTGAATGAGCAATAGCAATAGCAATGACGCTAGTATTCTTGTAAGCCTATTAGTAAGCTGAAACCAACGTAACTTCAGAAACATCTCCAGATTATTCACACCTCGATGTAACTTGTCAATCATTATCCTTTTGGGTTATTAATAAACGCAACGAGACAAGAAACAATTTGGATGTAACATTATGAAACGTTTGGTACAGAGATTTTAGAGTCAACGTTCAAAGCAAACGCATTTCACAAACTTCTAATGAAAGAACCATATGCCCTGAAATAATTTTCACTGGAGCAAATACTAATATGGTTTCTGGGGGAAGTAGCTGAAATAATAACTCAGTTGTAGACCATATACTTGGGAGTTGCACTGAACTTCTGGTATCCTTTGATGACTTTATTTACTGCATCAAGGAAGTCTTTCTCTGTTACAGTCTTCCTTCGAGCTCGAATAGCATACATACCAGCTTCAGTGCAAACACTCCTTATATCAGCTCCTGGAGAGAAGAACCAAAAACATGTCGGTCAAAAAACAAATCTCTAGAAGTACTCAAGCATGAAGCACAACGTTTAATAGCAGGCCTTGGGACATAAGGAGGAAAGGAAGCAGCAAAAATCCCTCAAAATAAGAACCAGTTTTACCCAGAAAGCATACTACCCATAATATGAAAAAAGCTTCACAATTTGATGGTCAAACAGTACAATATAAAGTACAAAATGCCAATTTCTGAAGGTCTTACCAGTGGAATTTGGGCAAAGCCGAGCTAAAAGTTCAAAGCGGATATCCCTTTCACAGTTCATGGTTCTTGTGTGAATCTTGAATATCTGTGTCCTACTCTCTAAATCGGGAAGGCCAAATTCAACTTTGCGGTCCAATCGCCCAGGCCTAAGTAGTGCTGGATCTAGAGTATCAGGCCTAGAAATAGTGAACAAAAATCCATTAATGATTAGCCCCGCTTAGCAGTGGTAATAATTCCAAATTGAGCGCGCGGGGGGTGGGCACCCTTACAGCCATGAAACAAAATGAAACGAAAGTTGGTTCAAAAACTACTAAAACACAAAAAGGTAAAACTTGGTCAGCTTCAACTCTTGCATACTTTCTAGAGTTGAACAACGGACAAAATGTAATAGGAGGAAAAAATCCACAAAAGCCATTTCCTACTAGTTCAAAATATGCCCTCATGTTAGTTGTTTCAGGAGGTGAAAAGAACAACCAAAACATGAGCTACCAATGCAACGCAACCGTGATAAGCTGACAAATTAAGGGTGAAAGAAATGTTTTGTGTAAAATTCCAAAGGTAGAATTTGTTATATAAAGCCGTACACTAAGGTGAATGTCATAAATGATCTCTACTAGAACATTTTGACTGCATTCTAATCACGACCATAATGACACCATACACACATGGAGACACCTTGTCATAACACATATAGTAAAACAGAGAACTCTGGATAGATAAAAGTAAAAATCATATAATAGTCAAATCAACCAACCTATTAGTTGCCATCAAAACTTTGATGTTTCCACGAGCATCAAACCCATCAAGTTGATTCACAATTTCAAGCATTGTGCGCTGAACCTCATTATCACCACCAACACCATCATCAAACCGTGCACCTCCAATTGCATCAACTTCATCAAAAAACACAATGCATGCCTTCTTTGATCGGGCCATCTACAAGAGACAACAATTTTATTCAGATGATCCAATGCCATGAAATAGTAATAAAAAAAAGCTACAAGATGCATCTTAGGCATTCACCTGAAATAGTTCACGAACCATCCGAGCACCCTCACCAACATATTTCTGAACTAGCTCACTTCCAATAACCCTTATAAAACAAGCATCAGTCCGATTAGCCACGGCCCTAGCTAGAAGTGTTTTGCCAGTTCCTGGTGGGCCATAGCAAAGAACACCCTTTGGAGGATCAATTCCAAGCTTAACGAATTTCTCTGGATGGAGCATGGGAAGTTCAACGACCTGACGGAAAATTTAAAAAAATTAGTGCCACCTGACTTCTGTCCTCAGTTATTATTGTAATGCAAAATCAAGGAAATATCCAACCACTTACTTCTCGCATCTTTTCAATCTGCTCCTTACACCCACCAACATCATTATAAGTCACATCAGGCTTCTCTTCAACTGTCATCATGGTAACACTTGGGTCAATTTTTGGAGGCAAAGGAATCTGTATCTGATATTTGTTTCTGTCAACCCTGCAACAATAGAATGAAGGTTTCCATCAAACAAGCACACAGCATAGCTTGACAGGGAATATTTTAGCATCATGAGTTACTGATTGGAAACATACCCAACACGCATCCCTTCCTCTATGTCAGTGGGGGAAACTTTGTCACCCAGCCCAACAACAAACTGTCATAAAAAAAAAAAGGTGATATATTAGTCCCAACTACATAAAGGAAAGAATAAACAGCTTTGCCAACCAATAGGCATTTTACATATTATGTAACATAACTGCTCGGCAAGTAACATTCTACATAACTGTTAGACTACCAAAAAATATCTCATAATATCTTATTTTATTTTAGAGATAATTTATTATCTTCTTTTTAGGAGTTTTATCTTATACTTAGGGATTTTATCTTATCTTTAGTAGGTCGTTTGTTTCCTTATTTAATTAGGACTAGAATTCTACTATTAGTATAATTAAGACTGTTAGCTATGTCTTTTGTATCACAATACATCACATAATCATCATATCATATTAACATCAATCTCATTATTTTGCGTCTCTATTCACTCTTTACCTACTTCTCTACCTAAAACACTCCAATTCAACAATAATAATAGTGAAGTCTAAAGATATAGGTACCTTTGCAATCTGCTTCACATTGATAACATATTTGGCATCTTCAGAGTTTGGATTTATAATCTTTGTGCACCTTGCTACCTATTCATGAACAATCATCATTAGACAACAACTACAAATATTACAAACACTTCACACAAATCTATAAAAGTAAGACCTGAAGAGGCTGCTCCTCCTGCATCATTTGCTTATCAGAAACAAGATCCCACTGGCTTGGTGCAGCCAAACCAGTATCAGACTCCTTGATACCTACAATAACAAAAGAATACTAACATATGTGAAGTGTACAAGAGTTAACTGTATGCAGTTTATACAATTAAGACAATCAGTAGCAAACTATGAATACAATAAAAACAGGACATTCTGGTTCATAACTGATGATCACAAACAAAAGGTATAAGCTACAAATATACATAGTACACTAAATGGGGCATTCAGTTACAAGTGAATCTAAATTTGCTTAACACAATTAAATCATAAATTAGTAGCAGTGGCTGCTCTGCAAAGATAAAGTGCCTTGACTTTAACATAAATACGTAAGCAGATAAAGTATACCAGAAGTTCAATTAGGGGATACAACCTGTATCAATATGTTCTAATACCATGTTTCACATATTACTGTCTGCATTAGTGAGATACAGAATAGAAATGGCAAACATACCACATAAATCGTTGACTTTCTTGGCCATATCTTTGATTTCCTTCTCCACTTTTTTTATACTTGTGGAATAAGGTCCCAGGCCCTGCATGAACCAATATCTATCACGTTCCACGTTACAGAGAGAAGAAACTCCATATCATCACTACTTTGGGTACATTTGGATACATGGCTTAATTAAGAGCTTATCTTATAAGCACTAGTTATCATATAAGAGCTTATGTATAAGCTAATTCTACAATCAAATAGCTTATGAGCTTAAGCTCTGCATAAGCTTTGTATAAGCTATTTCTATATCCTGTGGAGCCTATAAAATAAGCTGAAAACAGCTTATGGACATACCATAAGCTATTTTTATAAGCTCTTCCAAACACTTACAGAAGCGCTTATGCCATAAGATAAGCCAAGATAGGCTCTTCTAGACGCACCCTTTAGCATGTCCAATATGGAAGCAGCAACGAAACCCTAATCAAAGCCAGTCATCTCTACCATGAATTTAAAAACTTTGTGCAACTACATCAAGACTTATCAGCATTAACCAGATATATAATTCAAAGTAAACACAAACACCAATTAGACAAAGCCCAAAATCATCAATCCCAAATAAAGTCGTAAAAAGAAAACCTAACTTGCCAAAAATCTAGAAAGTCTACGAAAGAGGTTCCTTTCTTTCCGAATAATCATCCAATCGAGTAGCAGTAGACTTCAAAATGGTACAGAAAACTAGAATCTAAGATTCATACAAGTACGCACGCAGATCTGAAAAGCATAAAATGGGAAATTAGGGTTTTATTTTTTTTGAAGGAAAAGAAGTTACATAGGTTTTGAGGAGAGCGATGTCATCCTCGTCGAGAGGGCGGGGATTCTTCTCGTCCTTGATATCGTCTTCGTGGTCAGTTGCCATTGATGCTGATTTCTCAGATTTTGATTTGATTTGATTTATTCGTAAAACAAAGATATATATAAACTTTGTGTGGTTTTCTTGAGGGACAAGAGAAATGAAAAAGAATCCCTCGTGTAAATGAAATGGGTTCTCAGCTAGGCTTTTATATAAGATTGAAATGAAGAAAAAGAGAGAGAATAATTCATGCTTGAATTGAACTCAAAGTTGAAGTAGGCTCCAGGGTAAAATTTTGCCTGTGAATAAACAAAGGAAATTTACTATTAATTTTTTTTTTTTTGTTGTTTTACTATTAAATTTTAATATGTCTATATATGGGCGGACCAATATATATCAAATTTATAAATTTTGTACTAAAGATATGTATGTATAATACATTTGTTATATATGTACCTGAGAGCGTTTGGATGAGATGGCACGAGTCTTTTCTAGCTTAACCAGTGGTCTCGAGTTCGAATCCTAGTCCTGAGAATGCAGAAGCGTTAAAACTCTTGAGAGAAAGCTTTGTCGCCCTTGTGGTCCTACCCGGCTCGAGGGATTAGTCTCTGCAGTTGCACGCGAAGGAAAATACCCTGGGAAACCAAAAAATATATATAATACATTTGTTATATATGTATTGAGTGAGTGCTTTGACGCAGTGACACAATTCCATCTTAACACTCCCCACAATCAATCCACATTGAGGCGTTTTCAAGCGAAAATGGGAGCCAACGAGTGTTTGGGGGTAAAGATCCTCTACTATGATTTTGGGGAAATAGCACCCTAGCTTTATTAAAATAAAATGAAATGCAAAGTTGATCAAGTGTGTTACCGATATTCAGTTGCAAGAAGGGCTTCATGGACCTAACTTGGAGTCCCACATCGGGTGTCATGAGCCTAATGTGAGGGCTTATAAGGATTGGGCAAACCTTCCCTTATGATCATGGTTTTGAGGTGGAGTTAGACCTAATTCCGTATCAATTGGTATTAGAGCAGTTTCGATCCTTGGACACCGACTCTGGACGGAAAGAATGAACCCAAAAAGAAAGGGGAAGAATGAACCTTTATGGACGGCAATTGTTCAGGAGACGGATTTGTTACTGGTATTCAGTTGCAAGGAGGGCTTCATGGACCTAACTTGGAGTCCCACATCGAATGTCATGAGCATAGTGTGATGGCTTATAAGGATTGGGCAAACCTCCCCCTTATGACCATGATTTTGAGGTGGAGTTAGGCCTAATTCCATATTAAGGTGTAGATTGAAATACATTTTTTGGCCTTTAGGCCAAGACCAAGTGCAGTTCCAGTTAGCTTGTTTGATACATCTTTTAAGAAGATTAATATTAATAAACTTTATTATTTTTTTTTAAATTAATTATTTTTACTTTAAAGCATATGTTTTAAGAAGTTGAATTGAAATGTATAACATATATATATATATATATATACAATTGGTTAGCAATCCAAACCTCATTTGATTTTTTTTTAAGAAAATGTACGGGAGAAGAAAAAAAAGAGTTGCGTCCACTTAAGAAATCTGAGATCTTTGGTTTATAGGTGTGTCCACTTAACTTAGCTCAATGAATGAATACTTCTTTCTCTGGTATTTGAATTTGTGGTTGGATCGAGTGAATAAAAGTGCATTTTGTACTCCATCTAGAATCTGTGAGATCGCCTTGTTATTTCAATCACGCAAAACCATTATGAGTCATTTTCGCAATCCATCGACTTCCCCTTTAACCAGCCACGTAAATGAGAAATAAGAATGCGATCTTCAGAGAGGGGGAATGGGGATGGTATGTTGAGGAGCCAGAAATTGCTATGGGAACAAATTCAGGATAAACGTGGATCAGACAAACTATACTCGTTGTGATAGAATATGTATAACAAACAAAAGTTATGAGGCAAATCGCTAATTCTATTATCATACATGACAATACACATTAAGAAATCCCAGTCAAACCTATCAAGGACAAAGATGAACCCCTCTGAGCCATGGTAAATATGTATCTTCATTCATTTTCTGCTACAACATTTGGCTCCTCACCTTGGCAAAGGTACTCATCGCACAATGATGCTGATCCCCAGTCCTTTCTTAGCCGCAGGATGTCTTCCGTGAAAGTTGAACCAGAGGCTCCAATGAACACGCTAGACATGGCACATATAGTCTTGTCCAACATAGCTTCCACCTTAAGAATAAAAATATTCATAATGCACATCAGCAAAGGAATTAAGAAGGCAGGCAAGACTCAAAATTCACTGGGCTTCTCTGTTCCAAAGCACTCAGTATATATAACATGTGTAAAGACTTCTCACTCGTCTTATTTCATAGCATAATCCCACAAAAAAAAAATATGGAGGATAAAAAAGGAAGAGTAAATTTCTTCAAAAGTGTCTCATTCGCTCAAGAACTTTAATTTATCCCGAAAGCAAAATGTTTGTCATGAATGATAGAAGGAGAACTACTAGATTTCATGATAACAAACATAAAATCTCAGTCATAATTGATAATGGTATGAAAGGGCCCAGGAATATCATTCTGCACATACAGATACAAACAGAACAATCAAGAGACAATGCTCCTATGTAGTGGGGGCCCACTGTCATCATCCATGTAATTATAGCAAGGGCTAAATCATGCCAGTTAATATACAAATCAAAAGGAATCATAGAACTCTGGATAATACTAAACCAGTAACTTAAAGAGGAATCTAGGGAGAAGTAAAATCTTCGGGGAAGCTGCAGCACACAGATATGAACAAAACAGAGGCATGATGAACAGATATATATAGACTCCTCAACAAAATTTTTGAGTATTTGTAACAATCTGAAAGATAGATATTTTTTCGTAAATTGAGGAGTCAGATACAATCTTGACACAAGTTCAAAGGCATTAGAAGAAAAAAAGAAATGCCACCACACCTGAGGGTCTCCCTCAATATGATGCCTATATAACAAAGCATCCCATTTTTCTGCTGAATTACGAGCTGGGCGTTTAACAAGAGGAATAGGCCTGCCATTTAGCACAGCTAGTGACTGAAGTAGGCCAGTTTCACTTTCTGCTGCATCTGTAGAAAGATAAATGACAGGTGCGTTGGCCCTTTCAACCACACGCAAGATGCAATCTGCGGCTTGAGGAATTGGATAAAAGCAACTTGGTTTCTTGGCATTACTGTAAACAAGAAAATGGATCATTAGAGGCAATACAATGATTAAAAAATGGAAATACAGCTTCTCATGAGGCAGACGCCTAACATGCATGAATGCATATAGTCACATCGAGTTTGGAAAAGGAACTCCTAGAGTCTACAGTCAAGACTCAAGGAACTGAAGATTAAAATGCAGTGGGCAATTCACTAGTCAGAAAGCATGAAGATGCAGGCATAGTTTACAGCAAATATATCATGCACAAGCCATGCACAAGCTATCATGAAAAAACGGAATAGAAAAAATGAAGGAAGGACACACCAGAACTTCAGAAAGCCATGTCTTCGAAAATGTAAGGCAATGAAGTTCCTTCCGAGAAAGGTTTGAATAAAACGCTGAGCAGTAAGCAAAATAAGACGGCTAGGTTCAATCAGAGTCTTGCATTGGTGAGCAAGCGGACCACCCGGTTGCATCAACCACTCTTGCTCCACTTGAGCATAGAAAACATCCCCAATTGCCATAACATCACCATCATCATGTGTAAACTTAGACAGAACATCCTGAACCGTCCTCTTCTTAGGTTTGTTGGTATCCTCATCCCAAACAGGCACAGGTTTACTCATTGACAAACCCAATGACTTCAACTTCCTCAACCTCTCATCATCTAAATAACAGGGTTTAGGCAATGAAAAATAACACAAGAACTTGTCTATATGCAAATGATTCTTCTTAATAGTAGAGAATTCTTCAAAGGAGATAACCACCTTTCTTCCAAAGCATTTATTAATGTGATTAATATCTAACACTCTATCATACTGATAATCCACTTTGGAACTAGGAAAAACCAAAACCCTATTAAGAAGAGCAGCAAAGAACATATGCTTCTCTAAGCAAATGAGATGATTAGACATCTGTCCAGAAACGCATATAGCAAGTAAAAATTTATCAGCTTTGGGTTTCCATTCAATGGTTCTTCTTCTATGTGGTGAGAGATTCTGATAATCCACTGTTCTACACCTATCATATTCAACACTAACGTTGCCATTCCCAAAATCAAATTCAGGGTCAATGAAATTGCCACGTGTCTTATGTGGATTGAGAAGAACCTGTTGAATCTCTCTGTTGAGGGAAATCTGCTTGAAAAGCACGGATTTAAGATCGTCGTGAGTTGAATTGGAATTTAGGGTTTTGTTCCAAACGCGGAGAAGCCCTAATTGCTGTTGGCGTAAGAGGTAAAGGGCTTGCAATTCGGATTCTTTGGTTAGGTCTTGGAGGGAATTGGAATTGAAGCGGAGAGAGGAGAGGTTTGGGGTGGAGAATAAGGAGTGGGTAGAATCAGGGGTGAAGTAGAAGAGGATGATTATGAAAAGAGGGAGAATGGCGAAAAGGTATCTCTTTTGGAACTTGAATTTGAAATTGAAACGTGGAATTTGAAATCGAGAGGTTAAATCTTCGATGTGGAAGGTGGAAGAAGAGGGAGAGGGAGGAGTAGGGGGTTTTCCGTCGTTGTGCTGAATGAGGTTGTGGCCATCGTCTTCTTCGTCGGAAGATGAGTCTCTCTGCATTGCTTGATTAGCCACGGTGGCGGTCGGTGATCACCGGAGACTGAGTCAGTGACCGAGTGAGTGAGTGGTAGGAAGTGAAGCATAAGGAAGGAAGGAAGGAAGGAATGAGTGACAGTGGTTGTATGAAAATGACGAGTCACCGCAGAGTGGTTGTTTCTATAATGAGCCCACTTGACATTTCAACAAACTGGCTGTTGGACTGGCCCAACTACTAGTAGAAGGCTATTTCATTTATTTTTCTTTTCTTTCTATGTTATTTATTTCCTTGTATTTAATATTAATTTATATATATTGTCAGTGATTGTTGTGGCTATATGAAATGCGGTCCGCGGATCGACCCGCATAGCCTGAGGTCTGCGCGGGTCTAGACTCGTGAAGTTATGCTCCGTTTAATTGCAGACATATGCAGGGTAGTCCACAAAACCAGCGGATTAAATGGGTTCACGAACCAACCCATTTATCCGTATAAAAAAAATTCTAAAATTATTTTCTATTTTTATAGTAAAAAATTAAAAATTCAATTTTAAATTTCATTTCGGTTAAAAAATATTTTTAATGAAAAACGCACGTGGATCAGCCCGTGAACCAACCTGTTTAACCCACAACCTATGCGAGCTTATTAAATATGAATCCGTTGAAAAGAGGGAAATATGAGTTGGCCCGTTTAACCAGCAAACCAATGCGGATAGGGTCAACCTAGTCCGCATACCCACATATCAATGTTAGTGTAAAAAACTTTATACTATCAACCGATCATAAATTGTCACATTATTACAAATATTTAACTTTTATCATAACTATCTTAAAAGTCACACAAAATTTGTGATTTGTTAACTCAGTATATCAAAATTAAACTCATATATTAAACTCAGTCTAGTGCATTACCCACAATTCATACTCATAGTACTAAAAATCAATCTAATAACTTGTATTTAACTACACTACCACATACAGGCGGACTGGCGGAGCTAGAGAAGTTTCGTAGGGGAGCCAAACCAAATTGAAAGAATATAATATTTGGACTTTGGAGAGGCCAATTAAAAAATATAGTTATCTATAAAATAAAAATTTATTTAGACAAAACTTAGGTGTAATTCTACATGTACATGAGGTGCTATTTTTTAAAGAGAAGAAAAAATATATAATAATTTATCAATAAAAATACATGTATAATAACTATTACACATGTTCAACGATACAAACAACTACAGAATAGTAAATAAGTTTTGTCCCATTTGTAAAGCCTTTACCGACGCTACCTTACTCTGTATAATTCAAATAAAACCCCCGAGTATACTAGAATTTCAAGACTGGGGAAATTGGCACTGCAGTGACTTGGGCTCAAATCTCTGCGGTAGCTAAAAACTACAACATAAATGACTCATATAATCAACTCATATAATGTAATGTAACAAAATATTTGTGTGATTAAATCATAGTTTAATGTAACATGATTAACTAATGTAAAAGATCCTATGAACTAATAGAAGTGCACCCTCTTCTTCGCAATGGCTATTTAGTCTCTCCCTCAGTCTGGCCTACAGGTGTTGGGCTGTTGAGGGTCTGATTCGATTCAGGCTGAGAGCATAGGTCACACTAATAAAGAATAAAATATTCGTAGCATTTTTGTGATCTATATAACATGCAGAGAACAAATATGACTTTGCTTTATATTATGTTTGAAAACTGAGCTAGGCTTTACTGATCTTCCTGTTTATCTTCAGCCACTTCAACGAGCCTTCCACAAACCCACTTTTTAGTTACTAAAGGTGACCTAGATAGTGTTTCATCTTTAATGGACTGAATTTCCATCACAGTTGGAGAGGTGTCTGTTTTGAATTCACTGCTCAGTTCCTGTTCTGTTTCTCTCTGTGGATTTGATGGACTGAATTCCTTTATCTGGCTGTTCAAACTAAAAGGGAAAGAAGCACAGCCATTGGTACTTGTTAAATGATGTTCTGGATCACCATTAAGTAGCTTCTCCAATGAAAATTCGCCAAAATCTTCAGAGAGCTTGTTGTCACTTGATGGTAATGTTTTGTGTCCATTTACTTGGACTATATGTGATTGGTTTAGAACTTCAAATGCTGAACCATTTTCCTTATTGACCTCATTCAAAGCAACAGACGGAACGTTGCTCTCAGTTATCCCATGAGTATCAATGATTTCAAGTGATTGAATAGCTTCAGCTATAAGCTTTCTGGTTTCTATCAGAGAAGCTTGTGCAATGGGACTTCTTGTCGCAGCAACCTCAAGTGCCTTGGCAGCTTTCTCAGCTTCAGCAATCAATAGTCTGCACATTTTATATTATTTCATGAATGTATACCGGGCAACTGCTACAATGGGAATCAAATAAAGCAAACCCTGTAATTCTATGAGCTAATCTCAAAAGTGAAACAAAATATCCAATGTTCAGTTCATCTACCATGATGGCATGATCACAGAAAGTTATCGACTTCAAAGTAAATAGAAAAGGGTTTGTATACTTCAAGAAAAAAAGAAAAAAAAAGTTTATCAGAAGTACAATATTTGAATTTTGGGTGAAATATGGAGAAAAGAACACAAAAAAAGAAAAAACATTTTAAGTAAAAAAATATAACATTCCACCACTGATCCATATTAGTGAAAAATGTATTTACCTTGCTCGTGCAATGGCTTGAGTTTGTTCTGTTTCTACAGCAGCTCTCTGTGCTCTAATGTTCTTTATCATCTCAAGTTTTGAATTTACCAAAGGATCCTTATAGGCAGGGGATTTGTATTTTTTTAACTGGATTGGTTTAACAATTTTGGAGCCACTCCTAACATAACTGCTAGTATCAGTATCTTTTTTCATTATAGGGTTCTTCCTTTTGGGTTGTGCACTATCACTCAGCCTTCTTCTAGGTTTCCTTTCGGCTCCAGCTCTGGTGCCATGATACTTAGCCAATGCAGAGCGAACTCTTCCGCGGTATTCCTGATTTAACAGAAAAATAAGGTCAGGAAACAGGAACCCAGCTAATACCCTCAAACCAGAAGAGAAAATTACAGCTCAAAAAGAAAAAAAAAATTTAAGTTCCAAGATATACAACTAATGGACATCTTTTTGACTGGGAGGAAAGTAGCATAGGAACAAGAAAATAATAGGTCCTGAAGAGAGAAAAGTAACACAAAGTGAAACCCAAAAACAGAAAAATGTTGCTCTCATATCTGCTTTGATTCTTGACAGTAGTATTTTGACAAAACTTATTTTATCTATAACATTTGGTGCAACAAGTAATTTGAACATGTGCAAGTCAAACTCCCACCAACAAGGGTGGAGCAAACACATACCTATCAACCTGTTACCATTCTTGATATAGGGCAACGATGACAATTGACAAACACAAATGAGTGTCGTTAGCTAACAACATCTCCATCTAAAACATGCAAGTTATGGTTCTGACTAATGATTACTCTGACTGCACTTCCTCCTCCCCTCCCCAATTTTTGTATAATAAAGAATTCACATCACAGGCCTTTGACCTAACTTTTTAACAATATTCCACATTTATTGGCAGACAAATAGAGAAACAGGTCAACATAAAATGGTTGTACAGCTAAAACAAAAGTAATTTTCCAACAGGAAACAGCTATATTTCTACTCAGCCTCATATTCTAATTAATCCAGGTAGCTTATTAAAAGAGATTTGTCTCTGATACAATACTCAAGCCTAATGGAGAACTACACTCCAAAAGCTAGCTATTAAGGTGGGAGAGCCCAGGGACTTAAATATACCATTCCACACTAGTATTTAGCCAATGTGAGACTCTATCATAGCACCACTCCGGAAGAGCCAACGTTCTCGGAAGCTGCACTCTGCCCGGCAGGTCTGACGGGCCTTCTCCTTGTCCCCCGGTTAGCCCCAGACAGGTAGCCCTTTCCGTGGAGGTCAGCAAACTGCTTTGATACCAATTGATAGGGTACTCAAGCCTAAGGGTGAACCACACCCAAAAGCTAGTTATTAAGGGGGGAGAGCCCAAAGACTTTAAATACCATTTCACACTTTAGTATGTAGCCAATGTGAGACTCTATCAGTCTCACAACATATGAAATCTAATTTTAAGGAGCTTAATAAGAAAAGGTTAGCAATGGTATCAAACTACCAAGACATATTAATTCATTGAACTGAAAAGTCAGATACTAGAAACATTATGTCTTTCTAATTATTCCATGAGATGAGGCGGACGGTGTTGAGTATTAGAAATAATCAAATTAAGTAGGTGTGACATCAAAATAGAAACAAATCCAGTGTTAACTACTTTGAAGTCAATTGCAAACAACAAATAAAAACCATAAACCGCCCAGCTTCAAGGTATTAATATATGCACTTACAGGATCAGCCCATTTTGCTGTGATGGCTTCTGCAATTTTCCTTCTCTGCTCAGGGGACTTGGGCGCTCTTTTGCTACCTGGTGTTCTTGCCATTTGTTTCCTTTGTTCGACACTGACCAACCACTCCTGCTCCAGCTGTTCGTCCAAGGTTTCATAGGAATCCCATTGCAGCTCTTCCTGACCAGCATAGCCTTGTCTAGAAGCTTCTGCAATTAAATTCTGCCATTCAAAGCAGCAAGTCTCCTGCACCATCTTCCTTCCACGCTTCTTTTCCCATCTCATTTTCACTCCAGCAGCTATCTTCAGTCTTGTTTCTGTGCTGTGCAATCAATAAAGAAGGCCACGTCCAGTAAAATTCTTCGGGTAAAAGAACTAATCAACAATGAAGCAGCAATTATTAGTAAAAACAATGTTCATGGAAATGCATATACTTACGTTTGTGCATGCCCGAGATTAATCAACTTCATTTTCACCTGCATTACCAAATTTTGTTAAGGAAATTTATGAGGAAAACTATAGATGCCAAAATTGAAAAACCCAATCAACATTCCATATCCTCATCTGTACCTTATTGATCATATATTATGTTACCACTAATCCTGATTAAAAATTGCTATTAAAAAATTACAACTTACTAAGAAACTGTTCAATGACACCAGAAACAAATAGGAGATTCTAAATTTTGAATATAAGATATTGCGTCCTCTGAAATACTCAATCTGGCTAGCCAAACCAGCTCAAGACAAAGTACCAAAAGCTTCAGTAAGTTCATTACTTAGAATTTTGAAAGACTGTGTCCCTAGCAGTAAATTCATCAAAGAAAAAATTGTTATGCTTTAGAAAGGAGTAAGTGTTGACAAGAAAACATGTTATATCAAAATGTTTGTAATGGCCCATTGAAAGATATCAGCCCATAGGAAAAAATGTCAGGTTTTCTGCTTTCAATATAAGAAATAATGGTTTCTTCAAGCTTTTGTTTCCTTGAGCTTTAGTCCTTTGCAGTTGTGTACTTGTGTTTCCTATTAAGAGTAATTTCTTTAAGCATAAAAAGTGAAACCAGTGCCTGTCTAAAACCTGGAAAGTAATTCTACATGGTAGATATTGCATAGAATTAAAATAAATATTTTTTGAACTTAATATCAAAATCTTCATAAGCAAAGACATAAAAAAACTCTTACATGACATCACCTTAGGATCCTGCATTGCAAGCCTTGTTCTTTCCTTGATTTTCTGCAAAGTTTCTGCTCACATATTTAAAATTAAGGCTAATGTTACTTTGGAACACAATAAAATATAGATAGAAGTAGAAGTGAGTGGAAAATGAAACAAGCAAGAATAAGGATTTAGTTACCAGCACTATGCTTTCTTCCTTTGTTCCATGGCGTGTTTCCTTTATTTGCTTTTGAAATCCTACTTCTTCTCAACTTCTCCCTCTCATCAAGATGTTCTTCTAATTCTTCATCAGAAAATTCAAGCACAACCCCTGGAGGGTCAGGATTTAGTCCCAGCTCCAAGTCCTTGGAATCCATGAATTTCTCTCCTTTTGCAACCAAACTCTTTGGTTCAAAAGTAGCAACTGCCTTAATCAAGAGGAACCTACCCTTTTGAAAGTCAACACGTCTTACATTGAAGTTTTCCTTTTTAAGCTTGTCCAAGGATTTCCAAGGACAAGGAATACACTGCTCATTACCAAAAGCAAAAGAAATGGATGACCCTTTACCATGAAATGGCATTGGGGACCTTAGAACCTGTGTATTTGTTATCTCTGCTGACAACATTATACAATAATGCAATATATTATCTATAAAGCAATAAAAGGGCACACGAAAAATAATGTTTGACACACCAATTCGTATTAAAGATAAGATTTTGAGGAGCCTTCAACAAGTAAAGTATCATCTGGTAACATTCAATTTCAGGGAGAGAGAAAAAAAAGCCTATTGGAGGAAAGAGAGTGAGAAAAGAGTAGACAGCAAAGAAAGTGAGAGTGAGAGATGCAAATAAAGTAATAATTTAGACAAAACATAGAGAGTGGATAACTTGGTGGAGATACTCTATTGTTTGTTGAGAAGAAGGTGATGATGCTATGAACCAAGACAAGATGAAGAACACTTACACCACAAATCCACAAACAGGATAACGTAATACAATTTACCTTTACACTTCACACCACATATCCGGGTTTTTACTAAAGAAGCCCGTGGACTATTCTTGAATGAAATCCATGCTCCCTATGGGCCTCACACTTCATCACATAAACCCAAATCCCTTTGTTTTTTTTTTTTGGAATTAATCCCTTAGTTTTTTTAGACCCCAACAAATAACAGATACAGGCCTATTATTATATATTAACCATAAGATATTTAATTATGAGTTTAATTTTAATACCCTGTATAAAGTTTTTTACATTGTCAATGAATTACAAATTATTTATGTGTTACTTTTAAGGTAATTTTAATTTTAATAGGAGACAAATATTTTTAATAATGTGACAATTTATGATTGGTTAACAGTATAAAAAAATCTTTAATGCATACCAATTTGATCCTTTAATTATTTATCTTGTGAAAACAAAAAACTTACACAAAATTTCGAGTAACGCTGATTTTACAAGTCACCTTGCATTTATATAACTTTTTCCATGTGATCAGAGTTAGTATTGTTCTGGTTATGATCGACAACCATATTGGGCCTTGATCGTACAAAGCCTAGGAAGCTGCAACCCAAATACAGAGGAGCTACAGCCCAACTCGACGTGGCCGTGCAGAAGATTGTTTACCTAGTACACCTGACCCAGAAGGACAATGGCGTGCCTTCCAACACACAGACCTTCCGGTCAGTACATATCCGGCACGCAACCCTTAGTGCCCCCCGACACAGCTGTAGTAGTCAACGGCTTCTGACACTTGTGTAGGAATCGACAAAGCATATACGCCCCCACATGCAGCCTGCCAAAAGCAGTATGCACACTTGCGCCTCCCAGACTTTGTCCCCACATCGTCCAAGTTGCGCAAGGGAGCTCCTCCCTCTATAACTACCAGGGAGTGATGCAATACAAGGTATATGCTTTCTCCCTCTTTAAACACCGTGCTTATCTAGGCGTTAGAGTGTCTTCACAAGTTCTCTCTTCTATTATGTGTTCCGGTACCTCTAGCAGAGGAAGGACTGTAGCTGATCACAGAAGTTGTCAGCCGAACACACAATTCGGGGACTTCAATGCTGGAGAGCGAAGCTCATAAGGACCAACGGCAGATCTAAGGTTGTAACCGACCAAAGAGCTAAGGAGCCGACCACCAACCAGTTCAACCTCACCTTCAGGGACATCCTACCCGACTCAACTAAAGGCTCACTCCGACCAGTAGTAGGAAGACATCTGGACTATCTCCTTAGTCCACTTTTGTAACTTGGTCTGATATTGGGCCACTTGTTGAACCAGATCAGAACAAGTACTAAAAGAATTTTTACACCCTTATATTGAGATTAACCCATATATGAAGTGGTTTCCCCTCCTTAAGCTTGTGCTTTTAAGAAATCGATGAAAAAAAAAATCATTAACCTTTGTATAAGGGTCGTTTGTTTTACGTTTTGATAAAATTAATTTTGAAAGATATAATGTTAAAAGAATTGATTTTAAAAAGTTGAGGTTTAAAAATTGATTTGTTTTTTGTAATGGTATTTTAAAAGTGAGTTTAGAAGAACTATTTTTGTTTGGATGATAAAGTAAAATCACTTTTGAGATATAAATATAAAAATTTTTGCCAGTCTTACACGTAGAATCAATTCTACCTAACGGAAAAGCTAGAAATTCTTGCTTATCTTGAAATCAATTCCACCTAACCCAAAATTGATTTTTTTGAACGCAATTTCGTAAACAAACACCTTCAAAATCCCTAAATCACTTTCATTACACCTAAAATCACATTTGATTTGTCCAAAATCTTAATCAAACAAACATATATGTGTTTTATTGAAATTTAATTAAAGCTTGTGCAAGTTGTCGGTCAAGAAGTATATGAATCTTACCTAAAAAAAAACATCATAAAAGAGTCGTGATGATATTTGACACAGAATTGGGTGCTAATACAAGTATTAATATGATAAAACTATCAACATCTTTAAATGCTTTAAAGAATGATTAAGTGTAAAAACTGAAGGGAAACAAATGGTCACTGGGCCGGCCCAACGTCACATGAGGCCTTAAGTAAACATATTCGTTGTGATCGCAACGGTGAAAAAAATAGGCCTTTCAACAATGGCGTAGAACCTTTAGGATGTAAGCAATGAAAAAAAGTAGGTCTAACATTTGTACAATAAATAAGTTGTTTGGGTAGAGGCCTAAAGTAAGGGCTTTAGTGGCCTCCCCCTTGGGCCGTCCCTGATGGTGGTCACTGGAGGTTGGAGCACTCAAGTTGCTGGTTTTGATGTCAACCAATATACAAAAAGCATTATTTCTTTGAAGTTTCTTTTCATTTTTCTGTGATCTTCCTTCTGCTTCAGTTGATGGAATTTCAAACGAGTTGCCTTGCCCAGTTGTCTTTGCTTATACTTTAGGCTTTGGGGGAGCCACCCAACGTGCAAAATGTGAACGGACCATCCAGGATTATCGTAGATTCCAAATTTTTACAAAGATTGTTCCTAAATAAGTAGTTGCCTTCTTAGAAAAATGAAATAATATTTTAAGAACTTGCAATCATAATTTTAATTTGACTGTTTAAAACTTAACATTCAAAAAGAAAAAAAAAATTTAAATCTAGAATCGGTCAAGTTGTTTGATTATTAATTGGTGCCGAAAATATAATGAGATGATGTCATCAATAAAATTAATACACCTGAAAAAACTGACAACCAAAAAAGAATAATTAACGACGACAGTTACTTAACGAATCAAATAAATTAAAAGAAAAATCAACTGAGTTACTTAAAAGAACCAATGATTATAGATTAAGTGAAGGAATGACGAATGAATAATAAAGTTGAAATCATGTAGCAAGCGCTTAGCAATGACGTCGTATTATTTGTATTTTTCCTTTCAACTCAACTCAAGATTTATTTTCATCCAGAAGCTTATATAAGTATAACCCCTTCCTCAAAAATAAATATACCGATAGCATGTAACCAAATAAAAAAGGGGATTTGAATATCTCATTTTTTTTTCTCCTTTTTTATTTCATGTTACGAGAAAAAAAAAGACATAAAAGTAAGTTTTAATGAACATTACATACAAAAACAACTAACGGAGAGAAAAAATGAGATAGAAAAAGAGGATCCAAATCTTAAAAAAAAGCATGCACATAACAGCAGCAAGAACGTGGTAACGTTTTTTAAAAGGAAAAGCTTTTGGAACACCAAAAACAGGCTGTGATATATTTTTAAATTGTGTATATAAATAAAATAAAATAATAAGATATAGTATCACATAGAATATCTCTTATTAAAATATCATTATTTTTTCGTCATGCCTTGCCACAGTTACACAACAATCAGCATCACTGGCCAAAGCAACAGTTAGATACCCAAAATATTGTTAAGAGATAGTACAAAGCCGGCAAGGCCTACTATTAAAATGTGACAAATGAAGTTCCAGCAGGTTCATTGGAAATTGATCTAGCTGCAGCGATTAAAACATGATCACCATCCTCATCTTCTTCACAGCGATTGCTGTTTTCCCACACTCCTTTCAAAAGGATACAATACTCCAAAGGTTGCATAAACTGTACTATAACAGTTATAGTCATGGTGATGCTGAGTTTGGGACTGAACTTGCTGAAACTGAAACTGATTGTTGTGCAGTGTGTCTGTGCCAAGTGTCTAAGACTAAGGGAAAACGAGTAAGGTCGCTGCCTGGATGCAACCATAGTTTTCATGCTGATTATATTGGTGACTGGTTGAAGAACCACAACACCTGCCCTCTTTGTAGGAACAAAATCACTGACCTTAGACCCCACGATCATAAACAGGACCAGCTCTCGAAGCACTCTTTGATTGATATGTTCCTGAGTTTCTCTGATATATTGATAGCTTTTCTCTACATGACACTTCCAGCTAGCATCCGTGAGAATTTCCCCTTGGTTCATTGAAACTTCTCTGTCAATCACTTATTACTATATTAGATTAGATTAGATTAGATTATTAGGTTCAATGAATTTCTGTATGTATATATTAAGCAGATTAGGATATCGATCAGGATTAATGCATGGCAATCGTGTGCTTCCATTAATTTCTGTATGTATATATTACTCAATTGTTTCCTCACCCTTTTGATTCTAGGCAAATTTTACTTAATCACGCAGTTTGGTACCATCAGTTTTGGGACTTTCGAAATTTGTGTGTGATCTGGAAGACGTTGGATGTAATTTTGATGCCTGCTTTAGAAAATTTGAGTTAAACAGAGAACTAATTGTATTTGTATGCATGTTGTAAGGGAGCGTCTTTCATTCTCCAAACAATTGGGCAGAACCAACTCTCAAAATCAATATTACTCATTGATTTGTTTATTTTTAAATTTTTTAATGAATTAATCAATAGTTGGATTTTGTAAAGGATCAAAACTCAACTTAGACTTTGGAGAAACGTAGGATTGTCCTGTTACAACAGTAAGTCAGTAACTAAATGATTATTGTATATTACCTTCTCAAACTTGTTGAATATCGTTACACAATAATGTCTAGAGAGAATGAACGAGGTAAGAGCATCTCTAATGAGAGTTGCATAGAGTTAAGCAATCTTTTCTTACATAGTTGCATCATTGAAGTGAGTTCAGGTGAACATGAGTTGTTCTTCGTAAAAGTTGCTTCTATATAAGAACCTCTAATAAAATAAGGAGAGAAAAAAAATAAAGAATTGTATTGATTACCTTCGTTCGAAAATCAAAATAACAATAAATATGAATAAAGATGAATGTGAGTAATTGTAGGACTCATTTGGTAAACTTTTTAAAATTACAACATTAGAATTGAGAGTTGCTTAAAATAGTATAAAGTGTGAAAGTGCCCTAATCCCCCTTCCAAACAAAACGCATAGTTTCACTTAATTCAAAAAAAATATTCAAAAAATTTCACCCTAGTCTTATTAAAATGGTCTAACAAAATTGCTCGGGGCCTGGTTTTCGGCCCATTCACTTATTGGACTAGATAAAACTATTATATCAAAGTACATAATAGATTAGAATTTGATACTTTTATAAAATAATTTGGTAAATTCAACATTTTTAAAAACAAAAATATAGATATACACACAAAAAAAGAAATACATGCATTGTACTAAATGTTTTTAATAATTTAATTAGCTAGTCCGACCATATCAAATAAATATACTTCTTGCGTATATATTTTTTTTATAAATGATGTACGGATTGAGATCCTCTTTATTTTCCCTCTCCATTTTCTCTTTCCATTACAATAATTTTAGGAGTATAAATATAATAATGTAACATTGGGTGGAGTACAAATAACTTTTATATATCCCAAAATCATAATAAAAAGGCTCTCCATTTTTCATGAGCAATAAAGAGAATCTTCGATATACTACATGCATGTTCGAGCACTACATACCCAAATATATGGCGTTTGGAGAAACCATGTTTTAAACCAACCAGGCAGCACCCTCCAAAGTAAAAAAAAAAAAAAAAAAAAAGTTGAGATTATGGCACCATTGTCCGTAATGAGGAATATTAATCATTTTGTGGATATATCTAAGCTCAACCTTTTTTGGTGGGGACAATATAGCTGCACAAGAAAAGTCATGGGGGAAAGAGAAAGGAGTATAAAAGAAGTTTAAGAAATTAATTATCCTAAAATTAGGACGTAGGAGGACAATGATGTGAATTATGTTCTTAGTTTCTTACTGCCTTCCATAAACAACTATGATAATTGAAGCAACTGCAAGAAATAAGAAAAACAGGGTCTTCTTTCGGTGCTTTTTACATGTGTACACAAGCTTTTCGCAATGTCTGATTAATGATTATCTAACTAGTTAAGAACCGGGATTTGAGGGATTGTGTTTTCAAAGTTCAATCGCTATCTATATTCCATGCACGCATGCGATATTATTAAAAGACATAGTGAATTGGATTTTTTTTTTTTACTTGTTAATTTCATTTGATAGGTGAGAACTTAATCCATTGCGATACTGTGATACATCTAAGTGGAAATTCCTCCTACAATGTTTTTTTTTCCAATAAAATTTAGGAATATAAAGACTATTTAAGTGGAAAAAAAATACATAGAAGAATGCCCTAGTTCATAGGATAAGATCTCTAGATGCTTTGCACTTCCCTAACCAAACATTTTAATTATGTAATAATTTATAATTGAATGATAGTACAAAATTTTTTTACGCTGACAATGAACACCAACAAAATCCTAAGCAAATGTCAGTGTTTTATAAAACCTGGCTCAGACCGAGCGATTTGACCGGCTAGACTGAAAACTGATCACATAACCGCTACGAACCATAGTTTGGATCGAAAATGTATGTGATCCGATGAAAACCAGTTTGACACAACGGGTTTAGTGGTTGAACCGGTGACTCGTTCAGTTCCACCGGTTGTCGATCCGGTGACTCAGTCGGTTCCACCAACGGTTGAACCGACAATCATCTTAGTTTTCTTATTTTTTATTTTTTTATTTATTCTTTTTGTACAAATTTGTATCTTCTTTATACAATTGTAAATGAAGTTATATATTAGATATATGAAATTATAAAAAATTATTAATTTTGTTAAGTGATTATTTATTCTCTTAAATGGCTAACAATTATAAATAATATTTTATATTAGAACCATGAAGTTAAAAATAAACTTGTGAATGTCTGTTGAAGTATGATATGAATTTTTAAATTTTTTGAACTTTTTAACTATAAAAGTTTTATGAGAAATGTTAGCAACATATTCTCTAACATTCTATTTTCAACAAACTCTCTCTTATTTATTGAAATTCATTTTGGTCCTATATAATTCAAGTGGGGCCCACATAAATTAGTGGGATCCATTTGAATTTTAACCAATAGAAGAGTATGTTAGAAAAAGAGTGTTAGAGAGTGTGTTGATAGCACTTCTCAGTTTTTATATCACGATATTTTTGGATTTTTTTAACATATACTGATTCAAGCGGTTTAACCAATGATTTACTGATTCTATCAGTGACCTATTAACCCAGTACCTGAGTATCCTGACCGAATTGATGACCAATCCGAGTCTGATAACATTGGTAAATATTAGTTAACGGGTGAAAATATAAATAGATACATAGGAAGAAAAATTTTCTTTTAAAGTAAATTTATTTTTAAAGTCAGTAAATAAGGATGTATTTAGTTGTAACTTAACTTAAAATGTATCACAAATATTAACCCAGTACCTGAGTATCCTGACCTATTTTTTTTTTACATACAAGTGGTGACTTTCATTTGTGCCTTTTTATTTCAAAAAAAGAAGAAGTTGCAAGTAGTTTTATTTAAAAAAGAAAAAGAAAAATGGAAGTCATCAATGGTATCCACGACTTCCCATTTTAAAAAAATAGAAGTCTTTGTTGGTAATTGCGACTTTTATTTTTTCAATTTTCTGAAAAAGTTAATTGTCATTCACGACTGGGACAGTTTGGTAATTATCTTTCGGTTTGTACCATTAGAGTAAAATTGTTCCCATATTATACTATTTTGGTAAATACGCCACTCGATGTTGATAAAACTATCAGCCTATTTGGTAAGACACTTCAACGAGTTTATAGCGGATAGCTTATAGCGGATAAAAAAGTAGTCTCGTTTGATAAGCGCATATGTCAAGAGCTTATAGCGTTTTTTCACGAGCTTATAGCGTTTTTTCCATACGCTACTTGAAGTAGCGTTTGAGCTTATAGTTTATAGCGTTTCATTTTTCTTTCCACTTTTATCCTTATTACCTTCATTTAATTCTACCTTTATTCTCTTCTCTCTTTTATGTAAAATCATTAATGAAGATATCCTTTTATGTCATTTTATATTTTTCAGCTAGTTCAACCGCTAGTTTTACCAAACACTTTCATAGAAAATAAGCTAGCTTATCCGCTATCCTCTATCAGCTACCTCATCCGCTATCCGCTATAAGCTATCCGCTATCAGTTAGCTTATCCACTAATAGTTAATTTTATCCAGCAGGCTCTATGTAAGATTTCGGTAGAAAATATTTTGTGCATGCATCAAAACTCTCCAAGTAAAGAATAAAAAAAGATAACTTTAAGATTGTTAAATGTATTAAACCAACATGCATTAAATCCATATCCCAACCAAAATGCCTAACTCTATAAATTGAACCCAAAAAATGTTTACCAAAAACAAAAATATAACCTTTATAATTGTGTCAATTTAAGCAAAAAAATAAATTCAATTTATTTGCCATTGCAGGACAACAGTCATTTTTATGTTTATTTTGAGAGGACCCGTGGCAATTTGCAAGTAACTTGTGGGCAAACAAATCTAATGTTCTATTACTTTGTGTGTTATACTGGTCTTTTTTATCTATAAGAAAAAATAGATTTGTTAGTTTATATTTCGTTTTCTACCCATTTTGTACGTTGAATGATCTGAATTGGAACGTTTTGTGGTTAAATCAATATAAGGGCCAATGGAGAAGAAAGAAATATCAATATCATTTACTCAATACATGGTCTAGAGGCAATGGCTAATTGTTTGGTTTCAAACCAATAAGAAGAAGAAAAGAGATGCCGCAGCCGTGGAAGAAAGGGACAACATGTGTTGAATTTTCAAGCCATCTTCTACATTAGTTTTTAATTAATAGTCCTCCATTTAATATATATATCATATTTGATTAAATCATATAATATAATTTAAGAAAAACAATAAATGAAGATAAAATAGTGATAATTTTATTAAATTAATTTTATTAATCATTTATGTATTAACTATTATCATAAATGTAAAGTAAAATATTTAAGGATACAATTGATAGAAAATATTTAATATTACATTAAAAATAAAAAATAACATATATTTTGGGACAAATTTTTTTTTTATTAATATGACATTTATATTTAGACTGACTGAGTACTGCACACTAATTCACCAACAAAGTCATATAAGTGAGTTTCTTAAACATATAGTCACAAATTTGATTGTTATCATATGAATGAAAAAAACTTTTTATATGTTTAGAAAGAGATTAATTATGTTAGTATACCTAAAAAATCAATGTATACTAATTCAAATTATATTTTACCATTTCTTGGTCAACAGCAAGCACCAAGATAGACTTCAATGCCGTCATCTTCTTTGTGATTGCAAAGTCCAAAGTCTCAAGTCCATTGTGGAGGTTTCTCCTACTTTCTTAGCGTCTTCTTCCCCACGATTTCCTCCTCTTTTTTACTTCCAACCTTCTCAACTCTCATTCAATAACCAAACCCCAGCTTCTTCCTCTTCTCTTTGCATTGCACCCTTTAAACCTTTCTTCTCAATCATCACTTCCCTGCTCATTTGCCTGCTCCAACATCACCTAACCTTCCTGGGTTTTCTTTCTTTTCTTCAAAGTTCTAAAATTTAGACTGAAATTGCATCTGGGTTTTTCTCTTTTTCTGATTTTTTTTCCCCATCTAGGCTTTCTTTCTGCAAAATTAAGGAACTTTGCTTCTGGGTTTTGATCATTTTGTGAAAAGTTCTGAACTTGAGTGTGTGTGTTTGTTTAAAGTTGCAGCTGAAAGCTTTGTCTTTTAACTAACACCATGGTTGACTCTTCAATATCAAGTGACAACCTGGGTGAGTCTCCAGCAGTTGAGTTAACTGGCAAGATCATGGTGGTAGCTATAATAATCTTATTCCTAGTAGTTGTATTTTGTCTGTTCCTCCATCTCTATTCCAAATGGTTCTGGTGGCGCATTGGAGAAACCACAACTCCACAATCACGGCGCCGCCGCCGCCGCTTTGTCTTTGCCCCTGGTCAAGAGCCACCTAATCATGGTGCTACCCGAAGAGGACTTGACCCTTTGGTGATTAGGTCCTTACCTGTATTGGTATTCCAATCTGAAGAGTTTAAGGATGGTTTGGAATGTGCAGTTTGTCTCTCTGAGGTTGTTCAAGGAGAAAAGGCTAGGCTTTTACCCAAATGCAATCATGGGTTTCATGTGGATTGTATTGATATGTGGTTCCAATCCCATTCTACATGCCCTCTTTGCAGGAACCCAGTTGCTCCTGAATCAAATGATGTACAAAATGCCTCAGAGAACATTGAATCATCAGAAGCAGAAAATTCAGCTGATATGAGTCCAACTTTTCCTACAAATGTGTTGATTTGGGGGAACCAGACCCAAGTAAGTTCTATTGGTGCTTCTTTGGAAGAGAGCAGTTCTCAGCCACCTTGCTCCTCATCTTCTTCAGTTACTACTACTACTACTACTACTACTACTACCACTACTCATGAAATGTTGGTGATTGATATACCAAGTGAGATCACTTCATCCTCTTTGTCACCATCTGCAAGCAGGTTTGCTGAGGATGACTTGAAATCGCCAATGACAACTAGACTGAGATCATTGAAGAGGCTTTTAAGCAGGGAGAAAAGGTTAAATCCTATTAGTCCCAGTTCTATAGATGTGGAACAAGCAGGGGAGGCAGCACAGAGCTAGAAATTTGTCAATGGTGTTCATTAATTTTTGTAGTACATATGATGCCTATGTTGAGGCAGCATCTTGTGATGGAAAATTGTAGAAAGAAGTCAAAGTATCTAATGTCTGAAAGAACACCATAGAGGTGTCTGATTTTACCGTTCTTTAAGAGGTCAGAGTTACTCTTGCTGAGTGAGCTCTCAAAGTTATGCTATTGCCCTTCTAAATTACTTGTGCAGATAATGGCTAAGGAGAATGATTGTATAAAATATAGGGTTCCTTGTAGTAGTAGTAGTAGTAGAGTAGAGTGAGCCACTTTCTTTTATTGAAGATGAATTTTATTTATTGTTACAATTCTTTTAATTTTGATATTTGTTTACAGTTAGCCTGATCCAATACCATTAGTTCATAGTGAAGTGAAAAAAGGATACAACATGGAATCGAATTTTCTTACCGCTGTTTGCCAGCATAATCTGAATATAGGTGCTTTGAAATTACCCAATGATTAAGGGCATGTTTGTTTTCCGTTGGTGCAGTTCCAGAAGGATGTTTGTTCAAAAGCAACGATTTGTTGCTTCTCATATAATGTGATTTAGGAATTTGTGTACCACTACTTCAACGTATATCCGAACACACTGTAAGTCATGTGCTGTTGAATGTTGTTATCAGTATATTCAAACTGTTTGTAAAGTTGGAGTTTATGGTTTTCCATTGCAAGTTGGGATGCATTATCAATAATGCAATTACTCGCACTAGACGCAGAGGCCACGTTGTTATTGGATTAATAACAAGATATGAAGAAAGCTGAGCTTCTAGTATCAAACTTACTAAAGCTAATTCTATGCTCCTAAATATGAACAGAATTTTGTTTTATTTTATTTAAAAAATTATGGTTAATCTTTCTTGGCATCAACAGGAAGCGGAGAAAGAGAGAGAGAAAATTATGAAAGGCTTTGTTATTGATTAGGTCATTGGCAATGTGATCTTCCTAGCTGAAAAATCTTCTGCAGAATATTCTTGTTTAATTTTAAAAACTTAATAAACAACTGCATTTCAGTATTAATATGGACTTGATTTGGCAGAAAGGATAATGTTTATGAGGTATTAGTCCACAAAAGTCTTGGCTCATTCTGTTAAATTTGGTTGCCGAGATAGTAGCAGTCAGCCAAAGACAACTTTGTTTTCTAAACCATGCAGTCTTTTTCAGACACCCCAACTCCCAAGCCCGCCAATTCTACTGAATGCTATTTTGGTCCCTCTAGTTGATTCCCCTTTCCAAGTCCAATTTTGAGGCTAAGGGTCGCAACCTAGATAGTAGTTCATACTGATGGGTGGTTCTTTAGGCAAGTTGATCCGACTTCCATTCTTGTTGCTGACTTTAGGGGTCTTAAAAGGATGGTTTTACATTAAGCCCATTCCTTGGCCAGGGATACCTTGACATGATTTCTATTTCAGCATTTGTAGGACTTATTACGTTTAGAAAATTAAAGATTGAACGCAAAAAAAAAAAAAAAAAATAGATGCTAACCTAGAATTACAGTAAGAAAGAAGTGAGATGCAAGAAGGAATGAGTGTAACAAGCAACTAAGAGGACCTATCCTCATTTCTCAACTTTTGTTTACCTAAAAAAATCAAACTGCGTTCAATGAAATCTATATTCAAAGTCAAAAACTCAAAATATAAATTGTTTCATCTCACAAAGGGCTGATCTATTACATTTTCCAGCAGATATTTTAAAAGGCCTTGTAATGAATAAGATACACACATATTCAAGTGACCACATATACCCGAGGGCTGTTTTGTTGGTGAAGAGACATATAGGGTATCTCACTCTCCTCTCTCTTTGTTGATTTGAACAGACTTGTGAGAGGCCCATATGCTGGACGCCGGTGCTTCACATCAGGACCTTGGATGCAGTTATATATTGGACCAGAAACATGACCCTGCCTTTTGCCAGAAACCTTTGCTTGAGAATTGTTGGTGGGATCCCCTCGAAGCTTGCTTTTCTTGTCACCTTTCCACCATGAAATCAGAGAACTTTTCCATGATTTCTTGTCCCTTTTCTCTTTCTCTGATACTGTTTTCCCAGATTCTTCTGGGTGCACTGATGAACTTATTAGTTTTGCTTCATATACATGGTCCAGTGTGTGTTTGGACGGAATATTTCAAAATTTCTAAGAATTTGAAATACAAGATAATTGAATTGCTTCATTAAATTCCTTTCATTTTCAAAATACTTTGTTTGGATAGAACAATTCAAGTACTTTGTATTTCAAATTCTTTGTTTAGATTAAACAATTTAATTAGCTTCAATTATAAAATATCATTTTTGATTATTATTTAAAAAATTGGGATTTCAATGTGACAAATAAATAAACATGAGCTGTTTCCCTTTGTATAAAAAAATGACAAATAAACATTAGCCAATTTTTAAATAATAAAAATTTAAAAATAATGTAAAAAAAATTGATAAATAAGAAAGACTTTTGTCCTCATTTTAATATTTTCACTCTCACCTCCTAATTTATTAATATTATGCAATGAATCCCGATAACTCGTTCTAAACACTAGTTCCCATGCATTTCCAACACACACTCGAGTTCCCAAACATTTCCCACACAGAGTACAACAAGATGCCTTGAGATCAATTAACCTTTTTTTTCTTATCATGTCACATTGTTCTAGCATCCACCATAGAAAAACTTCGTAATTGGGAGAATGAGACCAAAAGGCTGGCCACTTTTTATGAATAATTAAAGTCCTTCCTAAATATAATCATACCAAAAAAATTCATCAACCTCTAGTCAGCTCACTGCATACAACATTTCAATAAAATAATACAAAACTTTTTAGACTCCGTCATATCAGAAGCCATAACTAATACAGTTGTGTTATTTGTAGAATAAATTGGGACAACAATTCGTCAATGATTAATGCAGTTCAAAATAATAGTTAATGATATGTTGAACTTGATTAATGAAAACACATGTGATAAATGGATAACTCACTAACCATCCACCAAACTGCATTAACCATTAATGAGTATATCAGTGGATGATTAATACAGTTCAATTGATGGTTAATGAGTTACCTATTTATTACATGTGTACCCATTAACCAAGTTCAACATATCATTAACCACAAATTTGAACGGCATTAACCATTGTCGAATTGTTGTCCCAAAAGTTATTCTATTTTGTTGTACAAATAACATTTCTGTAACTAAAACATACACCAAATCTACCTAATATGCACACGAGAGGTGAGAACAAAGAGAACAAAACAGTAGTTTTTTGGCATAAATAAGGAATATTGCCATGTTTCCATTCAATTGATTCTCAGATGTTAATTTCATCATACAGAAAAGAAGTGGCCTATCAGATGGGTCATACCTTGTAAACAGGTACAATTCCAAGGAGGTAAAAGCACTTTCTCATCACAGTTGCCGTTGCTTCACACAGCAAGAGCCTACTAGTTTCCTCAGATGACCCGACAACCTGCCCAGGGCAAGAAGTTGAATTAGATGGCTAGAATCTAAACATTATTCTTTCCCTGCATCTTATTGAGGACTCTAGATTGTATATGACACCCCACCGGAAGTAATATTTGAGAAAATTTTATGGATAAAGGAGAGAATTCAGCTGATAACTCACCAACAGGTACTTAATAATAATAATAGTGACTACAATGATATAGAGTATCCTATCTTTAACATGTATCACTGTAAATACAATAAATCTTCTACATGGCAGCTTTATGCATGACTCAACATTACGATCAGGAAGGGCATAGAAACTTAAATATATAGCATAAGTTGATGGCAATTTGAATAAAACTTTTCGTAAAGATATCTGACAAATTATAGAGGTATTCACACAACACACTGGGCAATAAATTGGTGCAAGCCTCCTTAACAACCTGAAAAGTAAAACGGTACAAAAACCTATATGAGTGCTTTTGGATTATTTATTAATATGCAGGAATGGCCAGACATTTAGAGTCATGATCTCATCTAGAAGTCTCAGTTGAAGAAATGGAGCCCCAGTAACAAAGTTATAAATATTACAAGATAGTATAGTATGGAAAGGTCTAAAGCTCAAGAACAGTATATACCATTCAGTTGTCCTACCTCAGAAAATAAGGAATATTGCCACGTTTCCATTCAATTGATTCTCAAATGTTAATTTCATCATACAGAAAAGTGGCCCTCATAAAAAAAAGCTCTGTAGTGGGATTCTGTTTCCACTGCAAACATGTTTCACTAACATCTCACCAATAGGAAATTGTATCAAAGCACAGCATGTGAAGGGCAAACAAGCAAGGCACTCAAGAAAAGAATCTATGAAAATAACGAATCAATTCAGGGGAGATAAAACTGGAAGTCAAAACTAGGAGTAAATAGCTATAATAGCATAGCCTATTATTTAACTTGATTATTGCAGGTAACTTAAACTAGATTAACAAGTTTAAAATTGTTGAATAGTTGTTAAACCATCAATTAACTGTATTACATCATCCAAAAGTTAAAAAAGCAAAGATTTAACAAAGAAGAAAAACAACAACAACAACAAACCAGAAAACAAGCTCTTCATATAATTTAGTATTGATTACTAATTCTCTTCATGCATTTTACTAAACCCAGACAAGCTCTTTTCTCTTCCAAAGCCCTATTATCAAAGAATAAACATTTTAAATGGAATGAAGAGAATCAAAATTAAAACACATCAGTTTGAACATAGTATTAAAACAAGCAAATAGTCAAGCTACCTAGCAGAGAATGACATGATTGGAATTTTTTTGGCTAATTTCACAGAAAATGAACCTAGATGCTTTCATCCTCAAGTGATAAATCTTGCCAACAGCCCTCTTGTAAATAGTTGTTTGCTTCTCATCTAACAGCTTAAGCTACAAGTGATGGAAAAATCACTCTTTAACAATTCATAATAAGCTGCATCAAACAAATAAATCTATTAAAACAATTACCCTACCTTGCCCTCTCCAGTGCTTGTCACTATATCAATTGCGTAAACCTCATTCTCCTCAAACTCAGCATCATCAACCCTTGTCTCAGGATTAGATGCACTAAGCATGACCTGATTCTCATCAATAACAAACTGCTTCATTTGGTGGCTAATACCCTTCACAAGTTTACAATCATAGGCAGCAGCAACTTTTTGAATAGCATCAGTTGCATCCTTATTCTCTCGGGAAAATAAAAATTGGTCAAAATATTATGAACTGCTATGGAGATTAAAAATGGGATCATTTATAGGTATTAGTCCCAATAGTGTGTTCCTTACAATAAACAAAGAAGCTTGCAATATATAAATCAGCAGTCATGTTAGGACCGTAAATAAGGTTATGGGCCCAATTATTCAGAGTGCACATCAGCAACACTACAGAAGATAGAGGTGGCAGAGAGAGAGAAGGGTGAGCAAATTGTGTGAGGGGGTTTCTGTTATATGGGGATCATGTAGGGAGAAAGAGAGTATCTTGGAAAATCATATTTGGTTTTGTATGGGCAGAGAGCTTTGCTCTTTGTCGGAGCTTTGCTCTGTGGCAGTAGGAGTTTTCTCTACTGTAATTTTCTCTTTTCCAGCAATACTACTACTATATCTCAGATTTCTACTATTTCATTTCTCGCTTCTAATCCGGGTTCCTATCAAGTCATGAAACAATTTACAGCCAATTTCATAAAAAAAGTAAACCATCAAACCATTTCTTCCTCTTTCCTATCTATATATTTCGAATATTTTATTATGTTGCCTACACTACAGAAGTGTACCGACTACAGAAATCAGCACAACCATGAATTATTTTCAGCCAATTCTAGTTTAGGCAACAGGGAAAGAAGGAAACCAATAATGCTCGTAGTACCAAGAATCCGCAAGAAAATAATAAGAGCAAGCAAAGTTGAACAGAAAAACATGATCCATTTCATTCAATATAACTAAGCGGAAAGATAGATTGTCATAACAGATTAACAGCACATGAACAGTTTAGAAACAGAATACAAAAACAGTTTATTTCACCAACTGAAACATTGATTCCTCCGCATGGCGAAAGGGGGAGTTCTAACATTACTACATTATCTCCACCATCCGACCATTCATTTCAAGATAAAACAACCTAAGCCGCTGCCGCCATGATGGATACTGAAGGAGACACTGAACATGAAAAATAGATATCATTTAACAATGAGCTACTTAATGCCCTCTTTCAAATCCAATACGAGTTCTACCAGAACCTCCCTCATAACCATCCCGCATTGAAGATCCAGCACTTGCTCTCATAGTTCCTCCACCACCAACTTTTTCCATGGCCTTCTTACCCTTCTTAACCTCTGTCAAGAACTGATCCAGACCAAATGGATCAGCTTCTTCATTCTCAAACTCAACTGGCCTATCCCTTGGACCTGTCCTTTCAGAAGTCCCTGCAAAGCCTTTGTCAGGCTTAAAGCGTTCAGTATTCATAATCTTCTCTAGCTGCTCATCTGCACCTCCATAAGTCTCATTATCAATATCCTTCTTTGGCCTATACAGGGTTGAGAGTGTTGGCTGTGCAGTAAACAAGCCTTTGTCATACACATTATACTGATCATCAGTGGCGAACCCGGACGATATTCCTTTATCTTGGTTGAACAGCCTTTCATCATACATGACCTCTGTCCCTGCCTTAGTAGAAGCCAGACCAAGAGCAACTTTCTCACTTATATCACGATCCCTATCTCTTGTAATCTTGCTTTTCTTTCCCATTGCAGCATCCTTAGCCTCTAATCTTCTCTCCCTCTCCCTCTCCCTCCTTCGTTCCTCACGAATTTTCTCCCTTTGCAGCCGGTCCTCCCTTTCCTCCCTCGACTCCTTTGGAAAATTCTTCTCCCTTTCCCTCGGATGCTCATAATCAACTCTCATATCAGTGACATCATCCATGCTGCTCTTCTCAGAAGGCATGGAAACAGCAGCCGGAGGGGCCACGCCAGTTCTCTCCGAGCGTGCTTTCTGAGCCAAAGCCCTCAGCTCCTGTTCTTTCCTTTCCTTTTCCTTTAGAAGCATCTCCTTCTGAACCTTTGACCTCATTGCAACTGCTTCTCTAGCTTTCTGCTCAGCAACATACAAAGACTCTGAAAGCTTTGCAAAGTTATCATTGATCTGAACCTCCTGAAGGCCTCTCCCATCAGCTGCAAGACGCTTGTCAAGAGGGATTGTATAACCTTTTGGATTCTTCCAATTAGAAATACAAGGAGGTATCTTCCAATCTTGCTGATCTTTCACAGTAACAGGCCTAGGAGGGGAATGCATCACAGGCACAGGAGGGGAGCCAGAAGCCTTGGGAACACGCTTATGCTTGAACTTTGGAGGCTCAAGTGGATCAACTGGCATCTCAACCATCCTAATAACCCTCTCTTTCGCACCGGAATTGAAAGCTGCGGATTGCTGCGAAGGCTTGTACTTAATGTACTTTGTATCAGATGACTGTTTGGGAACATTTTTCGGCTGAGCCGCACTCAGTCTCACATTAACTATCTTCTCAAGTGCAGCTTTTGTTTCCTGCATAGTTTCTTCAATCTCATTTTCTAAATCCTCATCATCATCAACCACCTCACCTTCCTCGTCGTTCTTCAAAATCTTTGGTATGAGGTCTTTCTGTTGTGTGTACACAATTTTCTTAGCATTCTCATTCAGCCTCACAATTGCATCATAGGCAACCTTACCATGAGCATCAACTGTTACAGGGAGAATCTTGGAACCTGGTTTGGAGGACTTGTCCCTTCCCATGTCAAGTGGATACTGAGCTACATGGATCTCAGGAAAAGCACCACCATCACCAAAATCCTCAACCTTACGAGGAACGAAACCGGCACGCTTCAAATAAGGCGGCGCAGGCTTATGCTTAATAGCAGCAGTGGATTTTTCCTCCTCAGATGAGGTGAATCTCTGCTTGAACCATGGATCGTTGCTATGGTCGTAATAAGTGGTTGAAGATGATTTTGCTGGGGGAAGAAGCTCTTTCAAAGCCGACATAGTTCTGCAAACAGAATCCGCAAAGAAAATAATGAATGAAAAAGAGTAAGCAAAGTTGAACACAAAAAAGGAGTGTCTGAATAATCTTACCAAGAGAACGGGATTTTAGGGTTCAGCAAAAGAGAGAGAGAGAGAGAGAGAGAGAGAGAGAGCGAGCGCTCAAATGATCTTCGAACAAAATGCAAAAATCCACAATCGCAAACGAGAACACGGTCACAGCTCACCGCTTCATCATCTTCGATTCTTTGATGGGAGTTTCGTGGAACCAGTTGGTCAATTGTGGATTGGGGTTCGTCAATGGTGGCAACAATTGGGAGCTAGGGTTCCAGATACAGATTTGGTTCAATTAGATTAGATGGGCTGCTAAGCTTCTTTTTATTTGGTGCATATGTTTTTTTTTGGTGCGGAGATGGGCTGCTAAGCTAAGCGTTCAACCTATTAGCCGATGAATATAATAATTATTATTAAGATAATTATAAAGATACGTGCAAGTGTTAAGATAAGCATTAAGCATTCAACCAACTATAAATATTAGTCGATGAATATATATTTTTTTTGTTATAGAAAGTTTGGGTGGGTTAGGTCCCAAGACTCACCATAGCCGGGACAGGCTTCATGCATCCAAAGAACGCTTATAGAAATACTTACAGATCATCCATCAATGAGATCCTTACATCCGCAACGGGATTCGAACTCACGTCCTTGTGGGATATAAATCGTATTCTTATCAACTGGACCAACCTTCGTTGGCTTGGTCAATGAGTATTATAATTAAGATATGAGCAAACGTTTAGTAATTAACTATGAATACTTTTTAGGATTTAATTTATATGTATTGTCAGTATAAACATTTTTTATACTGTCAATCAATTATAAATTGTTACTTCATTAACATTGTTTGATTCTTATTATAACAACCTTGAAAGTCACACATAAGATGATTTGTAAGCAAAGCCTTTCTAAAGTAAAGTACAAGCCTCACCGATGGAATAGAGAAGATTCACAAGATCGTCTCAAAAATAGCTCGTTTATTCAATAAGTTTTTTTTGAAATGAGCTAAAAATATCTTATTTTCATAAGCTTATCTAATAAACTTATTAAAAAAAGTTAAAAAGAACTTATAAAAAGATCATAAATTACTTTCATAAGCTATTTGCATAAGTTTATTCTCGTAAGTCCAAATAAGCTCTTTCAAACTCATCCTTAATCGAACGTGATTGATTCTTCACAATTTCTCTCCTCCTCGATAAGCATTTAACATCCTATACAATATTCAAACATTTTTTTTTTTATTTTTTTTATCGATTTTCAACCTACTAATTAATAGTTATTACTATTAAGTGTTTGTTTAGATTAGTTGCAAAAAAATGATTATTTCAATAATCGATTATATGCATACTCAATTATTGTTATAATCGATTATATATATAATAAATTGTTGTTATCGTCGATTATAATAGAATCAATTTTATGTTTAAATGTCTTTGTTGAAAAACGATTTTAACATAATCTATTTCGTTTGGGTTGTGTAAAAAAACCACTTTTATATAGTAAATTACAAAAAAAAAAGTATTAAGTTATTTGTATCATTTAACAATATTTATTTGATAATTAGTTTTGCAAGCGTGAAATGACAAAAATGTCATTAGTTTCAAAATAATCTAACAACTTTTTAAATAAACTTTAAACTTCTATTTTTTCTAAAAATCGTTTTTCTCTCATAAAAATAGTTGTTTTATATTTTAATCACGTTTGTCAAACATATCAAATTAAACTAAAAACAAATTTTTTTTCAAAATAAAAATTGTTTATTACGGATTTAATCTTTCCCAAAGGTACTTATGATTTTTAATGATTTACCATATTATTTACTTATGTCCATTTAGTTATCTTCGTTTCAGGATAAAAATTCCTAATTAATTATTATCACATCTTATTCAAATTATTATCTTTAAAAAATTAATTCAAATACTAATTATTATTACTTTTTTTGTTTAAACCAGGATATCCCGCGCATAATAACAGAGACTAATCCCGAACTAGGGTCCATTTAAAGGGTTAATTTCTCTCAACAGATGTTTTTCCATACATACCGGCTAGAGATCGAATCTCTAACCACATGCTGAAGGGACTCGAGTCCCTGCCACAACATTTTGGTACTAATTATTATTGTTTGCCTATTATAATAAAGACATACGTTTGCGTTTGAATAAAATTGATACTTTTACGTTTGCGTTTTCCGTTGAAAAATTAATGAGACTCTTAAATTTCAACATCTACTCATTGAGAAAAGTGCTTTTGATTAGTATCACCAAAACAAACTTCATTTTGTCAAACACACTTTTGAGATAAAAGTATCCAAACATAAGTCACATTACAATAAAGTCACTTTTAACTAAACTTAAGTTTGCAAAATGAAATTGATTCAAACTTAAATTTGTAAACTTTAATCCAAACACACACGAGGATTGTCCTATACGTAACTCTTAGGGTCCGTTTGATTCGCTATAAAATGAAGGATAGCACAGCACAAAGCAATTTGTTTCATGTTTGATTTTAAAATTGATTGTGAGACTGCACAAAAACATGAGGTAAGGGACAACACAAAAACATGAAAAGTTGTTACCCACTTAATCAAGGGACAAAAAGTTGTCCCATGCATAATCCAAATAAAATCTCAAAACTACCCTTCCATTTCCCCTCTCACGCACGTATGCTTTCCACTAACATCAATTGTAATATGTTGTCTTCCCCACGTCTTCCCGCACCACTTCACATATATATATATATATATATATATATATTATCACAAAGGGTATTGCAATAAATTTAATATTACTTTGTTTGTCATGTCTATTGTCCACCAAACATCATACAAGATAAAAAGTAGATCAGTGACTTACAGGTTTGTCTTGTACTGTTCTGCTTGTCTTGTGCTTCAGTGTATATCAAATGCACCCTTAGTCACGATACAACACTCACATCTTCAGAATAATAAATTGAGGATTGTCCTTTAACAATCTAAACCATTGATTAATCAATTAAAAAAAATTAAATGATAAAAAAAATGAAAAAATCAATTACTAAAAACATGAGGAAATTTAATCCAACACAAATTTTTGGAGAACAATAGACTTTGCCAACACTTCCAATTAAAAAATCAACAGGTCCTCTATTATGTAATCCATCTTTGTTTTGTCAATATCTGAAACCTCGTCAGTCAAGGCAGAACCCGTAAAGCAGATAATGGTTCTTGTCTCCCTATCTCCAACCTCGATGTCAATGACCCACCGAAGTACGTGGTTAACACTGAATTCCAGTGCGAGGCATTACACATTGACATGTTTGACATTAGTAATTTTGAGAGGTTGATACAAACAATGAAATGCTAAAAGATCTAAAGTTGAAACAAGCAATTTTGCAACCTGACAATTTTAAAATACTCAGAAGGAACAATGTATGTAGCTGTCCAAAGAAAATGACAATAACTATAACCAAAAACATGTATTGCATTCTGTTTTTCATTACTTATATTTCTAGCATTAGCAGCTAAAATATTTAGTCTTAATCACACTTGTAATATCGGTATGCAAATCAACACTACCAAAATGCAAACCTCAAACAAGTTTCAAAGGAACACATCACAGGATCCAAGCATGCAACTTCTTACCACTTTATTGTCAAGAAGCTGACAGTGTAGACAGGAGGAATAAATCTGCCCAAAGATCACATAATGCAGCCTCTATGTCCGTCAAATCCTCATACAAATCCTGATAGGCATGACCAAACCAAAGCAGAACATATAGAACCAGTCCCAAAACATTTTATGGACCCTTACACCCATAATGATATTCTTTTCCTATCATCACAGCTGGAGCAGAGGCAATGCCATTACCACCTCAAAGATGGAGAAGAGTAATAACATCATCCAAGTTGGAAATAATTGCTTTTTGTTTCTTTTAACATCTTTCAACCCATCTACTATTTTCATGTCTTTTGCAGAATCTAAAACCTTTTCCAAAACTGGCCTCGTATTTTCATCATTGGTTTCCAAAACCCGCTCAGAAGCAAGTTGTTGTTGCTTGTACTTTTCCACATACTCGGGGAACAGTTTCCTAAATGTTGCACTGTGCAGAAAATTATAAAATCCTATAAGAATTAATAGTGAAATACCAACTGCTGAGATGTCAACATCTATCATGAATACTCTAATAGCTGGTGCAATTACTTACTTCTTACAATTGAAAGCAAGGGAAGATTTTGGTAGACGCTGCTTCTCAGCAGTAGTGGTGTTCACACTGCCAGTGGTTGGACTATTGTCCATCTGCAAAAGAGTAAGTCCATAAGGCATCAAATACCAAAAAATTTCAGGAAAGTACCACATACACATGAAGTATCAACGATATACACCTAAAATTGAAGAAGCTACAACAATACTCCCCATGAACGAAAGAAGGCCTGTAAGTATGCTGCATTGATATTCCATAAATTGGAATCAATACAGAACCATAAAGTAATAATCTACATCAACTGTTTCTCTCAGATGCCAATTACTTATGCAAAAGCATATAACCACATTTTGAAAGTAAAAGCACAAACATAAAACAAATAAGATTAATGCACATAAAGGAACTTCATAACATGAATCAATCTGACCTTGATACAGACCACATAGGATTCCGACGTTCTGGATGAACTGCAAAAGCAGCAAAACCCACAAAAATATTAAATTGTAATAAAATGGGTTACTCATGAATTATGATATTAATTGATTTGTGCTTAAGAAGATAACAGAACCTACAATCACTCATAGACAAGCAGATTTTTTCTATGTCATGAACCGCCCATTAGGTGTAACCATGCTATATGACAGAAAAGCATACACTTAGCCAGATATTGATTCACAATATAATTAAAATTAAAACTGAAAAAGAAACTGCATAAAGAAGGATCACATGATTCCAGGAGGTTTATATGGATATTCAGGAGGAAAATTAATCTTTCCATAGTAATATCCTCCTAAAAATAGATTAAAAAATGTAAACACTGTAGAAATTGATATACGAATTCATAAATTGGGATATTTCATAAAGACAAAGCACAATAGGACTAAAAATGTGAAATGTCAATAATCAAAGATCACAATTTGCTAAATTAATAAACCTGCGAAAGGTGTTCCTTCGCTTCCCTCCAACACATAATTTGAGATATTAACAACGAATAAGATTAGTATCAAGTATCAACTACCCCCTAACAAACAGATAAGTAACTAACAGCACAATATCAGAGCACGAAACATATCAACTGACTAAAAGTCTATTCTTAAAAAACTAGGAAGGACCATCCAGCTATGGAAGTAAATAAACTCAGGAATATGATCTAGGTCTGAAATAAGAGTAGGCAGTTTCCACAATCAGCAGACGAAAAGAATAAAAAGAATTCAAAGAGGTAATAGTAAAAAAACAAACTTACGCCAATCAAGAACATCATTTGGTGAAGGACGAGCCACAACATGTGAAACTGGCTCTTGCAAATTCAAAATTAAAAAGTTTAAGCACTATCAAGTTGGCATTATTTTTTAAAATAACATAATTTATTTATCTTTTTTTAAAATAAATAAATAGAGGAAAACTTCATGTCAACTGATTGACACAAGCCCAAGAAATCGACAACAGTAAATTACATAGGATACCCGTAGACTATGAGGAATGGAAAAACTAATCAGAAAACAGACAGACACGTGTAAACAGCAGAAATGCAAAACATAGAGGAAACACAGAACAAGCATAATAATTAATATGACTGTAATTCAACATGATAATTGAGCATAAAAAGGTGAATAAAGATAAACAGTGGAACACAATTTTAGAGAAAAGAAAGATTATGTACTTTACAAAGAGTCCTATATTCCTTCTGAAGGCGCTTAATGCATGATTTCTCTGTCATCCACCGAGCTCGGAACAGAATCAAGAACAAGGCCCTCCTATACTATAATTTGCTTCTTTAACTCTCAAAAGTAATTTTTGTTATCTACTAAGCAGTGGCTAACAACATATATTTATATCAATAAATAAATTGAAGAAAAAAAATAAAGAAAATCACAATGAGGAAGGAGCCACGGTTAATAGTAGAAAAGGCAAGCAATTTTTTTTCTTCCAGAAGATACAAAGATGGAGACATGTAGGCACACATACACAATGTAACTTACCAGCATACTATTTTTAAGACTTAAATAATGAGTCAACTCAAAGACACTGGGAACTCAATTACATGTATTAGGAATTCCAAGTGTGAGTGAGATGTGGATGAAGAAGTCCTACAATGGAAAGAATTTGACAAGTTGAAGGCTATATAAGTGGAGAAGACCCATAGACCTAGGTTATGTTTGTTTTTCAGTTGGAAACCTCCGTCCGGCCACCGCACAAAAATAATTGCTTTCACATTGAATGATAAATTTATTACAACTTTGTCATTGGAAATTGATTTTTACTTGTGCAAACGCAAATCCAAACACGCACTTAATGCTTTAAGGTTTTGGGTTAAGACGTGGTGTTAAGCTCACTTATGACTTAGCCTATGGAAGAAGATCTCCTAGTGGTTTGCGCTCTCCTAATCCTAACAACTGGCACATATAAATGTATAAATATCATAAGGTGTGTGTAATATGGGAGCTGGTGGAAATTGAGAAGGAGGATTAGCATCAAAACTTTATCTCCGAATATTTATTAAAGCACCTCTAAGTGTGTGTTTGGATCAGTTGTGAAATTTGATTATTTTAATAATCGATTATATGGATAATCGATTATTATTATAATCAATTATAATAGAATCAGTTTTATGTTTGGATGTGTTTGCTGACAAGCGATTATAAGATAATCCATTTCATTTGGATTGTGTAAAAAAATCACTTATATATAGTAAATTACTAAAGAAGGTATGAAGTTATTTGTATAATTTAATAATATTTGTTTGGTAGTTAGTTTTGTAGGGGTGAAATAAGAAGAATGTTATTGGTTTCAAAATAATCTAACAGCTTTTTAAATAAGCTTCAAACTTTTAGCTTCTCTAAAAACAGTTTTTTTCTTATAAAAACAGCTGTTTTGAAATTTAATCAGTTTACCCGAACATACCAGCTTCTACTGAAAAATAGCTTTTATCATGAAAAACAGCTTTTTGGGTAAGATTAATAATCTTACCCAAACACCCTCTAACTCTAACCAGTAACTAGAAGCATAACATAAGAGATACCCTTGAATTTTCCCTTTTTGCTTACATTTTACAACTTAAATTCTTTCTAAACATCACAACCTAATCCACACAAACGAAAGGGATTCCCTATTGTTATGGATGCATGATCAATTAACAAAAATGAAGCCCTACAAGGGATGAGAAATTACCGGAAAGGTGCAATTTTTGGAGAGATCCAACGAAGATCGGGTTCCAAATTGGTGCAATTGAAAGAGTGAAGAAGAGATTAGAGAAGGGGCTTTTGCCGTTTCGAAACGGATGTGAATGCCACTGGAAAAGTTCTAAAACGGTAGCGTTGAACTTGTTCGCCAGAGACACACATACAGACAAGACTCGTGAAAGAGAAGCTTACAGTTACGCCAATAATTCTTTCACGCATTTTTTTTTCTTTCTAAACTTTTAGTCATTTATCTTTATTTTAGGTTTCGATTTGGTCTCTCATTGTTTTTTTTTTTTGTTTCGAAATGGTCCATTATCTTACAAATGTTACACTATTTTGGTCATTACCGTCAAATTAACTCTAACGGTGTTAGATTTGCCGAAATCTGGATTGTCTCATCGGAATCTGATTTTTACAGAGAGAAACACAAGTTAACTCACTCTAATTCATATCCTTTCATCCAAATCACTAAAAATACCCCCAAATCCCTAAACCTAACGTCTATATCCCAAAACCATCTGCCATTGCGAAACTATCTTCCCACAAATTCAAAAATCCCTAACCAACTAAACCCTATGATTGCATTGAAAGTCTTCAATATAGGGATAAAGGGAATCTACAATTATTTTTAGGAAGAAGTATGAGTTGTAGTTTTGTTCTTATGGATCATATCTTTGCTTGAATTGTAGTTTGCATGATTTTGATTATGTCCGGTGCTAATGATTTGGTTGCCATGGTTGGGGTTAGGGTTTTGTTTGGGAATTTGTTGTTTTGAATGTGTTGAAGGTAGATTTGGAGGGGAAGAAGGAATAAGGATGAAAGAAGGAAGAAAGAGGAAGTAGGAAGTAGGAAGGAAGAAGAGAAAGAAGTAGGGATGGCAATGGGTAGGGTACTATAGTACCCGTCCCCATACCCGCGTTTTAAAAAAATACTCTTATCCGGACCCGTACCCGCGTGGGTAGAAACTTAAGTACCTGTATCCTTACCCGCTGGGTACCTAAGTACCCATACCCGCACTCATAACCAGCACTTTAATTAATAATGAAAAATCAATAAATAAAAAAAAACATTATTAAAAATATATAACATGTGGAGAACATATATATAACAAGTTTGAAATATCATGGTACTCAATATATATAAAACAAGGCAAACCAGTCTAGTATGTTCTCACATTACACATCCACATCATGATATATCGTGAAATGCAAAAGTGATACCAAGCACCTCATATTTTTCAAAAACAGTAAGTAAATATTACAATGAACCTATGTAACAACAAATTCATAAAGGTAAGAAAAGGAAAATTAATATACCACAAAAAAGGAAAGTTTAATTGAGGAGATATGTAAAAGTGTGAACACCTATCAAGATAAGGAAAGTAATAACCAAACTTACATTTCAATTCTTTAATTTATATACTATAGTTATGTATTTATAATGCAAAATAATTATATATATATATATATATATATATATATATATATATATATGCGGGTGTGGGACGGGGTGGGTACTAGAGCACCCATACCCATTAAATTTTATGGGTAATTTCCCGCCCCCGTACCCATATCTATAAAGCGGATAATTACCCTACCCATTATGGGTGATTTTTGAGGATACCCACCGCGTAAAATACTTATTGTCATCCATTGAAAGACGAAGAGAGAGAAAGAGAAAATGAGAGAGACTTTTTGGTAGGTATACCCAGATTTCGGTGAGTTAACGCTGGAATCTAACACGGTTATGATGGCGTTGACCAACTTAGAACGATTTTAAAACTTAAAGGACCAAGTTAGAAAAAATAAATAAAAGAGAGACCAAATCGAAACTAAAATAAAGATAAGGGGCCAAAAATATAATTTAGACTATTTTTTATGCAAGGTCTATTTACGCCTTTTGGGACCCATTTGTTTTAATTATTGAGTGAAAAAAATTAATTTTTCTTAAAATATTCATATTTATGGATTTTTATCTAATTGTTTTAGCTTTTAACAATAATTAGAATCTGAAACAAACATGAAATATGATTATAATGAGAAATTATTTTCAGTAGCTTCTCATGAAAACTTGATGCGATAGATGATGGTAGTAAAAAAATTTTTTATAATAATAAACAAACACAAATTACCTTGTATTTTACTTAAAAATCTCTAAAAATATAATCACTAGATTATTTTGCATAAAAATCATTTTTTAATCTTATTCAAAATAGGATATTTTAATATCATCAATTATAATACAATATTTTTTATATTTCATTTACTACAAAATATTTTAATATTAGTCCTAGAAAGGTGAAATGTGAAAAATATGATTGGTATTGAAATAATTAAGTAGTTTTTTCAAATAATGTTTAAAGTTTTAGCTTTTCTTGAAACTTCATTTTTCATAAAAGTCGTGTTTTCATACTTTAATTAGGTTTCTGAAATATGTTACATTTCCGTTTTTTTTTTAAAAACTATTTTCATATGGAAATAACTTTTTCCAAACAAAAAGTTAAGTAAATTTATAAAGAAGAAAATTGTGTCTACTTGTTTTATATGACTATTTAACAAGCAAAAACATTTAAGAGGAGTATTCCTTTTACTTTCATTATTGAAAGACCATTTTAGTCCTTTCCTTTCCATAAATTTTACCTCAGCCATTGGAGGACATTCCACCTAATGTATTGGAAAAGGTTGATTTAAAGCGAGTTTGAATGTAAAGTGAGCAAGTAAATATGTACTTATAAATTTATAATTGATTAGTTAAAGTACATTGAGATCTTAATCCATTTTAATTGATAAAGAATGAATACACTCTTATTTTTTTATTTGACACTTAAATTCACTTTAAAGGAATTTTATTCCTGTATATTTGCTTTACAATGCTGAAGAAGTGAAGAACTACTGGCACTGTAAAAAACTTAGTATATGTTTGTTTCTATATTGAAAAAATCACATTTCACATTTTCACGGTAAAAGTGATAGTATTGTAAATATTTTAGTCCAAATTTTGAAAGCTACAAATTATAGCTTTCACGGCAGGTCCAGCGGATGTGATTTTGTCTGCTACCACCGCCCTTCCAAACATACTATTAGTGTGAGCACGTCAGTTTTTAGAATTTTTTATTGAGACAATGGGCAGGACCTCACTCATATCGGTCTGCCTGGTCATTACCCTCTTCTATCACTCCATATTTTATTTTCTCTTCACTTGGCTCGATATTCGGCCTTGGGCTTAAGGACAAAATAAGCCGATTTGATTGAGGCATTTACTTTTTCCATCTTCCCATCTGTTTTTTCCATCCCTCCCCCATTTTTTTAATTAAATCTTATAAATATTTTTAGGTATCTTCTTTGATACCCTTAATAATTTTGGGATAAAAATTACCTTACCCAACCAGAATGTATCACCTCAATTAAATGAGTCATGTTAGTGAGTCAAGTCATATCATTCTCATCATCTGATTGGGTCATCTAAAATGGATAAAGTTACCCTTGAGATACCGAAGAATTCACCATATTTTTATCCTTTTTCACCCCTATATGGAAACTATAATTTTCGTAATATATTAAGCATGATTCAAAATCCATTAAGCTAACAATGCCTCAAACTCCACATGAGCGTCACAAAACACACTTTCAAAATTGAAGAAAAGTATGACCCGTTTGTTTTGTTTTCATTTTCCTGTTTTCAAAAATAATTGCAAAACTATCATATTATTTTCATTTTATTTCTTATTTTCAAAGATTTATCCAGGAAATAGTGAAAATAATATTATGTTGTTTTCATTGTTTCCTGTACAAATTTTTAAAAACAAGAAATAAAGTGAAAATTAGGTGGTAGTTATGCAATTATTTGTGAAAACAGAAAATGCAAACAAGAAGGGGCCTAATAATTTCAAGAGTTTAATTGTTATGCTGTCAACCAAACAGAAATCATGATATGAGTGATTTTTAAGATAGTTAGGATAAGAGTCAAACATTTTAAATGATGTGACAAGTTATGATTGATTGACAGTGTAAAGAATCTTTACTCTTTACACCGACAGTACATATCAATTAAATCCTAATTTCAAACAATGGATGAAGCAATGCTGGAGTGAGTAAATATTCTCATGGACATGGTCGAGAGCTCTCATAAACGGTCACTCAAACTTAAGATGAAGAAAAACATCGTATATATTAACCGATGAAAATAAAAAGGTGCCATCTCCGGTATCCCCAATAATTTTGGGGTAAAAGTTACCCTCTTCAATCAGAATGTGTCACCTCAATTAAATGGGTTATGTTAGTCAGTCAAGTCAAATGATTCTTACCATTTGATTTGACCACCTAGGCAGGGTAAAGTTACCCTTGGGGTACCGGAGAATTTACCAAATAAAAAATATAGGAAAGATATTCTTTCTTGAGTTTAATTATTATACATTGTCAGTATAAAAATTTTTATACTGTCAACTAATCAGAAATCATGGTATATATAAACATTTTAACTGATGTGATAAATTATGATTAGTTGACAGTATAAAAAACCTTTACATTATCAGTGCATACCAATTTGATCATTCTTTCTTCTTTTATTCTCTTGTTTCCCTTCATATAAATAAGGCAAAAGCACGAAACCTTAACCCACCAACTTCAAGGATCCAGGTATGAGCAGTTCAACATCCACCTCAGCCATTGTTTACTTTTCTATGTTAATGGGTCCAGCAGATCCCTGATGTCATCGTCTAACTATTTTGCAATATCAACAACAGTTTTATCTTCTGCTAGAAAGTTAAAAGATATTGTAATATCACGTGGCTGTTCACATGAGCTTTCTGAAGTTTCTGTCTCGATTTTCACCAAATCCGAAGGCCAGACAATACAAACAAGATGCAGCAGTCAAAAGTTGAGCACATGATCCCACATGAACCCAATGGCATCAGATCCCAATTTTTTATAGCCATTTGACAGAGTAATAAAGAATGAATCACACTAATACAATTCAGAATTCACCCTCATAACTTATCATTAGCTTGAACACTTGATTTACAATGCAATAGTATCACAACCATAATAAGAACTAAGATCCTCCACTACCATGAAGGGCTGGTCCATAGCACTGGCTGCTCTTGCTCTTACACTGTCACTGTTACTATCAACCTGGTCTACTAGGGCGAAAGCTGAGGTTCACCAGTCCACGGAAGTGCACTCTTTGCCATTAACCAAGACTTCATCTTCCCATCAACCTCTAAAAGATTTGCACGCACATAGGAAGCATCCTTCTGACCAGGTGGATTCGTGTTTCCGAAGGATACCTCCAAGCAATTCCAATCCCACACAAAACAAGTAACTCTTACTATTAACAGTTTCAAGCCTTTCCATTATATGCAGCTACCCTACGATTGACAGAAACACTATATTTCTATGGCAGGTTCAATCCTCCAACAGATGGTTGAAAGGCAGACCAAACAATACAGCAACTTCAAAACTACCCGTTTTTTTTCTTATCTTCTTATTTCTTTCATTTCGTTTTAATAGACCCTTCTGAACAAACAGAAACTGTTAGTGTACACTGGTGTTTCACCTTCCACCTGTCAATTGCAAATGATTATATTTACGGCAATTTACTTTGTATTTTACAGTTTTGCTAGCTTGGTTGAGTTCTCTGATATTCTTAAAATATATATCTGTTGTCTAAAAAAGGGAATGATCTCAAGATTTGTAGCAAAGTCACACATATCAAGCAGAAAACAAATAGTATAATGGGGTGAGGGGGAACAAGGGGAGGAAGAGATTCATTGGGGAGAAAACTTTCATATTTTGCAGTAACTACTTTTCTCACTGAAAGTGATTTGCTCTTTCTAGTTAACTAGTTAAATAGTCTATGCGACATGGTAAATGAAACAAAATTACAAGAGGAAATCCTTCTGACCATGCTTAATGCCATCCTTTTCTTAAAAATTGAACAAAATTGTCTTCCTCTACTCATCTATGCTTTCAATTTCTTCAGAGAAGCTTTAGACATGTCACCATCTCTTTGCCGTTTCTTCAAAGTCTTCGCATTATCATACCCACTTTCAATCTTTACCTTGTTAGACCTTTTCTTTTTCCTGCTAGAGTTATCACCCTCGGCACCAATTTGAGCGTTATTCTTATGTTTCTCCTTTGCTTTGTTCGAGTTTCTCTTCAAGCCATGCATGCTCAGAAACGGTGCAGCAGAAGCTAGGGATTGATCAATCTCTTTTCTCACTTCCTTTACATTTTTTGGATTTAATTTATTATTTGAAGTGTTAGCAAGAAAGCCATCATTTTTTGTTGACTTTGTATCACTGGAGCCAAACGTAGCACAAAAATCTTTATAAGTAGATTCTTTGGATGCTTGTTTTGACCTCCAATGATCTGGACTGGCTGCAAATCTGTTGTAATAAAGCATAGGCATATATCATGGAGATTAACTTCAATAAACTCAAATCTAAAAGCAAACAACATTCAGGACTACAACATTCAATCAGATGTCAAACTCTAATTCATGAGCTTTGAGGTGTGAACAGAAAAAGGTTGTGTCTGTATGATGTTTTCGTTTCTATGAAATTTGATTTATGAACTCTTTATAGAGACCAAGGGGTTAAAAAATACTTTGTCAATAAAAGTAATAAATCTGGACATTCCCCAATACAGTAAATAGCACCAGCATACCCGTCAACATCTAGTTTCCTTAATAGGTAATAGCCCTGCTTTGTCTTGGAAAGCTCACTTTGCACAGCCAACAACTCAGACACTATAGCCTCTCTCAGTGACAGATTACAGGCAGTGAAGCACTTTTCGATGGCAAAAGCACCAGATGAGTGGAGTGCAGCCTCTCCAAAATGGCTTTGTAGTCTACAAAATGTTACAAAAGACAAAAAAAGGAAAAAGATAAGACAGTGAATAACGCAATGATTGTGAAATCTATTACATACAAATTTTAATATTTCAACTTGAAGTCTAGAAAAAGATTGCTAAAAACGATAGGGGAAAAAATACATACACACTCCAAAACTTAGACTTAGGCAACTAATCAACTTTCAATTTTGGAATTTAAACCCCTCTCAACTTTGGAAAGCATCTCAATAGCTATTTCTATCCATTTATTGTTAGTCAAAAGAAAGCATATCCAAAGGATGCTAAACCACAGGGAGTCAAACTGTAACTTTAAATAAAATAAATTAGGTTCCAACCAAAATAATTGCTCTCATGTGCATGTATCTAAAATACTGAACTTGAACATGAATCCCATAAAGTTATTAGACATAATGCTGAAAGGTTTTGGAGTTTGATATAGAAATAGAAAACATAATCTAAAAACCATGTTTACTGCATTTATCCCTTTAAGTCTTTAACATAAATAAGAATTTCCCAATGGATATATATACAAGAAATGTAGTTGAAAGACATACTTTTTAACCAATCTGCACTTATGTTTACCGGAAGCACCTGAACTTAGAAAAGCCTCAATAACATGTGATCCCCTTACATTTATCACTGCTTCAAGCACATGAGTTGCTTCCATGGATGTTATACTAGTGATATAAGGCTGTATATATTCCTGTGGAAATAAGCAGCACAACAGAATGCAGCAAATGAAGACAATTTTAATGCAGACATGAGATAAACCAATCTACATAGAAGTTCTACTTAAAGCAGTACTTGTTTAAATAATAAAACAAAGATTAGCAATTTATGTCATAGGTGTTTCTATCGACTCCCACAGTAAGTATAACACATCATAATAATATAAAAAGTTTACCACACTACCAAATATCTGAAAGTGCACCACTATCTCAGCTAAGAACAAACCACCTCTAAAAATTGGGAGACCCTTTGCCCCAACACCCCCCAAATATTAATCTTCCAAAATCCTACAAGGCTACAATGCCACTTGAAGGTCATCCTGATTTTCTTAATTTATGATAATGTATGACGTTTTTTCTTTAGAAACAACTAATTCCAGATCCGCAACTAAGGAATAAGTTTAACTGCAAAACTATAACCTACAAAAAAAATATGCTAAGCAGTGGCATCAAAAGAATCCAACAAAATGGAAAAGACAGACATTCTTCTTTTATAATAGTTTAAACAACAGGAATTATACTACTTCACTGACCAAGCACTGACCGTTCACATTCAGTGTAAAGAGTTGTTTTTACATTGTTCAGTGGGCGGACTCATGAGTCCAAATTTCTTGGGTGGTAGTTGGATCTGGCAGTCTTATATTATTAATATTTATACCTAGTCCTACATAAGCTTCAAGACCAGCATGCTTCTTCTTGCTTCCATCTCCAGGCCTCAGAAGGTTTGTAGGAAAAGAATTAGCCGACAACGCAAGACCTATCCTACATAGCAATGCCCTCCAACCCTTTTTTCAGGGTTGAAACTTGAAAGGTTTCCTGTCAAGTTGGGATTTGGGAATCCAATAGTTCCTATGGAATTATACTACTTCACTGACCAAGCACTGACCGTTCACATTCAGTGTAAAGAGTTGTTTTTACATTGTTCAGTGGGCGGACTCATGAGTCCAAATTTCTTGGGTGGTAGTTGGATCTGGCAGTCTTATATTATTAATATTTATACCTAGTCCTACATAAGCTTCAAGACCAGCATGCTTCTTCTTGCTTCCATCTCCAGGCCTCAGAAGGTTTGTAGGAAAAGAATTAGCCGACAACGCAAGACCTATCCTACATAGCAATGCCCTCCAACCCTTTTTTCAGGGTTGAAACTTGAAAGGTTTCCTGTCAAGTTGGGATTTGGGAATCCAATAGTTCCTATGGTTACATTTACACCTCGAGCATTTGCATCCCCTCCAACCCTTTTTTCAATTGAAACCAAAAAGAAAGCAGCCAAAGCATCCATATTCAATAAAGTTGCTTACACTTCTAAAGCGGAATATTGCCTGCAGAATCAGAGAACCCATGACATTCATTTTAGCACCACTTTGCCAGCTCCAATTTGACTTATCTTCACAAGTGAAATAGCTATCGAGAAATAGTAGTCGTGGAACAATCCATTTTGGAGACTCATCCGCCGAACACACTGTTTCAGCAAGGACTTGACAGCACTGCCACAAAGTAACAAAATGGCCATTAAATTTTGACAACGATGAGGAACAAAAATAAGAGAAAAATAACTTCAGTAAGTAATGCAAGTAATATCATTTACTTTTCAAGTTTGATGCAATCATTGTAGACTTGTACTTTGATGTTTTTAGAAGCAATAAATTAGTTTAGAATTTCAAACACACAAGTACTTGGGAATCCACTCATCACAGATACTGCAACTAAAGTGCAAACCTTGTGTTCATTAACGTGAAGTCTCTCAATGGCAGCAATAAGTGCAGCAACAACTCCTGGCCTTCCCATTTTGAAAAGATCCTCCATATTTGGTCCAAGTTCTTCCCAGATCAACTCCATCTACCAAACAATTAAAAAGCATAAAAGTTAAAGCTAACATGGGGGAAAAAAGATATCTGCAAAAGTGAAAATTATAACACAAATAGGCATTGTGAAAAGAATATGTTAGAGAGAAATGCAGTATATGCAATATCATGCAACTGATTCTGCATTAGATTAAATTAATGAGTGGTCATGCTTAACAAAAAGTGGAAAATGTTCAGGATCAAAAAGGAAAGTGAGTGTCAATGTCTTTAGACATAAAAGCGACTAGGCATAATACCAGATGTTGATTGCTTGCATGCGAAATCAATGCTTGAACAACAAAGTTCCCACGTTGATGAGATGATAACTCAAACAATGAATTCCTGAATACTTTTGTGAACAATTCATTGGACAAGACCTCAGGAGATACTTCCAAAACAACCTGCAAAAGATTTAGAAAATTTGCTTACCTCCGAAACTCTTTAGAAAAATATCAATGATGCCTCCATAAAGAAATGCACAAGCATAAAATTGTTAGGTATATAATGGCCCATGAAAACAGACATCATACAAGGTTGTAAAAGTATCACAAAACAACTTACAAGCATAAAAATCTAATGTTCAGACCACTGTCCACTAAGAGGTATTGTGATAGGAACCAGAATTGACAAACAAGTAGAAATTGTATTATTTACTGAAAAGATAGATGTATTAAAGAAGTACAACCCCTGTAACCCCAGAGCAAAAGCTCCTCAGAGGAGAGACATTTCTCTCTCTGCCCAAACCTCAAAGGTTCTAACTGAAAATATTCTCAATGCCTAATCCCCTTCCCTTTCCCCCCATATAATCGGTTTTCCTTTCCCAAATAACTGCCACATCACCCTTCATTCCTAACTTCCCTACTCAGCCCATTAGTTGGGCTTAGGCCCAAATCCAGTATCTAACACTACCCACCGCTTGAAAAACAGCCTTGTCCTCAAGGCTGAGATAAGAAAGAAGATATGGGATTCCAATTTTACCCTTCCCAACTACTGATGTATGCAAGATTCCCATTCGAATTCCCTAAGTCTTATGTTGATAGACTTGGACTTGGCCCCTTAGTTCAAAAAATAACCGCTGGTTGTAGATTTGCAATGGTCCTGCAGTAGCATCCAACTTGTGGTTTCTAACATCAAATAGGATTTCCAAACACTTTCCTCTATCATATACAAAATTAAGCAAACCATGGAAAGTGGGGAAACTACCCTAGCAATCTGCATAAGGAGTAACTACCCTAAGGGTATGGGATTCCCCTGGGTCCCATTGTCTGATCAAAACTGATGATTGCAAGGACATCCTTTCAAAAGCAAAACCATAATCTCCATTCCTTCCATACCCCGATATCATTGCATTCCAAGTTGCAAGGTCATCTGATTTTGCAATAAATTGAACAAAGACCCCAGATATGTCAACTGTTGCCTCTTCTGCAAGCTGCATGACAACACCACCAAATATATCCTCAAAGCTAGAAATGCAAAAGGTGGCGTGAATAACTTCAACCCATGGATCAACTTTCTCTAAAAATAACTCCATAGGTATTGTGAGTGTTTCACCATCTGAATTTGTAACATCATGACTCAGGTAATTTGGGAAGTTGCGATCTACAGATGCTTCAAATTGAGTAAAAGATGATGTTAGAGGCAGCATTTTGTGCAGTAGAAGCAACAGACTCAAATCAGCCCAAAGGCCTTTCACAAGTGACCCAAATCCACTTCAATATTTTCCTTCCCAGCAAGGGAAATAAGAGATGGCTTGATAAGTGGAGGCTGGACCTAATCCGACGAAACAATAGTTTCAAATCACTCTTTGGGCAAGTCATTAGATCATCCACTGAGTGAATTAAATCACAAAGTGCGGAGTTTGCCAAGTCAGTGACCAACTGCACTGGAGACAACGGCAGTGTTGGGGGACCATTTAAAGAGAATTTTCTAAATGATTTTTGAGCTTCTTTGGACAACCCTGAAGGTAGGTTTGAAGATGTCTCAGCCACTGGAATTACTTTCCTCCCAAAGCTTCTTCCACCATTCCCAGCCAAGCAATGCTCAGAACTTGGTATAATTCCCACATGCAAATCAAATTCTTGCCCACATCCTTGAACTCCCCATTGTAATGGATATTCAACAATTATTCCCATTGTAATGGCATTGCTTCCACACTTGAAAGCACTAGCAGACCGCTTGAATTTCAACAACTCGACAGCCCATGACAAAAAACTCACTATAAGTCTGTCAACAAACATACCTGCTTTGTTGAGTGACAATTCTCCTCCTCTCTGTTTTCCAGCTAGCTCCTGTAACTCTACTTCAGCAACCACTCTCATGGTCTCTTTGTGAAATACGAGACACTTGAGTGGGTGTTAGGAGGCTGTCAGCTACAAACACCTTTAAGAGTTTTCGAATCTCTTTAACTATAGTACCCAGGGTGTCAGTTTTCATGGGGTCCATTTTCCACTCCACCTGAACCTTCTTTCGTTCATTGGTAAATTGGGCCACGTATTTAGTTTTTCTCCTAGGTTCATAACATTGGCCCATGTGTGACCTTGCCCCATTTTTTTTTGAAGCAAAATTAATAGAAACTTGGGCTTGGCCCATTAGGTCCAGAGACTGACCTATCTTTGGTGTGTTTCGTTCTGCCTCTCTCTCCTTCTTACCACCTTTCTTTCCAAGCCCAGCAACGGCTCCTTCACGCATAGGGCAACCCACTAACCCCGTTCACAAGCACGCTTAAGCCAACCTCATTTGCTTATGGCGGCGCCGACCACACTGGCGGTGATACTTGGTGGCAACGCTGGCGTCTCTGATAGCGGCGGCTCGTTCAGCGACCCAAACTTGTCCACTAATGCGACCCGATTCACTTGCTTCCTTCGCGACTCGTTGTCAGTCTCGCTCGTATCTTCTAGATTTTCCCCGGCCGCCGTGAACGGATCTTTGTCCGGCGGTTCTGGAGGCGGTGGTGGTTCCACCGTAGCTGCTTGGTTCCTCTCTCTTTCTACCACTATGAGCTTCATCGAACTCAAGTTCGGCTCTGATGGCGGAGGGAACATGGTGTCGCCTCCATTGACCTGAACTACCGTGGTCATCGGTGGAAACTTCGGATCTGGCATTTCCGACGGCGGTACCAGGTTGGTCGGAACCTTCAGGAACCCAGAAGAGGTTCGGTCCTCACCACACTCTGGCTCCTCTTCACTCTTGGCTACCATGTTCAATTCGTGGCTGTTGTTCTCCCGCTCCTCCTCTTCTGCAGCTTCGATCATATCCCACAGATCTGGGATGAAGTCCTTAATGAAAGCCCTCTCAAAAATCTTCCATGTGACAGTCTGGGTGCCTTGCTTCCAAGAGGACCACCATATGGCTGCTTCACCTCTTAAAGCAAATGCAGTCACCCATCCCACTTTCATTCCTTTGTAGAGCCAACTGTTGGCTTCAAAATAACGGTCCAACTGGATTAGCCACCAGTAGGCTTCTCCCGTTCCATCAAAAATTGGAATCGCCTTCTCCGACATCACTGGCTCTCCCTCGATAGATCCGGCAGGTCGGACCAATTGATAGGAACCAGAATTGACAAACAAGTAGAAATTGTATTATTTACTGAAACGATAGATGTATTACAGAAGTACAACCCCTGTAACTCTAGAGCAAAAGCTCCTCAGAGGAGAGACATTTCTCTCTCTGCCCAAACCTCAAAGGTTCTAACTGAAAAATATTCTCAATGCCTAATCCCCTTCCCTTTCCCCCCATATAATCGGTTTTCCTTTCCCAAATAACTGCCACATCACCCTTCATTCCTAACTTCCCTACTCAGCCCATTAGTTGGGCTTAGGCCCAAATCCAATATCTAACATATTGTTTAGGGACCAACAAACCTCATCTATAATACATAATTTAGTATAATTACTTGAAATACTAGAATTTCTTTGGGCTTATACCTATGGAAGGGTTAGTTTGAGAATATATAATGCTAGTTTGCTTTTACACTGAAAAACTATAGCAAAAATGCACATCTGTTATAGAGAATTTGAAAGGAATATGTAAACTTCAAACTTTGAAAGAAAATATTAAAAATAAGAATTAGCTAATTACATTTAGTTTCTGTAAAAATTTCTCTCTGCATTATTCACAGACTCTTGCACTACTCTAGCTAAATATAGACAGTTCCCTTCATCTATAAGTTGCTCACCTCCATTAGATGGCTAAACTCACTTTCTTTTAACAAATTCACAAGGTCCGGCACTACTTTAGCTTCTATAAAATTGCCCTCTGCATTAATCTTATCCTTGCAGCCAAGAAGGATAGGAATCACGTGTAACAACTCTTCATCATTTCCTGCCAGCACCCTTAGAGTTGTCTGCCATTAAATAAAGAAAATGCAGTGAGATGAGTAGAATGGAAGAGAAAACTAAGAGTGAGTACAATATGGCACCACAGAAGATGTTTAAACCCAAGAGTTAACAGGTTAAGAATGAATCTCAGAATCTCTTCGCAGTATGATAGAGTTATAAAGTAAGCAGATCCAAAGAAATTACTCAAAGGAAGGCTATATGAGTCACAGAAAGTTCGTCATACTATCAGCCGGCGCTTCAGGATTTATCTGAACCTAGAGGCTCAGACAATATAAAGCACCACACATGCTCCCCACTATCAACCAAAAGAAAAAAAAAATCAAAATTTGAAAAGAGAACTCCCTTCTCTCATATCAGCCAGAAGAATGCTAATAGATTGCCCCCTAACCTAATAGCAAAAAGGGCCATACCAAGCCTGATGGCATATATGCATTTATTTAATTTACAAAAAATAATTAAATATATCAAGAAAGCATGCCTGAAAAACTAAACTGCTGAATTGGTCAACTTGTAGGGTCTTGATGCATTTTCTAGCATGCTTTAACATCTCTGACACAAGTAACTTCAGCAAATCTGGAAATCCAGACTGAAAATTTGTTCCATCATCATTCTTTGAAGGAATTTCCTTCAAATTCAAACGCTCTGCTAGTCCTGTTGCTGATTTTGAAAAATAGTATCCAGACTTGTCTGGCTGTACTCCTTTACAAAGGCAAAGAAGACTCCGAAGCACGTGAGAACCATAGCAGTTACACATTACATCAACAGAATTAGCTGCAATCACCTGCGAAATGAAAAGTATATTATACTGAGAAAGAGAGAGAGATGTGTGAATGATTCTGTTATACTGAAAATCTAAAGGCTGAGTCTCAGCTTACAAGTATTTATAGTTCTATATTCAGTAGAGACGAAAGGAAGCTTCTAGTGTATCTAACCTAAGGCACTTAACTGAATGTGCCAGCAGTACAAAGAATATGCTAAAAGAATGTAAAGTGTAAACTATGCTAACAGTATAAGAATTCACATTTTCTTCACTTCCCATCCTTTTATTTCTAAATATCTCTAAACACAATCTGATATGATTCAAAAAATGTATGCCCAACATCAACTATCTATTTTTCTGGTTAACACGAAAGCGCAAGCCTACATCTAGGCACTCAATACATTAAAGCAAGACAAGAATTTGCCATGAAGCATGTAATAGTATCTGAAAGCCAATACAAACACTGATTTCCATGCTTTAACTAGTCTAGTATCAGATGCACTACACCTTGCATATCATGGTTAAAGCCTCCTCGACCTGAGGGCGGACCTCCTCGTCTTGAAGATGAGCAGCTAAAGATTTGATGGCTGCCTCGGCTACATGAGAACCAGATCTATCCATTGCAATAGAAGGGAAGTCCTTCGCACAACTTTGAAGGAAACCACAAAGGTGGTCTACATCACAGCCCTGGAGGATGGCTTCCAAAGTGTGGCTTAGAATGTAATCAGTTGCAATTTCAAATTCTTTTCCCCTGGTTTCTTCAAGAGCATTGCCGCATATAAGTAATCGTTCCTCGAATTCAACCCCATCACTTTCAAAAAGATTAGCAATTTCTGAGAAGTATTTTGCTGTTTCAGGGTCAACCTGTTTCCTGCAAATATTATGTAAATGTAAATCATCAACATTCTGTTGAGTATAGTTGTAAAATTTGGAGGCAAACACATAAAGTACAAGCCAAAAGCTAAGAAATGAATACTCATATCATAAAATGAGTAGAATACCTAATGCGCAAAGCTTGAGCATCTGAAGGGTTTTCATGCTTGAAGGTCTTTCTGTCTTTCACAGTTGCAGCTTTATTGGAATCATCTGTATGGAAACCAACACTCCCTTTCTTTGGCTTCCTCCTCATTCCTTTCTTACTTTTGCCTTGTTTGTAGGATTCATACTCGTGCTCCCCCATTGATGTAACCTCTGCCAAGTTGTAGGTTCTTGTTGCTCTTGATGGCAATGCTTTTGAACCAACAGAAACCATATGCACCCTGGGAAAGTGATACAAATTAAAAAAGTGTACTAATGAATGTTAAACAAATAGTACAAAATGCATAATTAAGGGCGTGTTTGGATAAACAGCTCATAAGTTTTTTTTAAATAAACTAAAAACAACTTATTTTCATAAGCTCTTCCGATAAATTTACTGAAATAAGCTAAAAAGGGCTTATAGGAAGATTATGGGTGCATTTGGGTAAACAACTTAATTAAACGCATATTTAATAAGCTGTTTTCAAATAAACTAAAAACAACTTATTTTTATAAGTTTCTCCGACAAACTTATGAAAATAAGCTAAAAAGAGCTTATAGGAAGATGATAAATTATTTGCATAAGTTTATTTCCACAAGCTATTCTCATAAGCTCAGATAAGCTCTTAGTATAAGTTTTTTCAAACGCACCTTATAAACTATTTTCATAAGCTATTATGATATGCTGAAATAAGTTCTCAATAACCTGTTCCAACCCCCCCCCCAACCAATAGAGATATACATCAAAGAATCATGGGCATTCAAAATTGAGTAATTCGTGGGAAATAGGCGTTTAGATAAACAGCTGTAATATTTGCTCTTTTATTATTATTATTATTTCAAAATTTAGTTTAACCTAAGTTTTTTCTTGCATTTAATTGACCAAAGAAATATTCTCGACTGAAACAAAAATAAAGATAAAAATTCAAGTTGAAGGGAGATATGAATTGAGGAAAAGTAAAGGGAAGCATTGAGAGAATAGAAACGAGGTATAGAGAGATACTGACAGTAACAGAGTGTGGAAGGAAGGGAGAAGAAAGAGAAAGAGTATGTATTGTAGATTGTGGGCGGCTGCTTCTTCTTTTTTTTTTCTTCTCTCGGTGGCGCCACTTTGCTCAAGGAAGCTGCATGCGGGTTATCAGTCAAAACCTTTCCAAACGCACCGCTTTATGCTTTCCTGCAAGGCCGTAACCTATTTTCAATAGGCTTTGCTTTTTGTACAAGCAAATAATAATAAATAATGCCGTTCCCCAAATTTTTCAGTTAGATGAAAATGATCCCTCGATTTTTTTTTGGATAATTTAGTTTACCTAAAATTTAAATGTTATGAATTTGATATTCATATTTTTTAATTACACTTTTGTTTCTCAAAATTATGGATTTTTTATACTTTTAGTCTCTAAAAAGCATGAATTTTAAAAAAATAGAGGATCAAAAGTGCAAAAAATCCATTTTTTTAGGGAATGAAAAGTGCAATTAAAAAATATGGGGACCAAATTCATAAAATTTGGATTTTGGGACAACTAAATTCGTCAAAAAAAAGTTGGACAACTATTTTCGTCAAAATGAAAAACTTGAGGGCGAAAAATGCAATTTACGCTAAATAATAATAATAATAATAATAATGGAAAAATTATATTAACCTCTACTGAGATTTAAATTAATTACCCTGGATACTCTTTTGTTTAAAAAACTACAATTGTTTCTATTGAGATTCAAATGTCGTTACACTTTTATCTCCCTCGGAGGGGAGGTGGTTGTGAATAGGATTGAGATTCTCTCATATTTCCTCTCACATGAATGAGACAAAAACAATTTTACTTTCGTTCGTGAGATTCATTCAAATTTACTTTTGTCTCTTTCTATGAGGAGAAAGATGAGAGAGAAAAAGAGATAATCAAAATCCGTTGTGAACACACATTTCCTAATGGATAGGAAAATGTAACTTTTAAAATAGGGGTGCTAGTTAAATTTAAGGGGAGATCTGTGTAATTTTCGCAAAATTAATTTTTTCTTCTTATAACCTTTTTTTTTTTACCAATTTGGTTTTCTAATTATTTTTTTTCCAAGTTAGTTATTTAACTTTAGATGTGAAGAACGTTTTTCTTCCTAAATAGAAACGCTTTTTTTCCTTTGGACAAGACTAAGCGGACAGTAATATTGGATAAAATAACCAATATGACAACGTCTAGTTCAATGCATGAAAACTCCTCCTTAACTCCTACTCCTGAGGCCCATGCATGCAACGTGAAAAGAACGGTGCGATACTAAATCATGCAAAGTTCGATGGCACTGCTCCTGATATTATGTTAGCCACCAAAGATTTACCAACAGACATCAGGGATACTCAGAATATGGATACAGAAACCTCTGCTGAGGTTGTGGAAGTTGAAATGGCATCCCCTGAGGATGCCATGATTGTTTCTTAATTCATCCCTTGGGAATGCCTTTCCCATTTGTTTTTAATGATAGTACTCAACTGGAACGTTGGAGGGGCAGTGGGAAAATATTTTGGGATCGCTTTTAGAATGATGATAGCGTCGCACAAGCCTTATATTGTCATTATTCTTGAACCTCGATGTAGTGGAGCGAAGGCTTTGATAGTGATTCGTAAATTGGGTTTCAAAAATCATATTCTCAGTGAGGCTAGAGGTTACTCGCGCGGTGTGTGTGCGCTTTGGAACTCTCATGATATTTGATTAATGGCCCTTGATGTCCAAAATCAGTATGTTCATGTTGAGGTGAGTGTGAAAAATGAAGACCCTTGGTTGCTTACTGTTGTCTATGCTAGTCCAAGGGAAGGTGAAAGACGTGATCTTTGGGACTTTTTGGGTCAGGTTTATAGTAATATTTTGTCTAGTTAGATGTTGGTTGGGGACTGGAATGTATAGTGTCAACTAATGAACAAAAAGGGGGAGGTACAGTCGATATCAACCATTGTCGATTTTTTCAAGGGGAGATTCTTAATTCTAGCTTGTCGGTCTTGGGTTGCATTGGGACAAAATTTACCTAGCGTGGCTCCAAGTGGAATGATAGAGACAGGATCTTTTAAAAGGATTGATAGAGCCTTATGCAACGTCACTTGGAGGATGAGATTTCCTGATATAATTGTTAAGACGCTCCCTTGGGTCCACTCGGATCACCAACCTCTTTGCATTATTTTGAGGCTTGAGTCAGTGTCTAACTTTCAGAGGCCTTTTCATTTTGTAGCGGCCTGGTTGGAGTATAACAATTTTCTTACCTTATTGGGTAACTTTTGGGAGAAAAAAAAAATAGGTTGATAATCTGGCTGAGTTCACTCTAGTTCTCCAAGATTGGAATAAGAATGTCTTTGGGAATATCCACAAAATGAAAATTGAGTTGTTGGCTAGAATCAGAGGTATCCAAGAAGCCGTTTCTTATGGTCACAATCCCCATCTAGAGAAGCAGGAAAACAATTTCACGTAATAGTTGGAGGATGTTTTGCACTATGAGGAAGCTTTATGGTTTCAAAAGTCTGGAAGAGAGTGGATTCGTGATGGGGATCATAACACAAAGTTTTATCATGCTAAAACGATTACCCGGATGTGAAAAAACAAAATTACCGAGCTTCAAAACAGTGCGGGGGAATGGGAGACAAATCAAGTTGTTTTGAAACAAATGACTATAGCTTCTATGCTAATAGGTTTACTGAGGAGAATTTTGCTAAGGACTATATCTCTACCAAAATGTTCTATCCTAGCCTTGCCGATAATGATTTAGCTTGTCTGGGTGATATGGTAACTTATGAGGAAATCAAGATAGCTCTCTTCTCGATGGGTGCTCTAAAGGCTCCAGGAGAAGATGGTTTCCACCTATCTTTTTCTATAAGAGGGAGGTTGTGGGTTCTACTTTTTGTGATTTTATTTCTGGAGCTTGGAGGGCAAATGAGTTGATCTGTAATGTTAATAATACCTTGCTTGTCCTTATTCCTAAAGTTGATAAACTGGAATTCATTGCCCAATTTTGTCCTATTACTTTTTGCAATACTAGTTATAAGTGTATGATGAAGTTGTTGGCTAACAAAATAAAGCCTCTTCTAGTAATTGTATTTCTCTGGTCCAAGCTAGCTTTGTCCCAGGAAGAAATATACAAGACAATATCACTATAGCAGATGGTCCACACTATGAAAAGAGTGAAGGGTAGCAAAGGTTATGACCATTAAAATTGATGTAGAGAAGGCCTATGATGGGCACTCTTGGCAATTTATTCGGAGATGCCTTGAAGACCTCTCTTTCCCCCACTTTGGTTGATTTGATTATGAAGTACATTACAACAGCTTCATTTCAAGTCCTCTGGAATGGTGATAAATCTCAGCAGTTTATTCCTTCTAGAGGTGATAGACATGGAGACCCTCTATCTCCTTATATCTTTGTTATTTGCATGGAAAGACTTTCTCATCATATAGCGGATGCCGTTGATGATAAGCGCCGGAAACCAATGAGGGCTGCTAGAAATGATTCTCTCATTTTCCACCTTCTTTTCGCAGATGATTTACTCTTGTTTGCTAAAGTTTCAATGTCTCAAATGGCTTGTATCATGGAGGTTCTCAGTGTTTTCTGTAATGCCTCGGGTCATAAGATAAATAAAGAGAATAAAAATATCCTCATAAGTTATGTGTAACAACCTATTAATAAAAATGCCTCAGGCTTGTATTATTTTATGATTTGATTTTGACCTCACGAATAATTAATCAAAGTATAAAATCTTTCATAAAAAAAGTATAAAATCCTTATATAAAGTTTACAGTTATACAATTGTACTATGAAATTTGTATAAGAGTATGTGCAGAAAATTTTGTAATTTTTGCATTAACTATTAAGTACTATTTATTTATTTAAGCTTAAATATGTTTTAATTCTTGACAAATGTAACATTTTTTGGTTTCGTTCTCTGTTTATTTTTTTATTATTATTTTGGTTCAAGTTTTTTAAAAATTAGTTTTAATTCCTGGCATCGGTAAATTAAATATTTGCATGACAAATGAAACCAATACCATATGATATTAGTGAATGAGATATCCTTTGTTATGTTGGCACTAATTGAGGCTCAATTATGATAGAAATTAAAATCAACCATTTTATCAACAACGTCCACCATATTTGGTATATAGTTGAGTTCCTTTAGCATAATGTCAGAGGTTCAATTTCTATCGTGTGTATGAAAAATGATTTGTTGGGAAAGACAAAACCTAATTCGATGATCTTTACGTCTTGATGGGGATTAGTCTTCAACTATCGATTGAAAAATATCCTTGTGTGCACAAAAAAGAAATCAAGGATTTTAGAAAAACTTGAACCAAAACTAAAATATTAAAGATAGACTAAAACTAAAAACGTGTTAGTGCATCTCAATGGTGTAATTCATTGAAGTTGTTTAACTCTTCTTTTTATGGATCTCACTATGTCACATAATCACTTTTTACTTTATATTACTTTAAACAACTTTTCATTCAAATTGTGTAAGTCTAAAATGTTCACCAAATAAGTCTCACAAGTTATTTCACATCTTTATTTACATTTATTTTATCTGATTTCATGATTTCCTATTGGATATTTCTATAAGAACCAATTATTTATTATTCTTACAACTTGACGTCACACCATTGTGCTCCAATAATAACTCATTCTTAAGATTAATTAAGCAACATTCATATGAGTTGCTCTTATATTTTCAATAACCAAAACATGTTTAAGTCTTTTATTTATTAATCTTAAATGCAATTTATGATCTTAATACTAGGGTATTAATGAGTGAATTCGATCCAAGCCTAATATTTTGATTGGACTAATTTTTTTATTAGCTCCTAGCTTGATTATGACAACTAATTACCATATTAAAACCGGAAACTTAAAATCGTGCAACTTAAAATGCAGACACGTTATATAAATTTAAACATTTCATATAAATAAAATGTAAATTTTAAAAGTATAAACTAAAATTAATAAATAATTTACAATAATTTCAAATCCCTGATGCTAATGTAAAGTAGATAGAGAAATTATTTGAAATAAGTTATCCGTAATGTTTGGAAAAAAAAATTAAAAGTTTTGATACATTACTCAACTTTTTTGCACAATTTTTTTTTTATCATAATACATTACTCAACTTTAAAATAGGGCGAACCAAACTGACCAAAATATACATCAAACCAGAATTTTCAAAATAGGGCGAACCAACCTAATTAAGTTGGTGCATCAGGGATTATTGGGGTTTTGAGCGGTACTTAGTACGCTTAACATTTTTCGCAAATAGTTTGAGGTGACGATAATATTAATATTATTATTATTATATTGGTCCTTCCTTCCGTTCGGTGGTGATGAGATGAATAGAATAGATGATGATGATGATGATGATGATGGTGTTTGTAAATTGTAATTGCAGGCAGTTGTTTTGGTTCCGATGAGATGAGAGAGATGATTGATGGAAGCAAGATGGATAATAAATCTGCATCAGCTAACAACTCTTTTTCTCTTATTCTCGACGTCGATGACTTCAAGGGAGACTTCTCTTTTGATGCCTTGTTTGGGAACTTAGTCAATGACCTTCTTCCATCTTTCCGCCAAGAAGCTGATTCCTCCGAACCCACTGATTCTTTTCCCAATGCTCATTTTCGAGATTCATCTTCAAAATACACACAACAACAACAACAACAACAAACTCCTTTGTTCCCTGAGGTTGATAACCTCTTGTCTCTCTTCAAGGACTCTTGTAAAGAGCTCCTCGAGCTTCGTAAACAGGTTTTCTTTCTTTCTCCCCTTACTCTCTCACTTTTTCACTGTTCAATTCAATTTCTAGGTTAATTATTTTTTTTTTTTTTTTTTGAATGACGAAGATTGATGGCAGACTCCACAATCTTAAGAAAGATGTTTCTGTCCAAGACTCTAAGCATCGCAAGACACTTGCTGAGGTTAGGGATCTTGTATAATTTGTTATCTAAATCTGGCTCCGATAATCTGTTGTTCGAATTGAAGTTTTCCTTTTCTAGTTTATTCGAACACTTTACTTGCCTATTTCAGGAAACTCGATGCTTTGAATTTTGGATGATATCTGTTAAATTTTCATGCATGTGTCTTTTATATTGTTTTTAGCTAGAGAAAGGTGTAGATGGATTGTTTGATAGCTTCGCGAGGCTGGATTCACGTATTTCAAGTGTTGGCCAGACTGCTGCAAAGATAGGAGATCATCTCCAGGTAGAGTTCTTTAGAGAGCTTCATTCATTTTTGCTACATTTACTTGGATTTGGATCCCCTAAAGTCACTCAAATGCACACAGTCAGTTGGAGCAGTGTGGTTTCATTTTTTTAATGCACACTCAAATGCATAATAATAGGAAGCCTAGGATTGATACATCGGTGCATCGTTCAATGACTGCATGGTTTAAGCGACTGTAGGCAATCCAAATTCCATTTACTTAGGCCGGTTCATTACTGCTTTATGTTTGAAATATAGTCTTATTATTGAATATAGTCTTAGTACTAATGCTCTTAGTTCTTGTCTTGTCAGAGTGCAGATGCTCAGCGGGAAACTGCCAGTCAAACAATTGAGCTGATAAAAGTAATGACAGTTAGTTCATTTTGCTTATACAGCTATTCACTTTCAGAAATTGACCTATATGGTTGACTTGATTTCTGCAGTACTTAATGGAGTTCAATAGCAGTCCGGGAGATCTGATGGAGCTTTCACCTCTATTTTCTGATGACAGCCGTGTTGCCGAGGCTGCTTCAATTGCCCAAAAATTACGTAAGATGCCTTTTATTTTATTTTATCTTACTTTTTGTAATAATGCTTTATTATCCAGATTACATCATTCCTATGCTAATTCTGTTAATTTCAGGGTCATTTGCCGAAGAAGATATTGGTAGACAAGGCATAGCTGCCTCATCAGTGACAGGAAATGCAACTGCTAGCAGAGGATTAGAAGTTGCAGTTGCTAACCTACAAGAATACTGCAATGGTCCGTGATTTTACAACTTCAGCAAACTAGTTTCTGATTAAAATTGAAAACATTTATGCTGCAAGAAATTTTCTTATATGTTTGTTTTGTCTAATGAAATTAATTAAATGAACTAAGATTATGCATTTCCCCTAAGAACTGGAATACATTATTATCTTATTCGCACTTAGAATATTATGAATGACAAGGTACCTTATTCTAAACCTATGAGGATTTTTGTGTTGTGTGAGATTATTTCACAAATTGTTGGTTCAATTCTGATTATTTTTATATCCTAATTTCTTGCAAATTGCGATCAGCTAAAAATGGTATATTTGGATATTTGTTCTATATACTTAATTAATTTTTTATCCTATTTGTATCCCGTGTTTTGGGTTTCCTTAGTAATATATGTTCCATAATTCTTCATCTATATCTGCAGAATTGGAAAATAGATTGCTATCTCGGTTTGACGCTGCCTCTCAGAAAAGAGAATTGACCACAATGGCAGAATGTGCAAAAATTTTGTCTCAGGTAATCAAGCTTTGTTGTACCTGATTTCACCTTTCTCTGTCTATTCTTTGCTCCCTTCTCCCTTTCTCATATTCCTACAGCCACTCAAATATCACCTTTGGTGGATTTTTTTTATACTCACCACACAGAAAAGCTGAATTCTTTGTAAAAATAATGGTACTTGTTATAATCCTACAAGAAGCAGAAAACTCACCATAAACTACTTCATTTTCTTGATTTTTTTTTAACTTTATATTACATTTATTGTATTATGGCTTATAATCTCCAGCCTAATGTTGGATATCTGTCCTTTCACTTGTCAAATTCAATTTCAGTCTAAGAGCCAGTAGCCCAGTACATCAAGTTGGATTTGTGTTTGCATCTAGGCTTCTTATAAGTACTTATGGACACATTTGAGGATATACTTTTTGTCATAGTCTTTTACTTTCTCAAATACAATACCTGTCACATTTTTCATTGATACTTCACCTTCTCTTTCTTTGTATCCCTGTTGTCAAGTTCATCCACTTCATTTGTGGAGTAGTTGTGCTTAAGTATTTTATTCGTATTTTATTCTTAATTGCAGCTTCAAGTATTGTACACGCCTTGTTGGAAATGTGGCAGGAAAGATGTCCTTGCTTTTGTATTGCTTAGAAAGCGGTGTATTTTGGTCTTTGTAATTTGCTAGATGTTGTAATGGTGCAAACGCTACATGGAATTTTATTGTTGTGTTAAAGGATGAGGATCAGCATGTTGAGTCAAGTCATATTTGGCATTTTAACACTTATAAATAGAATTCAAGCCTCAAATAATGATTTGTAGGCTACATTTAGTGGTCTGAAAGGTTACATTCAAATGTTTCTCCTTTACTTCCTATGCTTGCAGTAAATATTGCTTATGGTGGAGATTTAATCATATAAGTGTTCACTAGTTTAAGTGCATCTAAAATATATCATATATTTAATTTTATATGAATGAGTGCATCCATTTCACTAAATTACTCTTTGCAATGCAGTTCAACAGGGGTACAAGTGCCATGCAACATTATGTGGCAACACGTCCAATGTTTATTGATGTGGAAGTAATGAATGCAGACACTAGGTTGGTTCTTGGTGAACAGGCTGCTCAAGCTAGTCCTAGTGATGTTGCTCGTGGGCTTTCTTCCTTGTACAAAGAAATCACAGGTATGAACTATAATGCCTTCTGTTAGTAAAAAGTATAATTTCTTTGCAGAATCACTGATAACATGGCAACTTGTTACAGATACTGTTCGTAAAGAGGCAGCAACAATCATGGCTGTATTCCCTTCACCCAATGAAGTTATGTCGATTTTAGTTCAGGTACCGAAAAATATGGTCTTCACTTCATAGTATGACTTTGGAGAGATAGCATAGTTTTGTATTTCTTATCCTGTTTTTCTTATAATTCTCTGTGCAGCGAGTTCTAGAGCAGAGAATTACTGCCCTTCTGGACAAACTATTAGTCAAACCATCTCTTGTTACTTTACCTTCCATGGAGGAAGGTGGACTACTATTAGTGAGTGCTATTATACAACTTCCTTCATTATTGTCTTCCAATGTGATTTGACAACTTGCTATTATACAACTTCTCAAGTGCCAGTTTAGATGGCAGGATGATCTCAATGTGATTTGTATTTGACTTGAGGTTTCAGTATCTTAGAATGCTGGCAGTGGCATATGAAAAGACACAAGAACTTGCTAGAGATCTACGAGCTGTGGGGTGTGGTGATTTGGATGTTGAGGGTAATGTATAAACTTTAAATACTAATAGTTCTATTTGTGCCTGATTTTCATCATTGTGGAATGTTGAACTCATCTCCGAAAGGAACAATGATTTTGGAACTTAGATGCTAATTGTACTAGAAGGTTCCATATTGTCTGTTTATTATGGTATTTTCTGGTAAAATTAAAAAAAAGGCTTTGTAGCAAGCAATAACACAAGTACATTCAGGATTTATTAAGGATGGTCATCTGCTTGCCAATTATATGATGCACTAAGATTTGTCGCAGTTACAGTGGGGACCTTGCCATGTAGTTATTAAATGTGTTAAAGACTTAAGAGTGCTGTTAGAATTGTAGTTTCATACTTAGGGTATGTTTGGATGGAGGGTTTTGGAGGGAAAGGAAATGGAAGGCTTATTTTGTCATTTTTAAATTAAGGAAGCTATAAAATGTTTATAAAAATGAATGAAGGGTGATTGAAAGGTTATATGATCATCTATCATTTTATTCCTTCAATTTTTTTTTTTTTTTAAATCCCAAATATAGACAGACATATACATCAGAAAGAATAAGCCCTCCCTCCCCTTCCCCTCCAAAATCAGACTCCCAAACAGACCCTTAACTTCTTGCTTTGGCAATGGCTTCTGTTTGATGGTTTAATTTTTAATGACAACTTTGGCTATTTGATTGTTATATGGCTTATTATGTAAGACTCTTGTCACTACTGGAATTCCAAATTCTCTAGCAGCCTCATGGTAATTTTCAAGTACGGCTTTTGCCTTCCTTGGTTTTGTCTTTCCTCATCTTATGAATGTCCACTACTGATAGATGTGCTTCATTCTTCTATTATTCAATATTCAGTTCTTTCCACTAATGTTTAAAATATAGCCACTTTGGTGGAATAAATGTAACTGTTTTAAATGAATGTTGTTGAGTCTTCTGGTCATGTGTTCTTCGTGCTGGATTTTAGAAATTAGAAATATTAAAATTTGTCAATAAGTTACTCAAAAAGATAAGTTTTTGGTTCAGGTCTGACAGAGTCATTGTTTTCAAGTCACAAGGATGAATACCCTGAATATGAGCAAGCATCTCTTAGACAATTATATAAAGTGAAGGTCTGCAGTTGTTTCAATTTTTTCCTCTTCCATATTAGTTATGATTGCATAAGTCTTTATGTGGTTTAATGCAATGCAGATGGAGGAATTGCGAGCCGAAAGCCAGCAGATATCTGATTCATCTGGGACAATTGGGCGCTCGAAAGGAGCTTCAGTAGCTTCTTCTCAGCAGCAAATATCTGTCACAGTTGTGACAGAGTTTGTGCGTTGGAACGAAGAAGCAATCTCGAGATGCAATCTCTTTTCATCTCAGGTAAATGCTTGTTCAAGGGAGACATAACATTTCAATTTCAATTTGATATTTTAATCCGTGTTATCTTTTAATGTATTTATCCTTTTACAGCCTGCAACGCTTGCAACCAATGTAAAAGCAGTGTTTACTTGCCTGCTAGACCAAGTAAGTAAATTTATCAACATTCGTGTATTTAATACATTTTGTATACTGGAGCTTACTTTACTTGGTTGTTTATTATGTGTTTTATAGGTCAGTCAATATATAGCAGATGGGCTTGAACGGGCTAGAGACGGCTTGACTGAAGCTGCTAATTTGAGGGAAAGATTTGTGCTTGGTACAAGTGTTAGCCGTAGAGTGGCCGCTGCAGCTGCATCTGCTGTAATTACACGAACTTTTTGCATGTTTTTGTTTGAATTATCTGCTTTATATAGTAATATAACAGATATTTTGTTGATGTATTCAGGCAGAGGCAGCAGCTGCTGCTGGTGAAAGCAGTTTCAGATCTTTCATGGTTGCTGTACAACGTTCTGGCAGCAGTGTAGCTATTATTCAACAAGTATGATGGGGACCCTTGATCCTATATATATATTAATATTAAAGAAAACTTGAGAACTAAAATGAGTACTTTTTTGCAGTACTTTTCAAATTCTATATCTCGGCTTTTGCTTCCAGTAGATGGTGCACATGCTGCTTCTTGTGAGGAAATGGCAACAGCAATGTCTAGTGCAGAGGCTGCTGCTTACAGAGGATTACAACAGTGCATCGAAACAGTGATGGCTGAGGTTAGTTGTGCTTATAATATGGTGTGCAATTGCCAAATGCACATCCTTCAAATTTCCTTCTTTGCATGTAGTATATTTTATTTCCAACTGTTGCTAATGGCTAATTTGGGCATAATTATCCATGTATAATGGGATGTTTCCATAGTCTGGATGTTTCCCATGTTTTTTTAGCTATGAAGGTTGACTCCTAGAACTGTAAATCTTCCTCTTTAAACCCTATGCAGGTGGAGCGATTGCTTTCTGCTGAGCAAAAGGCTACAGATTATCGATCACCTGACGATGGAATTGTTCCTGATCACCGGCCAACAAGTGCATGCACAAGGTAGACATATCTTGAAGAATTGAAGCTAGTGTTAGTGTTAACAGTGTCGTCTGTAATATTTTTTTGGTAGAATATCTCCTGTAATTTATTTCTCTATACACATGTGGACTCAATTATTTTAACTTTACCGAGCATTTGAAATTTTATAATTTTATTCTTAATACATATTTCTATAATGAATATGGAGACTTACAGATCCTGATGTTATTTGGAACAGAGGCCATATTTGAATTTTATGTATCTTATCTTGGTGATGACTTCTTAGCAAATTATGTGTTTGAGAAGAATTAGCAGTATCTTTATTTTTATTTCTTGATCTTTATATTCCTAACAAGGATATCTGGTTTTCTATGTCAGGGTTGTGGCATATTTGTCTCGTGTACTGGAGTCTGCATTCACTGCTCTAGAAGGTCTTAACAAGCAAGCATTCCTGACTGAGTTGGTATGATATTTTATTTCGGATCCTTGAATTAGCCTTCTATGTGATCATTTATGAGGCATGGCACACTGTTGTGGTAGGAGCTCATGGCACTCTTGCGTGCTGCAATGTGCAGGGAAACACTGAATTGTAGCGCATGCTATATAGTATTAGATATCAGTGCTTGATCTTTGTCCAAATTTCGAATTTCATTGGTAACATGGTAGATTTTGTCATTTTAGGGGAATCGCTTGCACAAGGTGCTGCTAAACCATTGGCAGAAATTTACTTTTAATCCAAGGTAATCGGCTTGAGACTTCCATTCCTTGATCTGTCAACATTGTTGCAATTGGCATATTGCTTTGACCTGGAAAAGGCTGTTCAAATGCTAATCACCAATTGTTCTTCCTCTATGAACGAGGGTCTTTCTTCCATGTTATGTATATATAATATATTTAATGGTTTAAGTTCTTTCTCTGTTGACATCTATTTTTTTTGGTATAGAGGGAAGTGTTATACTTTTCCAATTTCTCAATTCTTATGCTGATAGTACTTTATGATCTTGATATATGGCATTAACAAGTTGTTAGCATCCTTCTGATTGTTGTATGCTCACGAGTCACTTTGCAGTGGGGGATTGCGACTGAAGCGTGACTTAACTGAATATGGAGAATTTGTGCGAAGTTTCAATGCTCCTTCTGTTGATGAGAAATTTGAATTGTTGGGCATGTAAGTTCCACAACATATGCCAAAATTTTCAAATTTCTGTCCCTGCCCCATTGGTTGAAAACTAATTTCTCATCATTTTCTGTAGAATGGCCAATGTCTTTATTGTTGCTCCTGAGAGCCTTGCAACTTTGTTTGAGGGTACACCTAGCATTCGGAAAGATGCACAGAGGTATATACATTGGACATATTAATGCCACTATATATGGTTTGTTGGATTTTATTATAATTATTATTATTATTATTATTATTATTATTATTATTATTATTATAATAATAATAATAATAATAATAATAATAATAATAATAATAATAGTAAGCTGTCAGCAAGTGGTATAAGAAACGGTCTTTCCCATCTCTCAACTTCCACGGGGTTTTCATTATATTATATATGTTTTGAATTTATTGGTAGCCTCCCCCAAAACAGATAAATAAATAACACGCTGTAGATGCTCATGTATGACGGTGAAAATTTATTTTCTTTGCTGTGCAGATTTATTCAGCTTAGGGAGGACTACAAGAGTGCCAAACTTGCAGCCAAACTGAGTTCCTTGTGGCCAAGCTCTAGTTGATAAATGAAGTGGGGCTTTGATCTAGAATTCCCTCCAGAACTTGGTGAAGTCTAGGTTCAGCTGTTTCAAGCTTAGGGCACTGACACTCAAGTTGAATTGATTTGGTGGTTTCGAAAGACAAAGTTGAACAATTAGATCCTACAAAATTGTAGGGATGCCTTTCAATGGCCGATTGATTGAGTACGATTGAGTATCTTGCCTCTTGTTGAATATTTGAACGCATGGCTAGAAAGGAAAACCAAGTGGGTCTGTATGTTTTTAATGCATTGTTCATTTCTATGTTCCAATGATCAATTTTTTTCTTCTATGTTCCAAAAATATTCTTTGCATGGGTAAAATGTTTTAATCCTTTTTGTGCCATGTAATTAATTTTGAGGTATAAACAATGACATCGTTGTTGATTTTTGGTGCTAAGTGGCCCATGCTTATGCTTAGACCGAGTAAATATAGTCAATACTTTGTACAAATTAGTTTCAGTGCGCTGTTTCTGGAATGCAACATATCTTCTTATGTGCTGTCTCCTGTCCGTCACTATCATGGCCATCTGCATCTCTGTAGAATTTCCTTTTGCGCGACGTACGTACATGCATGAAAAAGGGGAAATGGCTGATTAGTCGTGTCTCTTGAAATCACTGGCTTCATTTTAAGAACTCTACTCCTACTATAATCTAGAGTTTTGGACTTAAGAGGATTCGATCCTCTGTACTTATGCATGGACAACAATGATATGGCTTGCTTGATATGCTTGAATGATTAAGTTGTCTTTATCATTTTATTTTGTCCAACTACTCTTAAATTCGGTTAAAATTTTTGCAATTCCTCGTGTTTTAGGGATGAACACCAATTAACATAAGGATGAAATTGTTGTTGATTTCACATATCTGGGGACTAAATTGTGCACACAATTTTAGGGACCAAATACTCGTGTATTTTTAGGGATCAATTTATGTATTTAGTCTTACTCTTATTACACTTAATTGATATATGTGTTGCACATTGTTAAAATTCAAGGGAGGCATGTATAAGCATTAAGTGTAACTTTTGAAAAATAAAATATGGTATGTGAAAAATTAAACAAATACAAGAGGAGTTAGTATTTTAGTCGAACAAATATCTACTAAAGTGATAGAGAAACAAAAGCCGCTGAAGTGTTTGATTCTCTACTTGTTTTCTTTATTAATTTCGGATGATTGTAGAATTGAATTTACGTTCTGAATTTTAATGTAACATGTTTTAAAGGATCTAGATTTAGAATATACTCTTCGTTTGTATTGTGCTATCATATTCGTATGTTACCTTGTGCGCAAATGCTACGCTAATGAGACAAAAGAGGGTTTAGATAGTACTTGAGGCAAGTGGATCCTTTATCGCCTTCGTGTGGAGGATACAAACTCATGAAATAAATGTGGATGAGATAGCAATTCTAAGAAGCTGCCACAATTACACGTTGGTGACTAAATGCAACACTTATAAGATTATGAACCATAGTAATAATACGATATTGTAAACCTTATTATCGTGTTAATAATGGTACAAAAATTGTATCAATTTAAAGTAATATAAAATAAAAAGTAATGATATGACATGGTGAGATCCATAAAAAAAAGAGCCAAGCAATTTCGATTAGTTGCATTATCGGAGATGCTCTAAATGCATGCATAGGAAAACAATTGTAATTTGTATTCTTTTTGTGATTAATGAATAATTCTAAATCTTTCCGCTAGATTCTCCTATTAATCTTTTTCTTACTAATAAAGAAAATATCAAATCCTTTTTATATTTTTAAGATATTAAATATACTTTTTTATTTAATATTTTTTATTCAATAGTAGAAGAATTGACAGGAGCATTTTGTATGAGAATATAACAAAACTCTTTAAACATCGTCAAAAATCTAAAGATATTGATTGGAAAAAAAAGACAATCAAATAGTGATAAATATAGTTCCTGAACAGAGACGGTGAAGCATTCTCATTCCGAATTACCCTAGGTTTACGAAGGTTGCTTCACCCAATGCAATTTTTTTGTTATACTCACCTAATGCATTTTTTTGTGTGTACAAAAGTATGTCCAATCGATAGTCGGAGACTAATCCCTTTTGAGGCGTAGAGATTACCGAAGTGAGTTTTGTCTCTCCCAACAAAGCTTTTTCCATATACACGGCAGAAATCAAATCCTTGATAATATGCTTAAGAAACCATTTTGGGTCTTATTGGTTCACCTAATGCATTTTGCCGGAAACGCGTAGTACCAATTTGAAAAAAAAAAATTTATGGGACTGATGTGAAAAATTAAATAAACGTATAGGATCAATAAACCTATTTTGCCTATATATATATATATATATATATATATATATATATATATATATATATTTCCATTATGTGTTAATATTTTTTAAATAAAAATTAATTTAGAATAAATGCTCATTTTGGTCCCCGACAAAAAACGTGGACCCATGGTTAGTCCCTAAGAAAAAGTAATTAACTAAATAGTCCCTCACAATGACATAATAGAGACACGTTAGTCCCTGTGTCTCTTCCCGTTAGGGTCAGTCCGTTAGTTTGCTGATATGTTCCGTTAACATGCCTAGGTGGACCATTAGTACGCTCCTTAATTTCCACCGTGTAAATTATTAACAAATTTTGTAATCCAAACGACGTCGTTTTGATGAACGAGGGACAAAAAATTGCATCCCTTAAACAACCAAAAAACCCAAAATCTGTCCCAAATTAGGAAGGCCAACCCTAATCCCAAATCGAGTCCTTTGTCTTCCCTCTCAATTGCGAATTTTTTGCGTTCTTCCGGTGAATATTGACATTTGTGTGATGCGTTCTTCTCTTTGTTGGAGTTTTGTCTGATTGATATTGTTGCAAAGGTGAGTGACCCTCTTTTTTAATTATGGTTTTTGATTTTCTATGTTTCTTTTTCGTCTTTTTTGGGTTGCATTATCGGTGGTGGCCCTACTCAAGAGGAAGTTCCTCTGTCACAGTCTCAGCCAGTAACACAAGTAATTATTATTTGAACTTGTGTATTTATTTCATATTTATTTCCACCAATATGTGTTTAATTTGGAACTCTTTGTTTCAAAGTCAAGAAGGAGGATCAATTATGGAACACCAAAAACCACAACTTGTGAACGCTAATGTAAGACGCCTGTGCATGTTTCCTGATACTGCATGTAGGGAGTGATTGATCCCCCAGACAAATGTTTAGGGACCTATTTGGGTTAATTAATATTTGTGGAGGAGTAATATGAGTCAGTTAAACAAAGGCAGAGACCAATTTGGATACACCACCTGCATTTTCTGGTGGAAGATGGTCGAAGAAGTGTTTTTACGGCAATGGAGTTAGAGTTCAAAAGAGGGGAAGAAGAAAATCTATACTAAGTTGTTTTTGTTTACATTGGGATTAAAAAATATAAATTCATCAAATGTGACAGATAATGAAGAAAGCCTATTCATTTAATTTTTTTCTCAATATTTATCAAGAAAAAATGTTCTCAATATCTATCTCATGCTAACCTAGAAAAAAAAAAAGATAGAAGATAGTTATTTTCTCTTATATAGTCATGAATAAATAAATAATTTTATTTTAGTATCATTTTTGTTTTTTGGGTAAACTACAATACCGAATTGAATCCACGTTAGAAACATGGGAGCAAAACAGCAGCTCAAATACAAAAAAAATTGGCAGTACTCGAGATAATATGTGAATTGCAATTTCAAATGAGAGGCTCCGGTTTTCACAGGTATCCATTGGGATATCCAAATATAAAATTCATTTTGGTTTTTTTTTCCCTTGTATACTTGGACTCTGAACTCTAATATTCAGGAGCGGCAACACCATTCATTTTCAATCAATAAAAAAAATAATGCTTGATGCACAATCAGCAGATACTCATCTCTTCACACTATAGTAACTAGTAAGTCAACAGAAATAACATGTAGATGTACAAAAATATAGTAAACTCAGTTATAATGAAAAAAACTCAACAGCGATTGATCAAACTGCACCCCAAGGGAACTTTAATTACCTGAAACGTTAGGGGTTATAGTTGGATTAGATTGAAGTTTTTGACTGACATAAATTCGGGTTAGCTCTGACTTTGCTCACTTAACCAATGGGTTAAGTGGATTTGAGCCAAGCCAAGCCAGGTTCACTCACCAGTTAAACTACATTATTGGTTATTCTTTATTTAGTGATAAAAGTAACTCAACCCATCCCCAACTTATCACTTTTTAAAGCCATTAGGGAACAAAAATGATATTTGTACATCCAGACATCAGACAACATGATTAATGAAGGTACAGATCGTGGTTAATGATGTCATATGGATATTTGATAAGTTGGTTAATATTATCGGACTTATGGTTAATGATGTACAAAACGAGTTAATTAATGTTGTCAATTTTGTGTGTACCAATAACATGACTATTAGGGAATGTAGTGCTGTGTTAGTATTTACTATTCAGTAAGTAAGATTGTTCCTACTTAAACTGAGGTTAATTTGATGATTCTCCATGGCCAAATTCCTTTCACAATATATATCCCTTCTCTCCGTAGCTCTTTCCTTATCTCTTTCTTCGAAGCAACAATGACTAACATCAAAGGAGCCTTCGCCGGAATCTCTGATTCCGGCAGCCACATTTCCCTGTCAAAGAACAACAAGAAGAAGCTCATCATGGCACTTCTTGCAGCTTTGCTTCTTGTGGCTGCTGTTGTCGGCATAGTAAGCTCTCGCCACAACAATGTTGAATCCTCTCCTTCCCAACATGCCATCATCAAAAGCGCTTGCAGCAGCACACTGTACCCAGAGCTGTGCTTCACATCCATAACCTCTGAACCTGCCACCATTATCCATAAAATTTCCACCCACAAAGATGTCATACTGTTAGCATTGAACATAACCACTGGAATTGTTCAACGCAATTACTTCATCATCAGTAAGCTCCTAACACGAAAGGGCCTTATCCGTACCAAGAGGGTGAAAACAGCCCTCCACGATTGCTTGGAAACCATTGAAGAGACCCTCTACGATCTTGATAAAGCAAAAGATTACCTCCAAGATTACCCATCTAATAAGAAGCCTCTTTATCAGTATGCTGATGACCTTAAAACAGTGATAAGCTCAGCCATAACAAACCAAATTACTTGCTTAGATGGATTCTCTCACAAGAAGGCTGAGAAGCTCTTCAGGAAATATCTAGAAGCAGGTCAAGTACATGTGGAACACTCATGCAGCAACGCATTGGCTATGACCAAGAACCTCACTGATACTGACATAGCCAATTATGAGAACAAGATGATGATGGTGGGAAGGAACAACAGGAAGCTGATCATGATGAGTGAGGAGGATGGGATGATCAAGTGGCCGGAGTGGATTTCTGCGGCGGACAGGGGGCTGTTGCAGTCGTCTACGGTTAGGCCGGATGTGGTGGTGGCGGCGGACGGCAGTGGGAACTTTAGGACAGTGTCGGCTGCGGTGGCTGCAGCTCCTGAGAGGAGTAGCAGGAGATATGTGATAAGGATAAAAGCAGGAGTGTATAGAGAGAATGTGGATGTGCCAAGTAGAAAGAGTAATATCATGTTTTTAGGTGATGGACAAAGTAACACTATCATCACAGCAAGTAGAAATGTTGTTGATGGCAGCACAACCTTCGACTCTGCCACAGTTGGTACGTAATTTCATTACTTCATTTTCTTAAAAAAATTGAACTCAAAAAACAATATAAATTAAAGGGGTAAGCATTATGCTGGTATGATCTACTAATATTTTGACCCGTTTATTTTTATTTTAGTTATTACTAAGAAAGAAATATAGTAATAAGTACTATTTTATCAAAATATTATCAGGTATTAATTGGTATAAATTAACTTCTGTACACTAGTCACTATATATAGTGCATGCTAATTAAACTTCTCTACCAACATCTTCTACAAGTGCATATAAAAACTTGATGTGTATAAGTACCAAGAAAATCCGCCATTATCGCGCGTGATGTCAGATTTAATTAATTCAATAAACAGAAGTAGGTTTTAGAGTAAGCATGTGCTTTGTTATTTTATTATTTTATCAGTAAATGTTAGTAATTAGTGTGTTATGTTAGTAAGGGGGTTTGTTATTTGATGAAACACTTTAGGACACTTGTATATATGTTTTTGGCCTTTCACTGGCTATCACCAAAGGCAAGTTGTGGAACTTACCATCGGGTTGGGGGACACTTGTATCATGAAATATAAACTATTTTAATTCTACATATAATATGCATGAAATTATATCTACATTAAGTACAGCATCTCATATAGATATTATATTTGGTTAAAAACATATATTTTATATATATATATATATTGATATGAGTTTAATAATTTTCATATATATTATACTTGATATATCTTAATATGAGTAGCGTATATTTTCCAAGAAGTAAGAACCAAACTAAATGGTTATCTTCTTTTATATATGTGGTTGTAGCGGTAGTGGGTGAACGATTCTTGGCCCGAGGCATAACATTCCAAAACTCAGCAGGTCCCTCAAAGCACCAAGCAGTGGCCCTTCGAGTTGGAGCTGATCTCTCAGCCTTCTACTTGTGCGGCTTCATAGCATATCAAGACACCCTTTACGTCCACAGCAATCGCCAATTCTTTGTTAACTGTTACATAGCTGGCACTGTGGACTTCATCTTTGGCAATTCAGCTGTTGTGCTTCAAAACTGTGACATCCGCGCCAGGGTTCCTAGTCCAGGCCAAAAGAACATGGTCACAGCACAAGGTCGTGTTGACCCTAACCAAAACACTGGCATTGTCATCCAAAAAAGTAGGATTGGTGCCACCAGGGAATTGGAACCTGTGAAGAGTAGTTTCCCTACGTATCTTGGGAGGCCATGGAAGGAGTACTCTAGAACCGTCATCATGCAATCAACTATAAGTGATGTGATTCAACCAGCTGGGTGGTTTGAGTGGGATGGCAATTTTGCTCTCAACACCTTGTTTTATGGGGAATATCAGAACACTGGACCTGGTGCTGACACCTCAAGGAGGGTTAAGTGGAAAGGGTTTAAGGTCATTACCAGTGCTTCTGAGGCCCGGACTTTTACACCTGGGAATTTCATTGGAGGTTCCAACTGGTTGGGCTCTACTGGCTTTCCTTTCTCTCTTGGGCTCTAAATTGTGTTAAGTTTGAATGATTTATTTTCTCTTATTTGTCATTTATTAATTAATATTAGGACTTATGCCTAATCCCCTTAATATTAGTCAAGTTTATGTTCAAGATCTTAGTTCTTTTCCAGCTGTTGTTCAGTATGATTTTAATGTTTTGTCTGCTTTGTGGGCAAAACAAAAGGATACAAGTACTTCGAAGGAAGAGGAGCAGAATAATGATAATGCTGCCGATGATGGTTTCATGGTGGTTATGTCCAAATCTCAGAAGAAGTATAACCTGAGACTAAATAAAAAATCTAATTCTAGGTTTGCTTGATTCTCGTTTATTTTTCATGGGTTATGGTTTTTATCTCCCATGTTTTTGTTTTCTTTTCTATTTAATTAATAAATTTATGGTGACTTGTCACGTCACTCCAAAAAAAAATTATTATTAGGACTTAAAAAGAATGTCAATCTTGTTCTTGTCTTTGACTTGTATTAATACTTACTTGATATATAGTTGGCCGGGTTTTGTAATGTCACCTTCTACCTGCGGCAGTACTTATTGTAACATTCCCACAATTGGTTAAATAAATAAGTGTATGCCAATTGCCAAGGTTTTGGTTTCATCAGAGATGAGTTTTTTTTTTTTTTTTGGGGTACAATTCATTAGAGGTGAAATTTTATAAGTACTAATTGTGCACCTCATATTTTACAGTAGTATTCAGGGAGAAATTTAAGTGAGATTGGAAAACTTGGAAGTGCTTCTTTGAGTTACCCCCCAAACCCTTTTTCTGCCTAGCCCTTGCATTTTGTCCACCCTAATAATATATGGGAAGATGAAACTGGTTTTCATCTTGTCTTCCTCTCTTTTAAGTAACTAGGCCCAAACCCGCTTAGCCTTGGCCCTTCCATTTTGTCCACCCTAATAATACATGGCAAGATGGAACTGGTTTTCGTCCCCTCTTCCTCTCTTTTAATTAATTAGTACTGTAACCCGTACGATTCACAGACGTATTAAAGTGTTTTGATTCATTGTTGTTTTTATATTGTGTATTTAAACGTTGGAAAAAATTTGGTTAATTAAATGAATATTTACTTCATTTATGTGTTATCCTTTGTAGGGATAATTTAGCTTCTTCTGATATTTTTGTACATGGATTTATTTGGTGGGATTTAATTCCTACTTTCATTAGGGAAGGCTTTTTGAGAAATAGTATTGGTCTTCCTAGTTTTAGATTTTGTTGACTCTTTCTTTTCATGGGTTTGGTTTATGTCCCCTCATGCTTTTGTATTTGTTATTATTCAATTTGTTATTCAGTTTCACGTTAGTCATTTCCGTCAATTTCGACCTTATAACATCAAATCAAAAGTCATTTGTAGCACTAATATCATAGCCATGTCAGGCCAAAACTGACGGTGTTAGGTCAAAATTAACAGAAAGTACTAATGTGAAAACAGAATATAATGTGTAGGACCAATTTGAAAAAAAAAAAAACTTTATGGGACCGACGTGAAAATTTAAATTAATGAAGATAAAGATAGCAGCAGCAAAGGAAGATAAAGATAGCAGCAAGATAAAGCTAGCATAGATATAGCATAACAGAATTCAAGTAATTCTGTTATTGCTGATATTATATCAATCTGTTGGTTTGTTATTAGTGATAAGATATGGTTGGATTAGCCAAGAGTTTGTTAGAGGAGTTTGTTACATCAAAGCTCTATAAATGTAAACTTCTTCTCTAATTGAATGATATGAGAAACATTTAATTCATTATCCATTTTTGTTTTTCATCTTCATTTTATTATGGCATCAGAGAGCGATCCACAAGACTCTGATAAGAAAAAGGATTCTTCTCCCAAAGATGTTAAAGCTAACATCATGAATTCTTCAGCCTATCATTTGAATGCTTCAGACAATCCGGGAACACCACTTGTAGCAGTGCTGCTGCGAGGAGATAATTACAGAAATTGGTCCAGATCAATGAAGACTGCATTAAAGGCGAAAACGAAGATGGGTTTTATCGATGGATCGATCAAGAAACCTCTTCAATCCTCCGAATTCTACCATGATTAGGAAAAAGCAGATTCCATGGTTACAGCATGGATAATCAACTCCACAGATCCAGTGCTCCATGGGAGTATCTCGCACGCAACAACGTCTAGGGACATATGGCTCGATCTTGAGGAAAGATTTGCCCAAGCAAATGCTCCTAGGATCCATCAATTGTGGCGCGATTTATGCCTATTGCAACAGGAACCAGGTACGACTATATCCAATCACTACACAAGATTCAAAAGTATTTTTGATGAATTAAGTGAGCTGCAGCCACTACCCGCGTGTAGTTGTGGTGCTTCCAAAGAATTAGCAACACGTGAAGAAGAACAAAGAGTTCATCTTTTCTTGGGGAGCTTGGATAATGATCGATATGTTCATATAAAAGGAACAATTCTCAACTCAGATCCTTTGCCTTCTCTTAGAAAAGTTTTTAATCACATTCAAAGAGAAGAATCAAGATTTTTGTCTGATAAAAGCAGAGAAGGAAAACAAGATGTTGGTGCTGCTTTCTATTCTGGAAACTCTGAAGCAGGGACAACATTATACAGCAACAGAACCAAGACCAAAGATTACAGAGATAGTGGCCAGAGATCAAAATGTGATCACTGTGGAAAACCTGGTCATGAGAAAAACAAATGCTTTGAAATAGTAGGCTATCCATCTTGGTGGGACACGAGCAAAACAAACAGAAAAAGATCCACCAATTCAGGGGGAGCACACTTAACTTTGGCAGATAATGGTAGTCAAAGCAGAAATTCAGTCCCAGAAACCAACAATGTTGCACTTCATGGATCACGCACCAACAAACCAGATCAGAAATTAGACTTCATGTCTGGTAATAAACTGATTTTTAGTACACAAAACTGGGTGCTGGACAGTGGAGCTTCATACCATATGACTCCACTGTACCATCTACTTCATCATGTATGTGATCTTGAAGAACCTTTACATATCACAATTCCAACAGGAGAAGTGGTTATTGTTCAAAAGAAAGGACAAGTTATTCTTGACAGCAACATCACTTTGCTAGATGTGCTCTTTATACCTCAATTTAACTGCAATTTGATTTCTATTTGCAAATTAGCCACTGATATGAATTGTGTTGTTATGTGCTATCCTAATAATTGTGTGATACAGGACCTAACCAGGAAGAAGATGATTGGATCAGGTGATTCGCAGGATGGGGTTTATCTGTTCAAGTCCATACAAGAGGGAGCATCTTTGGCAACATTTACTCAAGACAAAAGTGTTATATGGCATGCAAGAATGGGTCATCCCTCTAATCAGTATTTGTCTAAGCTTTCTAAATACCTTAGATTTAATTTTGATGCAAGCAAGTTGAATTGTTGTGATGCTTGTCATCGTTCCAAACAATGTATGATTACTTTTCCTTTAAGCACAAGCAAGGCCACTAAGATTTTTGACTTGATTCATTGTGATTTATGGGGGAAATACAACACAAGATCACACAACGGTTCACACTATTTTTTGACTATAGTGGATGATTATTCTAGAGCTACTTGGGTTTACCTTTTAAGAGACAAATCAGAAACAGCCAACCATATCCTTAACTTCTGCAAAATGGTTGCAACACAATTTGAAACCAAAGTTAAGGTTATGAGAAGTGATAATGGAACTGAATTTATCAATACAAAGGTTCACACTTTTCTTAATGATGAAGGAATCCTTCATGAAACTTCATGTGTCCATACGCCACAACAAAATGGTCGTGTGGAAAGAAAGCATCGCCACATACTTGATGTGGCACGTGCTCTTAGATTTCATGCCAATTTACCCCTGCATTTTTGGGGAGAATGCATCTTAACTGCTGTTTATCTCATAAACAGAACTCCAACAATTGCCAACGAGGGTCTTACACCTTATGAATTGTTATTTGGTAAGTCCCCATCCTATGAGCATCTAAGAGTCTTTGGTTGTCTTTGTTATGTAAAGACACCAATCAAACCACATGACAAATTTGCAGCCAGAGCAAATAGGTGTATTTTTGTTGGTTATCCAAGAGGCAAGAAAGGTTGGCAAGTGTACAATCCAAGTACTCGAGAATTTTTTGTTTCACGGGAAGTCAAATTTTATGAACACTTGTTTCCTTATCAGCAAAATGCAGAAAACAGCATATCAGCTTTGGATGAAATACCTGCTGTTTTTCCTGATTCAACTTCATTCATGGACATTAGCAATATAGCAGACGATGGGACAACAACGAATCATGATGTAGTTGTTCACAATAATTCTCATCCTGCTAATGCAGTAGAAGACAATTCTGTTGCTACTTCAGAAAATATGGCAGAACAAATTCCAGCTGCTGCTCCAGACAATGCAGCATTGCTGCCCGAGCAAAGAGAGGACAGTCCTTTTGAAAATGTGCCAAGAAATAGAAGACCACCTGCTTATCTGCAGGATTATTATTGTCATTCAGTCGTCCAAGACCCCCTCTGCATCACCTTGACTCAAACATCTTCACCTGGTAAGCCTTATCCAATTTCACAATATATTAGTTATGATAATTTTTCTTCCTCACATAAAGCTTTTCTTTCGGCCATCAAGTCACATGATGAGCCTAAGCATTTTTCTCAAGCAGTACAATTGCCCCAATGGCAAGAAGCTATGGCTCAGGAGATCAAAGCTTTGGAGGAAAATAATACTTGGACATTAGCACCTCTTCCAACAGGCAAGAAATTGGTTGGTTGCAAATGGGTTTACAAAATCAAGTATAAAGCCAATGGAGAAATTGACAAGTATAAAGCACGTTTGGTGGCAAAGGGTTATACTCAAATTGAAGGAGAAGATTTCACCGAAACCTTTGCACCCGTGGCAAAGATGACAACAGTTCGTTGCCTACTAGCCATTGCAGCAGTTCAAAGGTGGGAGCTTCATCAAATGGATGTTAGCAATGCATTTCTACATGGAGATCTTGATGAAGAAGTTTATATGGCTGTTCCTCCAGGGTACAAAGTGCATAATTCACAGCATGTTTGCAAATTGCAGAAATCTCTATATGGACTTAGGCAAGCATCCAGAAATTGGTATGCTAAACTTTCGCAAGCCTTAATTTCCTATGGTTTTCAACAATGCAGCTCCGATCACAGTCTTTTCACTTATAATTCTGCTTCAACTTTTATTGCTATTCTAGTTTATGTTGATGATCTAGTGATAGCAAGCAATGATACTATTGCCTGCACGCAATTCAAACAGTATCTCAGTGAGTGTTTTAGAATGAAAGACCTTGGAAAACTTAAATATTTCCTTGGCCTTGAACTCTCTTATGGCAATACTGGCCTATTTCTTTGTCAACAGAAGTATACTTTTGACATTCTTAAAGAATGTAGCATGCTAGATTGCAAGCCTTGCGGGTTCCCAATGGAGCAGCATCATGGTTTATCTGCAGAAACAGGTGCAGCATATTCCAATCCACCACAATATAGGCGTCTAGTTGGCAGATTAATTTATCTCACCATTACTCGACCAGAATTGTCATACTCAGTTCATATATTGAGTCAATTCATGCAAGAGCCAAGACAACCACATTGGGATGCAGCTATGAGAGTTCTTCGTTACTTAAAGACATCTCCAGGTCAAGGACTTATGTTATCCAAGCATACTGATCTCACATTAACTGGTTATTGTGATTCTGATTGGGCATCGTGTCCAACGACACGAAGATCCGTTTCAGGTTACTTCATGAAGCTAGGAAGTAGCCCAATCTCTTGGAAAACTAAGAAACAGACTACAGTCTCAAGATCCTCAAGTGAAGCGGAATATCGAGCCATGTCTCATGCAGCTAGTGAAATTGTTTGGCTAAGAAATTTGTTAACAACTTTACAGGTTTCTTTTGCTGGGCCTACACCCTTACTTTGTGACAATCAATCAGCTATTTATATCGCTGCAAATCCTGTTTTTCATGAACGTACTAAACATATTGAAGTGGATTGTCACTTTGTTCGCGATCATATTCAAGCTGGAAGAATAACCACGACTCACTTATCCACTAAACAACAATTGGCAGACATCTTCACCAAGGCATTGGGTCAAAAACAGTTTCGGTTTCTCCTTTCCAAGTTGGGCATTCAAGATCTTCATTCTCCAACTTGAGGGGGAATAATGAAGATAAAGATAGCAGCAGCAAAGGAAGATAAAGATAGCAGCAAGATAAAGCTAGCATAGATATAGCATAACAGAATTCAAGTAATTCTGTTATTGCTGATATTATATCAATCTGTTGGTTTGTTATTAGTGATAAGATATGGTTGGATTAGCCAAGAGTTTGTTAGAGGAGTTTGTTACATCAAAGCTCTATAAATGTAAACTTCTTCTCTAATTGAATGATATGAGAAACATTTAATTCATTATCCATTTTTGTTTTTCATCTTCATTTTATTATAAACGTATAGGACCAATCGACCTATTTTGCCTTTTTAAAATTAAGGATTTGTTCTTGTTGGGTTACACCACTGGAGCGAGCTGATGTAGATACCACATGTCAAGACAAATACTTCTATAAGCAACCAATCGTTGTATAAGAACCACCAATCAAAAAAAGAGAGAAAATAATAGAGATCTTACTCTAAAAATTGAAAAAGAAAAACAAATATAAATAAAGATGTAAGGTAAGTACTTGTGGGACTCGAGGAATAAATTTTAAGTTTAAGAGTTTCATCATTGGAGTTTAAAGTTGTTTAAAATAGTATAAAATAAAAAGTGGTGATGTGACATGCTAGAGCCTATAAAAGAGGAGTTAAACAATGAGTTGCACCATTGAAGATACTTTAATTAGTTATTGGATGAGAATCTCATGTCCCATTTTTGTCTATCGCACTATGTCTCAATCAATAATATCTTGACATGTATTCTATTTTTTTCAATAGAAAAGAGTAAAGACCCAAATTGGTCATTGACGAAAAAATATGGTGACATTTTGGCCCCTGAGAAATGAAAAATACCGTTTTGGTCCTCAAGAATATAAAATTCAGGTCAAAATGATCCTTTTTAGGATAATTTTTTGGGACATTTTAGTTCCTGTCAGAGATTATTTTGACCCGCATTTTACATTCTTGAGGATCAAATTTGTATTTTCCATTTCTCAGGGACCAAAATGTAACCATGATTTTTTGTCGATGATCAATTTGGATCTTTACTCAAAATAAAATTTTAACTTACATAATAAAATATTATTAGTTGGGATACGATATGATACATCATGATGAGCCAGAAGATCCTTATCCTTAGTTATTACATTAAATTAATTAAGTTGAATTTCTTTATCTGAATTTTTCAAGGAAGTAATACTCAATACTCACACTAAAAAACACTGTTCATTTCTAATCCGCAGTAAGAAATTTTTTGTTTCTTTCTTAAGAATCCCCCAGCTAACCAGATTAAAGAGTGAATTAATAAATTCTTAACCTAGCTCAAAAATTAAAAAAAGAAAACAGTAATCTTAACCTTCACATGTTCATGTTAATGTTAATGTTAATGTTAATGTTAAGGCCACATTATTCCTTTTCTCTCTCTATAAATAAATAAATCCTTTCTCCAATACTTACATATTTACTCTTCACTTCTTCTAGCTAGCTAGCTAGCTAGCTTCTTCTCTTTACTCAAATTAATTAAAGCACCCATAGATACATACATACCATGAGCAAGATCAAACAACCCTTCCCCAGAATTTCTGACTCCGTCAACCATATTTCCTTATCCAAGAAAAACAATAAGAAGCTCTACTACTTAGCTCTCCTTGCTACTTTGTTTCTTGTGGCCACCGTTGTGGGCGTTGTGGCCGGAGTAAGGTCACACAAGAACTACTCCAGCAACAACATTAATGCTAAGTACTCCATCATCAAAAGCGCTTGCAGTAGCACTTTGTACCCAGAATTGTGCTTCTCAACCATAGCCAGCTCTGAGTTAGTATCTTCCAGCAGCGTCAAAGTAATTTCCAACCACAAAGATGTGATACTGTTAGCGTTGAACATAACCACCGGAATTGTTCAGCGCAACTACTTCACCGTGAAGAAGCTCTTAACCCGAAAGAACCTCACCAAGAGGGAGAAAACCGCACTCCACGATTGCTTGGAAACCATTGATGAGAGCATCTACGATCTTAACAAAGCAAAGGATGACCTCAAAGGTTACCCACCATCTAATTATAAGAAATCGACACTTTCTCAGCACGCTGATGATCTTAACACTCTGATAAGTTCCGCCATAACAAACCAAGTCACTTGCTTGGATGGTTTCTCACATGATGAAGCTTGCAAGCGCCTCAGGAAATCTGTAGAGTCAGGGCAAATACATGTAGAGCACTTGTGCAGCAATGCGTTGGCTATGACCAAGAACCTCACTGATACTCACATAGCCAATAATCATCATGACAACAAGAATAAGAAGATGGTCGGAAGCAACAGCCAAATATCAAGGTTGGATTTCTTAAATTCATATTCTATAAATTACAAATGCATGTTTGCTCATATTTTCAATCAATATCTTAACATGCCCCCCAAGTTCGACAGCTTTGACCCGGTTGTGACTTGTTTATTTTTTTCTTTAATTTGGACTTGTACTTTTAGTTTTTTTTTTTTGAGTCTAAGAGGTCTTAGGTCCTTGTTTATTTTTATTGCTCGAGGTTATGTTTTTTTTTTTCAAGTCTCGGAGGTCACAGATCTGATAATATTATTTTTACTTGAGCCTTTTTATTTTATTTTATTTTTTATGAAGTCGGTGAGTATGTTCTCTGATATCATATTAGAATAATTGAACTTAACTTCACTCTAAAAGCTAACTTATAGAGAGAGGTTTGTCCAAGTATTATAAATGTCTATTTACTCATATTTCCAATCAATATGAGACTTCTTTATTCCCCAACATAAACAAGTGTTAAATAATTAATTCCTATCATGATCATAAATTCATTTATAAAAATATTAATTAAAAAATCATAAAAATGCAATGAATGACTTGAGTTTAAGTGAAATAAATGATGATTTGATTAATTTATCCATGGTCAATGTTTTAACTAGAAATTAACAAAAAGATTAATTTTATTAATAGTAGAAGTTTAAGAACTAATTAAGACAAAAAATAATTGAAGAGTTGATTTTACTAATAATAGAAATTTAAGGATAATTTAAAAGAAAAAAACTACCAATATGCCTTTTTGTAAACGAACTTTAAGTTTAGGAGAGTGTATATATGTTTTTGCCTAAAAAATATTAAACGAATTGATAAAGTGTCAAATCATACATACGGTTTTAACACCAAAAAAAATATAAATAACACCAAAAAAAATCATTACTTACGGTTTATTCACGTCACTTCATTAGATTAATTAATTAATTATTTATTATTATTTTATGTTATGCGTATTTGGTCTTGGCTCCGGTGTATCAAATTTCTGGCTTCACCGTGATGGAATGAACCACAGGATGGTGATGGAGGTGAATGATGAGGATGGAGTACTCAAGTGGCCGGAGTGGATTTCTATGGCCGACAGGCGGCTTCTGCAGTCGTCTACGGTTCCGGCGGATGTGGTGGTGGCAGCGGACGGCAGCGGGAACTTCAGGACAGTGTCAGATGCGGTGGCTGCAGCTCCAGAGAACAGTGGCAAAAGATATGTTATTAAGATCAAAGCAGGAGTGTATAGAGAGAATGTGGATGTGCCCAAGAAGAAGACTAATATCATGTTCTTGGGTGATGGCAGAACTAACACTATTATCACAGCAAGTAGAAATGTTGTTGATGGGAGCACAACCTTCAACTCTGCCACAGTCGGTGAGTACTTCAATCATTCCTCCATTATTTTTTAAGCAAGTTCGTATATATATAATCTATCTCATATCTTTCGATAAAAATATTTATTAACCTCCAAAAGTTGGTAAGGTGACTCTCTCTAAAAAAAAAAAAAAAAAAAAGACGTAAATTTGATGTCTGGAATCGTCCAATTAAGAGGTAGTCCAACCCTATGTATAAAAAATCAGACTTGTGTCGTTGTCGAATCGGGAATTAGTCCCATAGCCGATCCAAAGAATCGAGTGAGGACACCTCGATAGACTAACTGGGGAGTCAAAGGCCCTAATTACAGTAAATTCTGAACCAAACAATATATTTATTAACGGTTGCATATAAATTTAATAAAGTTCTGATTAATAACTAGGGTCTTGTTAATCAGTATCCTAAGGACATTGATTAAGAAATCAAGTAATGAAAAATTTCTATTGGGAATCTAAGTACATCATTTCTCGATATGTTAAATAATAATTTTTCAATAAAAAATTGTCACTTTTGATTCCTTAACAAATACCCTAAGTACACTGATTAGCATTTCCCTAACAACTAATATATTATAGTTAAATGTCAATCAACCACAAAGTTCTATTATAGTTTCAATAACTCGATCAAAGATGATATATAGAAACTAGTGATCCATTAAAATAAACTTGGTTCAGTTTGCTTTAATTAATTCTAATTTTCTATTTTTAGAAATAATTATAAAATTATCACCTATTTTATATTCTGTTTTTTATTTTTAAAAATTCGTACAAAAAAATATGAAAACAATTTTTTTATATAAAAATAATTAAAAATAAATAACAAAGTGACAATTTTATGATTATTTTTTAAAATTGAAAACAAACCAAATAAGCCCTCGTTGTTTGTTGAGTAGATTTTTACCATGACCGTAGAACGATATGAAGTTTTGAACCTAAAGTGTTTCCTGCTAGCTGCTAGTCCATTCTTAGGGCAAAACTTGCTCTATATGGAAGTCATAATAATCAATTAAATAGTGGTGTGGCATACAGCTAGACAAGGGTTGCTTTCTTCATTTAAATTCGTCTTTATATCACATCCAGCTTTTCTGCATTACTTTCTCCTCCACTTTGATTTTTTTATTAATCACAGATGCCACGAACATTAATTCCGCAACCCATTTCCTTCAATAACGCATATATAGTTCGCTGTAAATAATTGCATATATATATATATATATATGTTCATTGACGAACAATCCAAATAAACGGAAACGCCTTATAATTAACACCAAACCAAAATTTGACCTAATTATAACTGCCTCCAATAAAAGTTTATATATCGATATGGAAAGACTCTTTCTGACTCGGACTTGTGAACTTGTTATTTTGGCTCTTGTTCAGGGATAAGAATCTTGTGTTCCAAATTCACGTTCCATTTCCTATCTCATGATTTTAAAAAAATTTAAAAATAAAAAATATTATATAACTATTATATTTTAATTGGATGAGATATATATGATTTGACGTAAGAAATGGGGAGAGCAGATTCTTATGAGTACTACACATCAAATAAGATTTGCCCATGGCAGGGTGACTGGTCAACAAACATATCCGATCGAGCATTGAACTAGCTAGTCATCACTTGGCATCCTAACCCCACACAACAATAAGTTGCATGTGCCTGTTTTGTTTCTTTATTCCTCCCGGACGCTACTCGCTTTTTAGCCTTTCATACTTGCAAATTATCTTTACATATAAATTTTAAATTGTTTTAAAAATTAGTCTATTTTCTTTTTATATAACAATATTAAATGCGTAGGCATAGGTTTTATTGGACACACATAATTGGCTAATTGTCTAACAGGGAAAAAAGGAAAGAAAACGGTATAAGAAAATAAAATTAAAAAAATCATTTCCAATAGAAGCATTCCTGGGCCTGCACTCCAGCATCATACTTTGCTATGGGCTTTTAATTCGGATGTTGACACTGATAGCACCTATTCTCTGCTTGGTCAATCAAAGTCCACTTCATTTGTAAGTTTGAACTTAGAAGGTGCCACTCATATCTTTTTGGTGTTTATCGTCGGCAGTGTTAGTCACAAAAGTAAAGTGTACATATCTCGCAGTTTTAGTTTTTTAATATTATTGAAATATATATTGCATATAAAATAAAATAGATATATTTTATGGAGGGAGTGAAATTTATTGACATTTTCATTTGCTTACTTGCACTCCTCATTGATCAATCAAAAAACTTAAATTAATTAGCATGGGGTGTAATAAAGCAAATGTGAGTAGACTATATATGACCCAGTTTGAAGGTGTCCCTTATTTGTTTCACATAATAATAATAATGTACTAGTCAATTTATCTGGTTTTCTATGTTCCTTCCTACTATGTAAATGAAACTAAATTAGGGTTGTTTTGTTGATGTGGTCACAGCCATAGTGGGTGAACGATTCTTGGCTCGAGACATAACCTTCCAGAACACAGCAGGTCCTTCAAAGCACCAAGCAGTGGCCCTTCGAGTCGGTGCTGACTTGTCAGCTTTCTACATGTGTGACTTCCTAGCATACCAAGACACCCTTTACGTCCACAGCAACCGCCAATTCTTTGTTAACTGTTACATAGCTGGCACCGTGGACTTCATATTTGGAAACTCAGCTGTTGTGTTCCAAAATTGTGACATCCACGCTAGGCGTCCCAATCCAGGCCAAAAGAACATGGTCACAGCACAAGGTCGTGTTGACCCTAACCAAAACACTGGCATTGTCATCCAAAAAAGTAGAATTGGTGCTACCAAAGATTTGGAACCTGTGAAGAGTAGCTTCCCTACGTATCTTGGGAGACCATGGAAGGAGTACTCTAGGACCATCATCATGCAATCAACTATAAGTGATGTGATTCAACCAGCTGGGTGGTTTGAGTGGGATGGCAATTTTGCTCTCAACACCTTGTTTTATGGGGAATATCAGAACACTGGACCTGGTGCTGACACCTCAAGGAGGGTTAAGTGGAAAGGGTTTAAGGTCATTACCAGTGCTTCTGAGGCCCAGGCTTTTACACCTGGGAATTTCATTGGAGGTTCTAACTGGTTGGGCTCTACTGGCTTTCCTTTCTCTCTTGGGCTATAAGCCTGTAAGTTCACTAAGTTGTGTTAAATTTCACTTTTCTTGTACTTGTGCCGATATTTGTTGTTATATATAGCCGCTGGTAAAATAAATAATAAGTCTATGCCAAGGTTTTGGCTTCTTCAAAATTAGGGTCTCTCAAGTTTAATGAAATTCTAGTAAAGGGCTTAACATTAATATGAAATAAATATTAAGATAATCAATTTCAACATGTAATTATTATGTTTATATATTACTATTTACTACAACCACAATATGCCTTGAGATTTACAAAGAATAAGAACTTTTTATTTTCAATTTTTTTTATGTAAGAGGAGCTTCATAAGAAGTCTTACACTCTTACATGAGGAAGGAGAGAGAGGAGAGAAGAAAATGGTGGAGCACATTGCGAGATTTAAACCCGCAGATTCATTCATGTCTTACAACTTAACTCATTGAACTTACTCAAAAGGATAAATAATTTTTGTTTATAAATTGTGAAGTTGCTTGAATATTTAAATAAATAGTAGTTCTATAAAAGGTTAGTTTGATATGGATATAAAAATGTGGTGAAGAATTGATGAATGAATTTTATTATTAATTGATTCATGAGTTTAGCATTGTAGGAATTGGTTGCATAACATTTAGCAGTTTTCTAATATAATATGAGAAATCAATTGTATTTGAAAAGATTTTAGAAAAAAAGTAAAAGAAAAGATTTAATTAGAAATTAACTAACTTTTATATGAATGCTATTTGGTTATAAATTTACCAAATGGAAAAATTACAATAACACATAATAATAATAATAATAATAATAATAATAATAATAATAATAATAATAATAATAAATTAAAAATAAATCATTCAAATCTAATTAAAAAATAGAAAAAAAAATTTCTTATTATTCTATTTCCATGACCATATTGTAACCAAAAAAATTTTCCATGATCATATTTATGCTAATTTCTCTTTTATAAATTTTTAAAGCGCACTCATTAATAATTCAATTTTTTTTAATAAGAGTGGAATATTTAATACATTAAAATATAAAAAATAGGTGTCTTCATCGGTATCCCTAATAATTTTGGGGTAAAAGATACATACATTGGCCAACCAGAATGTCTCATCCCAATTAAATGGATATGTTAGTGGATCAAGTCAAATAGTTCTTACTATCTGATTGAGCCACTTAGGTAGGATAAATTGTGAAGAATGACTCAAAATTGCAAGTTTGAATCTGTTGCAATTTCGCTTTTCGCTAAGCGAAATCTGATGTTCTTCAAGTCCTTGTTTCTGTCTGAATTTGGCTAAGCGAAAATATCAATTTAGCTAAGCGAAAATAAAGGACTTTCAGTGTTTCGCTACTGTCTCAATTTCGCTAAGCGAGCGGTATTTCGCTAAGCGAAATCTTCGTTTTGGAAAACTGATATAAACGCCAGAAACAGAATATCGAAAAAAGAAACCAATTTCAGAGATCAAATCATTCTTGGAGCGATTTTGTGTGCGAATTTTCATAGAGTTCTTGAGAGAATAACACTAGATTGTAAATTGAGAGAAGATCAAAGTGAGATTTGGGTTCTAGGGTTGAGAGAAGATAGAGAGACATTGTGAATTGGGTTTTGCTAGATTGGGCAAGAACACCATTGTTCTCTATTGTTGTAACTGCATCCGAATTCATTTGATTATAGTGGAGCTGCTCTCTCCCGTGGATGTAGATCACATTGATCGAACCACCTAAAAGTCTTGTGTGTGATTCTCTACTCTTTCTCTTTAATTTCTTGCTTGTTAATATTGTGCATACCAAGTGTTTGTTGTTTGTACTGTGTGGCTGTTGCTTTTCTTTGTGTGTTTGTTTGTGTTTAGGGACTTTGTGTCTTGTATCTGATTCATTGGACCAACAAGTGGCGCCGTCTGTGGGAATCGGAAGGAAGAACAAAGAGGCTAAACCATGGGGACGAAATACAACATCGAGAAGTTCTTCGGAAGTAGTGACTTCGGGTTATGGAGAATCAAGATGGAAGCAATCTTGATACAGCAAGGATGTGCAGAAGCATTAAAGGGTGAGGCAAAGATGCCTACTACGCTTTCTCAAAAGGAGAAGGAAGACATGATAGACAAGGCAAGAAGTGAAGACATGATAGACAAGGCAAGAAGTGCTCTCATCTTGTGTCTAGGTGATAAGGCGCTAAGGGAGGTTGCAAGAGAAAAGACCGCCGCTGGAATGTGGGTTAAATTGGAGTATTTGTATATGACAAAGTCTCTAGCAAATAGGCTACTGCTGAAACAACAATTGTATTCCTTCAAGATGACCGAATCAAGAACAATTACAGAGCAAATTGCGGAATTCAACAAGATCCTTGATGATTTAGAAAACATTGAGGTGAAGCTTGATGACGAGGACAAGGCTTTGCTCCTTATCAACTCTCTACCCAAGTCCTTTGAACATTTCAAAGATGCCATCCTCTATGGCAAGGACCAAACCATCACTTTGGATGAGGTTCAAACATCGATTCGAACAAAGGAGCTTCAAAAGCAACAAGAGCTCAAATCCGAAGACAATGGTGAGGGCCTAGATGTGTCAAGGGGTAGACCAACGGAGAAGAAAGGACCAAAGAAGAAGAAGTCTCGATCAAAGTCAAAGAATCCCTCAAAGGCAAAGTCCAAGTCAAAGGACGCATGTAACAATTGTGGTAAAACGGGTCATTGGTGAAAGGATTGCTATCTACCGGGTGGTGGAAAAGAGTCTCGAAAATCACATGATACGGCGGATGTTGTAGTCAGTGATGATGGTTATGAAAGTGCGGGTGTGTTGGTGGCATCAAGTTCGGACTCACAAAAGAATTGGGTAATGGATTCCGGATGTTCATATCATATGTGCCCAAGGAAGGATTACTTCGAGACACTCGACCTTAAAGAAGGTGGAGTGGTGCTTCTAGGCAATAACAAACCATGCAAAGTACAAGGTATGGGATCTATCCGGCTTAAAATGTTTGACAATCGTGAAATTCTTTTATCCAATGTGAGGTACGTTCCGGAACTTAGACGAAATCTTTTATCTCTTAGTATGTTTGATGCATTAGATTATTCTACTAAGATTGAACATGGCATGATTAAAATTTCAAATGGTGCATTAGTAGTTGCTAAAGGAACTAAGAAAAACGGATTGTATATTCTAGAGGGTTCTACCAATTGCACATGCATCAATTGCTAGTCAAACACCGCATGATAAGACCAAGCTATGGCATTTGAGACTAGGGCATGTTAGTGAAAGAGGTTTAGTTGAACTTGAGAAACAAAATTTGCTTAATGGTGATAAACTCGGTAAATTAGAATTTTGTGATCATTGCATTCTAGGTAAGGCTCATAGAGTTAAATTTGGAAGTGGTATGCATAATTCTAGTAGACCTTTTGAGTATGTACACTCGGATTTATGGGGTCCTTCACGAGTTAAGACTCATGGAGGAGGTTCATATTTCCTCACCATTATTGATGACTTTTCTAGGAGAGTGTGGATTTATATTTTGAAAGACAAAACAGAAAAGTTTCAAAAGTTTAAAGAATGACACACTCTCATAGAAAATCAATTAGGAACTAAACTGAATGTTTTAAGGACTGACAATGGCCTGGAGTTTGTTTCAGAGCAATTTAACCAGTTTTGCAGGAAACAGGGAATAAAGGGGCATAAAACAGTAGCACGGACACCACAGCAGAATGGCCTAGCCGAGCGGATGAATAGGACCATTTTAGAGCGTGTGAGGTGTATGCTTTTGGGATCGGGGCTGCCCAAAAGTTTCTGGGGAGAAACTGCTAGTACTGCTGTGTATTTGATTAACAGATGTCCATCTTCAGCTATAGACTTCAAGACACCGATGGAAGTTTGGAGTGGCAAGCCGGTTGACTACTCGAATTTGAGGATATTTGGTGCTCTAGCATTTGCTCATGTGAGACAAGGAAAATTAGAGGCTCGAGCTGTTAAATGTATCTTCATTGGCTATCCGGAGGGTGTGAAGAGCTACAAGGTGTGGAAGTTGGAACCTGGGGAGTCAAAGTGTATAATCAGCCGAGATGTCACATTTGATGAGACTAGAATGGCAATGATGTGCAGAAAACTAGAGGAAGGCAACTTAGAAAGTGGAAAGGAGAAAACTAAGTTTGAGGTGGAGTCTTCTACTCCTACATGTGCTACTAGAGGTGAAAGTCCTCCACCGGCAGAGGTTGCGGATTAACAACCACCACCATAAGAACACTACCAGTTAGCCAGGGATAGAGTTAGGAGGAATATTGTACCTCCTAATCGTTTTGGGTATGTGGACCTTATTTGTTATGCTCTTAATGCGGCTGAGGAAATTCAAGATACAGAACCAAAGAATTTTAGAGATGTTATGGAAAGCAAGGATAGAGATATGTGGTTGCATGCTATAAACAAAAAAATGTTGTCCTTGGAGAAAAATCAAACCTGAGCACTTGTTGATTTACCCAAGAATAAGAGGGTAGTAGGATGCAAGTGGATCTTCAAAAGAAAAGAAGGCATTCCGGGTGTTGAGAAGGCAAGGTACAAGGCAAGGCTTGTGGCAAAGGGTTTTACCTGAGTGGAAGGGATCGACTACAATGAGATCTTCTCACCGGTGGTAAAACACTGCTCTATAAGGATCTTGATGGCAATTGTGAATCAACTTGATTTGGAGTTAGAACAATTGGATGTCAAAACAGCGATTCTACATGGAGACCTTGAGGAGACAATCTATATGCAATAACCGGAAGGGTTTGCAAAGGATGAGTCAAAGGTATGTCTTTTGAGAAAATCTCTTTATGGCTTGAAACAAAGCCCAGGACAATGGTACAAAAAATTCGATGAGTTTCTCTTAAGATATGGTTTTCTAAGAAGTAGCTATGATAGTTGCGTCTACATATTGAAAAGAGATGAGGAGTATGTTCTCTATTTGCTTTTATACGTGGACGACATCCTTATAGCGAGTTCTAGCAAGGGTGAGATTGATAAACTCAAAGAGAGGTTAAATGCTGAATTTGAAATGAAGGATCTCGGGGTTGCTAAGAGGATTCTTGGGATGGACATTGTAAGGGACCGGAAGAAGAGTGAGCTTTTCTTATCTCAACGTGGCTATTTGAAGAAGGTAGTGGAAAGGTTTAGAATGCATGAATCTAAATCCGTGAGCATTCCTTTAGGTCATCATACAAAGCTCTCTATTGTACAAGCTCCTATCACCGAAGAGGAAAGGAGGAAAATGGACTATATTCCATATGCAAGTGGAGTGGGTAGCATTATGTACGGGATGGTGTGTAGTCGACCGAACTTGGCACATGCAGTGAGTGTTGTAAGTCGCTTCATGACAAATCCGGGTCAAGCACATTGGGAAGCTTTGAAATGGGTTTTGAGGTACTTGAATGGGTCATTAAATTCTGGTTTGAGGTACAAGAGGTCTACTCAAGAAGATGATGCTATCATGGGGTATGTGGATTCGGACTATGCCGGTAATGTTGATACAAGGAAGTCTCTTTCCGGGTATGTGTTTACATTATTTGGAGCCGCATTTAGGTGGAAGTCTACTTTACAACCTGTGGTTGCTTTGTCAACAACACAAGCTGAGTACATTGCACTTGCGGATGGAGTCAAAGAGGCTCTATGGTTAAAGGGGATGATTGGTGAGTTAGGAATTATGCAACAGTGTGTTGTGGTTCATTGTGATAGCCAAAGTGCAATTCATTTGGCAAAACACCAAGTGTATCATGAGAGGACCAAGCACATAGACATCCGTTTACACTTCATTAGAGATGTTGTTGAATCTAAGGAAGTGAGGATTGAGAAGATTGCATCGGAAGATAATCCGGCGGACATGTATACCAAGTCATTACCTAGATCAAGGTTCAAGAATTGCTTGGACTTGATCAACTTTGAAGAAGCATAATTCCATAAGTGGGAGAGCAGCAATAATGGTGATCGTTGAATCATCAAACTCTGATTTAGAGTCAAGGTGGAGAATTGTGAAGAATGACTCAAAATTGCAAGTTTGAATCTGTTGCAATTTCGCTAAGCGAAATCTGATGTTCTTCAAGTCCTTGTTTCTGTCTGAATTTGGCTAAGCGAAAATATCAATTTAGCTAAGCGAAATTGCAACAGATTCAAACTTGTAATTTTGAGTCATTCTTCGATAACATTATCCTGGAGGTACCATAGAATTCACCTAAAAATATCATATTTATTAAATAACATTTACTGGCAACAATACCAAATTAATCTAAAAACCTCCAAAACTACACATATTTTCTAATTGATTCTCAAAATATACAATTTTTTTTATCATATGAAAAGTCGACATTTGGAAAGCCGACTTTCTTTCTGCTCATTTTTTTTCTTGTTGAGAATTCAACATCTCAATTGCTGACTTCCTCGAAATTTATTTAATTATATTAATATTTTTTCAAAACATTTTTTATATTTAAATTAAGAGCTTAATTAGTATGTATTGTTAATATAAATTTTTTATATCGTCAACCAATCATAAAAAATATTAGTCACTGTTAAGTAGTTACAATAAGAGTCAAACATTTTTAATGTTGTGATAATTTAAGTTTCGTTAAATAATGTAAGAAACTTTACACTATACTACAATGTATTCCAATTAAAGACAATAGATCTATACCCAATGAGTGTGACTCAGTTCATTGTACAGGCTAAGCTTGTGGGAAGGACCTCGGTTCGAATCTCGCGAAATACATTATTAGGGTGTGGGTGGGACGAAAAACCTTAACTATGATTAAACACTCAAATGGAGATTAATCCTATAACATGTCTAAAGGATCTAAGCCTGAGGGATCTAAACTTGTGAGATGGTTTTTGGACCAACTGAAAAGCCCAAAGCCGTGATTACGAAATTGTTAAAAGAAAAAGACAGCGGGTGTCTGGAAAGCAAGGTGGTTTGGTTCGGAAGAATAGAGTAGAGAGTGAGAGACATACAGAGAGGGAAAGAAAGTTTCGTGATTCCTATAAATCTGGTCCGTCCAAAATAACTTTCTAACATTAACAATCACATCATCATAAGATCTTTCCTTTACGTAAGCGAAAGGCTTTGCAAAGTGACACCCTATACCTGACGCGATTATAAAATAGTGAAACAGACTCCATTTTTCGCAGCAACAACCACACTAGTCCAATAGCCTTTATTGTATACCTAGGCAGAGGAAGAGAAGGCTAATTCTATTTTTTTTAAAAACAAAGTCTAGTACATGTGTGAGCATCATATCGATCTAACGGTCTAGAATAATGGAAATGCATCGGTGTCCTTCAAAATGAATGGGCTCCAAAGCAATGCCCATTTAAATATGCAAGATGTGATGGGGTATTTTTTTTATTATTGTCATTAAATCCATTTTACTTTCTTGGTATACCTGCCCTATAAATGAGTATCTCGAACTTGAACCCATTTCCTGGTTTGTGACCGTTTTTAAATCTAAACCCATTCACGTAAGAATTGTGTTATTTGAACATCAAAATTTGGATATCGTATGTGATATCGTATGTGTTTATTTCTATCTCTCATTTACTTTTTATATTCTTAAGTATACACACATCTTAAAAATATATTCTAAAACAAAAAGAATATCATATGATATCCCATTTCTGATGTTTAAGAATCTTTACTCTTCACGTAAAAGGAAATATTTTGATAAGGGTTCTGTGAAGGGCATGATGCTTGCAAAGTTTGAATAGGACAAAATATTTCATTTTTTAATAGAGGAATAACCCGTTAATTTACGAACGTATTTTCACATTTTTTCATGGACAGAAGTCTGAAAAGTGGATAGCCTTTATTATTTACTGGCCATTTTTTGGGTTCCTAATGCAAATGCGAAACGACAAGGCAAGAGAACAAATGGAAGAAAAAGGCTTCTCCCCTAGAGTTGTTTGGCGTGAGAAAGCAAGTTGTATTTGATTTTTGGATTATTTGCATTGGATCATATTTAAATGATCAAAATTAAAAGATAAATATATATGACTTTTTTAAGTGGACCATATATATATGATTGTATGATTAAGATTTATTATTCCCACATTCTTAAAATGAGAACTGTTCTCACTATATATTTCTCTATTTGTATATTTTTTTGGTGCTAGAAGGGGCAAAAAAAGCCCAAAACCAACAAAAAACTAGGAAAGAATTATACAGGATATGGAAGCCCCAATTACATCATTAAAAAGAAGAGAAGTAATGCCCTCCGAAGATAAGATCTTTAACTCAAAAGGCTCCAATTTGCTAACTAGTCAGCATAAATATTACCTTCTCTAAGAGTATGTAAAAGGACTGTTTGCCAATCTTTATTCAACCAATGCCTTATCCTCAAAACCAGCTTATTTCTATGAAACCCATCACACTCAGCTTTTAGCAAAGAAAGAATACCTTCTGAGTCCGCTTTCACTACCAGATTTCTAATTGCACAGCTCCAAGCAAGTTCCAACCCATGCAAAATTCCCCATAACTCCGCACTGAAAGAAGAACAGATGCCCAAATTACAAGCGAAGTCTTTGACCCAAATTCCTCTATCATTTCTCAACAAACCACCACAACCCGTCCTACCCGGATTGCCTTTGGAGGCCTGGTCGGAATTAACCTCCCACCAACCATTATCAGGAAAATTCCACCTGATAAAATGAGTTTCAGATTGACCAATACCTGAAGCTACCCTAATGCTAGAACAGAGAACCATAATTGCATTAGCTTAATCCAGAACTTGGTATAAGGCATTAACAGGCCGCACAAAATCTTCGTCTCCATTTGTATTTTAACTAATTAATTATAGATATATCTTATTTTACTTTACACCCAATCTCATTTAGAAGACTTTATTCCAAGTGAAAATACCACCCTAAAAATCAACTACAACTACATTATCTCTTTCCCATTGTAATTTCCAGGTTTTATAGATTAGAAATTAGAAATACTGTGCTGTTCTTCCTATATTGCTTTAATTTATGGTGGCGGCTCTCAATTATGTCGTGCTGTAAATTTCTGAAAATCTGTTTTTTTAACAATGAAAACAGGGAGACATTTATTCTGAGTTTTCACCAGTAGACTCAACATATAAACACATCTATTTTATTAAAATATTGTTCTGTACCAAAACAAAAGTTCGAAATAGTTCACTCAATCAATTTTAAAGTAGTTGACCCATCCTTGAGTTGTTGCAACCATTGATGAGAAGGGGGATATTTTGAAATAGGAAAATGATAACTAGTGTCCTTATGATATTGGTTAAGAAGTTTAAACAGACAAGTTTTTATTGAAAAAATGTGTATTTAATATACCGAAAAATGATATACTTAGATTTCTCGATGGAAACTTTCCATTTCTTGATTCCTTAACCAATGCCCTTATGGCATGGATCCAGATTCCCTGCAGTAGAAAATTCACGTATTTGCCGTAGTTGTGCAATCTTTGACCATTAGATTTTCTTATCTCATACTCTTGGCCCTTGATTTGTTTTGGCAAAAAAAAATAACAAAAAATACAAGTGGAGAGAGATAGAAATAGGCTACAGCAGGAAATCCTAATCCCGTAGAGCATTGGTTAGCGAAACCCTTTGAAATATCCGAGTGAACATGCACTTTGAAAAAAAATAAGAAAAAAGAAAATGTATGGTAAGAAAGCTACTTGAATAATATTGACTGAAAATTTAACTGACAGTTTAGTGTTAAAAACTCTCAATATGCAGGGCAAGGGATCAATATTCTATTATGTTTAGTGATGAATGGTATTGCTGGGGAAGCAACCACATGAATTGTGGCCTGAAACTAATGGGTTATGCTGGTTCACAATCTTTTGTGCTTGTTCCGTGGCCTTGTTGATTTGCTCAAAGTGCTGCTCTCTAGCTGCTGCTCTCAAGTCCTCAGCTTTTCTGTGAACCACTGCCATCCTCTTCATTAACTTCTCTTCCAGGTTTGATCTCATCTTTTGTATTTTCACCTAAACAATAGTTTCAACAAGTTTCCTTAGTTTCAATGCTTTTGAACTTTGTTTGAAGTAAAAAACTTGGGGGTAATCTGTAATATATTTTTTAACAGATTTAGATTTTCAATGGTTTTGACTTTTGACTTTGTGAGAACATTACAGGACAAATTCTTAGGTAGCACTGCTTAGATATCATATTATCTTTTAGACACTTCATTCAACAATTGACATATATTATAAAGACATTCTTTAAATATTTGATGCATTTTTAACTTGTGCCACACAACGTAACACATGCTTAGTATTCAATAAAATGCTTATAATAAGCAGTGCCTACCCAAAAATTACTCCTTAAAAAATGTTTATAACAAGTTTAATATATCGAAACAAATTTTATCCATGTTCTACACCCTCAAATTAAAAGTGCTAGAATTGTTATCCATTTTATATTAAGTTGAACACAAATAAATGAAATCAAGGACGACAAGTGCGACTATAACTCTCAGCAATTCAACTCAGATGCTCCAAGTTTCCCACGAATTTCTAAAGATATGATCCATGCGCTCCCTAATATGATATTAGATACATATTGACTTATGGGATTTGTCGTTCTTTTTATTAAGAGGACTAGGGAAGCATGAATATGGAGATGTATTGGATTGAGGACGTGTGGACTGGTCAAGAAAATAGTTTTTTTTTTTTTTCGTTTTGTATCTAAATCTTAAGATTTAGAATTATTCTAATGAGAATGGTGTCCAAGAGCTGGGGGTAGCTCGAGGAGATAAGCAAACAACATGCCTGGCAAAGCACTTTGGATTGTAGTCAAAAGTTCATACCAGCAGATTATTTATGTATAAACTTGTACGCACAGTATTAAAATCGTCTTGGGTTTCTATATGTTCGGGACAGCAGGCTGCATTGCACAGTAATCTAGCTAGACTTACCAATAGTTCAACAAACTGCTTGCATGCAAACAAACTAAGGTTCAAGTAAGGATAACTTGTACTTGCAAATTATTATTTTCAATGCAAATAGCAAGGAACAAGAAAATGACCGCCAAGAAAATGGAAGAGCAAGAACACCAACCAATAGGAAAATTGTTTTTTCAGGTTTAACTAATAAAAAATCAGTTATGTTATTTGGACTTCAAAAAATGGAACAATAAACAACGGTTAATGATGTTCAAAATCGTGATTAATGACATGTTAAACTTGATTAACCAAATTGTCGGTTAACGAGTTACCTCATTTACTACGTGTGTACCAATTAACCAAATTATTAATCTTTGTAGATTGTTATCCCATTTTTTAATGTCCAAATAACATTTTTGATAAAAAAAATCTTAAGCATACTTTACCTCCTGATTAGATAAACTACTGGGATAACTTGTACTAAAAATTCATTTAATTTAGAGAAAAAGAAACTTGAGCTTTTTATAGCAAACTATTGACTGATTCTTGAAGATTGGATGAATACAAACCACAGCAAACTAACCATAATTCATAAGAAAAAGATTGGTAATGAAGTACCTCAAGCTTTCTCGATTGGGCTTCTGCTTTAGCACTTTGGAGGTCTACCCAAGCTTGGATTTTTGCTTCTTCAATCTGATACCTGCAACTCAAATTACAATTAATTTAGTCCTGCCATAGTATATACATCAGATGAAACTACAATATGCCACAACTTTAAAGGTTTATTTACCTGAGACAGCACTTGGTCTTTTCCTCTTCTTCCCATGTAGCAGTCCTGCAGCCTGAATCAGCATTATGTCTCAAGCTCTTTGATATTTCCTCTTCCTCCTCTTCCCTTGAGCTCCAATGTGATGTGACCGAATCATAATGTGTTCCTAGTTGCAATTTAGCAAAATGGCACTCTTCCAGCCGAATAAGGTCAATGGTGCAGCTTGTGTTAAGGTTTGTCAAGGACAATGGTCCAGACCTACTTGCAGGAGTGTTATGGCGAGCAGGTGATGAACTCTTGAATGGGGTATGGCATCTTGAAGTTGTGCAACTTCCAAGAGGACTCATCTCTGTCCCAACATCCTTATGAACCACTTCTGTGCATGCATCTTTCATTGCCTCCCCACTTGGGTTTCTAAACAAAAACCCTTCTTTAGTTGGCTCTGAGTATCTGAAATTTCGGAAAATGGGCTCTATGCTGTCTGTGAACTTATCTGCATTGCAAATGGAATTCACTATCTAACAACGGGTTGATTTATTAGAAGAAGAATTGAACTCAATTACACCATTCAACTGAAAATGCAGCTCCAATAGGATGAGGAATTTGGGTTTAATTTATTCACTTTATACAGAGAGTATAAAAGTTGTCGGTGTATGAGTACCGATTACGGATTTGGATTCACCGCAATCAAAAAACCACACATTCATGCATTCACTGAGATGTACCGTTGGATCAGTATTATTTCATTTTTTTAATGCACACTCAAATGCATCCATCGATACATATCATTGAATACATGAATGCGTGGGTTTTCTGAGCGCAATGAATCCAAATTCACAGATTACCATCATGCTTACCAATGAGCCTTAAAGCCAAATAAAGATTAAAAAGAAAAGTCTTTAACCTATATTTGGACTACTTGACATTTAAACTTGACAAAAAAATCATTTGAAAGGAAATAATTTACAAATCCTATAAAAAATCATAGCATTAAAAAATCATTGAATATAATTTTCAAACTAATATCATGGTAAGCAAGTTTCATGCAAGAATTCTTATATTTTAAATATTCCAAATAACCGTAAGTTTGAAGCTTAGTAAAGACAAAGGAGAATAGAGACAGAATGGTAATGATATCACCTTTTAGTACTACATCTGTTGAGCATGAGATCCCATTAAAAGCGTGGACTGTGTTATGGTGGCCTAAAGATGCAGCATATGCTTGAAAGTTTGGGACAGCTTCGGACACCCTTTCCTGTGTGACCCTTGATGTTTCCATTTGCTGCTGCTTAAAGTTATCACAGTGCCTGCTGATCTTTGAAGACTCTGATACCTTTACAGTGTGAGCTGGTGAGTCATGGCAGGAGGAACTCATGAGCCATTTTTCTGCATCATCCCATTTCGAAGGGAAGCTCTTTCTTGAAAGATTTCCAACACCAGTGAAGCTGAAAACAGGTCTACCAGGTGTGGAGGGAGACTCTAGTTTCCTCTGTGTGATAGAGTTGCTTCCTTGTTCTCTTCTCCTCTGTGCTGAAACCTCAAGAAACCCTCTGCTATCTGTGTCACCATTTGACATTGGAAAAGACTTGACAAATTCAGAGGTCTCCCTGAGATTGAACTTGCAAAGTGGGTCAGGGAAGGTGTCTGCAAATGGGTTGTCTTTGCTTTTCCCATACAAGTTCATCTTATTGTTGCCCTCAATTGTTAACTCCTGAATCTCAAAACACCCCAAAAGAAGAAAAGAGAGGGAAAAAAAAACAAGTTATAATCCAAAAAGAAGGAATTCAAAGCAAAAGACATAAAATGTACTGGGATGGATGTTTACCCCATGTGAATGTGATGATGCCAATACAGAAGGAGCTTGAAGATCCATGTAGCAGTGGTGGGGCTTGAGATTATTCTGGTGTGGTGGCAGATGTGGGAGAAAAATGGAGTTTGTAATTTGTATGGATGCCTAGTTATGTGTACAAGTAGTACCTATCTATGGTCTATGATATGTTAAAAAACCAGTGGGTCATGAGAAAGTGACTCAAGGAGTCAGTGGAACACAACAGAATACTGAACAAGGTAAAAAGCATTGACTAGATGGCCTAAAGTACACTTATAATAAAATGACTCGCATCACATGCGACAAGAGGCTAAAACACACAGCTCTCTCAGTCTCTTCAAAGTTTAAAGTTTAAACCACTGTGGATCATTGTATGTGACACACATACATACATGTTCCTACATCGAAGAGATGAATGGGGAAGAAGACGAAATATTACATCATAAAAAGAAGAGTGAGCTTTTAGATCAAAATCAAAATGGGTGTTTGTCAGACTAGTAGTCTAAAGAACAACTCCTTTATTTATATAACAGGAAAGTTGATCAAAATCAAAACGGTGTTTGTCAGACTAGTAAAACACAACCCCTTTATCTGTACAACTAAATTAGATACTAATATCTCTCTTTCACACACACACACACATAATATATATATTTCACCTAAAAATATAATATACTTTAATGTCCATCTATATCCACATTGATGTATGATATTTATACGAAAAGTCAAAATGGGTATTTAAAAAATAACTTTTAATAAAAAATATGGAGCTTTTGAAAACAAAATTATTACTTTTTTCAAAATTTAATTAGTTCCAAACATGCTGCATGATTAAAAAGAGCAGAAAAAAAAAAACAAAGCAATTAAATTATATAATTCGATTATTTAGTTGTTACTTGTAAGTTTATTTTCCGAAGTTTCTTGTGATTGTCGTTGTATAGGGATGACAAAGGGTAACGGATACATAGGATACTCGCAAAAATTATTCATGATGGGATGGATAATTACTCGCTTAATGGGTATGAGTATGAGGACAGATAGTAAACTGCAAAATTTTATGATTATGGATGAGGGTACGAATACTCCAGTACCCGAGTCCCACACAAGCCAATAAGCACATGCAAAGTGGCTGGAAGTTCTGCGTGTAATTTATCCCAAATACCAAAGTACCCAGCAAACCCAAGTATCCACTGGAGCACGGTCTTCAGTGTGACAAAAATGGGGTACCTGCAAAAACAAACTATGATGCTTAAGTTAACTTATGAGTGTAAGAGCTAATGCAAGTATGATAAGTGAATGAACATAAGAAGGATGGATAGGATACTCCCTGCCCCTTTGGTATTTATAGGCGAATGATGAAGAGTATTTTTGCCAATGGGAAGGGCGATGATGACACATCAATCAGTTGTCCAACCACTTGCATTCAAAAGGAATGTACTATCCTTTTGGTCACTGCCCAACCAACTTTTACTAGAGTAGGGTGACAATACTATAAGGCCTTCATTTTCAGGCTAGTCATAGATTGGGCCTCTACCCAACTCAGTATGCATGGTCAGCCCAGGCCCAAACTAATTAGGATTTGCCTTTTATCATATATTCTTATCGTGAGTTGTATTTCAAAACAACATGGATTAAGCATTGAACAAATTGTAAAACTAGAATACAAATGTATAGAAAATAAGAATAGGGGTATAAATATACTTATATGTGGTGTTATTATATAAGATATGGATTTAATTGCTATACACGGTCAATTCAAAGATTTTTTACATTGTTAATCAATTATAAATTTTCACAACATAAAAAATATTTGATTTTTATATCATAATTATTTTAAAAGTCACATTTACGATGATTTTTGATTTATTGACAGTATAAAATATTTTATACCAACAACATATCAAAATTAAACTCATTCGATATTAGTCTCTATTTATAAAAAAAATTAATCAATTTCATTATTTATATAATTATAATCGAAGTTCGGATAATAATTAGATTAATACTTGGATACAATATATCTTAATATTTTAATATATCCTAGTTACTTTTTTTTTTTTGCAAGATTAATTCTCTCAATTTCTGTGAAAGGATTGGCGAATGACTGATCGATAATGTAAGAGAAACAATATTAAAGATGATGTGCCACATTTTGTTTTTACATGAGCAAAGGAGAAAAGTTGAAACCTATTTAGGTTTGTCCATCAATCAAGAACCTAGCTGACAATTCAGGGTGCATGTCGTTTTTATCTTAGGAGGGAGTAAGACAGGTAAAAGTTAGCTAAAATCAAAGCAATTCTCCCTCGAGAAATCATATTAATTTACACATGTTGTTTTTTACGAATTTGCCCATTGTTTTCTTTTGATTATATATGTTTATACTTCATTTGTTGGCAAAAATAGTAGAATATTGATAAAAACAAAAAATGACAAGCCTAAATCAACTTATACTGTCATATTTTTACATAATATTAAATGAAGAGTACTATAGTGATCAGTAATAGTAGAGGTAGGATGAACTTTTTTATTTTATATTTTTTAAAGAAAGAAAAATGGTGTGTGTAAAATATTACACTTGAGTATGTACATCGTTCAATAGATACTCAAAAGTACAAACACTTGTTTCTTGCTTTGGAAGGGGAGGAATAGGAGCTTGTTTGAGGAGGGGTTTGTGAGATCGTCGAACCTGGTGCAGGTGATCCACGGCTTCGCTGATAAAATTATGGAGGCTAGCGGTGGAGTTACAAGGGGTGAGGCATGCATGTCAAACTCTGTCGTGCAGGTTCGTTGGCAGCCCCCTCCTATTGGGTGGATAAAGCTGAACTCTGATGGGGCTTCGTGCGCAAATCCGAGCCCTGCAGGGTGTGGTGACTGGTGGGGGTGTTAATGGATTCTAATGGTTGTTGGGTGCTAGGGTATTATAGGTGTTTGGGGACCCGTGTTACTTATAGCTAGGGCGGAAGTGTGGGGTATTCTCTCTGGTTTGGAGTTAGCATGAAATAAGGGGTATAGAAATGTCCTTGTGGAGAGTGACTCGCAAACATTGGTGGCCTAGATAAATAGTATTGATTCTGATCAGGTTAATGTTCTCCTTAGATATATTCGAATTGTGTTGTCTCGTTAGGGGAACACCATGGTGGTGCATACGTCTAGGGAGGGGAACAAGTGTGTGGATTGGATGGCAAACTATAGTTTATCCTTTGACTCCTGGCATATGGTAATAACTTCTCTGTTGGCTGACTTGTCTTCTTTGCTAACTAATGATATTGATGGGGCTTCCATACCCCCATGTAGTTGCTCATGTTTAGTTGTTTTCTATTTTTCCTTTGGGGCTTAGCCCTCTTTGTTTACCAAAAAAAGACTTTTTCCCCTTGATGTGTTTGTGCTTTTTTTTTTTCCTTAGAAATGTTATTTTTTTGTATTATTTTTATATTTTTTTAAGTTAATATAAGAGTAACATATTTTTTAATAATTTTTTTCTTTTTTCAAAGAAACATATACGTAAAACAGATGTAAAAAAATGTGATATGTAAAAATCATTTCCATTCTTCCATTTCATTTTCTTCTGCTGGTGTTGAGTGCAAGGTTTTTTTTTAGAAAAAGTTAAAAGTTGTCTTAAATATGCTTTTTTCCCTAAAAATATATTACTTTTTTTGTTTTGTTTTGACTCCTTTTAATTTTTGGTTTTTTATCCTAGTTTTTTTTTAAAAAAAATTTGTTTTAATTTTTGTCATTAACGAACCTCCCTTAGATATCTTATGCGACAAAATAATGGAGTCGAGTTTGTGACATCAGTGTATGAGACATTTAATTGTTATATAAGCACTTGCCACTTAGAACAGAAACTAAAACTTAAAAAAAAAAAAAAAAAAAAAAAAACTCGAACCAAAAAAAAAAACCAAAAGGTATTATAATTTCAATAACAAAAAACGTATTTAAGCTTTAAAATTTCAATGATAAAGGAATGCCATTAAGGATGAAAGCAAATATTATGTCTTGGATCATTCAACTTCAAGTGTGTCAATCCATCAATTTTGAGCTTACGAGTAAGCTGCAAAACTTGGTTTGAATCCTATAAGTCTGTATGGATCCATTTCATTGAACAACAATTCCTTGTCGCCTTTTCATCAGAGATATACAGAAAGACTAATGAACTTGAAGATGTGCTGTAATATCGAATTTGTTTGCTGAGACACTGAAAAGGTCAGTGAGGGTCCTGGGATGTGCCAGATTTTTGTCACAGATGATGGGTGGTCCCATAACATAAACGGATAAAGGGATTCTTCTTCCTTCCATGAATGAGTGTGTGTAGGTTATGACTTATGATAGATATTAAATGAATTTTGAAATAAAATGGCAGCCAGTTTACTTAGTAACTGCAGTTGACTGTAAGAATATGTAATTAAATTTTGTCTTTAGGAAGGCTTTCCCAAATGAAATTAGATAGATTTGGAAAGTCTGAATCCCACGATCCGTATTTGGGCCATTTGCTGTTCAAGCAAAGCATTCAAACTCAAACTGCACGCTACTATCCCAATGAGTTTAATTTTCATATAGTGTAAAGTTTTTTATATTGATAATCAATTATAAATTATCTCATGTATGGATTGAATTTTAAGATAGTTTTAAAGAGTTGAATATTATTTTTTTTTTTGTATATGATTAAACATTTTTTAATAATATGTCAATTCATATTTAATTGATAATGTAAAAAAAAAAATTATAGTGACCAACACTGAACACATGGGTTGTCAATTCACTTCTGGGCTCTAATTGTCGGGATTTTTTTTTTTTCCCGCCTGATTTATAGTAGATAGATACTATTATATGACTATCCTTTACTTGGGGTAATGAACATAGACGGACAGAACATGAAAAAATAAAAATATTACAAACTGTGTCCTAAATGTTAAGTGTGGTGAATATAGGCCCATGTGTTCCTGCATAGGTTTTTCTCCATATCCAACTTCTACATAATCGAAGCCCATAAATAATAAGAATAGTCTGTTTTACCCCCCTTTCAGGTTTGTTATTTTTTTTTTTTAATTTTTTATATAGGTTTGTTTTTCAATAAGCTCCTAAAGTTAGATATTTATGCTTCATGGAGTAAAAATAAGGTAAAAAAAGTTAGTCGGATTTAATTGGTATATACGGTCAGTGTAAATATTTTTTACATAGACAACCAATTAGAATTTGTCACATAAGCTAAAGTGTTTGATTCTTATCCTAACTACCTTAAAAGTCACATACACCATGATTTTTGATTGGTTGTCAGTGTAAAAAAACTTTATACTGACAATATATATCAATTAAACTCAAAGTTAGTCATGTTTAAATACCACAAAATTTAAATATATTGCATTTTCGACTTTCTTAACTTTCATCTGAATTTTATTAAACTTAAGTTACATTTTTTTAAAGTAATATTCTAACTTTGTTTTCTTTTTGTAAAGTCAAATTGATTTGAATGATGTTACTACTCTTTAATTATATTTAGTAAAATCATCGTTGAAAATAATAAACTAAGCTTTTGAAAATCTTTAGTAACATCATTCTCAATTTGACTAAATTAAATGTCCCAGATTTAATTGTCCCGGGTGTGAGAACAATTTTTAGATTTTGTTATGTCGGTATTACCATAAATGTTTTGAAAGAGTCTCTTATTTGTAGCATCACCCACGGGAAACTCATTTAAAGTGAGTAAGTAAGGATGTATTTATTATTTATTATTTATAATGTATTGAGATCTTAAATCATTATAATTAATCGAGAGTAAATACATTTTTACTTGTTCATTTTATATTAAAGTTCACTTTAAAGTAATGTTAAAGGCGGACCGGACAGCAAACCGAAAAATGTTTCGGTTCAGGTTTAACTGGTTCAACCGTTTCAATCGGATGATCTAACCGGATAATTTATAACATAAAATTTTCTCATAAGTTATAACATCAATACTATAATAAAATATTATGATAATTAAAAGTTAAAACAAGATATTAGAAACTGAGCTTACCATCTCTATAATATAATAATATTATTATAATTTTTATATTTTTATACGTTTTAACTTTTAATTTCACGGGTCAGATCCGGTTTAACTCGGTCGAACTTGGTTCAACAGGGTTTTTGATCGGTTTTAACTGGTTCAAAGAGGTCTGACCGAAGAAACGGTTTTGACCCCTAACCAGGACCAGACAAGAGGTTGGTTCACGGTATAATCCGTATGACTAGTACGACCAGCCGGTCCGATCCGATTTTGATAACCTTTCTTTAAAGAGCCTTATCCTAGGTTGGGTTCGGGCTTTGAAGACTCACAGTATCTAGCATGGTTCTAATAAATATGAGCCACATATTGCTACAAATTCTTTTTGTTCTTGAGCCATTTTATAGTTGTCTGCAAGGGCTGAATGAGGATAAAGGGAAAACGACTCAAACAATTAAATATGATTAAAAATCTTTTAGAAAAGAGTTGTATACTACATCTACTTAAAATAACATTTAAAAAAGAGTAATATAATGCATCTAACTTTTCATTTGTGGATCTCTCTACTTATTATTTCAGTGATTTTTTAAGTAAGATCATGTTGGACTTATTCATGCTTTGTTTAGTTATATTATTTCTTGCATTTTGTATCACATATTTATAGATGATGATTCAAGGAAAAAAAAGAATAGAAAAAGAAAAGGTTGCATATGATGATTCACACCCACTATGAAATTTGTGAACTGTGTTATTTGAATATTACAGCAAATGAAACAAAAATAAATTCAGTAATACCTACTTACAATGAAATGGTGAATAGACAAACCAACCAATTGATAGGAGAGAAGCACTATCAATCATCAACCAAAACTATGACTTGGACTTCACCGGCAACAAAAGGTAAGAGATAAGCAACTTTGGTCCAACAGGAACTCTATTTGTATTTTAATGCATCATGATAAGACATGAGCCACCAATAATTGAATTTATTAGATTATCTAAGGAAACAAAACCAATGCCTATCGTACCATTAATAAGAAAATAATTAATATTGTGATGTGATATTACTCTATTATTACTATATAGCCACAGCCCACCCAACACCAATTTTATTCTTCTTCTTCTTGGACAATCAGATTGATGGCTGTTAACTGTACTTCTTCAACTCAAATAATCCCAATTCAGAAATATGGATCATTTCTCAAATATAGTAACAAAGAATTGATGGCCAAACGCAGTTCCATCCCACTGAAAAAAGCAGCAGTACTGAGGATCACAGCATCCATCAAGAACAAGGTCAATATCTTTTTACCTCTCTTACTTCTGTATTCTACAAACTCCTACATTTAATTGCTATTTTTTCTTTGATGCTTACTCTTATCCAAGCAGAAGGACCGTACTTGTAGCAAGTCTCATGTGGTTGACAAACAAAAATTAAGAAAATGGATATTTTTGGAAGCTTATATGTTCATTGATGTCTATTTGATCTCTAATTAAACAGGTTTATGAGGATCAATCTCAGGGCATAGTTTGCTACCAAGATGAGCTTGGAGAAATAGTTTGTGAAGGGTATGATGAAGGGCCTTGTTTTCAAAGAATTTCAAAGCCATCCTATCATCCAAGGTAGAGAATCCAACCCAATATTGTGTACTTCACACCCTCACCCCCAAAAAAAAAAAAAAAACGAAGGTATCTAACTCCAAATTTTTGTACTTTTTATGGATTCAGAGATGCCCAAATCAGGAATCTTCTTCTTCGACAAAGTTGGCTTCAGATTGTTAAAGGGGAAGAACTCAATGATGCAGTTGAAGGCGTTTGTTTGAAAGAGGACTTGAACTGCAATGGCTTTAACTCATTATGCTAATCATCTTAATCTGATATTGTAACACTCAAAAGGTCTCAGCAACTGTTACTGCTATGTACCAGAAATCCATGTGATGTCACAAAAAGCTGACTCTGGATGGTGAATCAAATAGCATATGTGCAGTGGGTTCGTTCCTGAAGCACATATTCTTGCAAGTTGTACAGGGTCATAATGCCAATGCTTTTTCTGAACTGCCTTTCCTTTTCAACCAGTTCTATATTAGTATTATAGATTATCTGATAGAAAAAGAATGGAAAATGATGATGACTTCCTAATCACAAAGCAATAAATTTGTCTGTATGCTTCTTTGTTATCTTAAAGCACATATGTTATGATACCAAAGTCATGCAGTTGCATCATTACAAAGTCATTGTTTTAGGAAAAAGACAATTGCTAAAAGCAGAAGAGGATATGAGGGCAAGTACATTTATGAGAAAAGCTCCTGCTACAAAAAACAAGAAGCTAACGTCCTATATTTTAAAGAATGACAGATATTCCTTTGTTACAGTTCATCATCTCATACCTCTTCTATCCCCACCTATAATAAGAAAAAATAAGAATTAAGAAATAAAAACACCCCGAAATTCCAAAAGAAAAAAGAGAAAGAAAATCATCTACTTAATAGTATAAAAGGGAACTAACTCCGAGAGAAAAGGAAGTTGTGTATTTAATACATTGAAAGGTAATATTTTTAACTTTTTAATGAATAATTGTTTTTTTTTTTTTTAATTCCTTAACAAGTTTCCCTTGATTAGGAAAATCGATATAATAATACATGATTTTTATTTAAAAATGAATAATATTAAGCTATTATCAATATACATGTACACATCGTGATGCTAAATACATGACTAAGATTTTGAACAAAAATTTCATCCAGAGGTCATCAAATATTTTTACCCCAGACAAACATCCTGTGCCTTCTAACAGCCCTTTTATGGTATCTTCTAACAAATATTTGATAATGTCTCGTTAACAAAATTACAAATGAACCAAAAGAATTCCTATACAAATTAAGGTGGAAAAAAAACTGGGAAAACAATTACTCACATTAGAAGTAAAATTTACAAACACAGCATCAAAGAATCATTCAGCTGAAGTCCTAGATTGTGTGTTGTCTTCACATAAATCAGATTGGGAATGACTAGGAATGATAGATGGAGGAGACCACTGATCTGGAAGCATGATAAAGTAAGTGGACATTGCTTTCCGGAACCTTTTCTTGTATTGCTTGGGTGATATAATGGTTGGAGATGCGTTCTTTGACCCTCCAAGGATGCCTGAAGCTTTTGCCCATGTTTCAAGATGCTTGTCCCATGTATATTGTCTCATGAAATCAATGATTCCAATAACTAACTCATGCTTCTCTTCATCCACCCCAGCAAGTAATGAATAGTCCATTACATCAACTGACTGCACAAGAGCAATGTCACAAATACATGTGACATAGACATAAACTCAGACTCTTGCAAAGCAAGAAACAAGGGAAAAAAAAAAAAGGAAATATAGTTTTGACACTTACTGCAAGAAAACCAGTATCATTCCAGACAGCTCTCTCTAACAATCGTTTTGCCTTGTTTCCCACAAAAATAGGAGAAGTTGGCATTGCTTCAATCAAATTCTGGTCCAGAAGAACTTTGTTACTCCCGCTACTATCTGGATTATACCGAGACCTGGAAGATCCTTTAAGATCATATAGTCGTGTCACACTCCTCTTAAATAGAAGATTCTCCATAACCAAAACATCCATCTTGGATTCTTTCCCTCCTTTAAGATGCTTTGATGTAACCTTTCCAATAAAAAAAATCATCCGTAAATTAAGTAGTTAAGACTTAAGACATGTAATAAAGTGGGGCAAAACACAGAATCATGTGCTAATAATCAATTCCCAATAAACTTACGATATGATTTATTGCACTGTTCTCCTACCTTTTCTTTTAATCATCATACCTTTTAAGACATGAAATATCATTTCAATTTTCAGTAACCTGTATAACACATCCGTGGAAAATTGGATGAATATAAAAGCTATGGTTCTTTTTTGTTTCTGGACAAGATAAGATTATTTAAATATTTTGACTGTATTATTTGATCAATATTATAGTGTCATCAAATATGACACTAATTTTCGAACAATGTCATCAGACATGTTGTCTGCTTGATTCCTCGTAAAATTTTCATCTTAAAATTGGCCTTAGCAGACCCTTCATCTTGAACTATGAAATATGAAGTGCATACCTGGTATATGCCAAGAATCTTTGCCAGGCATGTTGGACTTCTTGAGCCTATTGACTCAGAAAGGTACTTGAAGTAATCAGGACCAAATTTAATAAATGATTCGAGTTCAGATTTGGTGACTTGTTTGATGATAAAGCGATCATCCAAGGTTTTTGCAAAGAATACATTACTCTTTCCACCTTGAGCTCTCCATTTCTTACAGCGACTCAGAGACCTTATATAGTCAAGCTCCGAAGGACAACAAACCCTTCTTAAGGCTTCAAATCGCTTGGCATAGTAACTAGTCACAGAGTATTTTACCTTGCCATGAGGACTATCTTCTTCGAAGGAAACTCTGGCATGCATAGCCTTTGTATATAACATGGGATCCAGCATTAACGAGTTACGAGAGCCAGACACGGTCATCATATCCTCTACTGACCCAAAACTTCTCTGAGAATCAAAAGCTATTTCATCAGAATAAAATGATTGGAAGTTGCTTGAATCAGAAAAATATGATGTAGACAACTCGATCCCATCTTTTAGTCTCTCTCCTTCATCAGTCATTTGGGCATGATATTCTGGAGACATTAAGGAATGAGCTACAATACTTGAGGGTTCATCATCATAAACTGGAATTACAGTGTCATTAACACCAATTGGCAGAAGCAGCCTGGCCCCACCTTGGAGTTCCAGCTCCCGAAAGGATGATACATAAACAGGATTGTAGTCGACTAGTGTATCAAACTTCTGTGTAGTGGCGAAAAAATTCTTGTTAAATTGGCGATAGAACCAGCTTAAAGAGTCTTCCATATTATCATGACCCTTACGAGCAGAATAGATACTCTTGGGGACATTCTGGTCTTCTGCATGATCCCCGGGATTGTCTGCTTCTTTCTGTGTAGTGGTTGTCAAAGAATCTCCCATAAATGTATCAGGATTTACAGAAGTATTGTCCTTTTGAATTCCACACCCTGAGTGGTTTTCACCCGTCCATTTTGCATCAAGGGTATCAGACAAACTAGGTAAGACAGCAAACTGCCCATCAGAAAGTACTCTGCGCACACCTAATTCAGGATCCAAAAGGTCAGAATGATCACATAAACTTCTGCTTATTGAACCTTTAGGCTGATAATCTTTCTCATGATTTATATCTTTGGCCTTGTCAACTTCTTGATGAGCTGCATCAGATTGGGATATGTTGCCATCAATTCCTCCTCCAAGGGTGGGGCTTTCATAAAGCTTTGAATCCGCAAGAATAGGATTAACATTTAACTGATTTTCATCAACAGATCTCTCCTTTTCCTCAGAAATTGAACCTGTTGAACTACTTTTTCTACTGGAATTAGCTACTGAAGCTGCATAAATAAGACGGTGATCCCACATGTAACACTGGAAAAGTAACTGCCTACGCAATCGATTAATTTCCAGAATGTCAATCAAAAGTTGGCCCTTCCTCTTTTCCTGGTTCAAAATCTTTTGAAGTGCTTCCTAAGTAAACAGAAGAGAAAGAGTAAATCACAAACCTCGAAAGCACACAGTATTTAAATGCTGCTTTATTAATAGAGTTTAACAAAACTTCCAGCAAAGTTTCACTAAAAATTGGAAATATAAATCTAAGACAAGGATATGAAAAACAGAATATGATAAAACCCAAAAGCAAACAACTGGAAAATGGACAAAGTATCCATTCAAAATACTTAATAGATTCTTATATTTTCTACCAATTCATTTACCAGAAAAAGTATGCTGGTCAATATGTTACTATCAAGAACCAAATCAAGACCATTATATGACAAGGAACTTGACTAAATGTGGCTATAAATTTAAGTATTAATAACATAAGACCTCACCTCAAATTCTACTTTCTCCCTTTGCAACATTCCCTCCAGCTCAACAACTTGCCGTCTTAATTCAGGTGTTTTAAGGGTACTACTAACTGGAACTGCACTAGATCTTTTCTCTCCAATTTGACTAAGAGCATTGAGTACCTCAGAAAATAAAAGTTCTGCCCGGTTAACCACCTGTTACAACCATAAATTAGGTCCTACATCATACAAACGAATTTTAAAATCCAAGATTGTGAATATATAACCTCATCTGATTCTTTTTGTATCCAATTTTGATTCCCATAATCAAAATCCAGTTTGTGTGGAGGAAGATAGACTGTGTGAACATCAATTGATGCATATCGAAAACAAGCAACTGTTTTACCAAATCTACAAGAGAAATATGAGTATGGTGAGCTAAGGAGTCCCACAATAATGCTGCATGGTACATATGTCAGTTACAAACAAAATCCATATTCTTGAATGGTACAGTGAGACAAGCAAATTTATATCGTTTTCATAATGATATACCAAACCTATATGACCTCCAAAAGGGAGGTACTAAGAATTTGCTTTTACATCACTCAACAAACTGAAAATAACCAAATTTATTGATTTCAATATAATCATTAATATCTCAAATCAAGTCATTCATTATAAATAAGGGCTCATTTGGATGAGATAAGATCCTTTTTTACATAAATATTTTTTTTAACAGGTCTTTTAAAAAGGTAAAAGATATTTATGATCGAATGTAATATTTGAAAAGTACTTTTTTCATGTTTGAACAGCTTTTTTATGGTACCAAAGAGTCCATTTTAAGAAGCACCAAAAAGTAAATTTTTAATAGAAAAGATATTTTATCATCAAAATAAGTACATCCAAACGAGCTCTAAATAATTTAAAGATGAGTAGACAACCATATTAGTCCTTGAAATTGTAAACACCGATCATATTAGTCCTTTAAATTATAAATAGGTCCCTATACTATATAAATTTCAAGGACTAATATGGCCAATGCTTACAATTTCAGGGACTAATATAATTGGTGTTTAAGAACTAAAGTGATAATTTTCTAAAATCAAGGACTAATAAAGGGACTAAAATGGTGGTTTACTCTTTAAGATCAAGATCACAAACACGGCAGTTTTCTTGTACTTATGCATAACAGTAAACATCTATAATACTTGGAACAAATGCTAACTTCATGCACAAAATTAAGGCAGAAAATAATCACCCATAAAAACGAAGACAATCTCTATGTAGAGAATGACCACAGCTTGCCACCCTGCTCGCTGCAGCATGGTTTGAGAAACTAAGCTCCAAAAATTTCCCAAATGATAAACCCCAAGCAGCATCGGACATTACTATTCTTCGTGTAGCAGGAGGAAAACCATTGATTCTTGGACACCGCAAGCACCTGTGCCACATCCAAATCTTTCCCTCCCTTTCGCCAGGTAGGATAATTTCTGGTAATCTCTTGACTGATATGGTGAGTGTTCCCTGTCGATGAGTATAACAATGCACATGTGCTTCTGATGGCATTTCACATGAATGGCATCGATAACTCTGAAAACAAATGAAGATTATTAAGTATCAAAACTACTTTCATAGTTCTAATAACAGCACACATTTATTCCAGAAAATAAACTTGCCTCATCAAATAAATGGTCCCGCAGAAACCGACCCAAAGGTCTATCAAAGCTGCCATAGTATTTAATTCGGAGTAGATGGGGTCTCTCACACACAGTTCCCTTCCATACACACCGGGAGGACAAAGAAACCAAAATGCTTTGATGGTCAGAGGGTGATGGAGGAAACTCTTCTTTTAGAGGGTTTTGCTCTCCATTCACCATTCCTGGATTCTTGGGGTGGTTTTGAACATCCTTTGGAGATAACAACTCTGATCCACTTACTTGGTTTGTAGAGATTTTGCTCTGACCATTTTGAGGAGTATCCGCTAAAATGCCTTGATCTGCACAACCATTTACAGTAAGATGATTGTCCATGACTGTCAGATTGTTTTTCACCAGAGAAGAAGTTTCTGGAACTAAAGGTTGTTTGGAGTCCATATCACTTGTCTCTTCATTAGTGCACGGAAGAAGGATCTTATGGTATGAATCTGGAATTGCATTTTCTGAAGCAGCAACGGAGGAGTAAAAGGCAGTAGAATTGCTGAGACTTAACTCATGCTGCATAGACTGAGACAGACCATTAGACAAAAAGGGTTCTATACTGCTGACTAATGAGAGTAGATCAGCAACAGGGACACTTTTGCTTCTCCGTGGATCAGTTGCAGGTTCAGGCCACTGAGACTTAATATTGCCAGGAACACTAAAACCAGGCACTGTTGAGATGGACCTCTCAATTGATGATGATTTATTTGGAAGGACCAAACTGTTAAATAGAAGTTCTGGCAGAGAGGCTCCTTCATCAGCAAGAAAAGATGTCTCCAAAGCCAAATGATAAGCTGCAAAAACTCCGTACTGAACCACATGCTTTACCTTCTTCAATTCATCCTCATCAGCACCTCTCAGTAAAATCTGTTAGATTAGAAACAAATGAACTAAATGAACACTTCTTACAAGACTCCATATGAAATCTAAGTTACAATAAAAAGACATCTACACAATCACAAAACATCTTTAGATGAAATTTCTTGCATAAAATATGTCAAGGACCACCTATCTCAAAAACCTAAACTGTTATGAGAAGGCCTAGGAATGGTTTTTGTTCCTATCTCTAACACAACCCACCACACAATATCCCTAGCGTTTGAACCACAGACAAAGCTAAGGCTCACCTGGTGATGAAATATAATTAATTGGAAGAGTAGGGGCTGCAAACTCTTGATCACTTGGTCAGAGAAACTTTAATAGCATGTTAAAAACTAACTACCTCAAAAGTTTAAACTGAGAAGGTTATGAATGGTTTTTTAATATTTAAGGGGAGAAGGATGGGATGGTGATAAAAAAATGAGAGAGCATATGGATTAAGTGTCATTTATTTTAGAGTCTCCCTCATATTTCTTTTTTTCTAATTTTTATTAAATCATATATATATATATATATATATATATATATATATATATATATATATATATATCATAAAATGATTAAAAAAGACTTACCGTGCAACTCAACGGTTTTGGGCAGCCTTCAAAAAACATCAGTGTTTTCACTGGTTTTTTCCCACACTGACCACCACTACTACTTAGGTCTTCAAGAAACTTTTCAACATGAAATGTCTCACAGTAACCCAACTTTTGTGATGAAAGATGATCAATTGATGGCACTATTTGAGTGCCTGTACAGCGCGCTATGCGCTCCAAAAGTGGTCTCTTGACATTGAGAACCAGAGATATGTCTTTTGCAAGAAGATATTCTTGTGCATACCGAGAAACTGATTTCTCTACCAAAAGGACATCAGGATTGTGTGCAGCTATCTTCGCCACTGCCATCTTCAGATGGTCCATTTCCTAGATAAGGATTTAAACGCATTAGCATGAACTCATTATCATAGCCTCTGCACCAGCAACCAAGCAAATGTCATACTAAAACTTTAAAAAATGGTATGCAATTACAACCTGCTGCAACAGGGTATCTACACTAGACAAGAGATTGGTAACACGCTGATACTCAAGAGCCCCTCCAAGGATCAACAACCGAGGTTTATCCACTTTTGATGTCATTCGTCGATGAGCCACATTTTTCTTACAAACAACTCCTTTAACCACCACACTGGGAGAACATGAATCCAAGAAGTCAGGTAAAAGGAATACAAAGTAACATATGAAAAGTTCTCTTTAAATATTAACCCATGGTAGAGTTTAATATTATACTACAGGTTATAATGGGAGAAAAGAGCTAGAAATCAATGTAAAGTCATGTGAGTTAAAATTTAGTTCCAATTTATCCTTGGATGCAGATTTTAAGAACAATCAATAAAATAACTACTTGTGTAGAAGTTATTGCTTTCTATATTCCCATGTTATTACTACTTGTTCTTGGAATAAGAAATAAGATGTCTAAAAGCCAAGAGCACTGTTTCTCCAGAATAATTTTGTTTAATAGATTTAAGAAAGGTGTTTTCATACACTGAGAAAAAAGTTGTGCGCCAGACAATATTTATGCACAAGAGAAATGGGATCATAAGGCCTTAGGTTCAGTAAATGTACATACATTGATATCTTAAGACACATTAAAACACATTAGAGTTTAGACCATTACTAAATGTCACCCAGATCAATGGTTTGAATTAATTAATCTAAAAGCATCTGAAACATTGCCAGTCATTTGAAAAATATTCAAAATGGAAAGTCATATAAATTCTAGCATTTACCTTTCAATACGGCTCCCACAAGCTATGCATTTGATTTTCACATATCCAGCTAGGTCCATCCCTCCTCCTTTGCTCATATCTGGTTTCAATAAACTAGCAGCTTCCCATGACAAAGATGTGATGATCTCCAACCAACTGTTCTTGTCATTGTATTCAACAGGGAGATTTTCAACCTGTAACAGCTGAGCTACCAAAGCCCTAAAGTGCCCATCAACTGCATTCTTCATGACCTTCTTGTGCTCCTCGCTTGACCTATCTCTGTAGCGATATTCCCCACTTCCAAAACTGCTTGAAGTGCGTAGATACCCCCACTCTCCTGTGACATTTCCATCATAATCATCATCTTCCTCAAACAAAATAGCTTCCCTCTCATCTTCCTCATCTTCCGGTTCAGGAGGGAGCCAGAGAAGCCCGTTATTTTCAAAATCAACAGGTTCAGCATCAACATCATCTGAAACAACATATAAAGAGGAAACTGCTTCATTTTCATCACAGATATCACGTTCATCTTCATTTATTCCAATAGTTGGGGTTCCTTCCAAACTATGTGTGTCAAAACTGTCGTGTTTGGGAGAGACTTTTGCATTGTTTTCTCCATCAGGATGCACTTTCAGTAAGCCATCAGTTTCACTTATCCCATCAAAATCAACTTTAACATAGTAGCCATTCACTTGACGCCTTGTTTCAGAATCTGATTGATATACACTGTACTCATCCTCATCATTACTCCTGAAGCAAGACAAAAGCATATGATCCGCAAGAAACAGCACCACTCATGGACTAGATGCAGTTTAAATACAAAAATTGCTGGTTGATGGAGAATGCATGGCTTAGTTATATAAGTTAAAGACCAATCAACAAAAAACATAAAAAAGAATGAAGTTATAATTGACGATTCTCACACATCCATTGGAGCAAATATATGTTTATGTTATCAGACTTCCCAGCTTATTTCCAGTTATAATTAATCATAACGTATGGTTGTAACACTCTACAATGAAAAGTACGATTGATTAGCAACAATTTAAACATCAGATAACATGAAGAATGAAGTAAAGAAATATCAAGATAAATGATCAAACAGAAGTTCATTCCTCTATATCAGTGAACCAAAGAGAAACAATACAATACGGTCAATACCTGTTCATTGAGAATCCATATTGCTTTGATAATCGGTCCCCTTGGTCAGCTATAAGATCATTCCTCCCTCTCAATGATGATACAGCTTCCCTATCCACGACTTTTCCCCTTACAGGTGATTGCTGCTGGCTCAGACTGGAACCCTTCTGCATTTGTTGATGAGAACCAACTGAATAAGGCATGGAGCTAAGAGTAATGTTACTGCTGTTAGCACTGCCACTGGTTTTACTGCTGACCAAGCTTGAAGTCGATAGTAACGAACTAGGATCCAAATTAGAAACCTGAATCCCGTTATCAAAAGCTACTATCCCCTGCTCCCATTGCTTGTAACAATAATTGCATACACGAATCCTTTCGCTCTCATCCCATGGATTCGTTTGGCTGGTAGATGGGGCAGGAACAGAGTTTGCTGTACATTTGGCACAGAAAATTCGCCCACAAAGACGACAATGGTGTCTACGATTTATTAAGGTGAACTGGGAATCACACTCGTAGCATACTCTGCAACTCTGATCAGGCATCCAAAAATCCCTTGACACATTAGTTGGTTCACATCGCCAGGGAATCCATAGTTTGATGATGCTTACAATCTCACAGAAAGTATTGCCTACGGCATCCATTGGCAAACAACCTTGTTTTCCAGTTCATTATGACAAGCCCATTTGCCACTCCTAGACCATGTTCAAAATTGAAAATTCATCCCCCCAAAAAGAAAGAAAGAAATAATCAATCCCAGAGAACCCAAGCTACTTACTTTACAAGTTACAACTCTGCCTGAAACCCTCATAGTCTGAATCTAGCAAACAGTCCCAAATCTTGTTGAATGAAACAGTTTGTGGTTCTCCTTCTCCATCCCAGTCTAGGAAACAACATCAAGGAATCAACACTTTCAACAGTTCAACCAATTCAATTCAACTCTCACAAATCCATTTAATTTAACGAGGACTACATCTTAACTAACTAACTAACTAACTATATATATTATATGATTTATCAAATTCAAAAGTTACCAAAGTCAAAAGAGACAAAAAAAAAAAAAAAAATCATACCGGTATGAAAAAAAACCTTTCAACAGCATCACATGCAAGATGAAAAACACGCTTCCAGGAAAATTCCAACTCCAATGGTCAAATTCAAACCTATCCGTCTTCAGTGACTTGAAGCACAATCAATCATTCACTTCCCCCCATTTCAAAACAAACCCATCAACCAGAGGGGAAGGAAGGCAAATTGTTATGCTGTAATGAACCAATCAAACAAAGCGCCCTGTTGATCAAACACCAAATCCAAGCAGAGCCATAATAACTATCCAATGCTGATCAGAATTCCCATTGAAACAATATTCAACTTCACAATCAGACCCTCTTAGATAGCGCTACGTAGTTAAGAGACCCTTTTACACCCAAAAGCTGAAACAGAGGTTCGAAACAGAGAGACACGAAGAGGGTATTGTGGAGGAGCTATTACGGAAACAAACATCAACCCAGAAAAGATCCGATGCAGAAATAATCATAAATGGCTTCAATTATGAATCTTGATCATCCATTGGACATGATCATCATCTCCTTTCTCCATGCTATTCATTCACCCACAAAACAAAATATGTGTATACTGTATACTATAGAATAGAATTTATATTCAATTAATGAAGATTGAAAGGGAATAATAATTAGGTGCAATGCAATTCTTGTGTTCTGGGATATTATAATAATAAAGATTTGGAGAAAACGAGGGTCATTAAAAATGATTTTTGGGTATGGTTATGGAAATTGAGTGATAGACTCTGCGTTTTCTTTTGCTTCCATCGTTGTCGTTTTTGTTCCTTTTTTTAAGTGACACCGGATAGATACATATCCGACGTGGCTGCATCAACGCTACCTGTACCTCATCATAATAAAAATATATAAATATCCTTTATACCAAAAAATAATAATAACCAAATTTGATTAAAATATTAGAGGATGAAACTTTCGATCAAAGCCAATTTTCACTTATAATTAATCTTTGTTTTTGATTTTATTTTTATTCTTACGGTTATTAAAATTAAAATCACAATCACCGAAAGATGAAAATAAAATCAAGAGTTAAGATTGAATGTAAATAAAAAATGACTTACACTAATGTAAACAAATCCCTCCTCATTTGAGAATATATTTCGTAAATTTATTAAAGTATTTATCGTAGTTTGACTCCCTTTCACTTTATCTTATTAAATAATTATCTTTAAATTTATTTCAATTATGTCAAATTCTTTTTTGATGACTTTCTTTGTGGCATTATTTATTTATAAATTGTTTAATTTCTTGTAAAACAAGAGTTTATTTTCTATTTTGGAATTTCGTTTTTATATGAGAGAGAAAAAACATAAGGATTATTACATGGATTGCTAAGATGGATTAAGCTCATCTAAAATAAGTTTAAGTGTAAAGCGAGCAAATAAATGTGTATTCATCCTTAATTAGTTAAAGTACATTGAGATTTGAATCTACTTGAACTAATCAAGTGTGTAAATATATTTGATTTACATTTAAGCTCATTTTAGATGAATTTTATCATGCTAAGATTTAAGTAATTTGAATGTTTGATTTTTTTATAACAAAAAATTTGGATTAGGGGAAGACGCGCCCCCTTCTAAGGTTAGAGAACTCCACCAACCTCAGCGAGGATTTATAGTGGAATTTACATATCGCATACCAACAAAGAAAATTTGAGAATCAAACCTAAGTTACAACAAGTGTATGCAAAAGATTTGACCAGATATGTCAATCTTTGTTGGCAAATGCTTGATTTTTTAATCATTTACATTCTAACTCATTTAATGAATAAAGAGAAAAGTAGAATATGATTTTAATGAAATAAGATAATACTTGTATTTGGTTTTACTAAAAGGAGAGATTTGTGACTATTATTATTAACTTTATTTATTATTATTTAATATCAATTTTTTTTTATGCTCAACGGGGTCTAATGACCCAAGAGTACAATTAAGAAGCTAAAACAACACGAGGTAAGGATACCTCAATACCATCACTAAGAATAAGATAGCCTAACTTAGAGGGAGGAGGGACAATAGAATGAAACCCCAACTCTTGAGACCGTGCCTAATTTGCAATCCAATCTGCACAACGGTTTCCTTCTCGGAGAGAATGGGAGAATACCACATGCCAATCACAATCCTTCAATTCGCAGATTTTCTTCACCAGTTTATTAATACTTACAGACTTACACATGCTGGAGAGAAGAGAAATAATTGCCTTTGAATCAGATTCCACTTCCAACCTCCTAATACCTTGTTCCCAAGCTACTTCAAGGCCCTTCAAAATACTCCGTAGTTCTGCATGATAAGCCTTGCAAATGCCTAAATGAGCTGCATAACCTGTCACCCAGCACCCACGATCATCTAGAATAAGGCCCCCACAACTTGGTGCCCCCGGATTACTTTTAGATGCCCCATTTGACTTCAATTTGAACCAACCATTGTTGGGGAAGCTCCATTTAACCATTCTTACATCATGCTTCCTGGTGATAACGCCAACTTTCCCGCTTACCCTAACATCTTCAATCTGCATGGCATAATGAATAATGCTATGTACTGGGTTCGCGGGATGAGAAAAGTCTGGGTCAAATATCCTTTTGGTTCACCAATACCATAAATGGTAACAAGCAAAAGCAAAAATAGATTCCCATTGATCTGGATTCCAGTGCCCAAAAGAGGAAGTCAGTTTCACCATAATCCAATCTTTTAGGCCCAACGAATAGAACTCACGTAACCTATTAGACTGGACAAAAGGAATCCAAATTTGAGAAGCAAGGAGGCAATTTCTCAACACATGAAGAGAAGACTCAAAAATTCGCGAACAATGCTTACAATCTGAGGAAGAATGGCTCCAAACACTTCGACGCATGTTAGTCAAAAGCCGATCATGAGCAGTCTTCCAAAGATGCATCTGAATTCTATAAGGACCATGCCATTTCCAGATCATACTCCAAATATCCTCTGCCAAAACGATCGAGAAGATTAATATTAGAAGGGGGCCAACATTCAAGCTTTGATCCATCATCTAGCCAAGCATGTCTCCAAAAAAGGGTTTCTCTTCAGCTCCTTTTTCACGTTAGAAAGAAGACAAGGCCAAAGACTAAGGGTGTGTTTGATTCTTGTTTTTAAAAACAGTTTTTTGTTTTAAAAAACTAAAACACAAAAAAACTTGTTTGGTAATAGATGTTTTGACAATTAATTTTAAAAACAGTAACTGTTTTTTAATTTTTAAAACATGATTTAGAGAACACAGCTAGGTTGTTTTTGTTCTGTGTTTGAGGTTTCTGTTTTGAAACAAGTAAAAACACAAAGAAGTGGTTGTTTTCATTAATGACAAAGTTGTAAATATCAAACAATATAAAACAAAATAAAACTGAACCGCAGACACTCTTCTCTTCATTTTGCCCACCGGTCCTTTTTAGAGTAATTTTTAGGGATATTTTAATCATTGATATGGATTATTTTGACATGCATTTTACATTCTTAAGGACCAAATTTGTATTTTCCATTTCTCAAAGATCAAAATGTCACCTTGATTTTTTGTGAAGGACCATTTTGAGTCTTTACTCTTCTTTTATTTCTTTCCAGTGACGTGACTGTGCATGAGAGCATCGGAGCCAAAATGTTTCCCCTTCAACATTTTCATCTCTCTCACCTTGTCTTCCAACAAATAGCCCAATACAGAGCTGGCATAATATCCGTAGTTGTACCTCAATTTGTTTTTACTTTCATATTCAATATCTTTTTTCTACTTTTTCGAGGATATATCACAATTTTTATAGTGATCATAAAAATTCATTGGCCAAGGTCAGTTACACAAAAACTTTGAGTATAAGAATTTGAATTCATTGATTTTGAGATTTGGTAATTTTGGTGTCTTTAATTATTTTTTGGAAAGAGAAAGATGAGAGAATCAAATAAGAGAGAAAATGCCTAAAGGCACCAAATCTCAAAGTCACTGAATCCATTTGCTGAGTATAAATATTACACAAACCTCATAAGAACTGATGATGGTGAGGAAAACAAAAGTAAAGGTGAGAGTAAGAAAAAAAAGAAAAGTGAATTGTTGCCAGGAGACTGTAAAAAAAAGTGAATGATTGATGTCTTCTTATAAACCTTCTAGGCAATGACTTATAGTAATAGCATGTTGTACTATTCACAATTACATACGCAAGTGAAATTTATATGACAAATTATTTGAGATATGGGAAGAAATGGATCCAGTAGAACTTGAGGGTGTGAAATAAGGTCCTAACATAGAGGGAATAAGCTCCAATGATAACAACTTGTTAAGGTTATCTGACAAAGGTGTAGCTGAAATGGCAACGCATAGGGATCGTATTAGAGATAGGATGTGGACACAACGTAACAACTAGTTTGAACCAATTTGACTTCTTTTTTAGACTCATTTGACTTTATCACAACATGTTGCTTTATATATGTTTCTTTAGAGGTGAATTATATATCACTTTATTACTGTATTCAAACGTTTTTTTTTAATTACTTTTACTTTATTAATTAAGTTGTTATAATATATGTTACTTTAGAAAGTGAATTATATATTATTTTTATAAAAATATATCCCTTTCTGTCAAGATATTATTCAATGGTACTTAATTAAAAAGGTGGGGTAGATAGGAATATAAAAAATAATAATGGGTTATTATAAAAAAAAACTCGCAATTGATCCCATTTTAAAAATATGTATCAAACAAGTTTTCTATTTTTTAATTTTCAAAACATATTTTGAAACCAAGTTTATCAAACAAATTTTTTCATTTTCTCATCTCTAAAACAATTTTAAAAAATAAGATAATCAAACACTTTTTTTTAATTCGAATGAGCCTTCCAACCAGAAAGCTTACTATTCATCTTTTCAATAATATTTTTGAAACCAATGATGGGGTAGAGCTCCTAAATATTTGCCCAGGCCTTCAGATTAAGAATAACCGCTAACATCAAGAATACCTTGACGCAACTCCTGACTAACATTATGTGAAAAAAACACATTGGTTTTGGAAGCATTAATTTTTTGGCCAGAAGTACCACAAAATGAATCCATAATATCTATCTATCTTGACAAAAGTAGACCCTTGGGACACCTGTTCTCATCGGGTTAACTCATTTCCCGCTCAAATAGTTCTACCCTTTTGCCATGTTATATTTTTTCTTTACAACATTTGTGTTGTAACGTGTTGACATTAGCTCTAAGAGCTATCAATATTTTATTAGATAGACTTTTCTCTTTCTTACTTTATTTCATATTATGCTGAGTGCTCTGCAAACTCAGCCAACGTCATTTCACTTCAGTGATATTTTGCTTGGAGTACTCTTTCTCTCCCATTCATCCCACTCTCATCCCACTCTAGCTCTTCTCATTCCTGGAGTACTCTTTCTTCCTCTTTTTTTCTTACTTCGGTGGAAAGGGCATGAAATGCTTGAGCTCTGCTCTCGGTTTCATGGCTCATTTTTTTTTCCTCTTTCCATTTCCATTTCCATTTTCACTTTCTTTTTCTTTTTCGTTTTGTATTTTGTGGGTGGTTTTATTTGTTCTGCATTTATTTGACTAACTGACCATTTTTATGTTGGCTACTGCAGGATATTCAGCTCTCACCAATTTGGCTTTTTGATAGGTAAGGTTCATTGAAGATACATTTTGTGTGATACAAATTTGGAGTCAGTATGATAGTTTTGGTTTGTTGATTTCTTCATATGCATGAAGTGTTTTGTTACTTTTACTTTTTTCTCTGAACCTGTCTTGCCTTTCTCTATTTTAGTTTCATTTTTTATTTTACTTTTCGTTGGTTTATTTCTTTAAATGCATGAACTGCTTTCAGTGTTACCCTGTTTTGTAGCCTGAGTGATAGGAATTAATTTCATAGGATTTGACCATGGACTAGAGGAGAAAGGTTAGGAGAGAAGGATCACTTGTTGGCATGTTCATTTTTTATATGGAATATGTAATTGCGTGAGAGTGCTAAGGTGCTATGTGTGTGCTGTGATGAAAATGAGGGGGTGTTTGATGAATAGAGTAATATAAATCTAATTTATTTATTTTGTTTTTTAAAATAATGATTTCAAACTGTATAGCTAAATGATAAAAATGATAAATTGTTGGTGCCTTTGTGGCATCTGATAGAGTTTGAAGACTTGAGTTAATGGTATCATGATGTAAATATTTGTTAATATTTATACCATGCTCCAAACTAGACTATTTGTTTTTCTTTTTTATATACATTATTTTTAATTTCCCTCTCTTCTCCTCCCTTCCTTTGAACCAAATAGTTTGTAAGATACGAATCCTACCCCCTATATGCTGAAGGTAAAAGTCTTACCTATTCTCAGTTTGTCTCTAAATTTGTGTATGTACCTCGGCAAAGATGTTGGAAACCGAGAAAAAAAAGGATATACTATTGGAAGACTTAACTGGGTCCATCCAAGCACAGGTGAATTGTTTTATTTAAGAATGATGCTTTCAGTTATTAAAGGACCATGCAGTTATGAAGATATTAGGACTATTGGGCAAACTCAGTATCCAAATTTTAGAGAGGCATGCTTTGCAATGGGTTTTCTTGATGATGACAGAGAATACATAGAGGCTATTAGAGAAGCTAAAGACTGGGGTCAGGTCAATATTTGAGAAAACTTTTTGTTACAATTCTTCTATCAAATAGTGTCAGCAGACCTGAACAAATTTGGGGGAAAACTTGGCAATGGTTAGCTGATGGTATCCTTTATGAACAAAGAAGATTGTCCAACATTCAAGGTATAATTCTAATTCTTAGTTTTATCTTAATAACTCATTGTTTTTCTTTCATGTGTGAGAAAAACCACAAATTATATAATTATTTTATTTTTTATTTGAACATTTTTTAGATATGCAGCTTAGTGATTCTGAGTTACAAAATTTAACTCTATTGCAAATTGAAGAGCTGTTGCAATCAAATAGAAAAAGTCTTCGAGATTTTCCTTCAATGCCATTTCCACAAGGCACTATCACAAATCAATTGGGAAATAGACTTATTTATGCAGAACGTAACTGATAAAGTTGCTCTGCATAATGAATTTCAAGAACTTTTCAGTTCTCTTACACGTGACCTTATCCTCTATTAGTGATTAATGATATATTTATTTTTTTACACTTATTACTTTTAAATTTGTTTTCATATTTTGCTAAGTACACCATATTAACTTGATTCCTAATGTAACAGATGAACAAAGCAAGATCTTTGGAACAATTATGAAAGCCGTTAATGATGAACGTGGTGGGATTTTTTTTCTAGGTACCGGTAAAACCTTCGTATGGAGGACATTATCTTCTACTCTACGTTCAAGTGGTGATATTGTTTTGACTGTAGCATCTTCGGGCATAGCATCTTTATTATTTCCTGGGAGAACAACAACACATTCAAAGTTTGCTATTCCTGTTCCTACCTTTGAAAATTCAACATGCAACATCCATCAAGGAAGTGAAATTGCTGAACTCTTGAAAATAACAAAGCTAATTATATGGGATGAAGCCCCAATGGCACACAAATATTGCTTTGAATCATTGGACAAAAGCCTACAAGACATTGTCAATCATTCAAGTCAGGAAAATACTCCTTTTGGAGGAAAGGTGATTGTTTTTGGAAGAGACTTTAGACAAATCCTTCCTGTTATCCCAAGAGGAAGTCGTTCTGATATAATCCATGCTACTATAAATGCTTCATATCTTTGGGATAATTGTCATGTTCTAAGACTTACCAAAAATATGTGTTTGCAAAATAGAGATTCCAATTCAAGTACAGAAGAACTGAAACAATTTTCCAAGTGGCTATTGGATGTGGGTGATGGGAAAGTAGGTGAGCCAAATGATGGATATGCTGAGATAGATATCCCTGATTCACTCTTAATCATAGATTTTGATGATCCAATAGCAGCAATAGTGCAAAGTATATATCCTAATTTGATAAACCAATACAACAAAGAGGATTACTTGCAATCAAGAGCTATTCTTGCATCTACTATTGAGATTGTTAATCAAATCAATGATTATGTATTTTCACTCATACCAGGGGATGAAAAAGAGTATCTAAGCTCAGATTCAGTTGACAAATGTGGAGCACTTGAGAATCAAATTCTTGATGGACTTGCTCCCGAATTTCTAAACACACGCAGAACTTCAGGTCTTCCCAATCATAAAATCAAATTAAAGGTGGGAACTCCAGTAATGTTGTTAAGAAATTTAGATCAATCTGAAGGACTTTGCAATGGTACTAGATTAGTTGTTACAAGGCTAGCGAATCATGTTATTGAGGCAAAAATTGTATCAGGGAAAAATATTGGTAATCTAATAGTGATTCCTAGGATGTCTATGTCTCCATCTCAATCACCTTGGCCTTTCAAACTTATCAGAAGACAATTTCTTTTAATTGTTTCATTTGCAATGACGATCAACAAATCTCAAGGCCAATCTCTCGCAAACGTTGGCTTATATTTGCCTAAGCCTGTGTTCAGTCATGGCCAATTATATGTGGCATTATCTAGAGTTCAGAGCAAAGAAGGATTAAAGATATTAATACATGACAAAGACAATCAACCATTAAAGATCACTATAAATGTTGTGTTCAAGGAAGTCTTTCAAAATATTTGACAGGTAAATTTCCATCTTTCTATGTTTGAATACATTTACTTTTATGTATTACATTTAGCATTCTAAACTATCACAATATTTGTTGATTTCTAATTCACTCTCTTTTATAATATACTATACAAAAACAATTACAACATGTTTCAAACATATAGAATATTCAAAACATATAATGAGAAGATATTCTTACCAAATTTTAGGTTACATTTCAACCATTTATTTCATAAAATCAGTAAAAAATAGTTTTCATTTATTTATGTCAATATTCACTTATCATATGTCCATGTACACCATAATATTTTTTCCTTATCAAATAACTATAATTTTGGAGTTTTATCAAGCTTATATTGTCATAATCGTACCTAATGATAGCATTCAAGTATTTCCCTACCTAATGATAGTCATTCAAATACTTCCCTTACACCCTGGATAAGATCCTCAAAGCCTAAGAGATTTCATTCCCATCTGCAGTTTCATCTTTCTCATACAAACTATCCCTTGACCCTCAAGTACACCAAAATGCCCTCAACCTAGCAATATTTTATCTTCCATGTAGATGTGTGTTATGAATATATGATAAAAACAAGTGTGATATGGTTCTAAGCATCAACAGTAATTTACTGGAAAAAACGTATTTTATTCTTAATTTTCTTTTGCAAATTTTCTAATGTATTGCTTTTGTTGTTGACTATAGAGCCATTTCAATAGTCTTCTACCAAGATGACAAACCATGTGAAGAGAGACTCAACTATATAGGCACAAAACACTCTATTGTTCAAATGCTAATACTCTCTGTTTTACAGCAGTTACCATAATTTTGTGGCTACCATCGCAAATTGAATACTTTATGCAATCATTTTGTATACTCTATACTATATAATTTGTCTTTATTCTGTAAGAGATATTAGTTTATCACATCTAGCTTAAATATCAAAGTTTTTTTTTAATTATCATTGGTTATATCAGTTCCAAATCAATCATTTGTTGACTGTCAATTGCATTTCAATTATTATTTATAAATAAACTATATACTATCTATATAATGTCGAATCCATATGATAAATAAACAATGAATTTCTTGATGTTGATGTCAGTAATGTGGTTAAGGTGAAAAATGTTAATTAACAAAGTCTATTGTAGTTAAGGTGGACAGGGAAAATTAACAAATGTCGCTTATCATTTTGTGGTACTATTTTGTCTTCAAAATGTACTTAATTATGGTTTTAAGGTTAGTTAAACTTAACATTTATTAGACTTTTGTATTACTTTTTGGTGGGGCTGTGAAATATTTCAGTGTTAATGTTATATTATGTTGCACTTCTTTTTGCTATATAGACATCATTTGATACTTTATATCAACCAAACTATTTCCCTGTTTCTAACTTTGTCAAACATATTTCTCTATTTATTTGTTTACCAATTTCCTAAATTGATTTCCATCTAAATATGTTTCTCAAGCCTATTACTAAACCTGTTTGTAAAAACATATTCTTAACACTTCACCAAATATAACTCTGTATAACAATTAACATTTAAAACAATTATTCTTCCAAACTAATCAAATTATAGTTAACTTTGACATTGAGTTGAAAATAGTTTTCCTGAATCATAATAGAACTGTACAACCATTTTAATACATGCGTACGAACGAGCGCGACCCGTGCGAATACACGGGCATCCCACTGGTTCAAAATAAAGAAAATTCTTAGCTGAGAACAAACACTCGGACTTGTTTGCCTCATAGGCCCTTAGACCAACATTCCCACCCGTCCATCCCTATAACTACTTTTTTTATGAAAATATTAATAATAATATTATTATATACTTTATTTATAACCTTTTTATTTTTTTATTTAGTAAATGAAATCATATATATTTTTGAAATATTATTTCATGATTTAAATAAAAAACTAATATTTTAGATTAAATAATAATAAGATTTAATTGGTATACACTGTCGGTGTAAAAAAAATTTACACTGTCAACCAATAAGAAATTATCACATAAATTAAAATGTTTGACTCTTATCCTAACTATCTTAAAAGTCACTCATAACATAATTTCTGATTGGTTGGCAGTGTAAAAAACTTTATATTGGCAGTGTATAGCAATTAAATATAAGTACTCTCTTAATACTCCCTCTGTCCCAATATATATGTCATATTTGGCTAAATCACACAGTTTAATAAAAAGCAATAAATGAAAGAAAGAGAATGATAATTTCACCAAATTAATCTTAATAGTCGTTGGTGTATTAACTATTATCATAAATGCAAAGTGAAGTATTTAAAAGTATAATTGGTAGAAAACATTTAATATTACATTTAAAATAGAAAATGACATATATTTTAGGATAAATTTTTTTTTATAAATGTGACATATATAATGAAACGAAGGAAGTAGTAAATAGTAATCATAAAATTGCATTCTCTCTCCTCGTTAAAATTAAATATAAGTACTCTCTTACTTTATTAAAATCATATTCTACTTTTCTTTTTCTTCCTAAAAAAAATTAGAGTGTAATTGAGAAAAAAGTCAAAAGTTTAAGTTACTTAAAAAATTTAAGGGTTTTTTATTCAGAAGTTTTTGATATGGGTTGCTAACTTTTTTTTTTTTTTTGAAGGATTTGGGTTGCTAACTTACTCCTTCACAAAATAAAATGAGTATACTAGTAACCCCTTTTTACATATTTTAGATTTTTTACAATGTTCAATAAAAAGATAACCCGTTAATGATTATGAGTTGTGAATATAATTGACGTAAGCATAATTAAGAGGAAAACAAATGCTAAATATCTTATCTCTGCAAGGGGAGGTGGGGATATGTAAGCGAAATAGGTTCTTACTTATTTATTTTTTTAGGATATCCTCTATTTATAACTGCGGAAAATAATCTCTCGAGATACATGACGACATTTTAGGATTAATCTCTTCCAATCAGGTTTTCTCTGTACGCAAGAGCCCAGGATCGAACCCCTAACTATTTATTTAAGGGATTCGAACTCATTACCATTCTAATCAATCATATGATGGTAGATTCTTACTTGTTTTGAGGTATTCAATACAGGTTATTAAATTAAAAATAAGATACTATTAAATTGAATTTGACTAAATATAAAATTATACAGACTAATATCCTAAATCTATTTTAAAATCGATCTGTAGATAAGGTGTAACTATGGGAGGGCCGTGTGGATTTTGACTAATATTGGAATCTTCAAGTTGAGTGTAGGTGTTGAGCAATGGCTGCTCAAGAAGAATTATTAACTATACGGAGTATGATTTTATATTATATAATTTTTGTCATTGAAATATTATCAAGCTTTATCTTGTAATTTATGTATTAGTATTTTAATTTTGTCAAGAAGGTTGGTGTAAAAAAGATGTACTAACGTATGCATATATTGTATAAGTAACATTTTTCCTTTCTTGGCTTTGCAGAGTGAAGCATTTGCCGTATACTAGGCTCAGCTGGGAGCCAACATACAATCAATCCGCCGCCACGTATAGCACATTGCCAATGTATATTATTGTCAAACAAAACCGCGTGGTTCAATATAAACTGTAAAGTTATAGCAAAAAAAATAATATATAAACTATAAACTATAAAGTTATAGTAAAAAAAAAATATATAAACTATAAAGTGGCAGCATTGACCACCAAAAATATTAAGAAGGCCTGCCTTGCTATTATTTATGCAAAAAGCAAACTATTATGTTTCTTTCACCTTTGCCCTATAATAAAAATTGAGGGAACTTACCAACATGCTCTAGTATAGTTGATAGATAATTAGATTCCTTAAGCATATTATCAGAGAATTCGATTCTTATTGTGTGTATAAAAAATGCTTTGTTGGAAGTGCAAACCCCACTTTGGTGATCTTTATGCCTCGAAAGAGATTAGTCTTCTGTTATCAGCTGGGAGATGGATACCTTGATACACACCAAAAAAAAAATTTGAGTCTCCTTGAGTCAGTTCAATTGGTTAAAGTGTGAGATAAAAATTGGGAGTGCGTAAGTTCAAACTCTCATAATATGTTTTGTCTCTTTTCCTTTCGTTTCTCCTCTTCTCCCTCCCCAAGTAAGGTTTGATATGAGCCTCCTTAGACCAAGAAAAAAAAAATGAGGGAATGAATCTTTTCATATTATTTTTTTAACATGATTAAATGGGAGAGTGATAAATATAAAAGTTACAAAAAATCACTAATTTTGACTATAATGATTAATATTTTTTTCTATTTATCTCTCTCCAATATAGCAAGATTACAGTTGGCAAAAAATAATGAGAGTATTTATTCCCTAAAAAATGAATGCCACCAGTTTTCTTCTTTTGGTAAAATGAAGCTTAAGAGAACATGGATATAACAAAGATTGGAAGCACGGATTGACGTTTACTCCAGGTATGGGAAGGCAGAAACAAGTGCAAATTGAATTGCCCCAAGTAGACGCAATATTTCTCTGATTAATAAGTCACTTTTCAACAGAAAAATATATTTTGTTACGTTATATAACGTGAAGTTACATTCTATGTGGAGACCTTGCCATGAAGGTAGGTGCTAACACATTCATCAGGAAGGGGTGTTACCATTTTGGTTTACAGATATTTGACGAATCAATGTCATTGAACAGGATGGATAAGAACAGCACTGTTTCCAGCTGTTTTTTTAATTATATATATCTCAGAGATTTTGGTTTCGCATAAAATTAGGGTCCATCATATTAATGAAGCAAGGTTGTAACTTTTAAGGTTCAACTCCTTGTGAACTGGAATTTTATATATTTGTTAATATATCCCACATGTTTTTTAAGGAGTATATGAATAAGGTATACCAACTCTTTTGGTGCAAAAATCATTTTCTTCTTTGCTAAATAATTAAATATAAAGAATTTTGTAGGTCTCATGCTTAAAATCAAGTATACTTAACGAAAAGCTAAAAATCTTTACTTCTCTTAAAATCAATTCTACCCATCCAAAGTTGATTTTATTTAATGCACTTTTGAAAACAAATAGATCCAATTACTGTTGAAATGACTATTAGAGTATCAAATGTGATTTTGGCAAGTCAAACGTGATTCTGGATGTTAACCAAGGCCAAGGCTAGGGTGAGAGACTTGTCTCCCACCGTGAGCATCACAATTTTTTTTATTTTAAAATCCTTGATTTTTTTCAAATTTATAAACTTGACCCCATCTTCTCCCTCACTTCTTTGACTCTCTCTCTCTCCCTCACCTTCCCCACTCTAACACCTCCTCATTCTCCTTCCTCTTATTCTTCCCAAGTCTTTTAGCAACAATCCATGATTTGATTTCAACACCCTAACGCGAGTGGAGTAAGCCAGATCCGGCGGAGGTTGGAGGCTGGAGGGTAGTTGCTAGTGGTCTGTGCGGCCGAGAATGACGCGGTGAAGGGTGTGTCGTGAGAGGAGGAGCAGTGCGGTGGAGATCTGGTTGTGCAGGGTTGTGGCCAATGTAGGGCGAGGGGAGGCAATGGCGGTGGTGATGACTCGCAGTGGCGGAGACGACGATGATTCTCAGGTAAATATACAAAACCCAACGACAGTGGTGATGGATCGCAGTGCCAGCGGCGGCGGTGACGACTCGCAGTGGTGGTGGCGATACATGCGACACTCTGGCTGCTTCGCTACTGGTACTGATCGCGGCTTTCGCAGCAACAACTGCGACCCATTCCACGCATCACGTTGAGGCCAAGCTTCTTGAGCGCCATTGTGGACAGGAAAATGGTCCTCACCGACGATGTGGAGGCGGTGCCGGTTCCTTCTGTGCAACACGGAGGGAAAGGGAAAACAGAGGGTGGCTAGGTCGACGCAGAAGCATGGTGGTTGCGTCAAAGAGCAAATATGAAATCAGAGAGATGGAGATGGGTTTAGATGCGAAATTGCTAGAGGGAGATGGAGCCTTGTGTAGCTAGGGTTTGTGAGGGGGAGAAGAGTGACATGGGTGAGGGAGGAGAGCTTGATCCGGGTTTGCCAAAAGAATGGGTTTTGGATTTGGTTCAGGCTCACCGGAGTAGACGACGGTGGCTTTGGGGTTGCTCTGTTATTTTTCCGTCGTCGGCGTTGTTTGGTGGTGGGGAGTTAAGGTTGGTGGTTGTGGTTATCTGGAGGAGAAAGAAGATGGCCATTTGTATAATTTAAAAAAATCAAAGGACTGAAAAATAATAAAAAAAGTTGCAGAAACACCCCTGCTCATGGTGGGAGACATGTCTAGGTCTCCCACCCTAGCCAAAGCCTGTTAACCAAACCAACAGCTAACCATATCTGATTTTTTCGATCCCACCGACCATTCCATTATGATTCTGAAAAGGTGAATTTTTTGGTACCACCTCAAATTTTGGGGTAACATTTACCCCATGCATGTGTTCCAATCTGGTGATAACATCTCATGTCACATCGGGTTAAATGAGACACCTCATTTGTTACTTGAAAATAGTATCATTTTTTATTAAAAAATCCCTCTTTTTTTAATCTTTCAACTTTAGACCCTAGAAGGACTAACTTGCAAAATAAAAAGTTAAAAGCATATTTTACTTTCTATTTACTCATTGATCTGGGGTCCTTGTTTGCAAAAATTAAAACTTATTTCTTTCTTCTGAAACAATGGATCTCTCATGCAAATTAAAATCTTGAAGCATTTACCCCTTCCTCCAACCCTAATCTACCACCGCCGTCATGTCTCACGTTAATGGTTTCAAGTAGCAAGGTGATGGGGAGAAAACCAAACGAGTGTGGATTCCAGCAGACCAAGGTAACTCGCATCAGATCTGGTTGGGATGTGGTGGTCTTGTGGCGGTTTGAGGCGGAGGTGCGGCGAAGCTTGCAGTGGTGGCGTGTAGGTGTCACAGCGACGTGACGAGATCTGTACTGTTTCAGTGGTTGTTAGCAGGAACGAGATTGTTTGGGGAGGCGGCGGTGTTGCTTGCGATTCTGCTGGGTCTGAGGCTGGGATCTGTGGCGGACATCGATCTGGTGCGGTGGATGTTGTGTCTGCTGTCATTCCTTCCTTTTCCCTATTTTCTTTTACTCTCATTTTTCGCTTGGCTTTGATTTAAGTGCTTATATGGTGGCCATGGTGTTTTGTTGCTGTTTGCTTTTGCTTTGGGGAGAATGGGTCAGTAGCAGAGAAGAATCTCTTGAAGACACTGAAAGTAGACTCATTTGATTCCCTTGCAAAATTCTCTTGTTATCTCTGTTCCTTCCCATTCTTACTAGAGCATGTTGTTTAAGAAGAATATAGAATCTGGGTGTGATGGCGACATTCATGATCAAGGCGTAATGAACCAATCGATTTCTCATTCATTGAACCCTTCAATTTCTTAGGCAGTATTTCTTAAGAGTAAAATATGTTTTAACTTTTATTTTGCAAGTAAGTCCTTTTAGGTCTAAAGAAGTTGAAAGATAAAAAGAAGAGGGATTTTTCAATAAACAATGATATTATTTTCAAGTAATAAATGAGGTGTATTATTTAATTTGACGTGGCATGAGATGTCATAATTTGAGTGGAACACATGTGTAGGGTAAATGTTACCCCAAAATTTGGGATGATACCAAAGAATTCACCTTCTAAAAACTACGATCTTGATATAATTTGTCTAATTTTGAAAAAATGTATGCAAAAAGACATAAAATTGTTGATTCCTTAGGAGTTAGGAGTAACTGAACTTGGAAATTGCCAATTACAGAAGACAGTTGATGCATAAAACAAACTCTACTTGGCATTTTCAAATGGTTATTTGGAACAATAATGATTTTTGAACATCTCAAGTTGACAACATGTATAGACACCGTACACAAATTCATATTTTGAACCTATTGAAATACATGAAGAAAGTGAACAAAATAATAAACTAGTCTAAAAATGTATAAAAGTATGCTGTCCAACAACAATGTTGTTGTACAAATAACACAACTCTATCTGGAAAGCAAAATGTCCAAAGTCGAAAATGGCTGGCTGTAGATAAACACTGCCTTATCCCATAAACCCAATTAATAAGCATATCACAAGATATGCTCTCTCATTTTGGCAGGCCACAATATAGTATGCAGTTAATAAATGCATGAACGTACAATCTGATCTCAGAAGGAGCAACATGGCATAGCCTTCTGAAAAATATTAAATTGATACTCCAATGAAGTTTTTGCATTCTGCAACTTGTAATATAAGGAAACTTTTGAATGGTATGTGATGATTTGCACTTCATAATCAGCCAACATGTGGGGAAAGACCTGACTTAATCTCCCCTTTGTAATAGTTGAAAGCCCGAGATGACATGGGGCAAAGAGTCACTAAAGTGATAAGGTTTTGTGAAATTAGTATTATAGTGCTTACGGTTGCATTTTTGGAGTCATTCTTTAATTCTTAAATAAGTCAATAAATCAAAATTAATATTAAAAAAATATCTTTGATTAGCACTGTTTTCTGGACAACTTCCTAATATTTGTTTGATTTGATTAAATATTCTGTTTATTTTTTTCAACTTGAACCACTAGCTATATAAAGATTATTATCAACTAGCCTTTCGTTTTCTTAAACTAACCATGATGATATGATTAAATGTTATCATAGGACCTTAATTATTCAATATATAGAAAGCCCATTGAATTTTGTTACATGACAAATACCATTTCAATCATGGGAAAAGTTCACCCCCAAGCACTGCATTTCTGTGCTACTTGCAATTTCACTTCCAAGCAAGAGACTCTCACCCTATGGATGAAATCTCTGGTACTGAACGGAAAAGGCTGCACCGTCTTTGATTCGAATGGCCAAATCGTGTATCGCGTTGATAACTATAACTGCAAGTCTATAGATGAAGTTCATCTCATGGATCAACAAGGCAATACCTTGTTTACTATACTAAAAAAGGTAAGGTAAACACATTTTACAACTTTATGACAAGTTTCCAACGAGTATTTAAGATAAATATACTCAAATTTATAATGTGTTTTTTTGTATTTATTTTGCAGCAATATAATTTATGTCGGTTTTGGGAGGGTTACAGATACCCTGCCACAAGGAATGACCAGAAAGGGCCATGCTTTCGTGTTTATAGAAGTCATAGAATCTTTAGAGGGGTTTCAACTTATGGAGTAAAACTTGGACTAGACAAAAATCAACCATATACTCATAAAATACAAAGCAGCAGTAGCAAGTCAGCTTGCAAAATATCTGACCAGTTTGGAGTGCTTGTTGCAGAGGTAAATATTTCTAAGAATTATGTTTTTTGAACATCTGGTGTTCAACACCTGCACAGGACGCCATACTCCGTATGAGCGTTTTGAATGTTACTGTATACTATATAACAAATTACAATGAATATATTGTATGCAAACTTGGGATCCTGAATCTCTCCGGTGCAGCGATGCAGCAATTAATTTTACACATGATACCCATGCGGTATCATGGGTGAGTTTTTTTTTAAAATCCAACGATAATGCAACTCTCTCCAACAAATATCAGTCATTGGATGTAGCTGGAGAGAGGATTGAGAGGGAACTTGCCGGAGAGAATCCAAATTTGTATCTCGGGGGTCCAAGAACTCAGTTTTTTATTGTTAAATGTGTTTGGATTTTACTCCCAAAAGCTAACTCAAAGGATAAGGGTGCCCAAGCACATATAAGCATTGCACAGCCTGTGAACATTGACAATGTGGGACACAAATGCAACTTCAATACCACCCTCACACACAACATGGGTCTGGGTCCAATTCCCACATTGCCTGCAAAGTCCTACTCTGATACCATGTTAAATGTGCTTGGATCTCACTCCTAAAAGCTAACTCAAAGGATGAGGGTGTCCGAACACATATAAGTATTGCACAGACTGGGAACCTTGGTAATGTGAGACACAAATGCAACTTCAATACTTATATCCTCTTTTAGTTAAATAAGCTTTTCTTCTATAACATCTTCATATTTTCCATTAGCAGTTAAGGAGAAAGAAATCCAGTTGTGGAGTGGATTTAGGAGATGATGTTTTGACAATGGTAGTGGAGCCAAATATAGATCTCTCTTTGATCATGGGGCTTGTTGTAGCTTACAGCCTCATCAATTGTAAACTTTAAGTACTTTGGAAGCAATGAAGTGCTCAGCTCAACTGTGAATATAGCAGCATATTGTGGAAGTCTTTAAGCTTGGGCTTTCTATATGAGGATGATTGTGTTGGAACTTGGAGGTGATAGTCCAATCTCAAAATGGCTTCCTCTTATTCTCTTACTCACGAAGTTGGCTACTGCATTTTGTGACGGTTGTCCCCAGACAGCGAATCAATTGGCAACAGTTGTGGCCACTCTTCTAGTTGCATGTGTGTTCTGTTTAGCGAAGATCCTATGATTGTACTCACAATTTTATATCCGATTTTGAATGATCGGTGTTGTCTTTGCATTACTCTTTGTACTCAATCCTCGCAACTTGTTTATTTTTAATCTACTTATAGGAACAACTAAAGTTTTGTAGTGTCTTTAGCTGGGTTCATGTTGCTATAAATACAAAACAATGAAGAGTTTTCTGGGAACTTTTTCAAGTGACAGAAATATATGGTCTGTATCATTCATCACAAAGAACACATCGTAAAATACAAGCAGAAATTGAATAAAAAGGCTAACATAGCTTAGCTTCTAGGAAGTACAAAAAGCTTATGAAAATCTCCACAAAATGACGATAATTCCTTTTCACCTTACCAGAAAATCTTTACCATCAATAAACAAAATTTCCATTACTATCTTAAAATATCTACAAAAATCTCATTTTTTTAACACTCCTCCTTAACATTTTTCTTGGATACTCCAAGCTTTGATTAACACTTCAAACTTGCCCTTGGCGGCTTTGATCATGATGTCTGCTACTTGACACTGGGTTGCAATCTCCAATCTAACTTCTGTTGACTCCTCTGCTTCTATGATGACATGATACTTCACATTGATGTGCTTAGTACTACCATGTTTGAACTATGCACATCAATGTGAATTATCATGCCATCACAATAAAGCACCTAACTCATCCTTATAAAATCATCTATAAGTAGCATAAAATACTTGTTGCCATTTAAAGATAGCTCATTAGACCACAAACATCTTTTATAAGGCATAGATTCAAAATAAATTGATGTGCCTGATACACATCTTTTAGGTGTCATGAATCCTTGAGACAAATGTCCCCCATGAGGCAAGTCCAAACCCTGGTAACTTACCAAAATACATTAGGACAATCACAAGATAATAGACTGTCATTTTGGAATAGTTAAAATCAAGTGAGTGGAAATTCGTTTACCATTATTGGATCATGTGGTTTAAGAATTGCAGTGTACACAGCAAAATTAGCAGGGGAACCAGATAATGGTGGAACATTTACACCCCAATTATTTCCGTCTACATGAAATGCAGCCAGTGCCCTTTCTTGACATAAGGTTTCAAGCTCATCAATCTACTCGTTGCCACCATAGTGCCTTATATGAATAATAATAATATAATGAGAATCCAATCAATGAAATTACAGAAGCGGAAAAAGAAGGTTGCATTTAATAAAATTCTCATTTATTAAGAAAAGGAAGAAGTAAAGGAAGAATCTACCTTTTACCAGGTAGTCCTTCTGAGTATTTGTTTGTGAGGCATGAACCAACTGCTTCCATCACTGCTCTAGATGTAAAATTCTCAGAAGCAATGAGCTCAAGACTTTTAAACTGTCGGTCCTTTTCCTTATCAATAATTGCACGAACATCAGGATCAGCTTCACTCAAGCCATAGTCCAGGAAGCTGCTCTCATCACCTAATATTAGCATGTATTACATGGGCAAGAAAGATCATCTTTAGGGCATAAATTTCAATATTAGTGTATTGATATGATGATATCAAAATATTGAACTAAAGGAAGATATTGAAAACCAACCGAGAGAAAAGAGTGCAGAAACAATATTCCAAATCAGCTTCATTATAATAAAAGAGATTAACTCAACCATAAGTCAAATAAAAGGTTGTTGATGTTTTATACTTATATTACTTGATGTTAACACCATAAGGGACATCACTTTTAAAACACTGTGCTACAAAACAAGATATCTACAATGAATATAGAAGGAAAAATAAAGAATTTAGAAGATCAAATACTCAAAAGTAAAGAGAAAAGGAGTCCATCCAGTCCACCAGATTGCATGTTGCTGTTCAGCAACAACAGTTGAAATCCATTGGTTGATATAAACCAAAACAGAGAACCTCAATCCAAACTAGGGAAGCTTCACACTTGTTCTATTATACAATTATTATCTTAGATATTTTAACGGTCTCTAGCACCCTCAATACAACAACAACCAAGCATTTTCCCACTAGGTGGGGTCGGCTACATGGTTCAAACGACGCCATAATGTTCTATCGTAAATCATGTTTGTAGACAAACCATTGACCTCCAAAACCTTCTTAACGGTTTCGCCTAATACTTTTCTCGGCCTCCCTCTACCTCTAGCGATTGGACTGCCCTCCATCTGATCTACTCTCCTTTCTAGGGAATCTATAGGTCTTCTCCACACATGCCCAAACCACCTAAGACGAGTTTCTACCATCTTTTCTACAATAGGTGCTACCTCAACTCTCTCTTTAACGCAATCATTCTTCCGAATCCTATCTTGTCTAAAGCACCCTCAATAATTCAAAAAAAAAAAAAAAATACTAGTCATTCACATACGACAGTTTTACAAACAGAGGGTAAAGTATAGTGACCTCCAATTTCTAGCACAGCAACAGACGAAGATGATGGCCTCCCACTTACTAAACTTTCTTCAACACAAGATGCTTTGCATGGCTTCACATTATAGAACTTTACTTGAGGTATAAATCCATTACTGTCACACCCTTTTGCAGGGAAATTCAGCCCTCTGGTCCAACAAGGTTGTTGCAAAGAACCCATCATTGTTACTCCAGCACACCCTTGCATCCTTGTCTTATGATTTTGAGTCAGAATTATACCCCTCCTACATGGTTCATAATTCAATGTACAATAATTAAGATGACAAAATACTACATAGCATGCTACAAAAGTTACTATAAAAAAAATTTATATAATACATCAAAATATAGCTACAGTTTGTTTCTTGCAGGTGGAAAATAGTTTTTAACAAACAAATGTACTACTCTTAGTACTTCTAAGGGAGACCCGAGGAGTTTAGAGTTGAAAACCCTGTATTGACTTTGTAAACCACATAGGCAAAATATGTTTTTGTATTGACTTTGTAAACCAACTCTGTTTCTCACAGGAGTAACTCTGACCATAGTTTATAATAGCAAATACCTGTTTACTAGCCACAGGCATGAATTCTTACAATGTCCAGCCACCACCGTTGGATCAAAATCAAGCCACATTACTAAAACACCACATAATTTGTCTATAGAAAAATAAAACATGTATAAACACCTGATCACATCTCTTACAAAGAGGACAATTATACAATGATGATTCTGTGACCAAACACCCATATAAAGAAAAGTCATTAATCAAACTTGATTGTAGAAGACCGATAACAAATGGATTGGTTTGAGAAGACCCCGTTCCTTCTTGTACAGTATCATTACTAATTAAATTAGTTGGAGTATCTGGTGGTAGGGTTTCTAATATTTGACAATCAATAACATCATTGACATCCTTTCTAGCACTACAAATATCCATATTGCAAGAAGGCAGTTCTAAGAGTGAAAAGGGTACCTCTGAGGCTCTGATGATGCCAAAGATTGGAGAACAGAGGTGAGATTTCAATCACCACAGGGCACCACGTAAGTTCGTCTTCAACCTGAAATGAGAGAGAATAGGACAATAAGACACAACAAGCACAACAGAATAAACGAAAAAAAGCGATTCAGAGATCAGAAAATGCAGTAAAATGCATGTAAACAGTACAGCCTCAGCAGAAAAATGCAAATGAGATCTGAGAAAATAATTATCATTCATCATCTAACAAGCTCATCCTATCTCAATTACAAAATCAGATATGCACAAGTAGAACTAAAATACAGTGAGCAAGAGGGACAAGATTTCTGAGCAAGAGGACACATGAACAAGCACAGCATAGTATCATAGCATAACAGAACTCAAATCTGATTCCACTAGCATAGAAGGAACAATACAATATAAAACACTAAAAATGCAGAGACAATAAAACACAAAAAATGGTGGCAGAATGGAGAAAAAGTACCTGCAATAACTCTTGCTTCCTCTAAGTTCAGAACGCAGGCTTTTGTTGATGAAGGCGCTGGCCTGGCAACAATACAAAAACAGAGTTGGTTTACAATGTCAATACAAAAAAAAAAACAAACAATCAGAAGAAGAAGAAGAAGCAAACCTGAGACGAACTGGACGGTCGGTGGTTGCAGTGGACGCTCTTCGGTGATGAAGCTGTGCGCCGCCACAGGTGAGTGTTTCGCGGTGGTCCTCCTTCTTCTATTCTATTCTATTCTATTCTATTGACACTTCAATTCTTAACAACCTATCATAACTCACCTCACCAATCATGTCATGGTCATATATGAATGCACTGGATCCTAGTCTTCAACGCTGTCGTTTTAAAAGCACATACATAATAATAATAATAATAATATAATAATAATAAATAGACATTAGTTTCCTTCCTTCCTTCCTTCCTTCCCTTCCTTGAAATTTGAATTGAATCCTCTAATAAAGCCTGCCTGGCTAATCCTAATCCCAAACCCTGGTTTTGCAAGAGGAAATTATAAATAAATTAGCGGAAAACTCGGTCGCTCTTTGGCGAGAAAGTAAAAAGTGAAATGTGGTGGAGATCAGCATCGTTCATCCTGGACAGGCAGCACCAGAACCAGAACCAGAACGACACCGTTTTGATGCCCGATTCGTCCCTGACCATGACTCCTCCTCCGCCTCCGGCTACAACCGAATCCTCAAACCCTAAGACTAATATATCGGCTTACTATCAGACGAGGTCGGCTCACCACGCCGTCGTCACCACCGACTGGCTCGCCCAGGCTCAGGCTGCCGCCGACGCTAACCCTAACCCTGAACCTGAACCTCAAGTCAAGGATAATAATAAACCCTTCAGTGTCATCGAGGTGTTCAATAGCTGGCGCAAACAGCCTCATTTGGCGGAGGCCGTCGCCGCCATTCGCGCTTTGGCCGCCGTCATTAGATCCAGCAACGCTACCACCATGATGGAGCTCGAAATTGAGCTCAAGAAGGCTTCCGATTCTCTCAAAGTAATAACAACTCTATTTTCTGAATGGTGTTGCTTGTTCATTGATTCATTCATCGATTGTTAACTAACTAACTAAGTAACTTGAATGAGTTTGGCATTGCAGTCGTGGGATACAACCTCTATATCTTTGACAGCAGGGTGTGATTTGTTTATGCGATATGTAACAAGGACTTCTGCTTTAGAATATGAAGATTTTAACTCAGCTAAATCTCGCTTAATAGAACGTGCTGATAAGTTTGGGGAAATCTCATACAAGGTATCATTCATTCATTCATTTCAATTACTTAATTTACTCTACTCTAGTGCCCAATTTTATTTATTTATTTATTTTGCAGGCTCGCAAAATTATTGCAATGTTGAGTCAAGAATTTATATTTGATGGCTGCACTATTTTGGTTCATGGTTTTTCTAGAGTTGTCTTCGAGGTTCTAAAACTAGCAGCACAAAATAAGAAACTCTTTCGGGTCTTCTGCACAGGTTTTTTCCCCCTCCATCTCTAATTAATATATACTTTACACATTCACGTGTTCTTTAATTTTATGGTATTTGATCTTCTTTCCCAGATAAAATATAGCGAAAAATAGTCTTTAACTTCACTTTTAAAATATGTATAACTCCATTAGAGGGTGAGTTTTGGCGCAATGGTATGGTTGTTGTCTTGTGACCTAGGTCATAGGTTCAAATCCTGAAAATAACTTCAGGGTGTAAGGCTGCATATATATACCCTCCCCAGACTCCCCCCCCCTCCCAACCAGGTGGGAGCCTTGTGCACTGGCCGCCCATAACTCCATTACCGGACATTATACATGGCCATTCATAGGCACATGTGGTGCTGACTATGCTATTGATATGGATTCATCTTCTTCTTCCCCCATTTAAAGGTTAGGGTTCATGGGTCCCAAATCCAGATGTGCCTTTTAAACCCTAGCATAGTCACTGCCACCTGTGCCTTTTCCTGGCCACATATAGTGTCTGGTAACGAAGTTATAACATTTTTTATGTTTAGGAAAATGTTTTTCATATTTAAAAAGTTAAAAGGACTAAAAAAGAGTTAGAGGACCAAGTTAACAAAAAAAATTAAGTTTGAGGATGAAAAGACTAATTTTGCCTAAAATATAATAAGCATATTCTTTCCAACCTTCTCTTAGAAGCTTTAGGCAGGAGAGTTGGAATTGTTATTCTTAATTCATTGGCCTCTTAATTTAAAAACATTAGGAGAAACCATTGAAATAGACCTTGCTCGAAAGTCTAAATGGTATTTATCAGTCCAATGTCATTGGTTGATCCACATAAACATCCTCACATAGGAGTAGGATAAAGTTTGGTTGTTGATATTGCTCGTGAAGTTTGGTTTAAATTTTTTGCCACCATAATTTCCCTTCATAATCCCATTTTAAACTCTTATGTGAAGTCTGTGTCTTTGCCATGTTTATTGTTAACAATTTGTGATCTGGACTTCACATTTTCTGTCCATAAATTTGCAGAGGGAAGACCGGATCGAACAGGATTACGGTTTTCCAATGAGCTGGCCAAGCTTGATGTTCCTGTGAAGCTTCTGATAGACTCCGCAGTTGCATATACTATGGATGAGGTGGATATGGTTTTTGTGGGAGCAGATGGAGTTGTAGAAAGTGGGGGTATAATTAACATGATGGGCACATACCAAATTGCATTGGTTGCACAAAGTATGAATAAACCAGTTTATGTGGCTGCTGAAAGCTACAAGGTATATTTCCAACTTACAGAAATTATTTTAGCATATCAGACGTTATTTTAGCATGCACACATTGACACCTCCTTTTTTACCAATGTTACATTAAGTAGGAACCTATGTTCTATGATTGCATGTTTTCGTTTGTTTTACTCTGCAGTTTGCTCGTCTTTACCCTCTAGACCAAAAGGATTTGGCCCCCGCCTTACGCCCTATTGATTTCGGTGTACCCATTCCATCCAAGGTTGAGGTTGAAAGGTCTGCCCGGGATTACACTCCTCCTCAATATCTTACTCTGCTTTTCACAGATTTAGGTGTTCTTACTCCATCTGTTGTTAGTGATGAGCTGATCCAGCTATACCTATAGTCATTCATGTATACTTTTTTTTTGGCAAAATGTTGGCCTCAATACAATATCATTTATGTCTGATGAAAAGTTTTTGTAGCAAGTACGTGCATCTCTTCAATTAATTGGGGATGTTTTTTATTATCAGGCATTACATATCAATTTGCAACACGTAATAAGTAGTAAATTCTTGATTTTAATTTATCACAGCAAGACGCCTGGAATTGCGAAAAGAACTGCTTTCCCTTTTGGTATTCTTAATCACCAAGAATTTAACGTCTAAAACTCAATTTGTTGTAGATATCAAACAATTCGCTATAGTTGTACATTCCCATGGGTTTTCATATTTACCATGCTTCAATTGTTTGCTGACTTTTGTCTTCTCAATTCTCATAATGTGAGGATTATGAAGTCATTGTGACTTAATGTTAAAATCAGTTAATATTAAATCTGGCCCAATTTCATCTGCGTAAGAAATCTTCTTCATTTGAGCTCTAATCAAAACTCCAATAGATCCGAACTTGGTTTTCGAAGGGTGGTGCTACTTGCATCACCATCCTATTTATACATCCACCACCACACTTTCTTTTTCATAGGTAAAAGGACAAAAAAAAACCTGATTCTTCTTCTTCCTCCCCTGGAATGGCATACCACCCTGCCCCTTATTCTTCTTCTTCCTCCCCTGGAATGGCACCCCGCCCCACCCTTTTTCTTCTTCTTCTTCCCTTGTTGCTTTCTCATGGACAACACCTTGATCGACTAAATCGTCCAACACTCGCCAGCACCCTGAAAATTTTACTTACTTTTCCGAATGTGTTACGATAATTAGTTGTCAGAATATAAAAAATTTGTGTTCTGACAATTAATGACCGGAATAAACAGATTTCTGTTTTAGCAATTAGTTGTCGGAATACATACATGTTTTTTTTTTTGTATTCCGACAATTAGGCAACTAATTGTCCGAACACAAATTTTTGTATTCCGGCAATTAATTGTCAAAACACAAAAAAAACATGTATGGATTTCAACATCTAATTGTCGGAAGGTCATGAAACTGTGAGAATGGATTGCGTGTGAAGGGTAAGTTAGGAATAAAAAAATTTAAAATGAAAATATGATGATAAATGTAGTAAATGGGGGCGATGCAAGTAGTACTGCCGAATCGGGAATAGCCAATCAAACTCTTCTAATTCTAAGTGAGGGTCGAAGCAGACCCGACCTGACCACACTGCACTCTGGCAGCTGCCATTTGAAAAAGGACACCCTTTGCTCGTTATCTCTCTTCTCACTCACTATTTTCTTCTGTTACTTTTATCACGTGTGTTTTTCTTTTTGTCGGATATTTCATTTCAAGCCCGTAAAATTTCATCATTTTCTTTCTAGTCGGCAAAACCCCATGATTGCTAATGGAATATGATTCACCGAAATGTGTAACTTTCAGATTTACTATTTCAATGTAATCAAAGGCTAATGGAACATTATTTACATTTTTTGCTTGCCAAAATGTTATCTAAAGGTCATACATAATACAGCGTGGCCTATCATCCTCACATTCAGTATCTTTCTTTTTCCGTTTTTCCAAATATAGTGTAGTTCTTTCCAACTTCATCCGCGAGAGAGTTATACTTGCTCTGGTTATTACCAGATTTGATCCTCTACATAATGGGTGCCACTCATATCCCATTTCTAGTTATACTTTATCTGCAACTTTATTCTGATTCCAAAGCTGATTATGAAATCAAATACACATTGGAAATTTATAAAATAAAAAAATAATCTTGAAGTTGGATGGAGTACCGAGTTTCAAACCTCCAGCCAACTAATGAATAGAACTTCACAAATCATTAGACTACAAATCTCAGATAAAAAATAATACTAGCAATAATCTAGCACGTATTTAGTGCAATAGTCAATAGAATCAAACATGGGTGATGTCATTCCTTGAGGTAACATTAGTTAAATAGGTATTTTACATTCAATAAAACGCACATTCACTAAATGTTTATCGTTGGATCAATCATTAAAAGTGTTTCAAGAAATCTAAAATTATTCCAATGATACACACTTAATGAATACATGAATGTGTTTTATTGATTGTAAGAGACTCGGATTCGTAACACTAGAGTTAAACATGAGTTTTTGTTGCACATAACCTAGGTTATGCCCAGTTGCCCACATCACTTTACATTTGAAGTTTGTGACAATATTAGAATATATTGGAAATAATGGGCTAGGATTAGTAATAATTACGTAATAAAAATTATGCATAGTAACAATATATATATATATATATATATATATATATATATATATATATATATATATATATTATTAACTTTTTTTAATTATTTTGTAACACACAAAAAGCTCAATGTTTTTGCATAATTTTCAATTAATTAATATTTAAACATGACTCACTAAGAATTTATTCATGCTTAATTAATCTACACTATTTTTACACTTTTCAATTAGCTAATATTCAAATATGATTCATCCAAGACTAAGAATTTATTCATATTTAATCAATATTGTGAGTCATTGGAAGTTTCATGGTTAACTATGCATGTATATATTAGGTTATTGAATTATATTATTGGGTTGATTAAAATAGTCTCAATTGAAGTTATTCTCACCATCAAATGTAAGCTTGTTAGTTTATTAATCAATTTATATACCTTACTTAATTAATAATTAAGTCATTATTAACTAAATTTACTGCTGTGAAAGTTGTGTAGAAATATTTTACACAAAATGGTATGGGAGGATCATTTTTGTTCCTTTAAATACCCACCACTGCTTTCTTTCACAGATCTCATCAAATTCTTTTTTTCTGCTCTATTCGATCCCCCTATCGTTTATGATGCTTCCAAAGTTCATGAGGCACTTCAAAGTGGAATGGCAAGAAGGGAAGCAGCTGAACCAAAGAAGGGTGCCCAGTTCTTCAGATGGAGTAGGCCAGGGGAGCTCAACTGAGTATCCCGGCATGGATGTTGGTCTGAGGCTTCTCACTCAAATTACCTACACAAAGAGCGAATCCAATGTCCTTGTCAAATCTGTAATAAGAAAAGTAAATCAAACCAGCCCTGTAGACTTTTGCTTCCTTAAAACCTGTAACCTATGCAACAAGCAGCTCAGTCCAGACAAAGATATCTACATGTACAGGTAATGTTAAACTATTCTTCCTAGAGATAACTAATTATTTTCATGATTCATGATTGATGGATGATTTTCTACCAAAATTAGACATAATTAATGTTTGAAATACAGGGAAACACATTAATCCCCTATTAAGAATAAGATGATCAATGATTTATGTGTATCAATCTGGGGTCATTTTACTTTTCTTCCCTTTTAATTACCTTAAAAGCATGTGAGTAGTTTTGGTTTTACATATAAAAGTATGAGTGAAAATGATGCTTGTGCAGGGGTGATCAAGGTTACTGTAGTGTAGAGTGCAGGAACAGACAAATAGTTTTGGATGAGATGAGAGAATTAGAGAACTCTACCAAGCAAATGGTAGTGTCTTATAGGCATTGTTCGAATGATGCTAGTCGAGAGACACGCCTCATCCTTGAGGATCTCAGAAGGCAGAGACTTAAGTCTAAGCAAAACACTTGTAATCAAAACCATTGGGCAATAGCTTCATAGCTCAAATCAGCTTCAAATCACTCATGAATTCACTTCATTTCAGTAATGCTTGTGATGGAGAACTGGCAGTAATTTTTTGTCATATATACATGCAAGGAAGATTCTGTACACTTTTTTTCTAGCCCATTAAATTTTTATTTCTTTTACCTTGATTTGGGAGAGCATGGGTGAGTGTGATGCACTAGCTGAGAGAGAAGTCATGCATTGGCGAGATAAGAGGAGGATGCATTGTTTATAAACTTGGTGGAGAAAGACTCACACGGTTATTTGGTTAAGGAGTATTTGGTTAGCGTCCACTTTATTTTACTTTTTGGTTCAAGCACTCTAATCCAATTGAGAATTGATAAATTTCAGACTCTTTTAATCAAACTCAGACACTCCTTCATGTGCCAAACCCTTTCCAGGCTCAATCATTTAATGTCATGTCAAAATCTAATGGATGTTGAGTGTGGAGAATCAGTCATGAGAAAATTTGGGCTCTAATCACATATGAAGAATCTATTCTGACCAAGTTATGAACAAAGCTGCGAACATATAAATTCGATTGCAGCCAAGCTGAAGTTCAAGTGCAATTTAGAGGTCTTAATGTAAAACAAAATGTGTTGAAAGAGCACGTTTAAGTGTGATGATACCTAAAGTAAGAAGGGGTCTCCAATTAGTGAGACAAAAAAATGATGAATGATTAATAAATTTGGTGATCAAATACCTAATTGGTTAATTTTTTGAGTTAATAAATGATACACCAGTCGTCCAAACGTGGGTTTGGGACTTCCCAACAGAAAAACAAACATGCAATAAAAAAAGGAGAATGCATTATTGTAAATCATGCTAGCTAGCTGAGCCAAAATTAGTGTATTCTTGTAGTTTGTCCAAATTAAGCAATATGATTATCATTGCGATATAAAGTTTCTAAAATATCCCCTCTTCATCTTTGAGTGCATTATTGCAAATAACAAGTTCCGGTTCCTCTGGCATTAAAACTTGCTTCGCCATCAGAACTCCTAGAACGACCAGCAATGCCCCATTGCACACTGATTCATTTCACAAAAAGAACTACTAGGAGAGCCATTACAAGAAAGCAACACATGTATGTAGCACTCTTAGCTAGCAACTTGGAGATTTCAACTTCAAACTTCAACCTAAGCACCCTCTCCCCACAGGCCGCTGCCACCTCCTCTTCCACGAGAGAAATCGTTTTCTTCAAGTGCTTAACATTCATTCATGGCGGTCCCACTTGGTACCTGCATTGACTCCGCTGCTGTATTTGATGATGATTTGATCTCATCTTCCCGGACAAAGTTAATGTACACAATAAAATCAAATTCAACATTATATGTTAAATTTTCCTAGCATGAAAAATGTTATTCAATGCCACACCCTACTTTATGAGAGGCAAATGGAAAAGTGACCACGTGTTCACTTGTAGCAATTGCATAATTTTTCTCCAAGCTAGTACCAGATGTCTCTTGGCCTATCGAAGCACTTGCCTTGTTACAATCATCATCCGCAGAAATTTCCACGGTTTTCGTTGCTTGCAGTAAGCGGGTAATAAGCCTAGTTGCACAACTCTTGAGGACCCTCTCCCCCAATTTTCGAGCTGTTGCTGAAACTCCCTGAATCATAATTATGATTAATTAAGACTGACGATAACAACTTAACATTAATCATATGCCAAGTCATTTAGAAAGATTTAGATGTAAATAATTTATCCATAGATATAATTTAGGATAAAATATTATGACATTATTTGAATGATTTGACCCATGTAGTCGATCCTCACCTAAAAATAAAGAAAGACTTAGGTGGTGGTGTTGTTTGTAAGTTCATATACGAAATCATACTCAGCTAATTAGAAGATGAAATTACAATTTTGAAACGCCAACCTCATTGTCTTCCTGCGTTCTGGCTAAAATTGGAGACATTAGATCCAAACCTATATGATCACTTTCCTTTAGAACAAGGGTTATGATTGTCTCCATGGATGAAAGTACATTCTCTGGATGATATTCCCTGAAAGTTTCAAATGTGTATATATATATAATATATAATATATAATATATAATATATCAATATGGGGGCATGTAGAGATGCGTAATTTTTTCAAATAGATTATTTGTTTAGCTGAGTCATTTCCCGATTCCAATTTAGCTCATTAATTCAGACTATACAGACAAAATTACTCGAACGATAAATGAAACAGATTTGAGGACATGATGACATAAGTATTTCACAGGTTTATAGTTGCAAAAGATCAGATCAAGTATGAAAACAGAAGGTGCAATATGACATAGACGATTCTTATAGACTTATACATATGATGATGGACTAGTGGTCTAGTACATAATATATATATATATATATATATATATAGTTCGTTCTTACCTTATTTCCTTAAAGAAATGGTGAAACATCTCCACTATCAGGGAATCACAATTACGATCCAGCATTACTACACTTGACCTGACGGCGGCAAGAGTGTTGAGAATTGAGGTCCTCTTGGTATATATATGATCGGCTTGACTTATCATATAGATTTTCAAAAGATGATACAATTAATTGAAATACCTCCTGCAATTAAGTTGATATGTATAGTCTGGTATGTAATTCTAGAGGCTAAGGCCTAAAACAAAGAATAACAAATTAAGTAATAGCCAGAAAAATTGGTTACTAGAAATTGATTGTGCACGAACGCACGCACGCACCTTGATTTGGTCATCATCGTCATAAGGATAATCGGGGGCTGTTATTCTTGTTATTTCGCTGATGCAAGAGGCAACTGCAACTCTTACATCCACATCTGAGTGCCTCATAAGTTTATCAGCAATCAGTGCTTTGGATGATGGAGATAGTGCAATTTGCATAGACTTCGTGGGTGACTGCTCCACCCTTGACAGACAACACCCAACTCGCTATAGATACAACAATACATAAAAAGTAAGAAATTTTAAGGCCTTTGTTTAAGATTAAAAAAAAAAGTGATTTTTATATAAGATAAAGTAGTGATTATGTAATTTTTAAATTAAGCCGATGTTATAACTCGTATTTTCTTGCAATCATAAAAGGTGAATTGTATGATATTTCAAAGATAATTTTATCTTGTATAAGTGGCCTAATCAGATGGTGAGAATCATTGACCCACTAATATGATTCACTTAATTGAGGTTATACATTCTGATTGGATAGAATAATTCTTACCTCAAAATTATTTAAGGTACCGGAAAAGACACAATCATTTTTTTTAAAAATAATCTTATCTATTACATCAACTTTTTATAATAAGCTACTCAAATTAACTTCTTATTATGATCATGATTTCGGATTAATTTTTTCACATTTTAATTATTTTCAAAAATTGAAATAAACAGCTAAAAATCCTTAAAAATGATTATTTAAAAAAAAAAAACAAAATTTTCATAAAATAATATAAAACAAACCGGCGCTAATGCTTCTAATTTACAGGCATGCATCGCTATATATAGGGGGGAAAATGCTTACGTCTAGAAGAAATGGATTGAATGACTTTCATTTATGGTGACTTTAGGCATTTTTTGGAGAGAGAAATATAAGAGAGAAAAATGAAATAAGATGAGAGAGTGTGTGTCAAATGAGAGAGAAAAAGAGAAAGGCATCAAAGATACCATTATGAAAATCACTCAATCCATACCCGTTCCTATGCCAGCATATGGGCCAACATTGCTTTCTTTTAAATAAAAAAAGTTAAGTGTGGTTAGAGCAAAAAAATAGTTGAGTATTAATAATAATAAAAAAAAAAAGAGTCATTAAATGGGATATATGAAGAAGGGGAATGGATCCCTTGCGGTGGAAATTTTCTGCAGTGGGATCCTGACCCTTGAAAGTAAAAAAGGTGGGAGGATTTTGGATATTGAAAATAAATGAGAGAGATTATTTAAGGTTGGGGATTTGAGAATTGAAGAAAACTTAAGAGAAACAAATGGGAGAGAATCCATTCCCATGAAGAAGCCGTTGGGTTTTTTTAAAATTTTTTTTAGGCAAAATAGGTTGATTGGTCCTATACGTTTATTTAATTTTTCACATCGGTCTCATAAGTTTTTTTTTTTCAAATTGGTCCTACATGTTTCATTCCGTTTTCACGTTAGTCCTTTTCGTCAATTTCGACCTAACGCCCTCAAATAAAGAGACACGTGTCGCACTAATATCGTGCCACGTCAGCTCAAGACTAACGACGTTAGGTCAAAATTGACCGAAAGGACTAACATGGAAACGAAATAAAACGTGTAGGACCAATTTGAAAAAAAAAAAACTTATGGGACCGATGTGAAAAATTAAATAAACGTATGGGACCAATCAACCTATTTTGCCTTTTTTTAACATTGCAATACCAACCAACATGTATATAAATGTGTTCAACTTCAAATTTTTTTACACAACCAAACCTCGTAATTTTCTCTCATTTATTCTCATTATAAACTCTCAAATTTTCCTCCTCTTTTTTACTCATATATTCTGTCAAAGTTTTATATCATACAATTTTTTTACTCACATACTCTCAAATCGTCAACTTCATCTTTTATTTGTTTTCACCCATATTGGATCCAAACGTACCAAATCAATATCAATTCCTTATTAAATTTGATGCAAAATTATCAACCTCCCACTAATCCAAATTTTCAAAAACCCTTTGTAATTGAAATCCTAAACCAAGTTCTACAATGCTTAATCTTTCAAAGTTTTACTTATTTCTAGTTTCCATACAGTTGTGATTAATGAATACAAAAGGTAAATTGTTTTAGGCCAGTATACCAGACCTAGGCCTAACTGCTAGTCTAACACTAGCTGGTCCAATTTGTGGCTATGAGGTGCTTGGATTGCTGTAATTGGCCTCCTAATTGAGAGGAATGAATGAGTCATAATAGAATTATAACCGCTCTAAAAAATAATGCAATAATCACCCTTAATGGGTTACTATCTCTATTGTAAGTATCATTATTCATGCCCATCATGACTCACAACTTTATTGTAATTGTCAATCCCTTCCTATAAATATGAGGCAAAACCCTTAGGCATGACATGCATCTTCCTCTCCACACTTGCAAACTGGGTACCTTCTAACTTGAGTGCCAAAGTTCCTTTTGCAGGTACACCCCCTTCTCCATTGTGCGAACTGCTGCCCTGGGATGAAGACGTCCTCGATAGCCGCCTTGACCAGGTCAAGTACGTAGCCCTTGAAATTCGTTTAGAACATTAGCATCGTCTGTGAGAAGAGGTAAAACTCTCCCATTCCACAAACTTTATTACCATGGCACCGACCAACAAGCAACAAGGAAAGCGAAGCATCATTATTGTAACCAAATTCTGGATTTCCATTTTTTTACCAGAATTCGAAATTTTCTTTCATTGCACATAGCAAGACATGTTGGTTTGCATATTGAATAGGGGTGGGAATAGGTCAGACATCCCTTATGGTCTAACCTCTATTCGGCCTATGTAGGCCTGACTTATTTAGCAAACAAGTTAGACTTTGACTTCTTGAAAGGCCTATTTAACTATGCAGGTTAAGACTTGAGCTTTTGAAAAACTTATTTAGCCTATTAGGTTTAGCCTATTTATTTAATATTTATTTATATATTTATAAATTTTACTAAATATAATTTTATTATAATATATCTATTTATGTAGAAATAATAACTTTGTTAAGGATCATACTTAGTTAAAAATAAAAAATATTATAAGTTTTTTGGCGATATGAAGGCCTTATTGTTATGTGTGTATTTAAATAGGTTTCTGGGTCGGGACATGCTTTTATGTTTTCATCAATAGGAAAGTCCAAGCCCCAAAAAAAAACCCTATGGTGAGTAACATGTCAAACCTAGGCTGACACTTTACAAAATATATAGGCCTAGATCTATTTAGAAAAAGCCTAAGCTAAGTTGAGGACATCTATCCCGAAGTGGATATCGAACTAAGCCTAACACGAGCGGTCCAACATTGTTTGACCTAACTTGTGGCTCCGGTGTGCTTGGGCTCCCATAACCGACCTCCTAATTACGAGGAATGAATGAGTCATGACGGAATTGTAACCACTTTGATCAATGATGCAATAATAATCCTTAATAGCTCATTATTTCTATTTTAATTGTCAAACCCTTCATATAAATATGGTATAGAACGCTCAGGTATAACGTCTTCCCCTTTACACTTGTAAATTGGAGACCCCTCTAAACGAAGTGTCAAAGTGCTTTTTACAGGTAGATCTCTCTCTCCACTATGAGAGTTGCTGCACAAGGAGAAAGTCGTCCTTAACAATCGCTCAAGCAGAATGAGATACGCACCCCTAAACCCCACTGACAACATAGACCATACTGCTTTTATATGTAATCAACTTGGAGTGGTTGTTTGATTAAAGATTAATTCAGCTCATGAAATGAAGAATCATGAAGCTACAACAAATATTAAAGATGTATGGCCTAATGGCCTATTCATGTGGTATTATAGTCATTTTTTATGGGAAACGGTTATTGTTTTTCCTAAGACAAACATAAAGTGAATCAATGAGTCAATATGCTGGCATGGCACGCGTATTACAAATTTTTTTTCCTGGTACAGTGAGATAAGAAAACAAGAAACCACAGCCACCTAATGCGTTACTGCTGCAATTTGAATGGTAAGAAGGTTTGGTCTAAATATAAATATTCGCCCAACTCCATATAGAAACAAGATGCTCTTTTCGCACCGATGACTTTGCCATGCATAATGACTTTCGGCAACGCAGGGCTGATTGGCAAAAGTTATTGAAGATTAGAAGGCAATAATTGAAGGAATGCAATCAGTATCATGATAAACGACGTGAGACTGAGAAACTTCTTGACTCAAAAAATCAAACATAGTAAAGGGACCCATACTCTCCCGCTTTACTAGAATAATCATAACAAGACTCTTAATAATGACATATATATATTACTAAAATTGCAAACCCCACATGTTCCTCCAATTTGAACCCATTTCTATATTTTGATTTTGATTTTATTTTTGTGCGATATCTTTTTGTTACTTCCTTGGACATGGTTATGGGGCCTAACCTAGATCCCCACTCCTCGCTTTGTAAAGTTTATCGTCATCTATTGTTAGACACGGGTGACATTTCCCTACACGTTAACGGATTTTTGACTTTTAACTATTTTTTATTAACCATTTGATTAGGGCTGTCAATGGATATCTTATCCAATGGGTATCCGTAAAAATTATCCATAATAGATAGGATAATTATCCGCACAATAGGTACGGGGACGGGGACGGGCAATTACCCGCAAGATTTAATGGGTATGGGTGCGGATGCGTACCCACATGTCTATATATTAATATTTTCAAACTTGAGTTACATCTATGGTGATCCTGGAACTAATTCCTCAATGTGAATAATATTTTTCATTCGAACCTACCATATGTAAAATAGATATTATTGCCTTGTTATTAGACCAGTGAACTTGTTTATTGTGTAATTGGACCAATTGCCTAGAAAATGTTGGAATAGCTGATGGCCGAAAACTATCCTAATTCATAGGTTTGTTGTGTTGTGAAATTGTGTGGGTTTCAATTACTGAAATATATATATATATATATATATATATATATATATATATATATATATATATATATATATATATATATATATTAAATTAAAACAATTGATTAAATTGAAATGAAAGTTAGCTTATTACTTTCCTATTATTCCTGAGTTCCTAGCGTCGTTCAGTTGTTCATCACTTGAGTTCATATCCTTCCTGAGTTCCTATTCTTCCTAGTCCTATAGATCCTAGGGTAGGACTTTAATAATATTCTTTTTTATTATATACTATCATGATATTTGTTTGAGAACATACCAGAATACTATGTCTTGTTATATACTATCATGATATTTTAGACTTTAATAATATTTTTTATTTATTTATTGATTTTTTAGTTATTTAAAGTGCGAGTAATTGATGCGGATATGAATACTTAGGTACCCAGTGGGTACGGGTACAGGTACTTCAGTTGCTACCCACGCGGGTATGGATCCAGATATGGGTATTTAAAAAACGCGGGTATCGAGACGAGTATTATAGTACTCTACCCATAACCTACCCATTGACATCCCTATATTTGATTGCAAAATGAGGAGATACAAAATTCATATTCTCTTTTCATCATATCTTAGAATGTGTTTGGCACGCCTCTTCTACGAACTTATAACGGATAGATTATAGAGGATGAGAAAGTAGCCCCTTTTGACAAGTACCTCTGTCACGAGCTTATAACATTTTTTCACGAGCTTATAGCGTTTTTTTCAAATGTTACTTGAAGTAGCGTTTGAACTTATAGCTTATAGCGTTTCATTTTTTTTTTCACTTTTATCCTTATTATCTTAATTTAATTCTACTTTTATCATCTTCTCTCTTTTATGTAAAATCATTAATGAAGATGTCATTTTATGTAATTTTATATTTTTCAACTAGTTCAATCGCTAGTTTTATCAAATACTTCTACATAAAATAAGTTAGCTTATCCGTTATTCGCTATTAGCTACTTCATCCATTATCCGTTATAAGTTATCCACTATCAATTAACTTATCCGTTAACAGTTAATTTTATCAAAGAGGCTCTTAACCGGAAAAGAAAAGGGAGAAGACAAATTAAGAAGTTGGTTTTGTCTTACCGACATCCGCCGCCATGGTAACTTTTGGTTAACATAATCTGAAGAGTACAGATCGAGAAATATATTTCAAGTTTTCAACACTCATTATGCACGACAGTCAGTATGAAGTCCGCCAGTTGATTAATTACGAATAAAAAAAAAAAAAATATTAGCATGCCACATTGCTTATTCTATGAAGATATTTTAAATTAATTATGCAAATTTCATTATTTTTAAATTATTTATTTTATCCTCAAAATTATTTATAATAATATAAAAAAGACTATGATATAATATTTATAAAACATGCTACAAAGTAAAAGAAAATGATTTTTATTTGTGATCTTTTATTTCTTTTTTACAGCCTTAATTATTTACAAGAAATATAAAAAGACTATGGCATATTATTTTAAAAAGTAAAATGAAAGTATTTAATGAAAAAATTATTTTTGTTTTGTGGTCTTTCGTATTTTTCAAATTAATTGATTTTTAATTTTTATATATTGACAAATTCTAAGTGAAATTGAATATGATACATAAGTTCATAAAGTGATCCTAAACTAAATAAGGAACTCACCAAGCATTTGAAAAAGCAATAAAAGGTGTTATTTTCCAAAATTGATACGGACATAAAAATAGAGTACATAGTATGGAAAAAATTCAAGATAGAATAAGAAAGGAAATAAACGAAGAAAATAAAGCAATGAAGAAATGAACTGGTTAGTATTTCTTCATTAAGATTTTATTTTTTGGCACGTTAAAAATTCTTAAATAAGGTTAAACATGATATTTCAGTCCAAATAGCAACATCAAATGCAAACATCTTACACATAACATTTACTCATTAAAAAATTGAGCATGACATTTTAGTCTACAAAACAATCCTAAAATAATTAACACAAGTGATACAGTAATAAGAAAATTGTCATTCATCTCTTTTTTTTTTAAAAATGGATAACTTTCACGAATTAAACCGAGGAAGGATCAAGTGATCACGCCTTTCACCGAAGAGAAGAAATAATATACTCAACACAAGCAAATTACCAATTTTTATTCAAGGCTCCACAAACTCACCATGATAGGATTCCAAAACATATTTTGCCTTACACAAACCTCAATGCAAGAAACACCAAAAACAAACCAACAATATATATTAATAAAAGTAAAGAAGGATCATGATTAGAATTTTAGAAAATCTCCAAATAAAGCCACAAGGATCAACGTGGAAGTAATAGAGTTGGCACAAAAAAAAAAATGATCTTAGATTAGAGCAAGATGTTAAAAACAGGACGGGAAGTGTGCAATCTGAAATTCCATAAAGATTAAAAAAAAAAACTGATTGTTTCCCTCATTTTTATTAGCAATCACAAATATAGACATTTACACAAGACCATGAGATACCCTGCGGCATATTTTGATGCATTCAAGTTAGTAAGTATGTATTTGGTTTCACGTTAGAATATCATAATTGCGTTTGTCTCATGTTAAATGGGATTTTAGTAAAAACATGAGAGGTTTTGATTATTGTCAGGCAAAATTGATTTTGCCTTCAAACATGATTCTAGTAGAAGCTACAGAAAGTAGCTTTTGCGTTGACTTAAAAAATTTACACTAAGTTTTACATCAAACTTACTTTCAAAATAAAAACATTTAAACATAAATCATTTCACCTCAAAATCAATTATAAACCAATCAATTTTAAAAAATCAATTTCATTTAAACTTACGTTTATCAAACGCTAATCCAAACAGACATTGAAATGCAATAATTAGAATCAACACGTCATGAAGTAATGAATAGTTCCATGCATGTTCAAGAATCTCAACAGAAATTGCAATATTTAGCAGAGGTTTCATGTGGCCATGCCTGAAATACTTTTCAGCAGACCCACATACACACAAGACAAGCACTGAGAAAGCCACCACAAAATGGACCACAGGATCAAGAATGAGGATATAGGCAGCATAATTGATGTTAGGTATTTAAGCAACTAAAATAAAAAAAAGTTCAGCATGCAAATGCTACTTGGGTAAGTGTTATACAATTTCTGATATTTATCAAAATCTGATTGCAATGACAGTAGTAAAAAAAAGTGCACAAAGATCAATTAGGGTGCTTGAAGTGCAGGGTAGAATTGCAACATGGAGTGAGCAAGCAAATGAATTATAAAACCTCATTAAAGGGACAAGAGCCCACCGAAAATAACTTAACGACTCTAGCAGGGTGGGTCCTGGTTGGGCTGATTCCTGGTCCAAAACCCTTGAACCAAAATTGTTGGTGGTTCAGATAATTAGTGGACCCAATATCGTGGCAGTTAGCCTGCTAGGGACCTTTGTTTATTGAAGCAGGGTACTGCAGGATTACGGTTGGTCAACACTTGAGACCAAAAAAGTAAAAATGTATCACGGTTTCTCTTTTACTGATATAGATGCTTCAATTAACTGATTTGTTTATTAATTTAGGTTCTATAAGCTAGTTTAGTTTGAGATTCAATTTTTTAATAAAAAAGTAAGAACATTTTTCTTGAAGCTGAGAAGATAAATGAAATCGGTTTCCTTGTCTCGTTGAATTTTGTTGCATAATAACAAGGGCTGTTACAAGTACAACATGTGCTTTCAGTAAAGTCCAAAGGCTCATCTCCCTGTCTATTATGTGTTGTTGCTGTAATTGTGTGATCCCTCTGTCTATGATGAAACATGAGCACTCTTGTTTGTTAGTTTGTAAGGTTTGTTTAAAGTTATTTTAAAAATAAAAATAATAAAAATATATTTACTTTTTCTCCCACTCACATACCATATAGTAGTTTATGAAGATACCTACAAAAATTCTCAATTACAAATAGAAAATGATCCTCTCTTCAAAACCAGAAGCAGTAGCCGACACAATTCCACCTCAGCATGCTCCCAGCTGCTACAGCATTAGCTAGCTAGCTAGCTCACTCCTTTCTACTCTAACAATCAACAATAGTAGTATTATGAGTACTAAACAGGATACTCAGTTGCTTACCTTTCTTTACACGAAAATGGATCTGCTCCATTCACAAAATTACATATTTACACATTCATTTAGGATTTATCATTAAATCAATCATTAAAAATGTTTTAGAAAACATAGAATTTATCAATAGTGTATACTTAGTAAATATCTAGATGTATATTTTTTTTACCTTAAAGAATCCAGATCCCCTTTCCATCACTATACTCAAACACACTCTTTTAACGTAAGGTCTGCACCCACAATTAAAGTCACAACATTCTATTTTTTGTAACACCTCCGCAACTACATTATGTCTACAATTGCAATGGCGTTACCCACATTTTCTCACAATTATCTACAATAATCATAAACATGATGTAGCCACAATTTAAAACGATGCTCACATGCAGTCACTAAGAGACATTTCATTTCCTCCTTTAAATTCTCTTCACTTGTGACTCACACAACCACTTTCAATGGCTCCTTCATTCACTTTTCTGATTTTCCTGTTATTCATTTCTTCTTCTTGTTGTTCTTCTTCTTCTTCTTCTTCCAACACAGAAAAGAAAACCTTCATAGTCCAAGTCCGGCACGAATTGAAGCCTTCCATTTTCCCAACCCACAAGCACTGGTACCTCTCCTCCCTCTCTTCCATCTCCACTAAACCTAACCCAACCATCATCCACACTTACGACACCGTTTTCCACGGTTTCTCTGCAAAGCTCTCACCTTTAGAGGCACACAATCTCCAATCACTCCCCCACGTCATTACCCTCATCCCGGAGCAGGTTCGCAGTCTCCACACCACGCGCTCTCCTCAGTTCTTGGGCCTCAAAACCGCCGACAGACCCGGGTTGCTCAAGGAAACCGATTTCGGGTCGGATCTCGTAATCGGAGTCATCGACACCGGAATATGGCCCGAGAGACAGAGCTTCAACGACCGTGACCTGCGTCCCGTTCCCCCCAAGTGGAAAGGCCAGTGTGTCGCCGGGAAAAACTTTCCGGCGAGCTCTTGCAACCGTAAACTCATCGGAGCTCGTTATTTCTCTGCCGGATACGAAGCCACCAACGGGAAAATGAACGAGACGTTGGAGTACCGTTCTCCGAGAGACTCCGACGGTCACGGAACCCACACGGCTTCCATCGCCGCCGGCAGGTACGTTTTTCCGGCTTCCACTTTGGGCTACGCGAAAGGAATGGCCGCCGGTATGGCTCCCAAGGCGAGACTCGCCGTCTACAAGGTATGCTGGAGCGGCGGCTGCTACGACTCCGACATCCTCGCCGCCTTCGACGCCGCCGTGGCCGACGGCGTGGATGTCGTGTCCCTCAGCGTCGGCGGCGTCGTGGTTCCATATTACCTCGACGTCATCGCCGTCGGCGCTTTCGGAGCGGCCGAGCGTGGTGTTTTTGTTTCTGCCTCCGCTGGTAACGGCGGTCCCGGCGGCCTCACGGTGACGAACGTAGCGCCGTGGGTGACCACCGTTGGCGCGGGAACCATAGATAGAGATTTCCCTGCTGATGTTAAGCTTGGGAATGGTAAGGTGATACGTGGGGTAAGTCTTTATGGTGGGCCGGGTCTGAGTCCGGGTCGGTTTTACCCGATTGTGTATGCGGGTACTGAAGGTGTTGGGGATGGTTACTCTTCCTCACTTTGCTTGGAAGATTCTTTGGATCCTAAGTTTGTTAAGGGAAAGATTGTTGTTTGTGATAGAGGGCTTAATTCAAGAGCTGCCAAAGGTGAAGTGGTGAAAAAATCAGGTGGAGTTGGCATGATTTTGGCCAATGGAGTGTTTGATGGTGAAGGGTTAGTGGCTGATTGCCATGTACTCCCCGCCACCTCGGTCGGCGCCAGAGGCGGCGATGAGATTCGGAAGTACATCTCGGCGGCTGCGGCCGCAGCCGCCCCACCTTCACCAGCCACTGCAACAATAGTATTCAAGGGTACTAGGGTTGGGATTAGGCCAGCACCAGTGGTGGCATCATTTTCAGCTAGAGGGCCTAACCCTGAATCACCTGAGATATTGAAACCAGATGTTATAGCTCCAGGGTTGAACATTCTTGCAGCTTGGCCTGATAGGATTGGGCCTTCTGGGGTTCCTTCTGATGAACGTAGGACAGAGTTTAACATACTTTCAGGTACTTCAATGGCTTGTCCTCATGTTTCTGGTTTGGCTGCTTTGTTGAAAGCAGCACACCCGGATTGGAGTCCTGCTACTATTAGGTCAGCCCTTATGACTACTGCTTATACTGTGGATAATAGGGGAGGTACTATGTTGGATGAGTCCACTGGGAATGTTTCATCATTATTTGATTATGGGGCTGGTCATGTTCATCCTGAGAAGGCCATGAACCCTGGCTTAGTTTATGATAGTTCTACTTATGATTATGTGGATTTCTTGTGCAATTCAAATTATACTGCTAAGAATATCCAAGTGATCACCAGAAAGGGTGCAGATTGCAGTGGAGCAAAGAAGGCAGGTCATGCTGGGAATTTGAATTACCCTTCATTATCTGCAGTGTTTCAACAATATGGAAAGGTTAAGATGTCTACACACTTCATTCGAACCGTCACTAATGTTGGGGACCCTAACTCGGTGTACCGAGTCACTATTAGACCACCTGCAGGGATGGTGGTCACGGTGGAGCCACAGATACTGTCTTTCAGGAGGTTGGGTCAGAAGTTGAACTTCCTTGTTAGGGTGCAAACTAGGGTAGTTAAGCTTTCCCCTGGAAGTTCTACTGTGAAGACTGGTTCCATAGTTTGGTCTGATGGCAAACACACAGTCTCAAGTCCCTTGGTTGTGACAACACAGCAACCACTCTAATAGTGTTGGAGGTTTGGGTGTATAAATTTTGGCCCCTTTTTTTTCCCATCTTAGAACTGTTATAAATTAGTTCTATATATGTAAAATAGAGAATGCGTTTATGAAGGATTTCCATTTCTAAGAGCTGGTTGAGGTTTGATTGTAAGATACAGTATGAAAGTATATCCTGCTTGACTCTTGTTGTAAAATTAAGAATGATGTTTGTAGAAAATGCTGTGTTGAGAGCAGGACAAGGATAATGGAAAGATTCCCTATCCTTTTTGAGCAATTTTGCTACATCCTTTATTTTTTATATATTGTTTAGTCAAAGATTTGTTAAAAGCGCATGTGCACAGAGATGGTAATGTTTCATGTTGTATTGTATGGATCTTCGCAGGCCAACTAGATTGTGAACCATCTTCACAGCAGAGTAGAGACCGTGATAATGATAAACAAGACAAAATTCCAATTAATATGTGAGCTTCTCGTGATAATGATAAACAAGACAAATTCCCATTACAGTATTATGTGGGGTTCTTTTTGTTTTTTCGTTTTTTAACAAATGCTACCCAGTACTATTGAGGAACGAAAAGATAAAAGATTTTTATTAGAAATTATAATTTAAATTTTTTAATATATTAAATATGTCACAAAAAATTTATATCATTGATTTCTTATCCATTATTTTTTCTCTTCTTTTTCCTGATATTTTGTAAAATGATAGATATTGGGGTTAGGTGATAGGCTGCTAGTGCACTTCAGCCGACAAATGTGTCCTCGGACAGTCCATTATTGTTATCTGATCATCTGGAGATAGATTAATGAAATAATTGGTTTGGTATCTTATTTTTAAAAAATAAAAATAAAAAAGTATTGATATTTTCGATTTGATGATTCTTTTTCACTTATAGTTATTCAGTTAGATAGGTAGAAGTGTAGAACTAAAATAAATTACATGGTTTTAGTAAGCGAATGTAAATTTTTAGCCCCTTAGACCTTATAAAAGTCCCAAGTTTAAAATTATATGGACAAGTTTGATCATACTGCCCCAATATTTTTGCTTTGTACTTTTAAAAGAAAGGTTGCACTTTTGGTTCCTCAGGTATTATGATTGTGCAATTTTAGTCCCCCTGATTTTAATTGCATCAATTGAGTCCCCCCAAATATTACGCTTGTGCAATTTTGGTCCCTTATGTTTCAATCACGTCCATTGGGTCCTCCAGATATTATGATTATGCAATTTTGGCCCACTCAAGTATCACAATATTGCAATTTTTAACGACAGTGGACCACATGAGACTGATTTAACACTTAGTAAGGTCAACTTGACAGTTTACGAGGTATTTTTATGTGGCATCATTGACATCTCATACACTTTAATGATCAAATGCACATCACTAAGTGTTACATAAGAATGGCACTAAGCTACCAAGTTAGCCTCAATAAGTGCCAAATCAGTCCCACATGGGCTTCGTACGCCATTGACGTTAAAAATTGCACAATCGTAATATTTTGGGGATCAAAATTGCATAATCGTGATATATGGGGATGCAATTGGTGCAATTGAAACAGAGGGACCAAAATTACACAATCGTGATACTTGAGGGACCCAATTAGCGTAATTAAAATCCGAGGAACTAAAATTGCACAATCGTGATACCCGATGGACAAAAAATGCAATTAAGCCTAAAAGAAATCAGATGAATTGAAGTGTAGATCCAAATGATTTCCTCCATTTCAGGTTCGAGGATAGCAATTCAACCCATCAGTGTTTTTGTCTTTAACACTGTGATCTGCCAACCATCTTAAAGGCAAGTTGCTCACGCTCCTCATTATTGCTCGAAAAATTATTTGGTACTATGATGTTGTTGCAAGATGCTAACTTAATTGGGAGACCGGAAGGAGAGGCACCTTGTTTAATCTCAGTATGAAGTCCTCTGGTCCTTCTTTAGATACTGTCATAGTCAATTAGTAGGTAGTGGTGGCAGTAACATCCTAAAATTAAAAATAATTGGAGATAATAACGTTAGAGAAATTAGATAATTTTTGGGAGGCTTAGACTGCATGTTTTGGGCCTTTGAATTAATTAGAAAGGATAAAAGATAATTAAAATCTGCAACAATAATAGAACTCTATCTAGACTTTATCTAAAACTTATTTAATAACAAACTCTAACTACACTCTATCTAAAACTTATTCAAAGACTCTATCTAAAACTTAATTCAAAAATCAGTCTCTATGTCAGGATGCGTTAAAAATAGGTTTAAAAATAGGGAATTAGTGCAACACTATATATATACCTTCATATAACACCATAGTGCGGCTAGGAACCCTTTTTGCATCCTAAAACACCTTAGTAACGGTTGTAGAGCATCTTCATGCTTGGGAGATGGGGTTGCAACAAGCAATGAGTTTGGAAGGAGAACAAAAACAACAACAACAACAACACTAACAACAAGAGGAAGATGAAGATGAAGAAGAAGGAGAAGGAGAAGGAGAAGGGGATTCAAGACTGAAGAAGGCGACATCTAAGATTCGCCATAGGGTACGCTTGGAGATTCTTGGAGGTCTTCAAGAGGTGAGTAGAAATACTCTTTCTCACCCTTTTCATGGTGCAAATTGATTTGGGGTTTGGGTTATGTTTTCAAAATGCGTTTTTGGAAAATAATCATGCGTTTGGTCAAATCCTGATTTTACAAATTTGGGGGTTTTCCTTCTAAGGTGTTCCTGCTATTAATTAAATGGTTATTATTGAAATTGATGCTATGATATATATGATACATACGTGATTTGGTTGAATTGATATGTTATATATGCACTATTTGACGATATTTGTGATATTGGCATGATTCAATAACTGTTAATATGTTGAATGTTGTTTGCTGCAATACCGCCTATGATAGGGGTATCGAAAGTAACACTGCCAATGATTTGGGGTGTCGAAATATGAAATACCGCCATGATGGGGTATCGAAAGTAACATCGCCACATGTTGGGATGTCGAAATGAGTAATACCACCAGTGTACAATGGTTGGTATCGAAATGAGTAATGTCACTGAAGAGAAGGTGACATCGAAATACCTTCATGAGTAAGGTAGGCAATGGGACGCCATTGTTATGTGCAGTTTGAAAGTCATATGACATATGAGAATATTTGAGATTGTTTGATATATGAGATTTTGTCATATTTGATTTATGATGTATTAATGATGATTGTTACTGTCAATAATAATTTATATTATTATTATTATTTTACTATACATTATTTTGAAAATAGCGGGTACCATGGATAGTTTTTCCGGTTACCGCACCGGCTGAGAACAATGCTTTTGTGAAAACCCTTTAAACTGTATTTCTGTTCACTGGGATTTTATATCTCATTAGTAGTATTGTTTTCAGAGCCTGAGGATGTCCCTGTTGAGCAGCCAGACGTTTTGAAGACTATCTCTTTAGCTTTAGAGCTTGGTTAGTATTGTATGGCATATGCCAGGTGGACCTTTATTATTTTTTAGTTATTTTCTTATGCGAGATGTTATAGACGCCCTGTTTTGAAGTTTTGAAACTGATTATGTTATTCGGTTTTTGAATTAATGTAAACAATTATTTTGGACTAATATTATATTAAGTATTTATTCAGTGTTTATTTAAGAAAAAAATTTTATTTTTCCTGATTTTATTTAAATTATTAATTTGGGTTACTAATGTAACGAAGGGCGTTACAGTGGCAGTGATAGTGAAAACATTGAGTAGAAAAATATTTAATGGTGTGTTTATACAATTACACTGGTTGTGAGGTTTATAAATTATACCTTCGGGACAAAAGAGGGAACACCATTTCACAAGTCCCATACTACTCTAAAATGAGCAAAAGTGTAAGGTGAGAAAGTAAGTGTGTTTTTCTTGATTAATTAAAGTGGGTTGAGATCTTAATATACTTTAACTAGTCAAGGGTGGAAACACACTCACTTTATCACTTTACATTTTTTTTCACTTTATAGAACTTTATTCATTTCACAAAATGATTAGAGCTTTTGGACAAACCTCTGAAACGGTAACAGATCAAAAATAACTGTTTAGATTGGCATTGGGTTCAATGCAAACAACAATCCAACGCCAATAACTAGGCGTTAAAAAATCACATTGGGTGTTTGATTTGTGTTGGCGTTGGACCATAAGTACTTCTATCTTCGGACTTGTTGCTCACTTTCATGCCGTGCCCATAAGCCTGTTTCCTACAGTAGTTATATTCATAGTCTTAGCTACTCTAAAAATATGATGCAGGCTCTTCTATATTTCTTGTTGTGATTATGTTGCATATATTGATGAAAGCAAAGAGAAATTGGCCAGCCAGTGCCCAGAGAGCAAATCATCTGTCACAGTGTCAAGTAAAAAACTCAGAATTCAAATCAGGAAATTAAGCAGTCAATAATTCTTGCGGGCCTTGCACTAACGAACAGGATATGCAGGGGCCTTAATAGCCCATTAAGATCGGCCTAACCCTTCTCACTATCTTGACTCTTCAACCCGTTCCTGCATGGTAAGAGACCATGACAAAAAGAACATTTCATGTGTAAATGATTCTATTTGAGAAGTTTGTGTGAGAAGAATCTCAACGTTCTTTGTAGCAACCAAAAAAACTGTCGCTCTGGTATGATTGTTGTTAAGAAAATAATTAAAATATGAATATTTTCAAAAGGAAAATTGAACAGGAAAATGAGTAATCTGATGTTGCTAGGTAGCAAAATTGACGGAAAAAAATTGCTTACCCCAAGAAAAAGTGTGTTGGACATTGAACAAGTCTATGAAGCAGCGGGCTTGATGTCTAGGGCAAAGTGGCCCGCGGGTCAACCCGCCAACCCATCAAAATTTGGCGAGGTGGGTTGGTCCTTAATCCACCAACCCACTTTGACTCGTCCCGCTTAACCTATCCGAAAACGGGTCGATGGCGGATTAAAAAAAATATTATTAATTTATTACTTATTTAAAATTATTTAATTAAATTTAATTGTTATTTGGAATTATTTCATACTAAAAAAATAATGTCTATACTTTTGTAACACGAATTGTATGACATAAGATAAGATTATTCCAATTTTTAATAATAATTTAAGAAAGGTTATGAAGATTGTCAAAAAAAAAAAAGAAATATATGATTTTTTTATTTTATAGCGAGCCAACCCGCTAGTCCAATTTATATTTTTATGTGTTTAGCAGGACAACTCGCCAACCCATCATTAGGCGGGGTGGGTTGAGGGGTTCAACTCATACTACTAAAACGGGTTGGCCCGTCCCGCCCCGTTTTGGGTGGGTTAATGGCGGGGCAGGGCGGGGCGGCTCACTTTGCCATCCCTATAGATGTGTCTATGTTCAAATTAAGCGGGCTTGACAACTTGAAAATTTTAAACGGGCTTCCATGCCCCGACTTGTTCTATTATTCCTGAATACAATGTTCTTTATTACATTTTCAGCAAAAACAATGTCCTTTAATTTATAACTTGCATTGGCCCAAAAGTTATGGAACTTTCAGGAAATAATAAGAAATAAAAACTCTAATATCAAGTATACCAAGTCGTACTAGTAATAAAAGAGGTAATGGATACTCAATTTCAAGTGTATAAACAGAATTCCATATTCGATCTAATAGATACATATAGAATTCTGAAAAACATATCGTTCCCACGAGGATTATATAACAAATATTAACATGTAACAATTCAATTTTTATTTAGACGGTTTGTTTAGGATCGAAGGGAGCTCAAAAGCTCAATAAGCAACAATTAGGATGCAAAAACTGATTTAACTTATAAGAGAGAATATGTTTGAGTTAGACTTCACTAATTTTTCCCTCACATGCAATAAAACGACAATTAATACAGTTGCTAACTCTAATTATGAATATCAATCCACTAAATTATTCAATTCCAAATTCCTTAGATGGAAAGAGCCTAAATTCACAAATTAAACCCAAATTCCTTAGGTGGTTTAATTAGTGAATTTGCATTGTGATATGGATAACTAATAAATCAAATTTCATTCCTAGAGATAAGGCTTACTGGGCGATTGATTTCATGTCTAGATTCAATAAAAACTTTCCAATTGCAAATCAAATCAATAATCAAAGTATGGATGACCAAACCACAACAAGCATTAAGCATTGAAATCAACCACTCATAAAGAAGTAGAAACTATATTAAAAGGTCAAATCAAATACATGAGAGTTTAGGAAATAGTTATATCTAACCCCAACAAAAGGGTCTAGCTACTTATACCCATAGAGATAGCAAAACATAAACAAAGAGTTAGAGAGGAAGGAAAAACTCTATGGAAGCCTCCAAGCTATGTGCAACAACCACCAAGGGGAGAAACCCACAAAATTAGGGTATGGACTGTCAGATAGATGAAAGATGCCTCGAATTGTCCCCAAATAAAGAATATAAGATGCATAGTGCCAATAATTCCCGCTAAGCGCACCTTCACTCGCGCTAAGCACGTATTAAATCATAAAAACGCGTATCAGGAAGGTGCCTGATGCTAAGCCCCACAAAACCGCGCTAAACCCTGTTGTACTGGGCTAAGAGCACAGATCACACTACAACTTGGGTTTGTGACGATCAACTCAACAACTTCTCTGGCACCTTCTGGTTAAGCACCACAACATAGGGCTAAGTGTCATTTTCACTATGTGGCCTTCATGTTTGGGCTTTAGAATGAGCCTTAATGAGCTTCAATAGGCTTGAACCCCTTGCATCTAAACTACACCGAAAACATTACTAACTTAATCAAATTAACAAATAAAGCATTAAATCCTAATGACTCAATAAAACACATTAAATATAGGATAAAAACAACTTGTTAAACGTTAAAGAAGCAATAATCTACCTAAATGCACATCTAAAAGGCATGCATGTTAGCAACTTATCACAAGTACTCATGTTCGACAGGTTTTGTCAAGCACGAACTTGCAGGTATTGGCTCAACTCAACTATCAAATTGCAAGTTGGATTAGGTTTGCTGGTTGTATCAAAGGGGAAAACACAATCAAGAAAACATAAATTAGAAACTCATGAAGCTTCTAATGAATCAGGGCATAAATCGAGAGAAAACTCACTTGAAACTATCGAAGACATTCAAAAAATGATAATCATGTTTGGGAAAGACCAATTTTTTCCATTTCAATTATTTTTTGGCTAAAAAACTGTTTCATACATAATCTATCATGTTTGACAATTAGCTTAAATTTATAAAAAAAAAGTTTTTTTTTGGAAAAAAAAACTGTTTTATGTCATCTAATTTGTTTTAGCTTAAAATTGTTGTGATTTAATTAATTTTCATTCTCAAAACTCTCCTCCATATTTACCCCTACAAAACTAACTTCCAAACAAATATTATTAAATTATACAAATAACTTCAAACACTTTTTCATAATTTACTATATAAAAGTGATTTTTTTTTTGCATCATCCAAACGAAATGGATTATCTTAAAATCGTTTTTCAGCAAACATACCCAAACAAAAATAAATTCTGATTATAATCTATTATCAGCATAATCTATTTTTTCTAGCTTTCTCAAACACACTCTAGATCTCACCATTAACATTAATTTAATAATTTAACCTAGTAACTTTAGTAATAGTATTTTCATTTTAGTAATAGTAATTTCATAATTACTCAAAAATAATTTATTATTAGATGAAGATGATTAATAAATAAATTATAAATTAAATAAATGTTTATTCACGTTGTGATGAAAATCCAATGAATTGTTTGAACGAGTAAAGTGTATCTTGAGAAAATTTTGAATAAAGTAAATGATTACGTCAATCTATATGCTATGTATATGTGATAATATTTACTTCAATTGGATATTGTAGTTTGTTTTTACGTCTTTTGTTTTTTGAAGGATTGTTTTTATGACTTTTAAGACCAGTTAGCTCACTTTAATTTATTGTAGACATATATTAACTTAGGCTCTAATTGACAAAAATAACTTATAAGCTAGCTAAAAGTTAAAAAATTAGCGAATAAATAGCCAATTTGGTCCCGTAACTTCAACTTAGTCCCTAAATTTAATGAAATAGCAAAAACGCCCCCGAAGTTGTAAAACGTTAATCAACTTGGTCCCTCCGTCAACCTCAGTTAGCTGACGCCGTTAACGGTGCTGATGTGGCATGTTAAGTGTCCTGTTAGCACCGTTGTCACTAGTTAGGTAATGTCCACATGGTTAGGGACCAATTTGAAACTATGAACCAGGGACTAAATTGATACTCTCAACTCTGAACCCGGGACTAAATTGATACTCGCAATAATCTTCTTCTTCTTCTTTATATTTCTCCTTTCTCTCTCTGCTCTGCTCTCTCTCTCTTTGCTTCCTCTGTCTCGCGCTCTCTCTGGTTCTATAGACGGGTGGTTAAAGAGAGAGCGCGAGACGGAGGAAGCAAAGAGAGAGAGCAGAGAGAGAAAGGAAAAATAGAAAGAAGAAGAAGACCATTACGAGTATCAATTTAGTCCCTGGTTCAGAGTTTCAAATTGATCCCTGATCACGTGGACACCACCTAACCAGTGACAACGGTGCTTAATATGCCACATCAGCGCCGTTAATGGCGTCAACTAACTGAGGTTAACAGAGGGACCAAGTTGATTAACGTTTTACAACTTCACGGACATTTTTGCTTTTTAGTTAAATTCAGGGATTAAGTTGATACCGCCTTATACTTTCAGGGACCAAATTGACTATTTACTCAAAATTAGCTAATTAAATTTGAAATGTTTTAAAAAATTAATTATTAAAATATGATTTTTTTATATAAATTTAAAAGACATATAAATTTATCATAATAAAGTTTTTAACTTTGCTATTGTGAGACACACTGTATGTATATTTCGGTGCCTTTGGTTTTGGTGGTTGATTTGCATCTTTCTTTAACCTCTTAGCTGGTTTTTATTTTTGTCCAATAATTTTAATACGATTTTTCCATTAACTTTGCACATTATTACATTGTTTGACTTTAACTAGTACTTCAATATGAGTTATTACAGGGAGCATGACAAAAAAATTTCATGGAAGATGATGTTGTTTTATGTAGATATGAATTCTAACTTAGTTCGTTTCTCTCTCTAAAACCTTTTTTTGTTTCGAGTTCTCTCTCTAAAACCTAAATTCCGACGATGACGTGTAGATTTTGGCGAGAGAATAAGGTCTCCAACGAGTAATGGTGGAAATCTAATACTGTTAGTGCAAACCTGATAATATTTTCATGATAAATTACAATGTTGTCCTTCACCCCATCCCACCCATAGCCCACGAAAACCCCCATCAGACAACCAATTTTCATCTGCAAACACTACGCCAAAAAAGGGATTAAATGGCGCACCTTTAATAGCGTTTTTAAGGGAAACGCTATTAAAAAAAAGGCAGAGGACATTAGATAGCGTTTCCTCAAGGAAGCGCTATCTATTCCCCAGCCCCGGAATAGATAGCGCTTCCTTGAGGAAGCACTGTTATAGGTTCACTTTAGATAGCGCTTCCTCAAGAAAGCGTTATCTATTCTCATTTTCAAATATTTTTAATTAATCAGTTTCTAAAACTTCCCACGAAAAGCACTTCCTTCCTCATTTCACTCTGCGAACCCCTAGCTCCCTGCCTCCTCCTCGCGCGAACCACCACCTCAAACGCCATTAGGACAAGCCACCACTACCACCCACCTTGCCTTTCCCTTTCAAAAAACAAACCCCATCGTTTGGTTTTCTCTCCTACACGCACCACCACCACTACCACCTCGCACGTCTCTCCACTGCTCCACCGCTGCCTGCCAGCTAGCTCCTTCCTCAGTCTCACTCTCTCATCTCAGTCGCGCTCCACCCCTAGGTACTTCCTCTCCTCACCACTGTTTGGTTTTCTCTCCTTCGCCTGTTTCTGCTTCACATTCATATATGGTAACCTAGGATTTTGATATTCTTATGATTTGCTTGCTTCACATTAAGATGATTAATTCGATAACTATTCAGTCATGCAAATGTTAGCACTTAAACTAGTTCCAGCTTGAAATCTGTGCTTACTAATACATTTCACTTGACTAATTTGAAGGATTTGCCTATGAACTGGCCCATAAAAGTTGGGAACTATATTAGTAAACTACATTATACTAATCTGTTATATGGATTATGACATTGTTTGGCTATTTCACTATTAAATTGAGTCATATGACCAAGAAAAGGCTGAACCAGCATCAGATATGTTGCACTAGTTTTTTTGGTCTGTAGCAGTAGATACTTAAAATGAGTTTTTACTTGAACAAATTAGAGGAATCTTTCTATTGCTAGGTTTGGATAGAAGCTAATAAATAAGAATCTATTCTATGTCATCCTGTCCATTTATGTGCAATAAAGCAATGTGCAATGTGTATGTGAATTTTTCTGGTTGATTATATGAGCAAGGAGAAAGCCATATCTTTTTTTTTTTTGGGTGCTTATAGCATGGCAGTGCATAGCTCCTGTAATTTATGAAAATTCCATGTTTGCATTCTATAAATAATTTGATTGTTGAGCATTTAAAATGGGGGGAGAAAGTAAGACAATTTTTCCTTATGCTACTGCAGTTCTCTTGTTGTTGCTACCAATGAATATTTTTATTTTTTATTTTTTTATAAACTTTGCTTATTACCTGCATATATTTTTCCTTGACCATGAACTATCTTTGTTCCTATCATTTTTAATTTCTTCATCAATTAAATTTACTTAAACATGTTTTTCTAATTTATATTGGGATCTAACGTTTTTACTTGTGTTGTAGATCATGACTTCATCCAGTGATCATGATAGTAGTTTGGATTCTAGCCTAGAGGCGCCCGAAACACAAATAAGGTGTCATGGACCGACGTTCAAGAAGAATCTGATCCTTAAGAGGAGTAAAGGCGTAAGATTACAGGTGTGTGTGTGTGTGTATATATATATATATATATATGATCATTATTAATTAAGTGTTTCGTTATTTTATTAATACAAGTGTTTCATTTTATCAGGTTGCCTGTAATACAAAAGGCAAACCCATTGGTGACAATGGGAAGAAGCTAAAGAGTTACATTGTGGCCATAGTCCGGCAAACGGTCCCAATTACATGCAAGACGTGGAAGGATAAAACATTGAACGAGGCCAAATCACACATCTGATGCGATATACAGGTAAATAATTAATAAGTAATTACTATTAGTTTCTTAATTAACATGTATACGTTTAAACTTACACCTTTATCGTTTCTGCAGACTATTTTTGACATTGATGACTCTCGGAGGAAAATGGTACTCCAGATTGCCGGAAGATGTCACCGGACATTCCGAACAAAGTTGACGAATAAGTATGTAAAAGATGAAGGTGAGAATGTCAGACATGAGCCACCAGCAAAGTACGCAGACATGATAAAGATGGACGACTGGAGATCTTTTGTAACGACACGCACAGAAAACAAGGCATTTAAGGTATGTACAATATAACCCCGTTTGTTAACTTAATTTATATATATGAAATCATGCATTGACATATACTTTCGTATCTATGTAGAAAACAAGTAAAGCAAATCGGATTAGAGCATCAAACCCTCTGTACCCTTACTTGGCAGGGCCTACGGGTTCTGATGGCCTCGAGGAACAAATTGTAAGTACAATATATCCTTATAACTTGTTGATTAACCCACTTATGATTTCTTCCTTAACATTGATGAATTTTATTTAATTTGTGTGTTCAAATGTACAGCTGAAGAGGGCAAGAAGGATCCTACCACCAAGGCAGTTGAGCGGGGTACTTTATGGATGACAGCTCGCATGGGCCATGATGGCCAAATTTTGCACTCTGCCACTAAGGAAGTGGCTAACAGAATTGTAAGTATATGCACTCATTAATTAACTTAGTTCATTTGTACATTTCTTATTATAATTATGTTTAACATCTTAATTTGTTCTTTAATATTTGTGTCATAGGTGTCCTTATTAGAGTCTGTATCACAGGGGAAGATAACGGACTGTGTTGGCCGTCAAGACATTCTTGCACGAGCATTGAATCTCGAAGAATACCCCGGTCGCCTAAGGGGTGCGGGGTTTGTCGTCTCCCAGAGAATTGTTTTTTGGGCACAACAACGCGCAAAACATCAAGATATATTGACTCAATTGGAGACACAAAGTAGGCTAGCTGAGCTAACTCGTGAAGTAGAGGAGTTAAAGGTTAACAAGCAGGATAAGCAGGGACGTGCTGATTATGAGCTAGCTGATGATCTTCCTACCCCTACCCCGCACAGTGTCAGAGATAGTTGCAATATTGTGCCACCGCATATACCCCTTCCCGTGGTAATACCTATCAATGATATGTTTTTAATATTATGTATTGTATTGATAGTTTAATCATACTAATTAATATTTCGTTTATCATTGATTTAGGGCATAAATCTGTGCAACTTGTATCTATGGCACCCAACTCATCGCATTGTCACTAAGGCGATGGTCTTTAATGAGGAGGGTGCCACATTGCATAACCTACCATTACCTCCTGGTCATGTGAAAGTGAAGATTGAAGTTGCACTGGAGGGGCATGCACCATTGCCTATACCAATTAAGCATGCTGATGTCATTTTAGTGGATCATTTAATAAGTACATTTGTCGCATGACCAATCAACCTCGTGCAGGTATGTTAATAACTAATATCCATTACGATATGTTGTATATATTTATTAAACTGGGTGGTCACTAACTATTGTATTGCAATATGTAGGTTATCTTTGGAAATTCCAATTCCAAGGACAAGGGCAGAAAGATTGTGGAGTCCCGACCTCCTATAATTAACAAGGAGCATATAAAGGGGTCCATTATATCCCCCAAGCAGCAGCAGTCCTCCCGGCCTCCTATAGCAGCAAGCTCATATGATTGTATATCTTACATGAGGATCCTGGTAAAAAAAGGCTTGAGAGCTGTAATAGAATTAGAGATGGATGAAGAAATTTTGGATTATCAACATACGCTATCAGTGGGTCAAGACGAAATCAACGATGTTATCACTCGTGACGAAATGTCGCAAACTGATATTAGCATATATCTCAGGTAATACATCAAACTTTAATTTATATATAACTTCTTTTATTCTTCAAAAGTTAAATATTAATGCTTATTGTACATGTTTTAATTCAAGGTACTTATACCGAGAGATGTTGATCCCCGCGAATAACACCGGGTGGTTTGTATTCTTATGCCCAGACAGAACAGCTTTATATCGACATATATCTGGGCAAAAACAGTACATAGTTGATCGCCTTGAGCTAGCAAGTCCAAATGGCGATTCCCTTTTTCTGGCACCTGTGAACGTAGTGTGAGTCATTTAGTTAATGATACAGTATTTTATTGTGATTAATTATCTGCTTATGATTTGCTAACTCATTCTTGTCTTGTAGGGGACATTGGGCATTGTATAGGCCGAGCATAGGCAAGGTCGGATAACCGACATGGTAAGATCGGATAACCGAGTATGAACAAATAGAGGTATTAGAACCAGCTCGGTATATACTCGGTTATGATACATAAGATTAAATATGGATCTGGGCTAAGTATCCACATTGCGGCCCATGTAGACCACATTTTCTTCAGGGATCGGCACTACTGGTTTGACCCCATAATTAGGAACCACGATTCCCCACTCATGACTATTAACTGTTAAAGTATTACACGATGAGGGATAACTATCACGTTTTTCCATAACTCAGCGACACGAAGGGATGTCGAGCATGGGGAGTAACTGCCACGATAAAGATTATAAATAGGGAGTTCATCCCTCGAAGAGAACTACGTTTTAGCTTTGATTCCAGATCGGATACGTAGGAGCAGAATAGATTATTCTGTCAAGCTATTCATTGAGAGGTTCTTATTGTGAGAGAAACACTTGTGAGATTAAGAGTATCATACTGATTCCCTTCACATATCTCGGATAGAGATATTTGGACGGAACATTTGGCGCCCACCGTGGGGCCGAGGTAAACTTTCCTTCGGCCACATCTTAATTTGTAACATGGTGTTAACAAGGAGCAGTGCGAGTGGAAGCAGAAGGGATCGAGAAGAGCAACATCAGAGGGATGAAGTAACTGACGAACATCAACAATCTCGAAATCCTCCATTGGAAAATCATCCTCTTCTCCAAGAAATGAGGATCCAAATGGAGGATTTGAGAAGGCAAAATGAGGAAATGCAACAGAATTATGATCGTCTTCGAAGAGAAAGAGAACGGAGTAGAGAGAGGATGGCGTCATCTCGTCATGATGAAGAGGATTACCCAAGCTATCATCCACAAGAAACTACTCATACCAGAGTCACTTGTACAAATACAGGGCGTACTCAGCATCAAACCCAAAGGACAACTTTGCATGGTGACGCTAGTCATACCGAGAAGGTGCAACATGATCAGCATGGAGGGCAACAGACCAAAGTCTCTGGAGTAAGGAGGAGCCCACTCACTGACAGAATTATGGATACCATCCTCCCACAAGGATGGAAGTCATTAACATTGGAAAGGTATGATGGCACTACAGATCCAGATAATCATTTAGATGATTATGTTACCCAGGTAAATATAGTTACGAATGATGATTCTGTCCTTTGCAAAGTCTTTCCTACTTCTTTAAAGGTGGCAGCCTTAAACTGGTACACTCTGCTGCCACCGAGTTCTATTGATAGCTTTGAAGTTTTAGTTGCCAGATTCAATGCTCAATTTGCTACAAGTCGGGCTCATCAAATGACGTCGGCCGCGTTGGTAAGTCTCAAGCAAGAACAAAATGAGTCCTTAAGAAGCTTCATGGATAGATTTGCAAAGGTGTCCGCAAATATCAGAGATCTCAATCTGGCGATCGCATTACATTCCATGTTGATGGCCTTAAAACCGGGCCCGTTTGTCGACCACCTTTGCAGAAAACCACCTGTTGACATGGACGAGTTCAGAGCCCGAGCTGCTGGGTACATTCAAATGGAGGAACTTTCTGAATTCCAGAATAGGGCTCGAACTGATTTGGAACCCAGGATAGAAGGCAAAGACAAAGGGAGACAGATGAGTGATAAGGGAGCGCGAAAGAAAGAAAAGCTATACAGAGGACCGAAATATGACTTCTACACTCCTCTAAATACTAATAGAGCCAGAGTGTTAGAAGAAATATATCACACTGAGTTGATCAAACTCCCCGCTCCGTCACGCACTCTTGATTCGGCTGACAGATCTAAACATTGCAGGTATCATGGCAACTATGGTCATACAACCGAGGAGTGCACAACCCTTAAGGATAAAATAGAGGAACTCATACAAGCTGGTCATCTTGGTCAGTTTGTACAAAGAGACAATGGAGGTCGACAACGTGCAAGAGGCAGAAGTGCATATCACCGAGACAACGGAAGAAGAAGTAGGGGTCATGATACTGATAGAAACAGAACTCAATAGACAGAAAATCGGGATCAGAGGGAGAATAGAAGAGAAAATACTGATGAAGCCCGGGGTGTAATCAACACCATTAGTGGAGGATTTGCAGGAGGAGGATCAACTAATTCAGCAAGGCGAAGGTACCTCAGAGTAGCTAGACATGTGCATTTAATATCAGGGAAGCCCCCTAAAACTTCTCCTTCTATTGTATTTACTGATGATGATTTCGAAGGTTTAGATATTAATCAGGATGATCCAATGGTGATAACCCTGGGATTAGCAAATTTCCAGGTCAAACGAGTATTGATTGATCAGGGAAGCTCTGCTGATATTTTGTACTTTTCAACCTTTCGAAAGTTGGGGCTTTCCGAAAAAGATATCAAGCCACATGAAAACAAATTAGTCGGTTTTGCTGGTGAGGAAGTGGATACTAAGGGCTACATCGACTTACTGACAACCTTTGGCAATGAAAGATTGTCTAAAACCATCTCGGTCAGGTATTTGATAATTAATGCTGCTACATCTTATAATATCCTGATCGGTCGCTCTTCTTTGAATGAATTAGGTGCGATAGTCTCTACACCTCATTTAGCCATGAAATTTCCATCCAACTCGGGTAAGGTGATCACTATTTGGGCAGACCAGAAGATGGCGAGACAATGTTATGTAGAGAGTTTGCGGGTAAATAAAATCAGGAATTTACTTTCTGTCAAGGATAGTTCAGATTGTCAGATGACAGCACTTGGAGGCTCTGTCAGTTCGGTTGAATTAGATCCAAGGATGGAAATTCCTGAACAAAGACCTCAACCATGTGAAAAATTGGAGGAAATCCAGTTGGGAAGCAAGCCTGGCCAATGTACAAAGTTAGCTGCAAATTTGGATCCCCAGGTAAAAGAACAAATTGTGAATATTTTGATTGTTAATGCTGATTTGTTTGCTTGGGAACCATCAGACATGCCAGGAATTGATCCAGAGTTCTTGTGCCATAAGTTGGCCATATGTCCTGAGGCTAGGCCAGTTGCACAAAGAAAGAGGAGATTGGGGGAAGAAAGAATATTAGCAGTAGAGCAAGAGACAGACAAGCTTGTGAAGGCCAATTTTGTTCGAGAAATAAAATACAAAACATGGCTGGCCATGTGGTGCTGGTAAAGAAGTCAAATGGCAAGTGGCGAATGTGTATCGATTACACCGACTTGAACAAAGCTTGCCCGAAGGATTCCTATCCACTACCGAGCATAGATCGATTGGTGGATGGAGCATCAGGTCATAGAATGCTAAGTCTCATGGATGCTTATTCGCGGTATAATCAGATCAGGATGTATCCTCCTGATGAGGGTAAAACAACATTCATAACTGAAGGCTGTAATTATTGTTACCGTGTTATGCCTTTCGGTTTAAAGAATGCTGAGCTACTTATCAAACGCTGATGGATAAGGTTTTTAAAGATCAGATTGGGAGAAATTTAGAAGTATATGTTGACGACATGATCGTGAAGTCGGCAAATCCGGACTCACACGCTAAGGATCTTGGTGAAATTTTTACTCAGCTTCGGAAACATAATATGAGGCTCAACCCGGAGAAATGCACTTTCGGTGTACAAGGTGGAAAGTTCCTCGGTTTCATGCTGACACATAGAGGTATCGAAGCAAATCCGGATAAATGTAAAGCTGTCACCGAGATGAGGAGTCCCCAGAATGTTAAGGAGGTACAAAGGCTAGCGGGGCGACTAGCGTCACTTTCAAGGTTCTTACCCAAGTCGGCAGAAAAGGCTAAACCATTTTTCAAGTTACTTAAACGACCCCAACGTTTCAATTGGGATGAGGAGTGTGAAGTAGCCTTTCAGGAGTTTAAGGAATTTCTTTCTGAACCTCCAATTTTATCTGTACCATGCCCAGGTAAGGATATTTATTTATATCTTTCGGTTACTAAGGATGCTATTAGTGCAGTAATTGGTCAGGTGGAAGATAAGCAACAAAGGACAATATATTTTATTAGCCGAGTTCTGCACGATGCCGAAACTCGATACCAGGTTATTGAGAAGCTGGCTTTAGCCTTGATCACAGCAGCAAGAAGATTGCGACCCTATTTCCAAAGCCATCAAGTGATCGTTAAAACAGATCATCCTATCAAACAAGTGTTGTAGAAGCCTGAACTTGCCGGAAGGATGATCGCCTGGTCGGTCGAGCTGTCAGAATTTGGTTTAAAATACGAACCAAGAGGCCCGATGAAGGCCCAATGCTTGTCAGAGTTTGTGGTTGAATTATCACCGAGGCCTACCCCAACTGAAAAGTCATGGAATTTATATGTGGATGGTTCGTCAAATGCCAAAGGTAGTGGAGCTGGAATAATCCTCAAAGGACCAGGAGAGTTGATGATAGAGCAATCTTTGAAGTTCAATTTTAAGGCATCCAACAATCAAGCGGAGTATGAAGCTTTCTTAGCAGGTTTAAGACTAGCAAAATGGTTGGGTGCGAGGATCATCAAATGCCGAAGTGATTCTCAGCTAATCGTTGGACAAATCTCGGGCAAATTTCAAACCAAAGACCCCCAGTTGACCAGGTATTTATGTAAAGTTGAAAGTTTGCTTAAAGATTTTGATGAATTTGTTGTTGAACATATTCCCAGGGAAGAAAATGCTAGGACAGATCTTTTATCTAAACTGGCAAGTACCAAGAAGCCTGGAATACATAGGACCGTGATACAAGAAACTGTATCCGAGCCAAGTGTACAACTCAGTGAAGTCATGAACAATGAAGAAATAGACAGGGGTTGGATGAAAGAAATTTGGAATTATCTCAAGATGGGTGCCTTACCACAAGAAGAAGACAAGGCTCGAAAGATCAGGCTCCAATCTAGTCATTACGTCATTGAAGGAGATGACTTGTATAGGCGGGGATATTCAACACCTATGCTGAAATGCCTAACTCCAAGCCAAGCTGAATATGTGATGGCAGAGGTCCACAGTGGCATATGTGGAATCCATACTGGAGGGAGGTCAATGGCTGCTCGAGTAATCAGGGCTGGATATTATTGGCTTACATTAAGAACTGATTGTGCTTTGTGGTCCAAGAAGTGTGATGAATGCCAAAGGTATGGAAATTTAAATCATATTCATCCTGAGGAATTGCATAGCATAATATCACCTTGGCCATTTGTTATTTGGGGATTAGACATTCTCGGTCCTTTCCCCATGGCAAAGGGACAAGTAAAATTTCTTTTGGTAGGGATTGATTACTTTACCAAATGGATAGAGGCTGAACCTTTAGCCACCATTACTGCACAAAAAGCTCAAAAATTCATGTGGAAAAATATTATCTGTAGACATGGTCTCCCACATTCAATTGTGACTGATAATGGTAAGCAATTCACGGATCGTGGCCTTTGCAATTTTATGGAGAACCTCGGAATCAAGCACCATGTTAGCTCGGTTGAACATCACCAGACAAACGGACAGGCAGAAGCAGCAAACAAGGTTATTTTGGGAGAAATTCAAAAAAGGTTGGGCCGAGCTAAAGGATTATGGACAGAAGAACTACCAAGTATGTTATGGGCCTATCATTGCACCCCGCAAACTTCCACTAAAGAGACTCCGTTCAGGCTCACGTATAGATCAGATGCATTGATACCAGTAGAGCTTGGAGAACAATCCTTAAGGAGAAAGAATTACAATGAAGCAGACAATGCAGAAAGTTTGAAGGTAGAGTTGCAATGGCTAGAAAAAGATAGAGAACAGGCAAGGATAAGGCAGGAGGCATGCAAGCAAAGGATTGCTCGTCGCTATAACCTAAAAGTCAAATCAAGAAAGTTCTCCAAAGGGGATTTAGTATTGCGAATGCAAGGTCAAGCTAGGAAGGATTCGGTTGAAGGAAAATTGGCAGCCAACTGGGGAGGACCATTCAGGGTCGCTGAAAGTCTTGGCAATGGTGCTTATAGACTAGAGGAACTTTCTGGAGAGGCGATTCCGCGTACTTGGAACGCATCTCATTTAAAGTTTTACTTTAGTTGAACAAGTTGTAATAGATGAGTACTCTTTTTCCTACCTTAGTGTTTTTATCCCATATAAAAAAAAAAAAAGGTTTTTCACTAAGGAGGTTTTAACGAGGCTCATCCTTAATAAATAAAGAGGAATTTCAGAATATCATTGTGAAATCTATTACATTTTATTTTAGTTCGAGCTCACGGCCACCGAGTATATGGCCATCGAGCCAAACTTAGCATTGCTAAACCGAGCCTATGGCCATTGAGCCGAACTTGGCATTGCTAAGATATTCGCTTCGAGAGCCGAGTTCGAGCTCACGGCCACCAAGCCTATGGCCATCGAGCCGAACTTAACATTGCTAAGATATTCACTAAAGAGAGCCGAGTTTTGAGCTCATGGCCACCGAGCCTAAGGTCATTAAGCCGAACATAGCAAACATTATGAAATGAAGGCAAGAAAATAAAATTGATTGATCAAAAGTCCGAATACATAAATAGCTCAAAGGTTGTGTCCAAAATGATAACCGAGCATAGACATGAATTACATCCTCAAGTAGCTTTGTCTCCATCTTTCAAAAGAGAAGTCACTTCCTCATCACCAGGATTTTCTTCACCTCCTTCACTGCTGAGTTGACTTTCGTTGATAAGTTCACCATTCTTCACATCTTTATCAACATTAAAAAATGAAAAGTCGGTCCCGGGAGCAAAAAGATGAGCTTGCCGAATTGTTTTGTCAAATCCAGCAATATGTTGAGCGATGATATTATCTTTCGCAGCTTCGAGCTCTTGTTTGTAGAACTTCTTCTTTGATGTCTTTTTGGCCAAAGCTAATTTCAGTTGCGATAACTCGTCTTCAAGTACTGATCTAGAACTTTTTACTTCCGCAAGTTCGGTTGAAAGAAGTTCTTTCTCTTGTAAGATCACTTTCAGTTTAACTTCATCCTCCTGGGATTTTGTTTTCAGAGCAACAACTTGAGAGCTCGTCTCTTCATTTTTCTTAGACAGCTCGGCCAACTCAGTCGAGGCCTGGGACAACTGGTCCTTTAGTTTAGAAACCTCTGCAAATTCAGCTTGCATAGTTTCCATCCTCTTATTATTATTCTCAATTTCTTGTTCCCAAAATTGAGCAGTTGCAATAGCTCGAAGGCACATGACTTGTAGACCTTCCAGGCTGGCTTTGGGACCTTGCTTCCGTAGCAAGCTCATATCGGCAGGCCTAAGGAAGTTCGGTTGCAGAGCGAGAGATGGGGTAAAATCATTCCCAAACACGGTTGATGAACCAGGCTTGGCGGCCAAGTTATACCATTTGGTGGGAGCTGGAGTTAAGGGAAGATTTACTAGCTAGTCAGTTATGAGTTGAGGGTTGGGAACACTTGTTACAGATGGACGCAGATCCTCCTCCCTCCCTTCTTCTTTTTGGTTGGACAGTCGATGAGGGCGCAGATTGAGGATCGGGGGCAGAACTCGCTGGGATAACAACATTCCCTTTGTCTTTAGGGTCCCCGGCAGAAGAGGAAGGAATTGTTCCCTTTCATTTCTTCAAAGAACGAAAATCGAATTTTCCCATGATCTCTGTAAAACAAGAAACAATGATTAATATCATTAATAACAACATCAATGTAAAACTAAAATAAAACACTCACGCTTCAAATCGGCCTTTGGAGTACTTGAGGTAGGGAGTCCTAATAGAAGTTTACACTTCAACGGTCTAGGCAACTTATTTAATATCGAAGTATTCTCTTTTTCTTCAACAGTCATAGCATCATGACACCATCCAGAAAATTTAATGGGATATCTCGTCCAGTATAAAGGAAAATGAGGTTTTGCCTGAGGATCGAAGAATAACCCATTGAAGCCATCAGCCGGACGAACTTTAAAAAATTCTCCTTTAAAATCTTTATAAGAAAATGTTAAAGGACCGATTATTCCACCTCGGTCCCCACCACTAAGAGAAATCCAACCGATCAACTCGCCAAACCGAATACGGTAATAATAAAGGAAAATAGCTGCAGTAGGAGTAATATTTAACACAGAGCACAAATTTTGAAAAGCTTTCAAGAATGCCCAGCTGTTCGGATGAAGTTGTGTAGGGGCAACATTGAGAGCTGACAGTACTCCACATTCAAAATTTGAAAAGGGAAGAGAAATATGAAGTGTGTCAAACAGAGTTTTATAGACATAAGTATGGGGGCAACCTCCCGAAGCTGGAAAAAAACACATGTTCAGAATCCAAGCATGGTTTAACCACAAACTTATCAGCATACTGAGATGAGAAAAGGGAAGTAGAATTTTTAAGCTCACGAACCGACTCAACCGTTTGAAAGGACGAAAAATATACCCCAACTTGACCCTTTACCCATTGATAACCAGGAAGAGAAATTGGGGGAATGGGGTCTTTTTCAACCCTAACAACCTTCTTGCGCTGTTTTGGGGGAGGAACCCTCAGAGAAATCTTTTGAACATCTTCGCCTTCCTCAAACCCAGGATTTTGACGGGAGAGGGTGTTATTTTCAGAATCGGTGATGTCAAGGGAAGTAGATGTTTGAGAATGATCAGATGAATCCATGACAAGAAAAGGAGTAAAAGGATGATAAAACACAACAGGAAGGAAGTAGACACGTACCTGGAGAAATAGAGGAAAACCCAGAAAAGTTGCAGAGCAAAGAAGAAGGAAATGAAAACAAACAAGTTACTATTACTATTTATAAACTCAAAACCAAGAGACAATACGTAGGAAATCGAAACAGCACCATTCATAAATGAGGAAAATAACGAAGAGACACATAGTGTGACAAAGAGAACGCGTGTATAACACGATTGGAAAATTAAAAGATTTTATTACAGAGAAATGAAAGGACATGTTAAACGGCTAGTCGCAGTAATAAGTGATGTCACCCTCGAAAGTAGGAGCTCGCCTTGGGAAGGCAAGCTAGGCTAATCATAGCTGAAAAATAGCTAAGAAATGATGAAGTGAAAAGATGTGGTTATAAACAACGCGCTTGAAAAAATTCAACCAACTTAACCACTGAAGAAAATATCCAAAAGTGTATGTCGGTGATACATCGTTTAAGCTCTTTCACTTAACTAAGTTCAGAGTTTGGGGGCTTGTGTATAGGCCGAGCATAGGTAAGGTCGGATAACCGACATGGTAAGATCGGATAATCGAATATGAACAAATAGAGGTATTAGAACCAGCTCAGTATATAGTCGGTTATGATACATAAGATTAAATATGGATCTGGGCTACGTATCCTCATTGCGGCCCATGTAGACCACGTTTTCTTCAGGGATCGGCACTACTGGTTTGACCCCATAATTAGGAACCACGATTCCCCACTCATGACTATTAACTGCTAAAGTATTACACGATGAGGGATAACTACCACGTTTTCCCACAACTCAGCGACACGAAGGGATGTCGAGCATGGGGAGTAACTGCCACGATAAAGATTATAAATAGGGGGTTCATCCCTCGAAGAGAACTATGTTTTAGCTTTGATTCCAGATCGGATACGAAGGAGCAGAATAGATTATTTTGTCAAGCTATTCATTGAGAGATTCTTATTGTGAGAGAAACACTTGTGAGATTAAGAGTATCATACTGATTCCCTTCACATATCTCGAATAGAGATATTTGGACGGAACAGGTATTGTTAGCGATCAAACCCAATGAAGACATAATCTACTATATGGATCCATTGCATGTACCCTTTACATAGTGGAAAATGCTTATGACTATCTTTAACGAGTAAGAAAAATGATTTGAAATTTATCTCATATATGTGATGATTCAAATTGTACTTGTACCTTAACGAATTTGTTTGTTTTTGCATTTCAGTGCTTTGCCAATTCATCGTGGATGCAAAAGGGGAGACAAGTCTCAATCTTCAAAATCCTCAAAGACTAAATGGATCTTTGTAGAGGTATTAATTTGTTCACATTGTAATTATGCAATTATTTTAATTTAAAACCAATTAACTTATTATTTTTGTTTTATATTGCGCCCGCCAATATAACAGCGTAGACTGTGGATACTACGTTCTAAGGTACATTAAGGATATCATCGCTCATAACCAAATTCAAATATCATCGTTGATACGTAATTTCGGTTTAATTACACTTACATTGGACCATTTGAATGTACTTTGATTCTAACTTAATTTACTTTTTCTATCGCATGCATATGCAGTACTTTCCCGATTGTAAATATGACACATACACCGATGATCAAGTATTTGAAAATATGGATGACTGGTGTAACTATATTATTATGAATCAAGGTAAATAAATTTGTCTTTTTAGTGTTATATTTAAGTTGTGAGTTGTGATGATTAGATTGAATTATACTTCAACTTCATTTAATAGCTTGATTTGTCTCCAATTTTACAGGTTAATGGTTTGCTGAAGTTTTGGGGTGCATCATGAGTACTTCTTGGTATATAGGTTAGATAGCTAGTTGTTTGAATTAGTATATATGTACTAGAATAGTTTTTGGTAATTAATTAGTGTTGATTGTAACATTAATATTGTTATGTAGTACTGTTGTAACATTTGTAATGAATAAAATGAAATTATGTATATGTGCCAATTATTGTCCCAAATTGCTTATACTGTCTGGGTTTTGCTGAGTGCAGGGAAGAGTAGGAGAAAATTGAAGTAAATAATTTAAAATAAAAAACAGGGAATAGATAGCGCTTCCTCAAGATAGCGCTATCTAAAACAGGAATAGATAGCGCTTCCTTGATAAAGCGTTATCTAAAACCCTGGAATAGATAGCGTTTTCTCAAGGAAGCGCTATCTATTACTGGGTTTTAGATAGCACTTTCTCAATGAAGCGCTATCTATTTCTGATTTAGATAGCGCTTTTTAAGCGCTATTGTTTGTTCAACCTTTAATAGCGCTCGATTTAATAGCGCTATTAGATGCCAAAAAGAAACGCTATGAAAAGCCTTTTTTGTTGTAGTGAAACAACTACTTGATGCCAGTCGACATAGCTACTGGAATCGCGCCAGCGACGACATGATCGGAGACGGAGGAGGCCGACGGCCTATGGAGTTCAAATTAGACCGTCGGCGGCCTCGATTTCAACTAGATCAATCCTAGGGACATTGTAGGGTACCGAAGGTCCAACATACTCGATGACGATGGAATAGTCGAGGTGTTCCTCATCCGGTTACAATTCGCCGACTGGAAGCATCCGGTGGAGGACATCCTCCCAGGTTTTGTCTTCTTCGGTTGATTCTGAAGCCATTTGAAGGTTTTTTCTGAGGTGTTTGGATGGTGAGAAAGTGGGAGAAAATGAGAAGGAAAGTGTGAGGTCCTCCACGCACCACCTCGTTGTCGCCAACTCCACTGCGAAGACGACGACGATGACCTGTTAGGGTTTGATCTCGACGACACAGAAACAATTACTGATCTTAGAAGCTTGGACGATAATGTTGTGTTTCGAGGCTCAAGGAGTTTATCTTCGTTGCCTAATGTGGCTTCTTCTAGATCTGGTTGGTTCGAGGAGGAGGAAGAGGAGGAGAATGGGATCGCCGCGCGGAACTTCGAGATCGCACTCTTTGGCCACGTCAGAGCGACGGTTCTGCGAGGTGGTGGCCTTGAGCTCCGTGAAGAACTTCTTTTGGCAGCGACGCTTCCGTGGTGGGGGAACGACGAAACCAAAAAGAAGATTGGGTCAGGTTCGGGTGTTAGGTTTTTGGGGTTCTTTGGGTCGGGTTCCCAGGAGGAGTCAAGGAAATTGAAAACGGCGAGTGTTGGACTTAAGGTGGAGAAGATGGGAGAAGAAGTGAGTTGAAGATAGGGGTAGAAATAACATTTGAAAAATAAAAATATTAAAAAATAATAATAAAAAATCGGAAAAGTGACTTGGAAAATGATGTTACACCTATGAGGTGCTTCACCCTAGTTTTCACCTAAATAATAATGTATTTAATTTTTTATTAAAAAATATTTTTTAAATTTCTTTACCAAGACAAAAATAACAAATCCTATATATATATATATATATATATATATATATATATATATATATATATATATATATATATTAAATATTAAATAATAGTCGTATAAAAATATAAGTGTTTCACAAAAATATCAAACTTTTTTCAAAACTTGTATGCCCAGTGGTGGCATCACTTTCGTCACCACGTGTAATCTTGGACATCATCCCTCCCTATACACGGACCGGGAAAGTGACCCAAGAGTTCGGAGAACCTTCACCATCATTTAAGAGGCACATTCCTGGAGATGGATAGATATATATTCAACGCTTCCAGTTAAGGGCGAATCTAGACCCAGTCAGTCCTCAGCTTGGATTTTTGTACAATCATTGCAAAACTGAAAAGGCCAAACTATATATATGTATAGCTAAGCTAAGCTTACTAGCTTACAATCTCCCATCGCTAGAAAAGCCCCATTTTCATGCATACACATAACGATGGCTTTAAAAACATTGCAGCGTCGGGATATTTCACATCAACTATTAGTGCTAATGGAGTCAATCAGCAGGAGAAACAAAAAAACATTAATTGAATTTACTGTTCTGTTTCTGTAGTCCTATAAATGAATGATTAATAGATAAAGTTATATAAATAATTTATAAAAATAATTTATGATCTAACATGTTTTTAACTTATTTAAAAAAATTTATTAAAAAAACATTTAATTAAACTATTTATATATAAATAAATGTGACATTTCAGTTTAAATGTATCTCACATCCACCACAAGTTAATCTATTTAAAAATACAAAATATTTTGATACTCACCCACAATTCTATGAATATATAATATTTATGATTGATTGACAGTGTAAAAAATTTTACATAAATAATGATTAATAATTAAACTTTTAAAATTATTAATGCATATCTTCTTTTTATATTAAATTTTTTCTCTTTTAATTTATATTTTTTATATTCTACTTGAATTAATTATGTGTATATTATTTAAAATTTAATTGCTTTTTAATTTTTAATATATATTTTTTGAGTTTAATTGCTATGTACTGTCAGTGTAAAGTTTTTTATACTGTCAATCAATCAGAATTCATGGGATAGACGACTTCTAAGGTAGTTATGATAACAGTCAAAAATTATAGTTTATGTGACAATTTTTAATTGATTGTTAGTGTGATTATTAAATCCATATTTTTTATATTTTTTTTCTAAAGTTAAAAGTACACGAATGCTTGATAGTAGTAAAAGTAACTATCACGTGATCAATGAATTTAAAATGCTTAGGGCTACCTGCAGCTAAAAATTAATGAACAAATGACCAAGGATTAGGTACAACCATCGCAAAGTTGAAAGTCACTTTAGACAAGCAATGGACGACGTTGCCACCAAACTTCTTCTAGTGTGTGTATGTGCATTAAGCTGTGATTTTGGCAGCAAGTAATAGCCATTAACGGGCTTCAAAAGGTTGGCCATTCTAGTTCTTTATGCGGCACCACGCAATTGATTGCGCTTTCTTATTCATCTAATACTACCGGCTCCAATTGTATTTTTTTAACCTCTCTTGATGTATTGCATGTAGCAAAATAATGTATTGCATGTAGCAAAATAATTTGTAAAAGTTTTTTTTTTTTTTTTGGGGTTTTTTCAGGATATCCTCCGCACGCAATTGCAGAGATAATCATTCGTAATATTGAACGACATTTAAGGATCGACTTCTCCCAACCAGGTTTTCTCTATACGCAATAATCAGGGATCGAACCTTTGACCACTTGCTTAAGGAGTCCGAGCTCGTTACCACTCAGACCAATCACATGTTGATAATAATTTGTAAAAGTTTGAAAAAAGGTTTCTGTGACAAATTAAAAGGAATTAGCTCAATTAATTGGAATACTTTGAGAGGAATCCTATTCCACTTATATCTGAAGTCTGACCATTAATAAACTCAAATCAGACTTTTTTTAAGTTTCCATCTAATCAGCAGCATATTTGTCAAAAAATCTTAATAAAAGAATCATTAGTAAATATAGACAATAAATAGTGCAAAAGTTTATTAAAAAACGAATAAGCTGAATCTAATCATGTATAAGTATTAAGTAAGTAAATTATATGAAGAAATGCATAAAATTGTGTATATGTGAATCCAAGCACTTCCTTTTGTCTATCCTTTTTCATACTCATGTTCAATTTTTCTCTTTTATGGAAAGTGTTTTGAAATGACATCTCAAAACCACGTCTAATATGACACTACGCCAGAATAGGCTTTTAATAGAGCTTCTATGTGATTTTTAGTAGTGCTTAAAATCGCTATCTATCCTCTCCTTAGGGGACTTAGGATAACGCTTCTTCGAGCAAACACCGTCTTAGGGGATATCCCTCTCTCCCTAATTTGTGCCTTCGACCAACAACCCAGCCTCCATCAACGTGTATTCTACCATTCATTCCTTCATTTCACCATCATACAATAGCTTCCTTACACCCACCATGCCACTCAACGTTTATCATATATCTTGCAAATAACCATCTAACAGAACTCTTCCCAAAAAAAAAAAAAACCCTAAATCTGCCAAACTGATTGACGAAACACCAATGCCTAACTCCCAATCCCCACCACCATTGACAGGCCCTAAATCTCAATTGGCCAATTGATTTTGCGATGAATCCTAATTTGTGTCCTTCTCGTTCACGGTTGAGGGCTCTCACCTCCATTTCTTCATTTCGTTTGAGCTCTCTCTCTCTCTCTCTCTCTCTCTCTCTCTCTCTCTCTCGTTGAATTAATTAGCTCCACCACTCATTTCCCTATGCTTGCGACGTGTTGGTAAAAAAGGAGGAATATGAAGTCAGTTTCTGGAAGTTTGTCTCTGACGATAATGGTGCTTCATTGGGTCTGATTGAGGGTTGTTTTCTGCCTGGATCAGAAACAACGAATGAGCAAAAATCAGTTGTTGCAACGAAAATCAAATAGAATGAGAGGACATAGTGTAAAAAAAACCATGAATGATAGAGGGATGTCACAGAAACATACCTGCGAAGATGAACCACTGAAAACCAAAAGAAGAGAAACACCTACCTGTACAAGAGAGCCAAAACCCAACTGGTGTGAGACTCCAAATCGTAGTGAGAAAAGCAAACAAAGGAGGGAAGAGGACATTACCTTAACGGCTTGCTGGTGTGGGAAGTGCGAGGTGAAGTGAAGAGTGGGAAAGATCAGGGAGATAGTGCGCTTAATGGTTGAGTGTTTATTTATTTATTTTAAAACGGAAAATGATAGCGTTTCTTGAAGAAACACTATTAAATATTTCACGTGTTTTGAAACAGCGTTTCTAGTTTCAAACGCTATTAAATGGGTGTTATTATATATCAATTTTGTTATACTGATATATATATATATATATATATATATATATATATATATATATATATATATATATATATATATATATATATATATATATATATATTGTGTGTGTGTGTTAACACCTCATTCATTTAATGAATTTGAGTTTAATGAAAATGTTATAAAATGCCAAATTTGTTATATAATATGAAAATACATACTTTAAATACAAATATAATACTTTGTTATATAAACAATATATTAAAATAAAATTCAAACACAAATACATGTCTATACCAAAAAAAGAAAACACAAACTACATGTTCTCATTCTATTATAGGTAAAGTGGAATTAATTCCACGCCGAGTTCATTGTTGGATTAGGAAGCTTAAATGGTAGAAGGTTGATTCTTCTTATAAATAAAAAAAAGGGTTGATTCTTTAACCCATCGTTATGTTCGGTCTTCCTGGCCTTGTTCGGAGCTGATTGTGCTAGTGGCTCTCTTGCTGGTCTCTCTCCTACTGCAACGGAGAATGGGATGGATACATGTAAAGTTACTCTGACGCTCAAATAAGTATAGAAGTGAATTGCAATAGAGAGCAATAAATGTGTAAGAGAATGAGTTTGAGTTGTACACTCTGTGCTGTGGGTCTTGTAATATTTCTAATAGAGGGATGAGTGGGTCTATCTATATCTTAGGGAAGAAGATCTATCACAATTTCATATTTTTTATATCCCATCAATAATAATTTGATAATTAAGAAAATAAATATCATGACTTTATTAGCCCTGCTGGAATCAAATCCTATGTTAGACGAATGTGACAACTCAGGATCGGGCTGGCCCATTGGGCTACGAGCCCGTGTAATTTACCTAGAACACTCATGATGGTGGGAAGAAAAAGAATATTAGATGTGCGGTTAAATAAAATTTTTTACCAAGTTCAAATAAAAATATCTTTATACGTGGTTTTCCTTTTCTTTTCTGTTTTTCGCTACATATAGGAGGTTTTCCTTGAACCAATTGCACTTCATAGCCCTAACTCCAAAGCAATTCCCATCATATGATACCCAAGATATATATTATTTGATAAAACCTTTTAACTAGTTTGTCTCTAGCACATAAACTTTTAGAATAAGGAAAATTTCCCTATATTTCAAGAGAATAAAGAAAAATTAGAGCACTCTATATTAGGTTCGGGGATAAGGGATATTTTTATTTCTATGCACACGTGTTAAATGCAATGTACATCATAGTAATTTCCAGAGTGAGGAAAGTTTCTCTTTATTTTAAATTTTTAAGAATAAAGAAAGAAAACAGTCTATGTTAAGTTTAGGAATAAGGGATTTTTCATAAGCACATGTGTTAAGTATTTTATTATTTCCAATATTGCATGCAATGCGTCGTAGACAATTCCAGTGCTATTCTTTGTTTTTGATATATATATATATATATATATATATATATATATATATGTACACATTGTTGTTCATAAAAAAAAATTTACGTTGTTAACCAATCATAAGTTGTCACATCATTGATAATGTTTCATTCTTATCATAATTATCTTAAAAGTTATACGTCTGATGAGTTGTAATTGATTGATAGTATAAAAACTTTATACTAATAATATATCAAAATTAAATTTATATATATATATATATATAATTGGGTTACATATGTTTTTAATCCCTAAAAAATGAGAGGGTTTTTGTTTTGATCCTTGTAAAATATTTTATTTGGTTTTCATCCCTCTAAAATATAAAATTACTAATTTTGGTCCCTATAAAATGAGAAAATTTTGGTTTTAATCCCTGTAAATTATTTTTCTTTGATTTTCATCCCCTTAAAATTTAATATTACTGTTTTTATTCCCTAGCATTCATTTTAGGGTAGATAAATATAATTCATTTTTGGGTTCAAGAAATTTTTTTGGGGAATTATATACTAACATGACACCACAAAGGTCATTGATGAATGTCACTTGGGATGATCATATGACCTTTTGTTATACACATAAGTAGTTAATGGATGTCAAATGATAATAGGGACCACAAAAAGTGATTTTAGAGGGACAAAAAAAAATTTCAGGGACCAAAACCAAAATTAGCTCATTTTACTGGAACAAAAAACATATTTCACCCTATATAATTTTATTGTGGTCATATGTTATTTATTACAATTAACTTTAACTAATTTACTTTTTCAGTCACGTCAAAGCTCAACAATGTAGGCCAAATTAAAAATAAATAAATTATAAGGATATTATTTGTGATGTCAATCCAAAAAATTTACATAATTATAATTCAAATGTATAACTATTTGTTTGTGTAAAAACAAATATCTAAATATTTGAAGCAAAACATCATAGATTTAGTTTTTATTTACTGTGTAAGAATATGATTAAATTTTGCTTGTGTGTCTTTCTCTCCCATGACATGAAAGGAAAAGATCATGCTATGGTTAAATTTTACTGTGTAAGAATATGATTAAATTTTTATAATTGAATGGGTGAAGGTTTATCTTCTCTACTCCTGCTATGGGTGATCATGATATGGGAACTAAGCCACCAGACAAGGGTGGTGGGAGTGACCCACCAAATGCTTTACAACCAAAGTTTTCCTTCAGAGATATGGTCATGGGACAGAAAGAAATACCAATGCCAAGGCAAAAGATTGATTTGTTCAAAGAAAATCTTGCTAAGATTGTATTTGAGGATGGGAACCGTCTCAAGCCAATGGTTCACATTGCTCCTGCTGTCTTTGAAGGGTTGTGTAAACCATGGCAAGATGCCCTCGTTGTGAAGTTGATGGGGAAAAATATTGGTTATAATACTATGAGAGATAGATTGATGCGGATTTGGAAGCTAGTTGCAGGCTTTGAAATCATGGATATTGGTAATGGTTTCTATATGGTTAAGTTTGAATCAGAGATTGATCGTACGATGGTGATGGATTCATGTCCATGGATGTTATTTGATCACTACTTAACTGTTCAAAAATAGACTCTCGAGTTCATCTCTCCCACAACAAAGATTGAGAAAACCATGGTTTGGATTAGATTCCCAGGTCTAAACCTCTTTTATTATGATGAAAGTATTCTACTTGCACTAGCTACAGCGATAGGAACACCAATCAAAGTTTATTCTGGTACTCTTGATGTCAGACGGGGACGCTATGCAAGAGTTTGTGTGGAAATTGACTTGAACAAGCTAGTTGTTGGGAAAGTTTGGTTTCAAAACTTCTGGTATAAACTTGAGTATGAAGGACTTCATCGAATATGTACTACATGTGGGTGCTATGGCCATTTTGCTAGAAACTGTAAGCTTGCAATTCCAGTTGAAAAACAACCAACAACCACCAAGGAAGCAGCGGCCGCAACTACAGCAGGTGCCACAACAATCATTAATGAGACTATAATTAAAGAATCAACTGGTGCGGATTCTGTGGGCAAAAAGGATGGAACAGTTTCAGGAAATAATGAAGATCCTCTCTTTGGTGATCGGTTAATTGTGAAGAAAAGAAACGGGAAAAATCGACCAAAGCAATTAGTTAAGGATACTAATAATTCAAAAAGCAAGGCTGAAGCGGGGAAGATAGATAAATCACATGCAACGAGGGATATGTCCATTAAGCATGCTAAAATTTCGCCAACAACTCTGCAACAGGGTGGCCCACCAGGCAAGAGCCAAAAATCAAAACAGCCTATTTATTCAGCCAATAAAAGGCAACTCCCTGACGCGAATTTTTTGCATCTAAGTTTAAACAGATCCGATAATAATGGACTTGGCTTAAGGGGGAATAATTCTAGTACAGCCAAAATGAAAATTTTGATGGCCAAGGGGGATACTAGTAAACACGTGGTGTTTAATGTTGGATTTGGTGCCAAGTCAGCAGTAAAAATGAAAGCCCTGTCAGATAATAGATTTTTACTTCTGCATGATGATGAGGACTCTACCTAAAGAGGAAGCCAGATGGGGGATTGCTCCTGTCCATGTTCCATCTTCTCAAAATGTTGGAAGTCAAGATATGACTCCTGAAACTCAACTTGATCCTAGTATTCATCTGCAACATGATGCAATGCCTATCTAGCTTGTGGATGGCTAGACCACACTTTCTTTATCAAGTTTTTTTAATGAATCTTTACAACCACTTTTCAATCCTGGCTTGGAATATTCGTGGAGCTTTTGGCCAAGTCACTAGACACCACATTTGTGATTTGGTTAGATTACACCATCCTTCTTTATTCTTTGTCTTTGAAACTCATGGTTTTTTTGTTAAGGCAAAGAAGCTTTGAACTTCTTTAGGCTATAAAGCTTTGTTTATTCAAGAATCGAGAGGCCATTCAGGTGGAATTTGGATTCTTTCTAGTGACAATTCCAATACCGTCTCTCTTATTCATTCTATGCATCAGGCCATTTCCTTCTCAATCACAAAGAGAACTGAAACTTGGCATTGTTCTGCAGTTTATGCCTCTCCAACTTTCACTTCAAGATGTGATCTATGGGATGAGTTGAAATCATTAAGGAACATTATTCATGGTCCTTGGATTCTTTTAGGTGATTTCAAAGAAGTTTTGAGTCCTACTGAGGTTTCTGGTGGGAATTTCAGCATCTTTCGAGCCAATCTTTTTGCTAGTGTTTTGAATGATTGTGGCCTCATGGACCTTCACACTATTGGCGGCCTTTACACTTGGAGGAAAAACATCCAATTGGGTGGACATGTCAGGAAAAAACTTGATAGGTGTGTAACTGATGTGGATTGGAATATTTGCTTCCCTTATGCCATGGTTGAAGTTCTGGCGCTTCACAACTTTGACCATAATCCGTTACTTATGAGTTGCAAAAAGTCCCAGAGTATAAGGGTTAACAGTTTTCACTTCCAAGCAGCTTGGATATCTCATCCAGCATATGAAAATATGGTTCATGAAACTTGGACAGCTGCTGATGATGATGTTTGTTCGAAGCTTATAAGAGTCCAGGACAAATCAATCACTTTTAACAGAGAAATATTTGGCAATATTTTTCAAAGAAAGAGGACTCTTGAAGGTAGAATAAAAGGTGTGCATAGACAACTTGATTTATTCCCCTCCTCTGATCTGATAAAGCTAGAGAAGGACCTCCAAAGAAAGCATAATGAAGTTTTGGCTCAGGAAGAGTTATTGTGGTACCAGAAATCAAGGAAAAATTGGGTTAAATTTGGTAATCAAAACACCAAAGTTTTCCACACACAAACAATTATACACAGGAGAAGGAATAAAATTACTGGTTTGAATATAGAGCGATTTTGGTGCAATGATGAGAAAGTTTTAAAGAGGGAAGCATTGAAATTCTTCAAGCATCTTTTTCAAGCTACTGATCTCTGTATTCCTAATAGCCTTGTTCTTCGAAATACTCCCAAGATAGGGCAAGTCCTCCACGACAAGCTTCTTGAACCAGTTTCTGTTTTAGAGGTGAAAAGTGCCCTTTTTTCCATAAGTTCCTCAAAGCTCCTGGACCAGACGGCTTTCAACCTATTTTCTTCAAGACTTATTGGCATATAGTTGAGAAAGAGGTTTTTGATCTGGTTTCTAGGGCGTTTCTCTATGGTTCTTTTGATCCTAAGCGTGCTGAAACTTTAATTGTCCCTATTCCTAAGATTAATGATCCTTCTAGCTTCAAAGATAGACCAATTAGTCTCTGTAATGTCACTTTCAAATTGATATCTAAAATCCTTGTTGGTAGAATCAGGCCACACCTTGATGAGTTCGTTGGTCCCCTTCAAATTAGTTTCATCCCTAACAGAGGCACGACTGATAATGCCCTCATCGCCCAGGAGATTGTTCATCATATGCACAAGAAGAAAGACAAGTTAGGTTTTTTAATGTTTAAAATTGATTTTGAGAAAGCTTATGATTGCATCGATTAGGACTTTCTTAAGCTCACCTTGGCTGAATTTGGCTTCCCTGATCATACTGTCAATCTTATTATGAATTGTACTACATCTTCCACTTTAACTCTTAAATGGAATAATGAAAAACTTGAAGTTTTGCTCCCATTAGAGGCTTAAGACAGGGTGATCTTATGTCCCCTTACTTGTTTGTGCTATGTATGGAGAAGCTAGCCCTCATGATTCACGAAAAAGTGGATAATAGACAGTGGCTGACTCTTACTTTATCTAGGAATGGCCCTCCCATTTCACATCTCTTTTTTGCCGATGATTGCCTTCTATTTGTAAAAGCAAAGAACTCTCAAGTGAGATTGGTTCAAGAAGTTCTTCAGTCCTTTTGTTTGGCCTTAGGTATGAAAATTAAAGTTCAACAGTCCAGATTTTTGCCCTCAAAAACATTTCCAGATCTAATATTACCAAATTTGAGAGTATGATTGACTTCCATCATACTTTCAACATTGGCAAGTACCTTGGATTCCCTCTCCTTGCTGGTCGAGTTACGAAGAAAGATTTCTCCTACATTCTTGACAGAATTAATGGGAGGCTTGCTGGTTGGAAGGAGAAATTATTGAGTAGAGCAGGTAGAGTTACTCTTGGTAAATCTGTCCTGTGTTCTATGCCTATTTATACTATGCAGAACTTGTGGTTGCCTGAGGGTGTTTGTGTCAGCATTGATTCCTCTATAAGAAGGTTCATTTGGGGTAGTAACCATGGTCATTGGGTGAATTGGAGCAAGGTCACTCAACCAACAATACATGGTGGCTTGGGCATTCATAAAGCCCGAGAGTCTAATATTTCCCTGTTAGGGAAGCATGTCTGGAGTATAATGCACCAGAAGGACAAATTGTGGGTTAAAATTTTAAGCAACAAATACCTACAAGATACTTATATTCTTGCTTGTAGTGATGCTCATGGTGTTTCTTATTCTTGGAGGTCCATTTTGAAAGTTGTAGAGAATTTGAAAGCTGGGTTCACCATGAGGATTGGGAAAGGTGAGGTCTCCTTTTGGTACTCAAACTGGTTGAATGGGAGAAGGCTTTGTGACTTGGTTCCTTTTGTGGATATCCATGACTTGTCTATGAGAGTGAGAGATGTTTTTCATGATGATTCTTGGCATTTTGAACTCTGTATACTCCACTTCCTCTTCACCTTCAACACTCCATCGCAAGTACATTTATTGATGATTTTTCTGAGGACCTTATTATTTGGCAGCATTCCAACTCTGGGAGTTACTCTACGAGTAGTGCTTACTCTTGATTGATCAAGAATGGTCATTTGGTTGATGATTCTTCTCATAGTTGGTCTTGGATTTGGAGGACCCCCATCCCTGAGAATTTTAGACATTTCTTGTGGCAGCTCATGCATGGTAGTTTACCAACCAATCTCTTTCGAGTTAATCATCACATGTCCAGTGATGCTTCTTGCCCCCAGTTTGGAATAGCCATTGAGACATCTCATCATACACTTCGAGATTGTTCTAAAATCCGAGGCATTTGGACCCTGTTGGGTTTCTCGTGTCATCCTCAGTTCAACAATGGTCACTTCCAAGATTGGATCAAACTCTTCTCAACAGCTTCGAATGGTACTATTTTTATTGTTACTTGCTGGATTTTTTGGAAGAGGCGTAATGCTCTTGTTTTTGAAGATTGCAACTGGGAAGCTTGGTCTACTCTGAGTAAAATAAAGGTTTTAGTGGACTCTATTATCAAAAGCTTTGGTCCTTCATCTTCCCCAGGAAAGATATTATGGTTCGATGGTTTCCTCCTTCCAATGAGGTTATCAAGCTTAATGTGGATGGAAGTTCCTTAGGCAACCCAGGGAGATCTGGTTTTGGTGGGCTATTCAGGAATGCAGATGAAGAGTGGATTTCAGGTTTTTCTGGGTTTTGTGGTTTGACTACAAACATGAATGCTAAATTACTAGCCATCTTTCAGGGCCTTAAATTAGCTTGGAATGCAGGATTTAGAGATGTTATTTGTGAGTTCGACTCTAAGAATGCTCTGTCCTTGATTCACTATGGAACTCCTCTGGTTCACCCTTATGCTCCCTTAGCTCAAAACATCAGGCGCCTCATGGATTCTCCCTGGAAGCTGTTTTTTACTCACACCTTGAGAGAAGGTAATGCGTGTGCTGATTGGCTGGCCAAACATGGTGCTTCTTCAGATCAACGGCTCCAGTTTTGGAGTTCTTGCCTGCATGAGCTTGACTCCTGTTTGTTAGCAGATGCAATGGGGGTCTTTAGACCTCGCCCCTAGTTTCTTTTGCTTTTCTTTTCTTTGCAGTTTCTTTCTTTTTGATCAAAAAATAAAAAGGAAAAGATCCAAATCCTTAAATTAATCTAAACTTTCTTTATAAAATCAAAATGATGACTTAATTATATAAAAGAACTATAATGTGTGTTTAAACGAACTAAATAAACAAATGGATAATGTTTTATGAAATTCGTGAATTCAACAAAAGTTAGGTGCTTCAACTCACAGTCTTTTACTAGCAGTCAAATTAGAATTGTAGCCTTGTAGGTAATGTAGCCTCGTACCAAAGTAAACATTATCGAACTTGGAAGTTATTGTGAGGAAGGTTTTACTTTAACTATCACTTCAATCTAAATTTATGAAATCGTCAATTACAATGCAGCAACAGAAAGGTAATGTAACCACAGAAGTGCTTTGAGAACTATGAAGTGTCACACGTGAAACTTGAATAAGTGCATGTTTGATTTACTATTAACAACTTGTTTGGTTTCGCTACTTTGTAACACAAATGAACTTTTTCTCCATTCCAATGCATTTTTATCATAATCTCCAATTTGGAGCTTTATATCAATGCAGATTTGAAAGCCACTTGGCATTGGAACCAATCTGAAACAAATAGGTCATGAGAAATTCTAAACATACATTTGAAATAAAATATCTATAGAGTTCTTTTGAGACAAATGTATTTTTGTAACGATAAACCAAACATATACTATTCTGAAATATTAAATACATATAATGAAGACATTAGTTACCATTAATAAGGATGCCCACATATTATTATGAAACTTACATATAATCTAAAGAAGTATAGTTCATGGAGAGGGTTTTCGGTGGACACACGCCGAACACATTATCATTGGGCATAATCAATGAGAGATGGACAACACATTAGAAATCTAAAACTAAGATATAAAATTAAAAAAAATCAACTTATTTAATCTTCCCCCTTTTGAAACATTGTAAAGAAATAGGGGATGACGTAAAATCAAAAGCTCCTTACACCCAAATAATAAAAATGAAATAAAGTATGTAGCCGATGGAGAATGAAACAACACCCGTGAGGTGGCTAGAAAACCAACAATCACTGAGAAAAAACACACAAAACGAAGAGGAAGGAAGAGGCTTCATGGTTGAAATTCATGACAAGAGTTGTCCAAATTGAAAACGATAGAGCTCAGTTCACTTGAAGTAGAAGTAAAGCTTCTTCCGCTGCCTCAATGTTGGTTTACTCACTAGCATGTCTTGTCCAAAAATAATTAGCTCTCATCCCTTTCCCTTTACTGACAGTGTATCAAAATTAAATTCTAATTTTTGTACACTTTTATTTTATTTTATGGGTGTTATATGGGTGATTCTACAATGCACTCTCTTAAGTTATGGTGCATCATGCTTCAAGTGATTTTGTCAGTCTTCAAGTAAAAAGCTAATAAAGCAATCAATTTTTCTATTTACAATGGTTGTCAAAATTTTGGCATTGCTAAAAAACCCTTAGATATTCGTTAATTATTTTAGTAAAATGTTACTCTAGTAGTAGATGAGGCAATAAACAACAACGAACCTGACTACGGTGGCACAATGTGGTTGGATAACAGAGGACTAGGCGGGAGGGGGGTCTTGCTCATAGGTAGTTCCGACGCAGTGAGAGATTGCACGATTAGGTGACGTGGACGGTGGAATTGTGATGGCTCGTGGTTTCACAACATGGTGGTGCAAAGCGTGGCGGCTTGCGGGTTCTGCATGCAGGGGTTTCATGTGACAACATCGAATTTGGTGCGGTTCGTGGTTGCTATGTGGTGGCGCGTCGGGGTAGCACGACGACTAGGCTTGACAGCACCGTGATAGGGGTTCTGGATCTAGGTAATGGGAGGCGCGACGACCTGGATTGGTGGCGTTAGAGTGTGAGTTTTGGGCTTGCGGCGGTGGGACACATAAGAGGTTAGAGTGATGGGTGGTGATGACGACATGCGGTGGAGGCACGACTGTCGGAGCTTAGTCTTTAGAAAGAAACTAGATCTGTAACAAGAGAGAGGATAGAGAAAGAAAAGGAATGGAATTTAAATTTGAGTTTTTGAAGGATGAAACGAAAATTATAAAGGACAGTTGTTGCAATAAAAAGTTTAAATTGAGCTTTCGAGGGACTAATAGAAATTATAAAGGATTGTTGTTGTAATAAAAAGTTTTCCCAAATGGCAACTGGTTATACAAATTCCTAGTTACGATTTGAATAGTTCATCAAATTTAAAGCAAAATCAATAGATACCAATAAATGTTGGATGAATACACCTTTTTTCTATTGCATTCTAGAAGGACCCATGTTATAAGCCCAAACTTGTCATTTAACTATAATATTATTGTTATTATTATTATTATTATTAAATTTACTCCTAAGGTGAAAGTATTTTATATTTATATTTAAGAATATGTTGGGACAGTGTAAACACTGTGGCTGTAACTGTTTATTAATATTTTGACTTAGGTTGTTGAATCTCTAGTATTATATTGGATTTATAATTATTAAATCAAGTGCATGTTTAATAACATTTATTTTTTAAAAGTCTTTGCATAGAGTTTTTATACATTATTTTAAACACAAAATAAGTTAATTCACATGCATCTATTAAATGTTTTTACTCAAAAAAACTTTTTTTATTAAAAAGTATTTCTAGTTAAAGGTTTGAATAAGCTTTTTAAAATATTTATTCTATCTAAAATACTTGTAAAATTATCTTAAACAATGTTAAAAATATTTGGTAATAGTGGATTGCGGTCTCCGTAAATTTTATGTGCATGTTAAGAGTTCAAATTCGTAATCAACATTTTAGGGAGGGCTTTATTTTGTTTTTCTTGAAACAAAGAAAGACTTTATTTAACCATTATCTCAGTCAAAAATTAATCTCACAATTATATAGATGAGATACGAATACTGGATAAAAAAAAAAAAAAAAGGACCGGAGAAGCAAGGGCATAAGGGTAACATAATGTAGTCATTGTACTCCATTGGCATTTCCTATCTTTCACACCAAACTCTGAATAAAAATAAAAACCCTGAAAAAGATAGAGTGTGAGAAATTCTTTCATTTTCATTCAATCGAAAGCTTTTGTAACTCCGATCTGATTGTAGAGAGATGTGTGGTGGTGCTATTATCTCCGATTTCATTTCAACTGGGGCTACGGCGTCGAGGTCTCGCCGGCTGACCGCCGATTACCTGTGGCCGGATTTGAAGAAAGGGAAAAAGAAGCCGCTGAAGGCTGAGGACGACGATGAATTCGAAGCTGATTTTAGGGATTTCAAGGATGATTCCGATATCGATGAGGATCTCATGCTCCATCCTAAGCTCTTTTCTTTTCAACCCACCAATACTCGCGGTAATTCTCCTCCTCTTCCTTCAACTTTTTTTCTCCTCTCTATATAATTCATCTATTCCTCACTGTTTAATGATTTTGCATAAGTGTTTTTTTTTTTTTTTTGGATTGAAATATGGAATTTTTTTTTGTAATTTATTCGATTGAAGTGAGTTTTATTTATATCTATGTCATATAATTTTCCGGGCCCTTAAAATAAAAATGAATCTAATTTGTGCTTTTTTTTTGTATATAATTTGTATTTTTGTTTATATGGATTTGATAATTAATGTCGCGGGGAATTTAATTTTTAGATCTGCGAGAAAGGTGTTTGCTTTATTACAGATTTTGTGTTTTTTTCTGCAAACAATTTTTTTTAGTTGATAAAAAATGAGGGGAACAGTTTTTTTTTTTTTTTTTTTTGGGGTGTCTTTGTGTTCATTGCCTATTGAGATGATTAGTGTTAATTTTTTGGTGTAACATTTGATGTTTAATTTCATCATGCTGTTATATTGTTATTACAAGCTGTGTGTCTGTGAGTCACACGCTACCGCAAGGAAAATGGATCCCCTGCAGTCACATTTTGACTGTAGGGAGATCTGAACCATTGATTAAATTTTGTGTAGGATAATTAAATTAATGTAAAAATGACCCTGACTATAGATTAGAGTGATTACATGTTCATGTTAGCTCTTTTGCTTAAGATTCTTGCTGATTTCATTTAAACTTGTCATGGTGGGGAGTGCGGGCTTCTAATGTTTTCAGATGATTTTTGGGAGGATTGGGGAAATGGTTCTTTGCATCATTGCATGTGTGCTTCTGCTTTGATATTATCTGTTGTCCTTAACTTGCCCTGAGAATTGTATTCTTTTCCAATTATATTTAAGGATCTACTGCTGTAAAATCTGCGTTGTTCAAAGGGCAAGCTGAGAAGTGTGCGAAGAGAAAGAGGAAGAATCAGTATAGGGGAATCCGTCAGCGTCCTTGGGGAAAATGGGCAGCTGAGATCAGGGACCCGAGAAAGGGGGTTCGTGTCTGGCTTGGAACCTTCAGCACTGCTGAAGAAGCTGCAAGAGCTTATGATGCTGAAGCACGTAGGATCCGTGGCAGGAAAGCTAAGGTGAATTTCCCTGAGGAGGCTCCAGGTGCTTCCCCAAAACGTTCCAAGGCAAATCCACAGGAACAGCTGACAAAGGAAAATATGAACACTGTTCAGCCCAATGGCAATCTGAGCAACAGGTTCAATGTTGGTAGCAATCAGGAGAACATCTATACTTCTATGGATCTGGTGGAACAGAAACCACTGGTTAACCAGTATGCTAACATGGGCTCCTTCCCTGGCAGTGGAAATGGGCTTACTTCTCTTACTTCTTCTGATAATTTGTCCCTTTACTTCAGTTCAGATCAGGGGAGTAATTCATTTGATTATTCAGATCTTGGGTGGGGTGAAAAGGGCCCCAAGACTCCTGAGATCTCATCCATGCTTTCTGCTCCTTTGGAAGGTGAATCTCATTTTGTGCAAGATGCCAACCAGCAGAACAACCTGCATTCTAACTCTCAGGGTGTGGTATCTATGCAAGATGATTCTGCAAAGACACTGTCTGAGGAGCTTGTGGATATTGAATCCGAGTTGAACTTCTTTCAGACGCCATATCTTGAAGGAAGCTGGGATGATGCTTCATTGGAATCCTTGCTTGCTGGAGACACAACTCAGGATGGTGAAAACCTGATGAACCTTTGGAGCTTTGATGACATTATGGCTGGCGGAGCTTTCTGAGCAACTTTCCCTTGGTCTGCCTGTGTATGTAAATAAAGCTACAAGTTAGTAATTTTCATTCTCCTGCAGGATTTGTTAATTTTATTTTAGTCACATTGGTTGTTTTCTTATTGGACGCATCGATGCATGTATCTGAAAAAATTTAGAATGTTGATGCGTGTCATCTGTGCTGGAGGCGTAGTTAAAACAAGTCATACTCGCATAAGCATGTGTGAAGTTTATTCTCTTGTAGCTAAACTATATAGTTTTTTAGATGCCCCTTGCCTTGTTAAAAGACCTTAGTTTTTGGATTTTCGGTTTGATGTTCGTAAGGGTGATTATATTATATATGATTGTGATACAGGTTGGCTGCTGATAATTGTTAACGTGGTTGTTTCGTTATGGTCATTCGATTATGGGGCTAGTAGTTTCCCCTCTTGTTTGGGTGATTTCGTATTGCTCCTTATGGTATTTTTCTGTATAGGTTGGTTGCTTCTCTTATAAGTTATAACATGTTTTTTTGAGCCGCCGAAAACGTTGAAGTTTGAGAGGATCTAGGAAGATATCAACTGTCCCTTCATTTTTCTGCCAATAAAGAAAAAAATATCTCAAACAAGGGAGACGATAAACAATCTGGGCAACTATTGATTTTGTAAGCAGCTGCTGGTGCTGGGCACTGTTCGTTGAATTATATAACTGGAGATGAGCTAGCCGGAAAAGGAGCACGTATGATATCTAACCGTCCAAGCAAGTCATTGTACAATAAGAAAAAGAAAAGAGCCCTCTTTGTTTTTTTTTTTTGTTACAAGACCGGGCTAAGGCAAAAATGTCTTTTTATTGGGTGGAGAAGGGGTTGATTCACCGCTGTAGCTTTTCGTGATAATGTTATTGGTTTTGCTAACCATTGTCGTCAGACGTCAATGGGCAAGGGAAAAAAAAAAAGTTTTTGAAAAACTAAACATTATGGGTGACAATTTTCACCTGTATATGTAGATCCCTGTGGGAACTATCCCAAAGGGGATTCCGTGGGCGAGGATTTTTTTCTTATAGGGACAGGTAGGGTTGTGGGAGAAAATTTCTTTGAAGACATTTTGGGAATAGAGATGAGGAACATACTTTTGCTACACGAGTCTCCATCCCTGATAAGATTACAGAAATATCCTTATAAATGTATGTATGTATATTGTAAATATATAAATATATTTTAGTAATTTTAAATATATATTATTTTATTAAATTAAATTAATAAAATATTAAAAAAATTTCATTCCTAAATTTCTAATCCTATTTGGTTTATCAGTTCCTCCTTGATATGACTAATTCTTTGCATAATAATATCATCATAATTTTTCTTTTCTTTTTTTAATAGGAATAACAAATTTAAACTTTATGTCTCTGACAAAGTAGATCAATTTGATATTTATTTAGATATATGGCTGCATAATTCTCCTTTTCGGATACATAACAAAAATTATTTATATATAATTATATTTTAGTAATTTTAAATATATATTATTTTGTTACTCGCTATTTTTTCAATGAACTTTTCAAGGTCCATAAACTCTTCCGTGGAATCTGCAGGCAACGGGACAGGGAAGAAAAACTCCCATTGGTAGAAATCGGGGATGGGGATGTGGAAAAATGGGGGACGGGGAGTGCGAGGCTACTCCCTGCCCCCGTCTTGTCTCGTTGCCATCCCTACTAAACATATTAATCTCTAATAGATTAATCCTTAATCTATTAAATACATCACTTTAATAATACTTTTTAATAAATATTTTCCTTTTTTTAGATTCCTTAACCTCTAGCATAGTGGTTAATAAAACGTAATATTGTTACCTTGTTGTCAGTGTTACGTGGGACAGTGGGATGCGAGTGTTTGTGTACGCGTCGCATCCAAAGCTTTTCACGTTGCAAGCGGCAGTAGTGTACTATTTTTTAAGGAAAACGTGAAATCAAGTTTTCTTTGCGTTGGCATCGTGTCAAGGGAAACGTGAAACCAAACATGCTAATAATCGTGGGCTGTCGATACATTGGCGCCAACCAGATATGGCTATCACTTGGTGTTGGTTTAGGTCAAAAATGGAAAGTGTCTTCCTTCCAACATTTTTAGGTGTGTCCTAATTACAAAATTAGGTTGGGTGGGGAGAGTTTGTTACGGATTGAGATCCTCTCCTTTTTTTTCTTTCATGTTATGAGAGACAGAGACAAAACATATTTGAATGGATCCCACATATAAAAATAAATTGGCTTTTGTGTCTTTCTCTCTCATAACATAATAAAAAACATGAGAGAGAAAAAAAGGAAATGATCCAAATTCGTTTGTTACATCCAACCTAATGGTGTGTGGGGATCCCAAAATCTTTTACTTAGTGGAAGTTTCATGTGCAGCATTTGAAATAAGAATATGAACATAATATCTACTCTAAAATAAGCTTATTTTTAGAGTGAGTTCATAAAAGAATATTCACTCTTGATAAAATTAACATATATATTTACTTTCTTACTAAATTTGCTTTAAAAGAGTTTTTTTTTTTTGTAACCATGATATAAGTACGAAGTATCCACCATCATTAGCAGTGATTAATCTCCATCGGGGAACCTGTTAGGCACACAAGGTAGGTTCTTCCCTCCCAATCAGGTTTTTTCCATACATAAGAGTCAGAATTCGAATTCATGATCACTTGTTTAAGATGTCTGAATCCCTTACCATCCTATCCAACCAGATATTAGTTGCTTTAAAAGAGTTTGTACGTGCTCGTGTTCAAGACTTCGTTGCTTAGATGTGAATACTAATGTAAGAATCATAGCATTGCTTTTCTTAGCAAGAAAGTAGAAAAAGATTACAACTATAGAAATATTAAAAATCTCCACGACATCAAGTATAGAGCTATATGCAGGTTGGTGGAATCTTACTTCTTCTGCATAAACAGATTTGATTTCTATTTTTGTAGATTGCACTAGATTGTGATATGAGTTTTACTTTAAGAGAGCCTACTTTCACAAATGACGTTTACTGTACCAAACTCATTAAGAGTGACTTGGTACGTATTAATTTGTTGAACATCTCGATTATTTCTTTCTTTTGTAGGCTTTATAAATTTGATTGAAATCCATACCTATAAAGTTTTCTTTCAGGCTTCTGTCCAAAACTATATCTATGCAATGTGCTTCATCTGTCCACATATAATCGAGGGAACAATGTCAAATCCACCTGGATGTGTAAATTTAAACGAACTGGCTCACCTGTGCTTTTAGTTTACTTAGTTTCTAGACACTGGCGTTTCGTGTGAGGCACAATTATGTTGAAACTTGGGAGCTGAATTATAATCCCATGTGAATTTGAATTTGAATCTTCTAATGCTGGATTTTCTTGTAAAAGAAATAGGATTACTGGTGATGTAAAAGAATTTTCAAACCTAAAAAATAATTTGCAGAATAAGACTTTGTTGCCACATTTCTTTTGACCGCTAATATTGCTTTAATAGAAAATAAAGGCTTTTAGACTTGGGATATGTTTGGATAAACAGCTTAATTAAGTGTTTATTAAATAAGTTCTTTTTTAAATAAGCTAAAAACAGTTTATTTTCATAAACTTCTCTGACAATCTTATGGAAATAAGCTAAAAATAGTTTATGAAAATACCATAAACTATTTGTATAAGTTTAATTTCATAAGTTATTCTCGTAAGCTCTCTATAAGCTCTTCCAAATGAACTCTGGAAAGATAATCTGCAATGGGCAAGTGCTTCCTTTGTGTTAGTTGAAAAGCTAGTTTGTATAATTCGTTCTTACTTTATTTGTCTGTGTACGTGTGGGGGTTGCCATGGGCTCTTCTTCTCTGTAGTCAGGACCACAAGGAGATCGCCATATGTTTTTTATACGAAGAAAGGATGACTGCATCAAAGAAACACATAAATTCATAGAAAAACGTTGTCATTGTTTAAGGAAAAGAGATCCAAGCGAGGGCCGGCATAAAGTAAGGTGAGACCTAAAATTAGTTGAGGCTTCAAAGTGAACAAATTATGCGAATGAGCCTCATATGTGCAAATTTTTTTAGGTATCAAAATGGAGGTGAGACCATAAAATTAATGAGTTATGTAGGGGTTGAGTGTGATGGGCTGAGGATCTAAAACAAAGAGTTTGTCTAGTATATCTAATATCTCAAAGAGTTGTGTGAGTGTACGCATTGGTTGCTAAAAGTCATGGCCGGTCCTTATATTTTGGGTGCACTGGACAAACCAAGAAAATGATGGCCTCATAAAATATTAATGATAAATAACAAATAATGATAAGGGTGAAGGAAATAATAACAACACTAATGAATAAAATATTGAAAAAAAGCCTAGAACCTTCAAAATCTGCAAATTTAATAAAAGGAAGAAAAACATGGGTTCGACGGTTTCCAAGTTTCTCGACGGTGAGGCGGTATTGCGGCAGAGAGGTGTTGGTGCAGTGGCTGGGCCGGATGTGGGTTCAAAGATTTGGCTTTTGGGACCAAAATGATGAAGGATTACACGCGGTGGCCGGGAAATGGGTGACTCTCAATGGTTGTGGCGGCTTGCAGGTGGATTCGTGACAGTAACTGGTGTGCAACAAGGAGAGGGAAGATGATAAGACCCACGTTTTTAGTGGCACAGAGAGATGAGAGAGAGAGCTGAGATATAGAGTATGAAAGATATCAATAGAATCAGATATTAGAGAGAAATAGAATGAGAGAACAAGCGCGATACAGAGAAATTGAGAGAAATGAACCATCATCGGACACTTATACCAGGCCCTTGTTTTTTCCCCCACTGAGAGCCCAAATTTTGCACGTAAATGACTATCAAGATCGCGGGTGTATTCTTGTTGATACAAAGAGAAATGAAACGTCACACGTTAGTTGCGTTAGTTAGTCACCTGTTATTTGACTTGGTTTCACAAAACAACTTGTTTAATTACTGCTTTTGTTTAATTTTTATAATAATTTTTTATATAATTTTAAATATATAAAATTTTTATTTTACTATCTATATATGCTAATAAAAAAAAATTTTTGCCTCAAGAAATGGGGCCCTGGGTGGTTGCCCATCCCAACCGTACTTAGGGCCACCACCGCTAAAAGTTACATTCATGTAGACAGATGTATATAATATTTTTATAAGAGTGAATGTTCAAATTGGTCCCTGAAAATTTTCGGGGACTCACTTTTAGTCCCTGAAAAAAATAAATTAATCATTTAGTCCCTCAAATTTATAAACGCGTGATACATTAGTCCCTAGGTTTAGTACCGGCGTTCATTTACTTGCCTACGTGTCCCATTAACCATCCTACTTGATTCATTAGTGATCTTGTGTGACCTATGATGAATTTACTCTATAGAAAACGAATAAAAAGTGAAAACATGAACAATTTTAAAATCCAAAATATCTTAAAAATATGCATCTTTTTCATTTTTCATTCATTTTTCACAGTGAAAATTCGTCATAAGGCATGTAGGACAACTAACGGGCAAAGTAGGATGATTAATGGGACACGTAGGCAAGTAAATGGACGTTAAAACTCAACATAGGGACTAAAGTGTTCCGCGTTTATAAATTTGAGGGACTAAATGATTAATTTATTTTTCTTAAGAACTAATAGTGGGTCTCGGAAAAATTTCATGGATTAATTTGGTACTTCATTCTTTTATAAATATATTATTTATAAATAAAAAAATTAATGATATAATCTAAATACCATTACCCCTATAGAAATTTACAAAATAATCATTTTCTTGAAGGATGTTTCACAGCCGCCAAGAGTTGGAGTCCAACAAGGTTTGGCAACCAAAAAGGTTTTGCTTTTAACATACCCACAACAATTTTAAATCAGTCACAACATAATACACCGATTATTATATCATAATAATTAATTATATTTTTAATTATTATATAATATATGAAATTCATCAATTATCGACATTAGTAGTGCAAAATCAGTGTACAAAATTTAGTGTTTAGATATTCTTTTAACTAAAATGTCTTTCAAATCTCGAGAAATACCATGTTTAGACGGGCTCCTATCAAAACAATAGTTAAGTTAGGAGTAATATTAGTTGTAAACATCTGAATATGTTTTATTTTTGCAAATATATTTTTTAATTTATTACATAAGTAGATATATGATATATGACGTGTATGAAACTTTTTTCTCTCCTAAAGCTAGATAAAAACGGCTACGAGAGGATGAGAACAACACGTCAAACATTTAGGACTGTCTCTATCAAACAAAAAATTCAATCAGTGCAAATGGTGGTTGGGTTTAAAACTCATCAACATATTCGGAACTTGCCCTGTTTTTCTTCAAAGTACTGAGTTGTTACACCGAAGCTCAGGTGAACAAGGGGTAAATGGAAAGGAGCTTATTGAGAGTGCGTGAATGAGGATGTCCTTGAGTGGGAAAGCCTTTCATATTTATAGGCTCCTTGTGTCCTTAGACTCTTGAATGTGATTTGCCCATATGGAATGCTTGATGTCTAAGCATGCGTCATTCCTCAGCCACCTCATAAGCACTATCTTTATTGTGCTTATGAGGTGGTGTGCGTTAGAGAGCTGCCGCCGCTATCACGTTAGCCGTATTGTAGAGCAAGTTAGTGTCTTATTATCCACTCCTTGTCCTAACTAGAGCGGCACTCCTAGGAGGATGGTCGACCGTCCTTCTAGGCTGTTGATGAGGTAATAGATCTTTGGGACCATTGGATGGTTTTGTCCGGCCCACACAGATTTGGATTTGAGCTTATTGGGTCTCATAGTATGGTCCGGAACACAAACAATTAATGAGTGTGTGTTTATGGTTTTGTTGAGAAAATAAGTTCAGAGTTTAGAAAAAATTAGAGAAATCCTTATAAATTAAGAATAATATTCAAAGATATGACATGATACAAAAAATAAAAGGAAATTATTTATACTAGAATTTATCCATAATCAAATAAAGAAATAACTCCTAAAGTATAACGAAATTAATAATAACTCATAAAATTACTGCATTATAATATATTAAAAATCAATTAAGATATTTTTTTAACATTTTAAAATATAATAAGATTATTATAAAATATTTTTTAAGATATTCTAACAACTTTTAATCAAACGTTACTAGATTAATGGAGAAATAACTCTAACAGCATATGGCATCAACTAGACCTTTTCTTCCTTTGCTTATAAGGAATCAATTTTAACTTAAAATGAACATCAAGTGAGTGAGTTCATTATCATGTTTCCTTTTTGCGTTTCATTTTCTTGCTTTAAGTCAATGTTTCTGGTAACATTAACACAACAATTAAATATATTGAATCTTGTTAACATTTCTAAGACTAAATTACATTGACTAATTAATACACCTTTGTCTTGCTATAAAAGGTGCACTAAAGTTAAGAATATTAATATTAGGTCGTTTACAACATGTCATGAACTATGTATGCTATTGATTTTTTTTTGGTTAAATTTGTAGGAAATGTATTTAAAATTTTATTGACTTATTTTAATTGAGGGTGCGCTATATTTAGTTTTTAAAATAAAAAATAAAAGAGCAAATATTTTTTTAAGCAAAATATTTTTTATTGGTAGGATTTGCAGATCTTATAGTTTATGTCTCCTCATTTGTCCTACAAATCCAATTTGGTTTAAGTGTTTGAACCAACGTAAGGATAGCTTCTTATAGCATGTTTGGAAAGTATATTTATATGGACAGACGCGTGTTTCCACCGTGAAAGCTAAGAGGTATAGCTTCTCCGTGGACGCGATTCTATTCTCTATCCAAACATATTATTAGCTCATATGTTTTTGTTAAGCTTTGCTTTTCAAGCTGAATATGCAAATCTGCCATTGATTCCACCATTTCTACAACCGGGTAATCCCAACTATTACGGTATTGAGTGAATTTCGCGTCTGGTCTCTGGTGGAGCGGGTACTCTTGTTCAAACCTTTGAAGGGTCGATAAGTCTAATTCATTCACACATTTTTGCTCTAATTGGTTTGGTTGAAGACATTTTTTCCAATGATTTTGCAGGTTATGTGACAAAAATATTATTGCTTTATTATTATTGATCAATTATATGCATTTCACAAAGCCAAGGCTGCATACGTAGCTTAGCTAGCAGCTAGCTTTCCACATACCCATTGGGAGGGCACTGTGTCTCGCTTAATTAAAGCACTGCTTTACTTTACTAATTAATTATCAAAAAAAACTCCACTAAAATGAGCAAAAGTGTAAAGTGAAAAAATAAGGGTGCATTCACCCTTAATTAGTTAAAGTGGGTTGAGATCTCAATACATTTTAACTAATCAAGGATGAAAACACTATTATTTTTTTACTTTACACTTTTGCTCACTTTAGAGGAGTTTAATCTTTAATTACAAGATATAAAGATGCATGTGCACTTAATGTTTATGTCCACGAGTTTCTCGTAGTGTATGTGGTGATGATATGTCGAACATCATACAAAGGAAGACTAGTAGTAGATGAAGACAAAATTCTATGGACCCATGGCATAAATTATACAAGGCCCGAGATGAGGCTTTTATTTTACAAGGCCAGGACTGTTAAGAGTTAAAAGAGCCCATGGCCCAACAAATGGAATCAAGAATTGGGATGGGAAGTAAAATTTCTATTTTGGAACTCTAATAAAAGGGCCTTCATTTTCATACCTCCAATTTAATTTTCATACCCCCTTATTTTTAAAAATCCAAAACTACCCTTCCTGCAACTCACTCAACTCTCCTTCTCTACGAAATGAGATTTTACTTAAATGAGATTTTAAAAATATCAAGTTAAAATGAATACAACAATTGAAACGGTAAATGTTCTTCACTACGTACCTCACCACGCCATATACATCACGCTATATGGTCAGGATGTGATCTCAGTAAGGACAAATCCTCAGGACCCCCATCATATGGTCCACACTCTGCAGGGGCATCTGCAGATGCATCTACCGGCTCTGCAGCAGAAGATGAACCCGCAACATCTGCATGTTCTACTGCACGCCTTTTCCTGTCAGACGCCGTGGGTACCCTGCGCCTCTTGGGAGCCTGCACATCATCATCAACCTGCTCAGGCTGACTGCCCACATAACTAGGATTTTTTGTTCTTCCCATTTCTGCAAAACCAAGACATTAACTATTAGGTATTTAAAACTTCAAACTTTAAAAACCAAAAGCTGTCATTAAAAAAATTACCTCCCGTATGATGCCATATGGTAGTATTTATCACTAGCCAATACACTACCATGTGGAATCATACTGTAGGTTGATTTTTTAGCTAACCGTATGAACTCATACAGTACTGTATCAAATAATTGGTATAGACTACCGTATGGAATCATACGTTTGCATAAAAATTGTGCTCATCCGTATGATTCCATACGGTACGTTTATTTTGGAAGAAAAATATAATACCGTATGGAATCATACGGTTGTATATCAAATTTATCCACGCGTATGATTCCATATGGTAGGGTATACCATTCTTTGGTACACTACCGTATGGTATCATATGGTTGGCTAAAAAATCAACCTACCGTATGATTCCATAAGGTACTGTATTTGGCTTCCATACACACTACCGTATGCTACCACACGGGAGTGTGTTCATTTACACCCTCGTGTGGTTTCATACGGGAGAAATCGCAAACCAAAAAAAAAATTACGAGGGAGAGTGATGTAACCTTGCTAAGTGGCACAGTGAAGCAGCAGTTAACCAGCGTTGAAGTAGGATTTACAGTGACGCAGCAGTGAGGGAGAGGGAGACAGAAGCCAGAGAAGAGAGAGATGCGAGAGAGGAGAAAGAAGCGAGGGAGAGAGAAGCGAGAGAAGTGAGAGAAGCGAGAGAAGAGAGAAGAGTGAAGAGAGGGAGAGAGAGGACGGAGAGTGATGGATAAAGGGGGGATTGAGGGATGGACGGTGAGTTGGTAATTTTAGTGGGTTAAAGGGGGTATGAAAATTAATTTAGGGGGTATGAAAATTAAAGCCCCTAATAAAATATAGGGTCAGTTTCTTATAGATTAAGAAAAAATAATTTTCATATAAAATAATTTAGAGATTATATAAAAATCATTTTTTCATAATCTGTAACAAACATATCTTCTCTCTTCTATAGAATCAGATTTTAGTGAGAAGCTAAATGGAATAACTTCTTATTTTAGCCATAAAAATGAATTTTTTTTTAAAATGATTTCCTAAAAAATCTTAAATAAACACAATTAAAACAACTAAAAATGATTTTTAACTTAAAAAAATGATTTTTATCATCAAATAATTTCAAACAAACGCACTCATAGATGGCGAGAACAAAATGTGGTTCTTCTATGAAAAATATGAGTATTTCATATATATTTATTATTTTGCTGAAAGGTTATGCAAATTTATATCATTGCCTTTGTTTTAGGGGAAAAAACAGAGAGGAATGATAATTATAAATCAATTTGATAGCCAAGAAGAGTACGTCAGAGAAAAATTTGAGAAAAATGAAACTTAGATTTGGAAGTGATATTATCTTTACTAACATATCACTCCTTGGCTCCTTGTGATACAAGGGATATGTTAAAAAAAAAAAAAAAAACTAATATTATGAATTTAATTGTGATGCATATGTAAAAGCATTTTATATTATCAATCAATCATATATTATCACATCATTAAAATATTTAACTTTTATAACTACCTTAAAAATCACACATGTAATGATATATGATTGATTGATAGTATAAAAAATTTTACATTGATAATATATCAAAATTAAACTCTAATATTATGCATATACCTAAATAAAATTAATTTTTAAATAGTGAACAATAAATTTGTGCTTACTTTTTGGAAAATATAACCTTACTTTAGTACATATATAACTAGAAATTTAAAGTTAGAGTAAAATAAATTCGAAGTAGAATATCATTTGGAGTAGAAAAATTAAAAGCACTTATTGGAAAGAAAAAAAAAGTCATTAATAAGATAGATGATAAGATTAAGAAATTAATCACAAATCACAATCATGTAGATTAAATTTTCTATATTGCAAATTTTGATAAACAATGCTAGCAAGACACTCTTTTCAATAATACTCTTTCCAACAACACATTCTATGTATGTTATTGGATGAATTTCATGTAGGACCCATTATATAGAGAGTGAGTTCATGTTATTTAGTGAGTTCCACGTGAAATTTACTCAGTAACAAAGAGTGTGTGTGAGAGAGAGTACTAAAAAGCGTGTATTGTTAGTATTTCTCAAAACTTAATTAATTTCAAATGACAGGCAACTTCTGGACGGCAGATTCGAACACATACTGTAATTCACTATGTTATTTCATAGCGAATGCAAGGATGGCTTTAAGTTATTTTACTTAAGTGGATATGAGCTTCTTTTTCATAATTTTATTATTATTATATAACTTGAAGTTTTTTTTACATTTGAAATTCATGAGGCAAGTAAGAAGTAGGTGTGCGTTAATCATAATGACACTTTGTAATACGAAATTTTCAGGTAATAGCCCTCAAATTAAAAGTCAAAACCCAAGCAAGAAAGTTTCAGAAAGTCGTAGCGACTTGGTTGAGGCGCAAGTTAAGTTAGGCAGCTCTGACGCTCGCTAAAATATTATTGTTATCGACGATCGGAAGCTATCTATTGACTGATACTTCACCATCGATCGGGTCTAACCCGGCCGCCATTGACTGATTTTGATATTCATTTTTATCATAAACAACTGTTTTCTATAAAATTAATCCTCTATATATATATATATATATATATATATATATATCCAAACATATTCGCAACACTTGGTACATGAGATTTTCATTTGTTAATCATTATGGTTAGTATATATAAGATAGAGTTTGTCCGGCAGGATCTCCGATAAAAGTATATCTTTATTTGAAAACGTAAATATGTTATATATTCGGCCAAATTAATTGATAGCAAATCAACTATACAATCGTAAGTATTGGAAGAACTAGCTAGGTACGAAAATATTGTTAAAGAAAGAATATAATATTATATACAGTTAAATAAAATTAATTTTAAATAATAAAAAAAAAACTTTTGTTCTATTTTTAGGAAATATATACGATCTTAATATATATAGTGTACAAATAAAAATTTAAAATTTGAAGATATTAAGATTAAAATAATTTATAAAAGAATGTCTTGAAAACAGAAAAATTAAAAAGAAACAGGGACAACAAGAGAAACCATTAATAAGATTGAGGAATTCTAAATCTTGGTTATGTAGACAAAATTTTGTATGTAACAAATTTTAGTGGAATCAAATGTTACGACTAAATTTTAAACGGCAAAATCAAACTTTGAACTGACAAATTCAACAAGACACTTACTTTTATATATAATATAGATATAGATTAAAAGTTTATATTATATTGACTCTAATGTCTTTAAACATGTCGAATAATCGAATGAGAAAATAAATTTATCTTGAACAAAGTAGAAGAGTCCTGCATATATCACTAAAGATTTCACAGAGTGGAAAGTGCAAACATCTCTTGCCGTCCAAGTTGCAAATAAGGAACATACAGTTCATAATATATAGTTTTAGATAAAAAGTCATAATAATACATCGCTAGCTTTGGCGGTATGACTAGGTTTATACAAGAAATTAGTAAGTTTGAATTCCGCAATTACATATTTAATATTGAAAAGTCATATTAGCAAGCTGTATGAATGTTATTATATTTCAGCCTGACATGATCAAAAGCATATTCCGACTTTATGCAAGATTTGAAGTTAATCCTGGCAATTTTAGTTCACGTCATGATTTTTCCTCATAAAGATACAGTGGCCATTATATAAACGCAAGTTGCTAACTATATGAAAATTGAAGCGAAAATCAGATGGCAAGTCTAAAATTCCCTTCATGTTTCCTAGTTTTCTTTGTATGCTATAGCATAGTTATTCCAACTTGTTGCCTTGGTGATATATGCTTGCCAAGACAGCACACTGCATTATTTGTATTTGGAGATTCATTATTTGATGTTGGAAACAACAATTACATCAATACTAGTACTGATAATCTAGCAAATTACTCACCATATGGAGAAACCTTCTTCAAGTACCCAACTGGTCGATTTTCTGACGGACGCGTGATTCCAGATTTCATTGGTAAGATTGGTTGGATCATGAGTTTAATTAATTGCAATACCTTAAGGCTGGCTTTTATACTAATTAATTAACAGTGTGAGAACTTTATTTATTGCAGCTGAGTATGCTTTTTTTTTCTGACAAGTGCAGCTGAGTATGCTAAGTTGCCCTTGATCCAACCATATCTATTTCCTGGTAATCAACGATATACTGATGGGGTCAATTTTGCATCAGCAGGAGCTGGGGCATTAGTTGAAACACATCAAGGACTGGTGTGTATATATATTATGTTAATAACAAACGATGCTAGCTAGCTGCACTTTTTTGACTAAGCCATTATCTAATTTTATACCAATCTTAAAAGTCTAGCTAGTATATATATCACCTTAGATTAGATACGTTTGTTTGAGACATTTAAATATATGGTATGGTATTTTGATATTTCCTGCAGGTTATAGATCTAAAAACTCAATTAAGTTATTTCAAGAAAGTCAGCAATGTACTGAGGCAGAAACTAGGAGATGCAGAAACCAACACTTTGCTGGCCAAAGCAGTTTACTTAATTAACATTGGAGCCAATGATTATACAGACTCTTTGTCAGAAAACTCGAGTGTCTTTACTTCACACACTTCTGAGAAATATGTAGACATGGTAGTTGGTAATCTTACGACTGTGATCAAAGTATGTAAAAGTTAACTTTACTTGTGTATTAATTCATACATCGATCAAAGTTTACTTTGCTATATATAATTAATTTTCTAGCATTCTAATTAATTAATGTTTTATCTAATTTGTAACATATATAAGGGAATCCACAAGATAGGAGGGAGGAAATTCGGGTTTCTTAACCAGTCGCCTATGGGTTGTATTCCACTCGTCAAGGCACTTGTAAATGGAACTACTCAAGGTTCCTGCTTGGAAGATGCATCATCATTATCCAAACTACATAATAGTGTGCTTTCTGTGGAACTTCAAAAGTTAGAGAAACAGCTCAAAGGAGGATTTAAATATTCATATTTCGATTTCTTTGATTTAGCTTTTCAAGTAATAAACTACCCTTCAAAATATGGTAGGTAAATTAATGCATAATTATAGCAAGTGAAATTTTAATTTTCCTCATCATTGTTCTGAAGATCTTTGTGATTTAATTTGTTGTAAAGGCTTGAAAGAAGGCAGTGTGGCATGCTGTGGCAGTGGCCCTTACCGGGGATATTACAGTTGTGGAGGTAAAAGAGCGGTGAAAGATTACGAATTGTGTGAAAATCCAAGTGAATATGTCTTCTTTGACTCGATTCATCCTACTGAAAGAGCTCATCAGATTATTTCCCAGTTTATGTGGAGCGGAAATCAAAGTATGACAGGCCCATACAATCTGAAAACACTGTTTGAAGAATAATCCAACCATATATGTTCAGATAGATAGAAATGTTATTTGTACTCAAAAGCAAAAACAAATGTACTATTGGTTGATATGATTGTGACATGAATCTTGATGGATTAATGAAAGAATACTTTCGTCTATGTTGCTTCTGTTGACTAAACCATGACACCATTCCCTCCTTACCATTCTTTTTTCCCCATTAGAGATAATATGCATATTACATTATCATTTAGCACTTTGGGAATTTCATGATGTGAGTAATGCATGATGGACAGTAGAAAAGGTTGCTGCCAATAAGTTTGAAGCGTTCAAAAGAAACACCTAAACAGTGCAATAAATCCAATATTCGCCAGCGCAAATTGGGAATGAACCTTGCAGCCCAAGTTTCAATTAATAAGCAAAACATAAATTGTAATAATTTCTTATTTGACAGTCAACCTTAGAAAGTGGTCTAGTATATCAGGTTCAGGTAAGTATAAGAATTTTTTTAAAAAATACGTGGGTTAGCGGTCATCCTATGACCAACTTCATACAAAAATACATATAGTTGACTTTAGAAATAAATTACACCCTGGCCCCTTCCCCTTTCATTTTCATTTTAAGAGCATATCGGAGTTGCTTAAGAAATAAGAATCGATTCTTAAACAGTAGCAACGGTAGAGCACCAGTGATATGACATCCAACTGTAAGATCTGTTGCTTATATAGGCACTCTAACCTTTTAGAGTTACACCATTAGAGTGAAAAATTGCTTAAAAATTATATAGATTAAAAATAGAATGTGTTACCCTTTTATTATTCAATCTTTCGTCTCTTGATACTTGAGTAGGCAAAATAATAACAAATGAAATTAGTATCTCATATTGACTCATTTCAGCATGATCATGCATTTTACAGTCTCACTCTATCAAGGGGCTCAATGATGTCGCTCCTCTAATGTAGGAGAGACAAATCTCATCTAGATCACTCGCATCCCTCTGCATGACTCGCAGTATGCCTAAAAACCGAATTTATAATCACCTTGTCACAAATAAGGTTTGACGACATGAGAATAAACAAATCCTCATGTAGGAATCACAGCGATTTCAGGTCAAAGGACTACATACACCAGACAAACAACTGCTTATGACACTCATATAACATTCCATGTAGTGTTCTTATGGTGGGTCAATCTAGTACATTATTATTCTAATATGTACCTACGTGAAGACCTGATATCTCGTATCCATAACCGGTGAGATGCGACCATCAATCTACGCATATAGTAGTCTTAATGCATTATTGTCATCCTTGTCAACAATAATACATGAGTAGGGATATTTAAGAATAATGTTCTATCATTCAAATAAGATCTCACGGTCAAGTTATCTACTTGATATCCTATGGCGTTAAATGTACTATTCTAAGGATTTTATGATGTTTATTAGAAACAACATAATAAATGAAATAAATCATATATTAAATAAATAGCAAGATATAATATGCGCAAGTTTGGTCAAAATACTTTGGCCTTTAGGTCATACACCAACAGAACGCTTGCCAACATTGGAGAGTTTTTGAAATTTTCCGACAAATCAAAGGTGAAGCAGTTATTTTCAATGAAGATGGCAACAAACTCATTGAACCGTTAATTCAGGAACTTCAGATCCAATAATCGGAACTAGCATAGGGAACTTTACATCCGGCAACCTAAATAGTTTCCCTTCTGAAATTGCAAAGAGAGGTTATGATGATTTTCCTGTTAATGGTACGAACGTTAAATGTCCCATCACTTGCGAACAATTCTACAGTCCCTCAACTTTGTGGTTGAGGATTGGTCGTCCACAAAATTCAATCATTAATTAATTGATTAAAAAATTAAAAAAATTTAAAATAAACAAATCAATGGTTGATAATGCTTTGGAGTTTTGGTTCTCTAAAAAGGTTTGGAGGATCTTAGACATTGCCCTTACTTGCGGGGCAATGTTTACTCTGCATTGTTGCTACTTGTGATGTTAGCCATTGGATTTGTAGGAGAACAAATAAATAGGTTAGGATGGAGGACTTGCAACCTAATCAATAGGTAAGTCGATAATTACAAATTAAATTCAGCCCTAAAGAACCTTCATGGATCTATGGTCGAACCTGAGCTCTAACTTCGATGCACCAGTGATCCAAGTCATCGAAGCACCATAGGTAACAGCAAAGGACATTAATCCAATAGGTGCTTTCATCATATATATATATATATATATATATATATTTGGTCTAAGGGGAGACTCATAAGAGATCTTACATAAGAAGGGAGAAGGGAATGGGAAATGGCGGAGCGCACTGCAAGGGTTTGAACCCGTGCACTCATAATTCATGTCCCGCAGCTTAACCAATTAAGCTGACTTAAGGGGGCCATCATATATTTTACTCTATAAATTTCGACTTATAATTTAAAGGATTCAAATCTTATTATGCATCATAGAGTTGGTCAAAGAAACAACATAACGGGAACTGGGGGAGAAGAAGTAATGATTTTTTGCTTTAGTCCCATTCTGCAATTATTGTTCGTCAAATTCCATAAATTAAAAAAATATCTGACTTTGTTGATACGCATAAAAGAAACAACTATGTATATGTTTTGGGGTTGCAATGAAAATTTTCCATTTCGATGAGACAAAACAAGGACATAATCGTAATTTATTTGAAGTGCACTATCAAATACGCTATAGCCTATGATCATGGTGGGTTTTATGGTGGTACTTGAAATGGAGTGCATCAGTGGTGCCCTATATCTCCACCATTGATTTCACATAAAAAAATAATCAATGGTAGTTAAATAGTCATCTGTAAATTGTTGAACAGGTAACATTCAAAACTTTCTATTTATTTACAAGTTTCTCACAACAGTTTTACATTTATATTATGCAGCCGTGTTTATTAATTTTTTGGTCCTATTGGTATTATAATTTTCATTTTAGTAATTTGACAAGTTTTGTCACCATGTTCATCCGTTATCAACGGCAGTGCCTCCATCTCGAATCTGCATGTCGTCGACTGATTCGTCGTCGACTGATTCGTCGTCGACGACCACTGCCGAAGTTGTCCATAGAGCCATTGTCCAAGTCATATGACCATAGTGATGATTTTATAAATGATATTACACAAGCTAACTGGTCTAAACTACTTCATGCTATCCAGGTTACTCACCTTAAGAATAAGTACAATAACGTCTCATGTACAACCTCAACCAAAGAATGATTCTCAAAAATGCTTTGCACCATATCACAAACAGAAGGTCCAATCATATTCAACTAGGATCGAAAAAAATTAGGTTGTAACCTATTCGGTCCTGGTGCTTTGAACGACCTCATACTAAACATCGATTGCTAGATCTTATGATCACAAAAAAAGGGGCTTGAATCTCATCCAAACCACTTAAAGGAATCCTAGGAAAATACCGAGAAAGGGTCCGATTAGAATTCAAAACTTCCCATAAGCACTATAAATCTCCTTGCAATACTCCACTGCTAGCTCCATAAGAGTTGTATGATCAGTTATCATGTTCCCAGCCACATCCATAAGAGCCTCAATTTTATTTTATTTTTCTTCTAATGGTGGTGGATGTATGAAAAAAATATAGTATTTCAATCTAAGTCCAATCCAGTCACACTAACTTTCTGAGACGAGAACACCTCCTATTGGATGAGGATAAGTTCATCCTCCTTGGAAAGCTTCTCTTGGACTCTTTCCAAATGCCTCTTAAATCCCATAGTTTTCTTTTTTTCCCTCTAGACGCCCTATAATTCTTCACTTCCGAAAGTATGTTTTTTACTTTTTTTTTTATAGGCAAATGTTAGTATTTATTAAAAATTAGTACGGTGGAGATCAAACCTTCTCTCTCCTTATTACTCCACTCCTTAACTCCTACACCTCAATCACCAAGCCGCCTTATGTCTCCCACTTTCCGAAAGTATGTTGCTAATATTTCTCAACAAATAATAATATTTTGTGTATTTGCAAATAATAATATTTTAAATTAATTCACTCCGCATATATAAAAAAACTTAATTCACAACAAATAATAGAAGAGAAATAAATTACAAGTAAGAAGCATTTTTTTTTTTTTGTGAAAAAAATGATAGGAAATGAACTACCATTTCAGGGCTTGAAGCAACATGGGTGAGATCCTTCCCCAATAAATTTATTTTGCACAAGACGAGGATTAAATCAGAGATCTCTCACTAAAAAATATCTTTGTAAATATTCATTCTACCTTACGGATCTAGTATGCTTCCACTAGGTCAACTCCCTTTGCATCAAGTAGGGAAACATTTTAAAAGAAAATATTTGATGGAAAATAAATAAAGGTAAGTGAGGGGACTGGGATTCTAAAATCCAGCTAAATGTGACGTGGTAAGGTAGGAATGGAAAAATATGCGCAAATGATTGGGGGCTCAAGCCATCCCGAAGGCACATTTGGATATTCTCTACCTGCATGGAATCAATTCTACAATAATTGATATATTTCCTTTTCTATCCAATTTAATATTCTTCGCCATCATAGAAGTAAACGAACGATTTGTTTATTTGGAGTAATAGGCAGGGTGTATTATTAAAATAATTGCCCATGTAAACCTAACTGTAACTAACGTGGACTCTTTCTATTTAGTGTATGTTTGGAGTTTTATTGACACCATCAAATGAAGTTTACAATGATACAAGTATAATAAAAATAAAAATATCATTCAATATGAAATGATTTTTTTTTTTACTTATGATAAACGTTAGTTTCAAATGAAAATATAAATACACATTTAATCCTTACAGCCCGTGAGCCAAAATGCTAATATCTTAACCAAAAAATATTTAAAAATTAGTTTTAGTGTATTGCAAATGTTGTAAAAAAAATGTATAGCATATGTGGGAATGTATTTCACAAAAGGGAGAAAATGATGCCCAAAAAAAGTATTTTGGGTTGACTCGTGAGTTATAAAACTAATTTGATTATTTCATTATTAAAATTTCAAAATTTAATTATTTTTATCCTCACTCCCTCTCTTGAGTTTCATTAGATGTCATTTAAGAATCTCATTAAGGGTTCCATCTATTAGACTCGTAGGAAGAGTTTTAGACCTTAAAAAAATAAAATCAAAATATGATATCATATGACATTATTTTCATAATATTTATGGGTATTTTTGGTTAAGACAATTCTCAATAACGTGAGTTTTACGTTATGTGATAATCTCGTTATAAAAAAAACTTTGGGAAAGTCACAAGTATAAGAAGGTTTGACAATAAAAATAGAGTAAAAAAGCTTTATAGAAGGAGTAAATGTTTTTGAAAATAAAAATGAAAGAAACTTACAGAAAATCAATAAAAGGTTTGCAGAAAATTAGAGGTGCAAGAAATTAAAGAACAATAAAATAAAGGCAAGAGTTAAAGAATTGAAACGTAAAAGAATTTAAAGAACATAATGAAAAGTAAAAAAAGTTTAAAAGAACAATTGCATTAAAGTAAATGACCTGAATTGAAAGTGAAAGATATATTTGAATCAAATCCGTGTATGTGCTTATGATTTTTAATAAAAAAAAAATCAGGCAAATTTTTCAATATATCACTGTTTCAATATTTATTTTTCAAACTACCACCCTTTTCAAATTATGTACCAAACTACGGCTGTTTCAAAATTAAGTTAGAAATCGTTTTTAACATTAACGACTTCTCAACATGATATTGGTGAAATTTATTTTTAATCCCTGGAGAAGTCGGGTTTGCTAACCACGACTTCTCAAGGGGATTTATTATTTTTTTTTTTTTGAAAGTTATATATTTATATTAATTTATATTATTATTGAAATTATTGAAATTAATTTTAATTAAGGTTATAAATATTAACGCAATTAATTTTATTAATTAAGATTAATAAAAAATTTATTTATTAAAACTAAAAGAGAAAATAATGACAAGTACCCAAATATTTTAGATATAATTAAGTAAACAAAAAATACAATAATGATAAGTGCACAAAAATTAATCTCCTAAGTGATGTCTAGTTCCACATCGTGGAGGTCGTCGATTACGGCGTGGACGACTTTGATGTGGTTGTTCCTCATCTGCTGCAGCGGGTTGCGCTGCTTGTTGCACACCCTCGTTGAGATTAAGATTTGTGGGAGGCATTGAAGAACTAGCGTCGACTGGGAAGGGGAATGATGGAGCGCCAAACGAGTACATACTTTGCATGTATGCGGCTGCCGACTGTGGCGTTCCGAGGTCTGTGCCAAACAGATTGCTATAAAATTCTCCATCACTGGAAGCGATAGAGTGTCGACCTTGGTCAAGCGGTGAGGAAGCGTCTCGCTGCATAGGGGTATAGGCAAATGAATGGCGAGGCGGTTGGGGGTCATCATAAGCCATGGGAACCGGGGGGCTGGATTGGCGACGTGCATGACGCCATGGACGCTGTTGGGTGGGCATACTTGGTCCAACATCCGGAACGTGTTGAGCATCACCCCGCGGGTCTTGCAACTGTTGCGGAATAGACAGGTACGGTCTCGAGTTCTGCCTAAACCACATCATATACTCAGCAGTGTGACACACATAACCCGGAATCGGTTGTCCCGATATGATGCCATTTCGGCGTTCTTGCCAACACTGGATCCATTCTGCATGCTTTATTCTCCAGTTTTCAGCGTGATTACCTCGCATGTCCAAGTCATGCAAGGCATCCATATTTGCAGGTTCTCCCGGTATTTCCTGCGAAAGACCAAATTGGAGCTTCACCCTATCTGTTTGATGCCATTCTACATTCTGGAAACATATGAGTGCGGTACTGGAAGTCCACAATCTGGATTCTCTATATGCTTCTCGTGGTATCACGCTCTGAAGATCTCTGTAAGGCAACCACAAAAACTGGTTACTTTCCATATGATCGACCCTCGATCTGTACCCCGTAATGTCACCCCGCGGAGTTCCGCTATACTGTAGTCCCCCGCCACTCCATCTAGTAAAATACATCGCAAGGTCAGTATAATAAGTAGAGGATGTAAGGTAATTTAACTATGAATAGAATCTTTACCGTCGTGCTAGTGGAAACGATGGTTCGCTGTTGCACCGTGGTGCAAGGAACGGCATGCGATACCATACCCAAGACTGTAGCAACAATACGCATCCACCCATACAGGCAGCGGCCGGTGCAGATGCACGACACATTTCCCTGTACAGATTTGCTAGACATGCCGTGCCCCAGCTGTATCTTCCAGCACGGTGAAAATCTTCCAACAGTGGAAGATACATCAAGTGAACTCTGTTACCAGATTTGTCAGGCATCAAGAGCCCCCCGATCAAGCGTAAAATGTACGCTCTACAATAGGCTTGTACCTGTTGGACTGTTGCATCATGAGGGGGAGTGGCAAACGTCTGTTGCAACCACTTAAGTTTTATTTGTTGTCCCTTCATCTGATTAGACGGAGGAACCACACCTAAAAGTCGATGGCATTCTTCTTGCCAGGCAGACGGGTCCCAGCAGCAAATAATGTCACTGATGCACTCACATGCGCACAGTAAATGGTGAATCAGCAGACGGGTGAAAGGCAGACGAGTGAAACATCAGACAAGTGATCAGCAGATGTTTCACTCGTCTGCATAGACAAGTGATGGGCAGACGAGTGAAACATCAGCTGATCACTTGTCTGATGTTTCACTCGTCTAAGCTCTGATGTGAATCAGCTGATGTTTCACTAGTCTGCTGTTTCACTTGTCTGCTTAGACAAGTGATGGGCAGACGAGTGAAACATCAGCTGATCACTTGTCTGATGTTTCACTCGTCTAAGCAGACAAGTGAAACATCAGAGCTTAGACGAGTGAAACATCAGACAAGTGATCAGCTGATGTTTCACTAGTCTGCTGTTTCACTAGTCTGCTGTTTCACTTGTCTGCTTAGACAAGTGATGGGCAGACGAGTGAAACATCAGCCCATCACTTGTCTAAGCAGACAAGTGAAATAGTAGATGAGCTCACATGTGCACAGTATACTGCCCAATGCACTGACACACCCACATGACCAACAGACGAGTGGTTATGACACACTGCCATGCTGACATGGGCTCAGACGACCAGCACTATGACACATTGATGCTTCCACATGCGCACAGTAAATTGACGTACTGATGCTTTCACATGGTGAAGCAGCAGACGGGTGATGGGGCAGACGGGTCACAATAATGTCACCACTATAAATTGAACTTCAATCAGCCTCATTTCTTCACTAAGCTTCATTTCTTCACTCAACCTCATCCTTCACTCAGCCACATTTCTTCACTAAGTCACCCAACCACATTTCTTCACCAAGTCATGGCACCTACATCAGTCTTTGTTACACTCTATCACAACGGCCAAATTGAAATGGACTCTCCATACGGGGTGTTGTTTCAGTGCGACCACCCAATCTTGCTGAAGGTGAGGAAAACCATCAACCTTCAACAACTGAGAACAACTATCCATACGAAGATAAAAGCCGGCAACGACAAGTGGGTGGGCGATATTGTTTATCGATATCCTATGTCCATTGCAACGGGATATGTTCGATACCAGCCACACTATCTTCAAGGAGATGAGGATGTAGAACTGATATTCGACATGTTCGACAATTGCAAAAGCCTCAACCTCGGCGTTACCACCATTGAGCTATACGCACATCTCGAGGATGTTTCCATCGATAACCCCCAAGGCGAACCGTCCTACATCTTTGACCTTAATGCAGCAACGCAAACATTCCACACATCTTTCCCTGAATCAGAACCCTACCACACATCTTTTCCAGTGACTGAAGACTATCACCCATCTTTCCCTTCCTCCCCTGACTACCACCCATCTTTCCCTTCCTCCTCTGACTACCGCCCATCTTTTCCTTCCTCCTCTGACTACAACCCATCTTTTCCTTCCTCCTATGACTATCGCCCCTCCTTTCCTCCGGCCGAAGAGTGCAACCCATCATTCCTTGATGCCGAGGACAACCACCCATCCCATGTTGATTTACAAACTCATGCAATTCCCGTCAGCGTCGTGGCTGGGTTCCACCACGAAGAAGTTGGTGACTTCAGTGAGGATGAAGCCAAGATTCTTGCACTGTCAGTCAATGATGACGACGACGACGAAGAAGAAGAAGCTGGTGTGGGTCCCTCCTCAACCGCGCCTCCATACGAACCACCACCACACTTTCGTAATGTGAACTTAGATGGGGTTGCTCCATCAGACGATTTCAGCCACGTCCTATCGCGAGTGTCTTTGGATCAAATTGATGTCCCAGATAGCCTACAAACAAACATGAGGTTTGCTACAAAAGAAATGGCCCAGTTTGCTATCAAGGGATACCATATCAAGAACTCCCTGGATTTCAAGGTAGAGCACTCCGATAACGACAGATGGATGATTAAGTGCAACAACCCTGCATGCCGGTGGAGGTGCAGAGTGAAGAATCGCACAACAAAAGGCTATTGGGAGATCCGTAAGCTGGACGGACCACATACATGTATATCAGCAACTCTCTCACAAGATCATCGGAAGCTTGACTCGAACATTATTTGTGAAAGTATCAAGCAAATGGTGAAGGAGGATCCGGCGTTGTCTATCTCGGTGTTGATTGCCCACATACGAGAAAAATACACCTATATCACAACGTACCGGAAGGTATGGATAGCCAAGCAAAAGGCTATCGAACAAATATACGGGAACTGGGAGCTATCTTGCAATTACCTTCCAACATGGCTCATGGCCTTACATACTTATGTTCCCGGCACAATCACTGAACTGCAGACGCTGCCAGCTTACGACGGGGCCTATCTAGTTCCCGATAAGAGAATCTTCCACCGTCTTTTCTGGACTTTCAAGCCTTGCATTAGTGGATTTGCATTTTGCAAGCCAATTGTTATGGTGGATGGAACATGGCTGTATGGAAGGTACAAGGGGACGCTATTGATTGCAACAGCTCAAGATGGAGCCAACCAACCAATTCCCATAGCCTTCGCCCTTGTCGAGGGTGAGACGGCAAAGGCATGGTTTTTCTTCCTCCAAAACTTGAGGAGGCACGTCACACCCCAAGCCAACATAACATTGGTCTCGGACAGGCACGAGTCAATAAAAGCTGCATACCGGCGAGCTGACAGTGGATGGCACAATCCTCCTTCAATGCATGTGTATTGCGTTCGATACATCGCACAAAACTTCATGCGGAGATTCAAGAATGCAGATATGAGAAAGAAGGTCGTCAATATGGGTTAGTACCGCAGTCATACAAATTGCAATTATTTATTGTTTCTATTCTATTCATGTCAATTTAGACATTTCTAACATTCCAACCATTCAGGATACGCCCTGAACCAGCCAAGCATGCGTTATTACCGGGGTTTGCTCCTCGACTGGAACGAAGAGGCCGCGGCATGGGTTGACGAGATCCCCAAGGAAAAATGGACTCAAGCGTATGATGAAGGGCGACGTTGGGGACACATGACAACGAACCTTTCAGAGTGCATTAACAGGGTACTTAAGGGAACGCGGCATCTTCCAATAACTGCTGTGGTCCAGGCAACCTATTATAGGTTATCTCAAACTTTCGCCGACAGTGGGAGGCAACTAAGCGCAATGATCCATTCCGGTCATGTCTGGTCTGAAATTGTCACCAAGGCCATTGAGGAGGAACGGGCAAAGTCCAACTCTCACCGTGTCCAACATTATAACCGGGAACACAGCATTTTCACGGTCGAGGAGTTGATCAACCCACGAGAAGGGCGGCCTGCGGGGCGATTCAAGGTAGACTTGAACGCGAGGTGGTGTGACTGTGGAAAGTTTCAGGCCATACACATTCCATGCTCACATGTCATCGCGGGATGTTCAAGCGAAAATCACGACTATTGGAAGTATGTGCCTGCTGTCTACAAGTTGGAATATGTTTTCAATGTTTACCGCGAAGAGTTCAGCGTGGTGCCAAACGAAGCATATTGGCCAACGTATACTGGAGTAGAGGTGTGCCACAATCAAGACATGCGAAGAAATCGACGGGGTCGTCCACAATCTACCCGCATTCGCACGGAGATGGATCTGAGGGAGGGGGGAGTCGCCGTAAGAGATGTGGTCTGTGTCGGAATGAGGGTCATAGCAGGAATAAATGTCCGAACCGTGCCGGACCTTCTACGCAACAATAGAAAATTTGTATCGTTGTACCGTTTCTATATTTAATCGATGTTAAATATTTTCTATAAGTGTATTATTTATTGTTATTATTGTATTAATAAAATTAATATTTAAAATAATAATTTAAAATTAATATAATTAATTTAGCTAATTATCATAATTAATTAAATTAATATAAATTAATATAAATATATAACTTTCAAAAAAAAAATAATAATAAATCCCCTTGAGAAGTCGTAGTTAGCAAACCCGACTTCTCAAGGGATTAAAAATAAATTTCACCAATATCATGTTGAGAAGTCGTTAATGTTAAAAACGATTTCTAACTTAATTTCGAAACAGTGATAGTTTGGTACATAATTTGAAAAGGGTGATAGTTTAAAAAATAAATATTGAAACAATGATATATTGAAAAATTTGCCAAAAAAATCAACCTAAAGTACAACATAAAAGCTAACATTTATAGGCCAGACAAAAAAAAACATAGCTAACTCCTAAATCTATAACACGTAAGTGGTAGTTATGTCACAATTTAACACGTTTTCGTACCTTCGAACCGCTTGGAGTGGTTGGTTATAATTTGAATATGAATTTCAAAATGGCTCGATTTTCAGAAAGTGTCATATGCCATTTCATCCGAGCACAACCCCTTTTCGATGAGGACTACTGTGTGACTAACTGACTATCGAATACTCAGATTGTCTTTTTCACACGTTTTTCATGTCATTATCTTCTTAGTGTCCAAACACTCTAACTTGTGGAAAGACTTTCCGGCAAAATTTTGAAATCCTCCTCCTTGGTTTTATTCCATCAACTTTATCTTTTGGTTGATGTGGAACTTGTACTTTTTCACTCCCAACTCATAACAATTAAAGAAATTAATGTTGTACACACAAAAAAAAATGCTATAATACTAAATTTAATGCCAAACCATTTATAGTATGTTTGGTGGAGCTTCCACCTTAAAACAGACGCACGTATTCAAAAGCTATAAAATTGTAGTTTTTAAGTTTATTACAAAAAAAAAAATTACAATACTACCATCATTATCATCATTAACATGATTCTAGAACAAGAAAGGTCGAACCAAACTTACAAAAAAAAAGATCCAAATCAGCAATGATAAAGTCACGTTAGTCTCTACTAAGTTATAGATTAATTTGGTAAGATGATAGTGTATATTTATAAATTTAGTTCATTTGAATTGTTAATAAAATTAATAAAATTTAATTGATATATATTATTTTACATTGTCAATAAATCATAAATTATGATATCAACATTCATTATTAATTAATTCATCCGCTATCAATTATAAATTTATTCACTATTAACTCTTATTATTCTCAGCTAATTTATTAAGCATAAATCTGGTGGAGTAAAACGAAAATCTAAAGATATATAATTTTGGTAATTCACGAGATACGCGATGTCCTAAAAGGTTTACACAGCGTGTCACGGCGTTTTCTTCGTGTGCCACTAATTATTATACCAAAATATTATTATATATTAATCAATCATTGGACTCCCTTCCCTTCCCTTCCCACGTGATTTTCATTTCAACTCAACAAAATCCAAAATTAATTATTATATTTTCTAAAAGTAAAACAAACGGAAAAGAAGAAAACTCAAAAACAGTGAGCGCTGACAAAAACTAAACAGTGGAGACAGACAGATAGATATTGGCCACGCAAATCACAGCTTATATATATATTTATATATTTAATTTAATTTAATTTAAAATCAAATCTGTAACATATTGTAATTTTTTTTTTTTTTTTAATTTTGTGTGGATGCAGTCTCTGAAGCCAAAGCTGTGTGTGTATGTAGCCTTGTTTTGTTATTCTTCTTCTGACATTTACTTCCTTTCCTTCTCTAATCTAAATCTCTCTTTCTTCTTCTTCTTCAGCTCCCATTTTCATTCAACTTTAAACCTTCTTCATTAATTGTTATTTTTTTCTTTTAGTTCTTGCTATGTATGTAAACTGATTTTTATTTAATGGGTTCCATTCCATTAATGTAAAAATTTGAGCTGTGTATTCAAAGAGAGAGCTTTTGTTTTGGTGTATTTTTGTATTTAAATTTTGAAACTTGGGTTGGTGATCTGAGCTGATTGTAAAAACCCATTGGGATCTGAGTTTGTGATGGAAGTAGCAAAGGAGAAGAAGAAGAAGAAGAATCTTGATGATGGAGGAGTTGACCTCAAGTCTTCTTCTTCTTATTGCTGCTATATGCAGAAGTTCAAGCTCTATGAGACCCGTTCGGTATACTTCATCTTCTTCTGTACCCTGTTGTGTGTTTGGTTTCAAATTCATGTTCTTTTATATAATGAATCTGTGTTCATTCATCATGCTTGGAAGGATTGCATTTTTTTTTTTCAAGTTGTTTTTGACTTTGGATTTAGATACTTGCCACTATCATCTATCATGTTACTTGGGAACAGATTTCTTACTTATGCTTGTCATCTGTATTCTTCATTATGCGAGTTGCCTGTCAAATCAGTCTAACTTGTTTCTGATTGTCATCTCATCTGTATTCATCTTGGATTGTATCTCTGTTCTTTTGTCATCACTGTATAATTTGTTTCTTTTTTATTGTCATTAATTAAATTGTTCATTGGGATTTACTTTGAAAGTTGCCTATGATTTCTATTCTACTGATTGTGCGTTCATGCATACATTAAACTTTACTACTACGTCTTTTTTAAAAGGTAAAGTAGGGTTTTGCCTTTTATTTTCATTACTCAATTTCATGCATCTCTTGGGATATCGTAAAGCTTTTTATTTTGGAATCTTATATTACATTACTGACTGTTGTTGTTACTAGAAAGATCTCCACTACCTGTCCTCTCCTGTCTTATTGACCGCTGCTTCTCTTCAGCAAAATTGAATGGCCATGTGAATATATCTGGAAATTTCGATGAAAATAGGTAAAAGGCCAACAAAGGAACTGAAACGGTAGAATTAGACTCATGCTTTCTTCACGAAATCAAACCAAAAAGAAAAATGTGATAAAGGCATATCCTTTAATTGACTTTACCTTATTCTTTTCCCCTTTGTCTTACCTTCATCCATCCCTCTCTCTTAGTATGATGTGCATGTCCTTCAATATTGCCTTGCGCAATGCACAGTAGTGCCATTAGCCCTTGCTGTAATAGTTTGCAATGCGCAATAAATAACTATGATGGTCACCAATTTACTTATTGACACACTCCTTGTTATTCTAGATAATCTTTGAATCTTAATTTCTACTCCTAAGACTCATCACTCACCCTATGAAGACCATTTAGTCTGAAATGGTCAATTCTTTTAATAGCAGAATTCTTTGTCTCATTTGTTATCATTGGCATTAATTTCTTATACGTACTTTCCTTTTACGATTATTATCCTTTTACATTTTTCTGTGCCCATAATACAGCTATAAAACATTATTGCAGTCTTCTTATTAATTTATTATTACGCACAGAAATTTTATATTATTGGAAGAGACAAAACCAGAACATATTGGAAGGTCTTAAAGATTGACAGATTGGAGCCATCTGAATTAAATATCACTGAAGATTCTACAGTATTCTCAGAAATCGAGTGTTTTGATCTTCTGAGCCGAATACATGAAGGAAACAAGTCAACAGGGGGACTTAAATTTGTAACAACTTGTTATGGAATCATTGGTATGTTCTATCTGCTATGTAAGAGCAAAAATTCTATTATTATTTCTGGTATTTGGTTCCCCTATTTTTTTATCTGAATAAATCCATGACCTCTTGGAATTTTCTTTTGATTTAGGATTTATGAAATTTCTTGAGCCACACTACATGCTGCTTATAACAAAACGACGGAAGATTGGCACAATTTGTGGGCATCCTATATATGCTATCTCAAAGAGCGAAATGATTCCAGTTCCACATGCTACTGTGCGATCCAAAATGGCATATTCTAATGTTGAGAACAGGTCTTTAGTCAATTCAGCATGTAATTGTAATATGTCTATGGTACATATGAAGAAACATACCATAGTAGCATTGATAATTATACCTTGTCCATTGTACTTAAATTGAGACTTTTTTGTTTAACTGAGTTCATTATTACATTGTTTAAATAAAACATTCTGTTTGAGCATCATATTTTACTTGGATTTATTTAAATTCTGCATTTTAGGGTTTGTCTTTTTGTATATATTTTGATTGTTTCTCTTCCGTGTACACATACACAATGTCGACTTCCTCAGATCAACCTTCTAATCATTCTATGGTACTTTCTAATTGTCTCTTTTGAAAAAGAATGAATATTGCTTCTCTCAGATTTGTGTTGTACTAATGTATAATGGATACCTCCATTTTTTTGTTTCCAAATTCTACATTCTATTGTTGGTTCATTTCCTGCAAACATACAGGGATAATGTTCACTGCTATTGTGCTGTAAATGTAACTTTTTGAGTAAGACAAGGTATCACCAGGGTTCTACTGGGGAGATCAGTGTCTTCCCCCTGCCCCCATTTTTTCCAGTTTTGCTAAGAGTTAATGACTTTATTAGTTTTTATTGATCATATGTGTTCCTTTTATTCCTTCACATAATAAACCATCTTATTAATGAGTGTTTCCTCTTTCTTCTGGTGACTTAGATACAAGAAGCTTCTATGCAGTGTCGATCTCACAAAGGACTTCTTTTTCAGCTACTCATACCATGTCATGCTTAGTCTTCAAATGAACTTGTCTGATAATAATAGAACTGGACAGTTACTATATGAGACAATGTTTGTTTGGAATGAGTTCTTAACTCGTGGAATCAGGAATACTCTCCAGAATACTTCCTGGACAGTTGCCTTAGTACATGGCTTTTTTAAACAGGTAAGTGTGATGTCTCCTTTATTGGTTAACAGATATGTTTTTGAGAGATTTGTGAAGGAATTGGTTAACAGATATGTTTTTGAGAGATTTGTGAAGGAAGGTAACTAATGGAGCGAATAGTAATATAACAGTGACTTGTATCTATTTTCTTTCTTTCTTTTTTTGTTTCATGCTTCTACAGTGAGGTTAGCCTATAAAATGTGCTTTGAGAACCCACATCTCTTGGAATTAATTTTCTGTTGCTTGTACTTGTTAATTTGTACTTTATCAATAATCATATTTAGTTGTACCTGTTTCTATTTATAGTTATGTAACTTATCTTTCCAACATTTAACTTAATAGCGATTAATGGTGCAGTCATTAAACTTTAAGTTATTAGTGTTTCAATTGTCTTATATTGGGAACATCCATTCCTCAAGACCGCATATAAGGTTCGGTTAACTCTTTGGCATGTGGAGTATTTAACCTTTTATTGTTGTGTAATGCTTAAGTTTTCATATATGGTACTATTTTGTATCCTTCATATATGTTCATATATGCCAGCAAATTGTATGCGTTGCTAGTTGTATGAAATTCATTTATGGCATTTTATCCAGGTCAGACTTTCTATATCTGAAAGGGAGTTCTACTTGATTGTCATTGCAAGACGCTCACGGCATTATGCTGGGACCAGGTTTGTACTTTGTTGGACCTTTCTCTCTGGGTTAATGATATTATTAAAGTTATACTCAATTTGACTTTGCGCTTTTGGTCATCTAGTCAAAATGCATTTGTTTATGTTTGCACTTTGCACATTCAGCGCATTGTACCCATTTCTTTTGAGTTTCTAATTTTCTATTTGATATGACTTCTAATTTGTATGAGTTTCTACATGGACTTCCATTCATGAAAGTTATATGGTACTCAACAGGGTGATATATCACCAAGATATTTTTTCTGTTTTTTCTTCCTCTCATCAGATTTTCTTTCTCTTGTTATTTCTTGCTTGTAGACATGATGATCCTTGGTTTCTCTGTCTTGTGTAGATATTTGAAGCGAGGAGTAAATGAAAAGGGTAGAGTTGCTAATGATGTTGAGACAGAGCAGATAGTCTTTGCAGATGCTCATGATGGATGCCCAATGCAAATAAGTTCTGTGGTGCAGATCCGGGGTTCAATCCCCCTTTTTTGGTCTCAGGAAACCTCTCGATTGAATATAAAACCTGACATTATATGTATGATACGGACACAACTTCCTTATTTCGTTTGTTACTTATCTGTAGTTTATATTGACTTTGGTTCTTTCTCCCCAGTATCAAAAAAGGACCATAATTTTGAAGCCACAAGACTGCATTTTGAAAATCTTGTTAAGAGATATGGAAATCCTATTATTATATTGAACTTAATTAAGGTATGCATTTTTCCATATATGTAAGCAATAATCTGTCATGGTTGATCTCTGTGTCTGGTCGGACACTATAACATGTTCTAACTTCTGCATTCTTCTTTCATCTTGTGTTTCAGACACGTGAGAAGAAGCCTCGAGAAAGTATTCTCCGTGCTGAGTTTGCAAATGCTGTTAGGTCTATTAATAAAAGTTGGAGAGGGGAAAATCGCCTGAAGTTCCTTAACTGGGATCTGCATCTGCACTCAAGATGGTAATTTGCTATTCTCTATTTTGTCCAACCACATCAGGTATTTCTTGGGTGTTATTTTGACATTATCAGAACAATCACCTTTAGCAGCAAAGCTACTAATGTATTGACACAACTGGGGAAAGTTGCTGCATATGCATTAAAGTTAACCGGCATCTTCTACTGTCAAGTGACACCAAGGCTAGAGGGATTGTTAGAATATTCCTTCTCTGAGTAAGTATTATAACAGCTTTTTTTTATCTTGTTCTGTCACTTCCTTGATTGTATATTGTTGTTATCAGTGATAACTACTGAAGTGTGGTTTTACCTTTGTGCACAACCAGAATCCACAATGTTTTATGCTTTGTTTGGTTTGAGAAAGAAAATGGAAAGAGAGAAGATAGAAAGAAAGAATGTAGGTAGAAAGAAAGTGGTGAGAAAAAGAATGGATTTTAAGAATTGTTTGGTATAAGCGAAAGTGGAAAGGGAGAAAATGAGTTTTCTTGAATTGACAATTATGCCCCTATTAGATTAAGGGGTTGCTGGTAGATGAGGGATAAATTTGACATTTCACTCTTTTCCCCACTTTCTTCTCGTACCAGGAGAGAAAGAAAATGACATGGGTCCCACCACGTTTTTTTCTCACCTCTGTCAACCAAACAAGAGAAAAGTGGAAAATCCATCTACTTTCTCTCTTTCCATTTGCTTTCCTGAGGACCATTCAAAGTAGCTGATTTTCAAAAAAAGTTTTAGAAACAGGAAAAGTTAAAAATAAATTTATGTCTGGCTTTGGTATATATTTGATATTTTAGTAAATATTTGTTTTCTGAATTGCTGTTGTATTAAATAAGCACGTTGAAATTTCACTATATGATTTTATAATTGCTGATGTATTTGACCGTTGTTTTATGATATATATATATATATATATATATATATATATATATATATATATATATATATATATATATTCACTCGTTTTAGCCGTTGATCTTAAGCTCAACTAATGGTCCAAAATCTCATTAACTTGCTAGTAATTATATTGATAAATTTGTTTTTATCATAATGCAGGAAATGTGTTGATAAGGACACAGAAACTAACAACTGTTTGCATACTGGTGCTGTTAACAGAGATTATAGTGTCAAACCCCAGATGCTTCAGGCAGGGGTCCTGAGGACCAATTGCATAGACTGCTTAGATCGTACAAATGTTGCTCAATATGCATATGGACTGGCTGCACTTGGATGTCAGCTCCAAGCCTTAGGGTTTATTGAAACTCCATATATTGATCTTGATAACCATTTGGCAAAGGAGATAATGGCAGTCTATGAGTCCATGGGTGACACATTAGCTTTACAATATGGGGGTTCTGCAGCACACAAAAAGGTAATCTTTCCACCCTCTGGGCTTCAATTATTGAATACCATCTAAGAATCAAGCATATCATCTGCACCCATCACCCCTCTCCCTGCATGCATGCGCGGGGTTGAAGGAATGAGAGGTGGTTCTCGGCATCATGGTTGCCAATGACCTCATTAACTCAAGTTTCAAGGCCTTTTAGTCCTGCAATACAAAATGCTTAGGTACTCTACGAATTTTTTTGCTTAAAGTGTGCCACTGCCATGTAGCACCTTAGGTGCACCAAATAATTTAATGTAAAATGTCCCTTGTGCACTGTGAAGCCACTTGGTTCTCCCTAAACTACGAGAAATATTTATGGTGTAGTCATGAGCTTGACATTTTGGTGCAATGATAGTGCCTGATGTGAAAGATTTTAGTAATGTGAGTAGTTGGTATATCATTAACTTTGGATTCAAAACAGATGAGTCGAAGGATATATTTTCTATTTTATATGGTAGTTTCCTAATAAATGAAGATGTTTCAGTTATTTTACACACTCACCAATTCACATGTCAAGAAATATAAGCTTGGATATCTTGTCTAGTTGGTCTTAGTTGAAAAAGATTATGGGATGTTGGAAGGTGGAATTTTTCTGAATTGCTTGAGTGAATAGCACTCAGCATACTATGATATTTATATACACTTCGGAATTAAATACTACTTATGTTTACAAGACAATTAATAAAAGTGTTATTTCCTAAGTACATGAACAAGAGCATTAATCATTTTCTATTTTCAACAATCTTGAAGTGGAAATCTAAATTTGCCTGTATACTTGTTCTGTTTCCTTGCACGGAGGTTTGGTCTGAGTTTAGTACTTAATTTGTCTGAGCATTTTTTACTCGGTCTTTACAGATATTTTCTGAGAGAAGAGGTCAATGGAAACCAGCAACACAATCTCAAGAATTTATTCGGACCCTACAGCGTTATTGCAACAACACATACTTTGATGGCAATAAACAAAAAGCAATTAACTTGTAAGCAAAAATAAAAAAATGTTTTTTCAATTATATCTATATATTGTTGCCATATTAGTTTAACGTTATATCCTAGTTGCATTAGAATGAAAGTTTTAACAGTACAGGTGAATATTATATTTGTTCAGATTCTTGGGTCATTTTCAGCCACAACAGGGAAAGCCAGCACTATGGGAGCTAGATTCAGATCAGCATTACATTGTTGGGAAACGTGACCCATGTTTAGCAGATGACAGTGTTAGGTAAAATGATGTATTCAGTTGCATAAATTTTGTCATTTCTGTTATTGAAGTATCCAAGAGGGGGCTTATACATAAAATCAAGACGGGTTTATGACCAGTAAATATTTAAGTTGCAAGAAGTTAACGACGTCAGTGGATTTTGCTATTTTCTGCCTAATTTCATTTTCGCTTTCCTATTTAAGTCTACCTTCACTGACACTTTCCTATTTAATTCTTAATTCTCAAATTGATGATTTGGTCATTTAATGAATACAGAATGACCACTTTAGAAGCTAACTACTTTCTTTTGATGGCCTTTTTAATGAAATTGAGATGTGATAGCTTTCACTTATGATCCATGCAAGGACAATTATTATATAGGCAGTGTTAATCTAAAATTCGTCCTTTTGTATGTGGATGAGTACAAGTTATATGCCCTTTATGAGATTATTAATTGATATTCTCTAAACGATGATTTCCTTTGTGGAAAGATTGACACCGCTATTCCATTATTTTGGTAGGTCAACTATTAAAAGATCGCTATCAGATGGCAATATTCTCTGTGAAAATGACACTACAATCAGGGACATGGGAGTTACAATTTGCAAGCGCTCATCTGGAAAAACTGATAACCATTGTCTTTCAGAGTCTACTCCAGATATCTTTACTTGTGGAAGTGATATTTGTCATTGCAGGTATGGCATTGTGCTTGCAGTAAGACAAGCTACTTTTACGTACTGGGGTAGACTGATACAATTAGTTTGTCTGCTGAATACAACTATTATTATTTCTAAAAACAGAAAATTCCTTCTGAAAAATAACAATATGGTGTAACTTCTTTGAAAGGCCAGCTGAAAATGTAACAGTACCACTGGGCTCAGTGAACCTGACAGTAAAAGGTCCCAGGTTCAGATTGTACTGAACACAAATAGTTTGTTTTTGGTTTCTTGCAAAATAGGGTAAGAGGAAGAGTAGGGGGGAAATGACACATATTTTGAACGTGCATAGAGCATCTTTGAATGCTACTGTTGGGGCATAAGCTTTGAACAATTCCTTGAACTGACCATGTCCATTTCAGATGAAAAAAGTTACCAAAGCTAGTTTGAAAATTGCTTAAATGTCCTTCCAATGATATACCATGAAGTACCATATCCTGATATTTTTTAACAGATGAGGACTCAAATTCTAGATATGAGGCCATTTTTAAAGAGCCTAAAATAATAAGCAGCTGCCTGTAAATTGTCCTAAATAATAATGCTTCTCCGGAATTTATTAAGGTCCATTAACTGATTCTTTTTATTGTTTTCTTTTCTGTCAATTTAATTTGCCATCTAAAACAGAATATGAATTGTTTAAACATAGCAATAATTGATGCCAAATTTGTTGTGTAGTATGGTCTTTAGTTTGACATAATATGCTTTATTATGCAAACCATCCAAATCTTTTTACAGACATGCTTTCTCAATATCATACAGGCATCTATATAGGGGAATGGTCAAGGACCGATGTTCTGAAATTGATCCCCTTTGTTATGATGGATATGGAGATTCATGTGACTACTCCAATGTCCTTGATGTGGACTGGCTTTCTTCTTCTGGTAATTCTTGTGAAGAGGAAGTGCTTGAAAGGTAGTTCCATGTTTTTTATTACTATTTCTTTCCTTTATTCTTGCTTCGTTCTGTCACTTGACTAATGATTTAAATTTTTTGTCTTTCTTCCCCATTGGCTTTATGCTTCCCTTAAGGGTTTGTTTGGGTAAACAACTTAATTAAGCGCTTATTCAATAAGCTGTTTTTCAAATAAGCTAAAAACATCTTATTTTCATAAGCTTCTCCTACAAGCTTGTTGAAATAAGCTAAAAAGAGCTTATAGACGTATCATAAATTATTTTCATAAGCTATTTGTTTATGTTTATTTCCTTAAGCTATTCTCATAAGCTTTTTAAAAGCTCTTCCAAACGCATCCTAAATCTAGATCATAAATGGAGACCCATTTGTTGAATTTTTGGCGAGAATACCTTTATCCGAGCACAAGGATTATGGTATCCGACCTCGAGTATAATTCAATTACTCCGTGAGGTTCATCTATGAATTAAATAATGATGAGTAGGGACTGAAACTTTGTCAGCTTTTGGTTTATGCAAAACTCTGATCTCATGCAATTATGGGAAGCAATATTTTGACTTTCAAAGAGATAATTAATGGGTAGGAGAGGTGTTTTAACCAAAGCTTAGCAAGGGTGAAGGTGTTATTTAAATCTGAAATTAGTGAAAGGATTTTATCTATCTTGGATATCATATTAGTTTTGGTTGTTATTGAAATGTTAGTCTTGTCTTTTATGCTGGACTGAACCCTGTAGTGAAATTAAGAGAGCATGAATTATTGTGTAGTAGTATGGTTATTTAAGTTTGTGGTTGACTTTACAGATTGAAGGTTGATAAGAGTGCTGTCAAAATTGAGTTCTTGAGCTAGGGATTTGTTTACAATTATCATGCTATTGGTCTCAATTGATGCAGATACTGTTGATATGAATGAGTGATGACTGGCCACTTGTTTTTATGGCTACAGGTCTAACAGCGTCCCATCAGATAATATTGTGATTGTGAATGAAGAAAGAACTGAGACAACCACATCTGCAAGTGATTCTGGATCCTGCATGGTCAGTATATGTTAGTGCTAGTGCTAGAATGGCATACTTATCTTTCATCTAGGAAAGTTGAAGGAGTTATGATTTCTTTTTAGTCCATTATGCAACCAATTGGGGATGACAATTTGTTTTCAACCTTGTCAGGGAAGGAGGCAGAGTGGAGCAGAGCTCAACAAAGATGATGATTACGCCGAAAGCTTTGCGTGCTGGGTAAACGGGGAGATGTTTTTTCTTTAAAGATTATTCAATGGCTCACCACCTATACCATTACCACCCCATCCGAAGGATGTGGGTTCCTGTACAGAAAACAAATAAATGGAAGAAGGTAAATAAATTGCAGTGGCAGCAGCTGAGAAGCTGATTTTTGTAGGGCTATACAAGATTGATTTGCAAGTCATGTTTTTACCCAGAGTTCTCCATAGTCCATGGTAGGGTAGCGTCATTGGGGAGGTGTAATTGTACATGTGAATAGTTAATTCTTTTTTAAACTCCCGAAGGGTACTCCTCCTTAGATACATTATTAAATTAAACTTCTGAGAAAATCTTTAACCCTGTATATAATTTTTCGTGAGAAAAATAAAAATTTCACTGCTGCTATATGTCATAGTGTTGACCATTAGTGTTAGTAGTTCGTGTAATACATTACACAATACGAGTTTTCTATATTTACGCGCTCCCATCCCGAACAAAAGAATGAAATTTGTTTAGAGTAACTGAAATCCTTACCCAAACAAAATATAGGCGCCGGATCAGTTTTCAGGCTTTCAGCGGGATTTCAAGTTGAGCAATTTGTTTTCAGAGATACATGGGAAGGGGAAAGTGAATGCCTAATAATGTGAAATTTTTTAGCTTCAAAATCAATGAGTAATATGATTTAATAGGTAAGCATGTGTAATGATTTTTATATTTTCAACTAATCATAAATTGGTACGTCATTAAAAATGTTTGACTCTTATCATAACTACCATATAAGTTATGCATAGAATGACTCAAAATTAAACACAATGTTATTATGCAGTTTGAGAAGAGGTTGAGAAGGGTGTGACTAAAATGACTCAAATTCCAATGCCCTGCACGAAATCCACTATGAGTTGGTTAGTGAGGACGGGCTTGAGTAGTTTGTATGAAATTATAACGTCAAATCTTAATGTCACCATTCTACGTAAAATGGATATCTAGTGGAAGATGAGGATCCATTTTTGCAATTTTTTCTTTAGCTAGTTTTGTTTTGTAATTTATTAAATTGAAGAGAATTTTTATGTTATCTTAATGGGTATGAGTTGTCATGCATTTATTGAATGACAATTTTTAATAAATATTTCAAATTAATAAAAAAAATTAAATTATATCTAATCCATCATGAAACACATGGTATGTTATGCTTAAAATCTAATTCTGAACTCTATCTAAATCACCAGTGAATCCCACATACAGCACATGATATGTTAAAGAAGGACTAACTAAGACTATCATCCCCACAGGCAAAGCCATTTTGAGTTTTTGACCTTGTTTCCAAGTTTCACTTTTTCTTTTTCAAAAATAAAAAAAAATAAATCAAAGAGGTTAAGGGGAAGTGATTGTTTCATTCTAAGGTAGAATCAAATCTAAATATTTTTTGTGGCGGAGGACAAAAATTTGTTTATGAACATCATGCTTTCCAGAACTCATTCAAGACTTCTTGAGCTAATATTCAACAGAAAATGAAAGCTTTTATTCGGCTCATTGGGATAGAGAGAAGGAAAAAATGGTTTTTGCCGTTTTGTGGATCAGTCAAATAAATGCAGTGATGCATGAGAATCCAAAAAGAATACTATAATTATCATGATTCAATGTATAATCTATCCATTCGTTTTGGTCTGAGTAACAAACAAGCTCAATTATCTTTAAATGAGGTTTCAAATTTGAGTTTTGTAAATGAAAAAATAGGCCTCAAACTTCTGGGTTAACTTAAATTTAGTTGGGGTACACAGCAATTCTTGAATGCTGAATTTACAGACAAAAATTTGCATAAAAAGTGATAACTTCTTAATTGTAAAATAATTGCACAATTAATTAATTATATCAAAATGAAATTGTTTTTCATGATTGCCAATATAATCATATAATAATTCCCTTAGACAGAACCGGTTATGTGCAACTCCATACAATTCATTGACAATATTCTTATATTCTTTTTTTTAATACCAAGATATCCCTCCACCAATAATAGAAGACAATCCCTCATGAAACATAGAGATTATCGAAATCAGATTAACCTCTCCAAACAAAGACTTTACACGGCAGGTATGGAACCCCAAAAACATACTTGTAAAATTCAATTATCTATTGACATTAACAATATTCTTATATGTAAGAATGGTATCCCTTTAACTTTGTGCTTAGTAGAAGACCAAAGCTAAACAAACATAATTAACACTCCTCTGTTTTAAAATTTGGGCGTTTTTTGCACGACCAAAACAGGTGTTCGGATCACTTTTGCCATTTTTTTTAATGATGTTTGATTTGCACTTAAAACCATTTGGTTAAACTAATTTTGGAGCCAAACTCGAATTTGGATAAAAGCAAAAATTTGATGATTCTTCGTTGATTTAAAGATCAGTTTGCAAACTATCTCCATCCTATTACCATATATCAAAGAATGCGAGCAGAAGTGGAAAGACTAAAAATGCACCATATATTAGGGTACTCATATTGTCCATTCAATCAGCAATGAACCTTAAATAAGCCGTCCTTTAACAGTGGACTCGCAATCTTTAGCTTAGCATAATTAACGGTTCCACCATTTAAAAGTGAAAATCCATGGAGAATGACGATAAGATTTTAAAATCAATCCCCAATCTTACACTACAAATTACATTCGATTGGAGTAGCTCCACATGCCAAATGCAACAGTTTAGTATGTGTAATCAGTAAAAAGACAAGCCATTCTCAACACATTCACGACTGCATCAAGAAAATTTCAAAACTTTACCAATATATCATATCGTTAACAATATTTCTGCCACTCAAAACCAAGCTACAAAGTAAAAGTACCTTTACTACCAAAAAAACATTCAGTTTTAACTTCTGGGGAGGGAAGGTTGAATTAAATTATGGGTTCAACATCGAAGGATCAAAAAACTCAAATCAAGAGTGAATCATTCCCAGCCAGTAGGAGCTTGGACATTTTCAAGTACGGGAGCAGAGATTTGTTGTGGAGGTGGGACAGAATCCCCCCAGTCACCTGCAAAACATGAATGGTGAATGCATAGTTTGAAACAAACATAACCTCAAAGCAAATAGAAGGCACACAAACAGCACCATTTAGCTAAATTAGAGAATTTAGTACAAGTCAAATACCGGCCCTCAAATCAATTGGAAGATCAAGAAATATCAGCAAAAAATATCTGAACATAGCAATATAAAAGAAACAAGAACAGGTAGCACTTACCCGCTTCTGGGGCAGCAGCCCAAGTGACGCCGCCAACAGCAGGAACTGCTGAAATAGGTTGTGGAACAGCATCAGCCCATGATGAATCAACTGCAGTAGGCCACTGGCCATCAGCAGCAATGCCACCAATAGCAGTTGCATTGAAGTCGGCAATAGCATAATCTTGGCCTGCTGGCACTTCATCCTCCTCTTGCTGCTTTGCTTCCTCAGGTTCTCTGTAGAAGAACAAATCAACCTGCAAAAAAGAATTCATGAGAAACATGTGAATATTTTTTGGCAATATTTAACCTCTGGACCTGGAACTGTTGGGGGCAGTGTCAGACATATTATAACAAAAGACCGACGGGATCTACTGTAAGATAGTGTTTGTTGTAAACTACATTCTAATCTCATTCATAGGACATGAGAATGAAGTTTTCCACTTTCTTTCACAAATTTCATTCTCTTTATGACTGAGAATGATTTTTTTTTTATCTCTGGGACAACACATAATTCCTACCTCACTTTCACATGAATATTAAAATATGTTTGATACCAAATGTTGCCTGCCTAAGTATGAAATGAAATAAAATGATGAGAAGAGTATGAGATATTATTATTACCATGACATCCCATTTATGAGCAGGGCGAATGGTGCCACGCATCTGCAAGACCATCCTTGCGAGAAGCCAAAAGAGACAACCAATGCTATGTTTGCCCTTATTATTAGCAGGAATGCCAATGTCAACATAGCGCATAGGGGAATCAGTGTCACAGAAAGCAATGGTTGGAATATTTCCAAGAGCAGCTTCCTTAATAGGCTGCAAAGTAAAGTAAAGCAATTCAATAATTCAATAATTCAATAATTCAATAATAATAATATAAGTAAACATGAAATGAAATGAAAAATATATTAATAAATCAGAGGTAATTGAATGAATGGAGCGACCTGATGATCGGTTCGTGGATCGGTTAAAATGAGAAGGCGAGGCTCGGTGAAGGAAGTCTGGAGCTGATTGGTGAAAGTACCAGGAGTGTGCCTTCCGGCAATAGCATGGGCCCCAGTATATTGAGCAAACTTCAGAACTGCTCTCTGACCATAAGGCCGAGCCGATTGAACTATGATATCCTGAGGATTCTCAATCCCCACAATCACCCTCGCTGCCAGATGCAGCTTCTCCCATGTCTTTCCAAGGTTAATTACGTAAATACCTAACACATTCAACCACCAACTACCCAATACAATCAGATCTTCGTAGCAAGTAATAATAATAATAATAATAATAAATGATGATAATAAAATAGAATTGTGAGGAAAAGTGAGTGAGTGAGTGAGTGACACACCGTCGTTTCGACGCTTGAAGATGTAGCGTTCCATTTGGAAATCACAGTTTTTGGTACCCAAATGGACCTCCGCGGCTAACATCAACTGGATGTCAGCTTCCTTCTGCGACAGCTCGCGCGGCGGAACGGTGGTGGCGGCGGCTGCCATGATGATTCAACACTTGTACCTCCTCACTTTACAAAAATCGCAGCTGCTCCACCCTTTTCTAGTCTAATCTAATTTCCACTTTATACAACTCACTCGTAGATATATGAGATAGATAGATAGATTCAATAAAACCCTAGTTTGCTCTTTGGGCCGCTAGGCCCATAAAATATGGATGGAAACATACACTTCACTTCACTAACCAAAGTAGAAACATTCCCACTTCACATTCTTCTATTGCGGTAAGGATTTCTTCGGACTTCTCCACTGCCCCAAACTAGTCCAGGCTCTTTGGGCTCATATTATATCTATATTATTAATTATTAATAGTATTTCTGTTTTTCCAAATTAAAATTCTAATAACATTTTATTATTTACTTATTTTAAAATTTTTAAGTTAACATACAAATAAAATTATAAATATTCATTACCCTCCAAATGCATCTGCTTTCAGTCAATCCTCATTTTCTCTTTCTATGGATCCAGATGCAGAAACAATAAAAGAATTAAGACCTTTAGCCAATGAAAAAGTCATAATGTGAATATTTGGTTTGGTTTTAAGATTAATAATGCCTTTTTTTTGGCATAACAACTCTACTTGTTCTTTTTTTTTTTTTTGAAAAACTTCTTTTTGGACAATAGAGACAAGATAATAGTATATTATGTGAGTATGAATAAATATCAAAATATCACATGTTCCAAATGAAGTAGAAATATATATTAAAATGTGAGTGCGTTGTCTAAATATAATTCCAATTATATTATATAAATAACAAGATTTTGTTTGTTTCCTTTTTTTTTTTAAAAAAAGAGCTAAGAATCCCAAAAAAAAAATAAGCCGAAAACCAGCAAAAATTAACCCGTCTAAACGTACTAGGAGGTACAGCAAGTTCCTAAAGATCATTATATGATAAATAGGGTTGTTCACAATAGGAGTGTCTGTGCTATAATTGTGTTTAACTGTAGGTCTGTAGCACAAAGGTTGGTTTAAGTAAAGAGGGGTTGTTCACACTTCTGTCAAAGGTATTATATTTTGTTCATAAATATCACGTAGGATTTAAAACTTGCATTCTCTTCATGCTAGGATTGGACATCTAAAATGTAAAGTTTGTTGGAGTAATTAGAAATAACTGTAGGTGATTTGATGCTTTTTTCTGATGTTTGGTGGGTATCACATAGATGCAAACTGGTCTGTCACGGGTCTTCCTTTCTATTTTTCGTTTTTTTTGGGCCCAGGCGACGTTCGTATTTTTAGTGTTCAAAAGCTAAAGAAAAAGGGAGGACTATGAGTCGGTGAAGGTTCATGCTTTATGCTACAGCAATAACTAATTAACACACAGAGATAACTTCTCGATGATGGTAGGAATTCAAGGCAGATAGAGTGCAAACATTGATTTTAAAGTTGAATTTACAAAATACCAGCAGCTTCTTGGATTGAAGCTGGAGATTCAGCACAGGAGCAAAGTCTACCTGCATTATTAAATCCCAGGGACTACAGAAATTGTAAAAAGGGAATTCTCATTGATTGAAGAAACCAAATTACAATAGTGAAAATTCTCACCGGATACTTCACTCAAGGATACATATATAGGCTTTGCCTGATACAAAATTTAAAGTAACTAACTTAACAGAATCAACAGATTCTATACCTGACCTCTACTAATCAACTAACTAACTTAGGGGTAGTTGCGTGATACTCCCCCTCAATTTGGGAGATATACACTACAACAGAAAAGGGATTTACCAGCGTTTTTTTTAGGCCTTCGTTAGCGCTTTCGGGCGCTAGCTATCTATCCGCTAGCAAAAGGGGGGAAAAGTTCGTTAGCGCTTATAAAAGCGCTGGTAAAGGTGCAAAATTGTCAGCGCTTCCTTGGAAAAGCGCTGGCAAAGGTGCACAATTGCCAGCGCTTTCTTGAAAAAACGCTGGCAATTGTACACCTTTGCCAGCGCTTTTTCAAGGAAGCGCCGGCAATTCCCTTATTTTTTTTTTTATATATTTACATTTGTTTTATCTATTTCCCCTACAAACCAAAACAATTTGCAAAATCAACACAAGCAAAATAAACAATTAAGATACAGATGATTTAAAACCAAACAGGTGAAATAAATTGACACAAGCATAATGAATGTATAATAGGTGAGAAAACTATTACAGTAGTTGAGAAACTCTAATTTGCTAATAATCAGAATCAAAAGCATTGGGTGGTAGTTGTGAAACAACCAAAATTTCAAGCATAAAAAAGAACAAAAAAAGGATTTCTAATAATCAAAATCAAAAGAACAATGGCAGTAGTTGATAAACTCAAAACTCAAAATTAAAAAAGGGAGAAACTCACAAAGAGAAACTCAAAAGAACAAATGGTAGGAGTTGAGAACCCAAGCAGAGAGGAGTGAACCCTCGTAGTGGAAGCAACAATGGCAGCGAGAAGAGAGAGCAGCGAGCAGGAGGTTGCGCGAAGGAAGAATGACAGGAAATTAGGGAAGGTTTGAGGGTCGCGGTGGTCCTTTTGGTGCAGCGAGCAAGACGATGGTGGGGCGGTGAGGGGCTTAAGGTCGCGGTGGTGCACGAGCAGAACGACGGTGGGGCGGTGAGGGTCGCGAGAAGGAATACGGAGCTCTAGGCGCGCGAGACTAGATTGAAATTGAAAAGTAACCTGTAGGTGGGAAATTGAAATATTAGAAAAGGGACATTGCCAGCGCTTTCTAAAAAAAGCGCTAGTAAAGGTTCTACACCTTTGTCAGCGCTCTCTTTAGAAAGCGCTGACAATTCTCATAATAAGAGTATTCCCAGCGCTTTCTTAAGAAAGCGCTTGTAAAGGTTCTACACCTTTGTCAGCGCTCTCTTTAGAAAGCGCTGACAATTCCTATAATAAGAGTATTCCCAGCGTTTTCTTAAGAAAACGCCGGTAAAGTCTCGCAATTTGCTAGCGCTTCCTTAAGAAAGCGCTGGGAATACTCTTCCGCCTCATATTTTCTAGCGTTTCACGGGGAAATGCTGGTGAAGGTAGCGTCAATTATTCCCTAATGTGGCGTAGTGATATATCTAAGATGCCCAACTTGGAAGTCAGCGAGTGGAAGAGCGGCTTAGGGAGGGCCTTTGTTATTGGGTCAGCAAGTTGTTCATGGGACTTGACATGAACTAAGTTGATGAAACTCGATTGCACATGATCACATATGAAGTGATAGTCGATATCAACATGCTTCGATCGTTCATGGGAAGTGGGGTTTTGTGCTAGTTGTATGGCTGATTTGCTATCACAAAACACCATGGCAGAGGTAAGCTGTATGTTGAAGGATCGGAGCAGTTGTTTGAGCCATAAAAGTTCGGATGTCAGGGTTGCCAGTGCCCTGTATTCCGCCTCGGTTGAGGACCTGGCCACAATGGCGTGCTTCTTTGATTTCTAGGCGATGAGTGAGTTGCCTAGGAACACACAGAACCTTGAAGTAGATTTTCATATGACTTGGCAACTTCCCCAATCTGCATCAACGTAGGCCGATACTCGAAGAGAAGAACTGCTGGGAAATAAGATTCGCGGCCAAGGAATGGCTTTCAAGAATTGGAGAAGGTGAAGTATAGCCTGCAAGTGGGGTGTTCGCGGTTTAGCTATGAATTGGCTTAACCTGTTGATCGCAAAGGTTATGTCTGGGCTTGAGATAGTAAGATGCATCAAACGACCAATGAGCCTACGATAGAGAGATGGGTCTGGGAGAGACCCCATTAGTGGCATTGAGATGCAAGTGCGGATCCATTGGCAAATGTTGGGGTTTGGAGGAGAGAAACCCAGTATCAGAGCCTATCCGAGATCCATTGAGCTACCCGCAGATGTCTAGTCCTGCAAACTTCACGCTTCAGATGTCCAGTCCTGGGCGTGAGGGGGTGTGTTGGAGTTCCACATTGGATAGTGATATGGTCTGAATAATGCTTATAAGTGGGGGGCAACTCTCACCCCATGAGCTAGTTTTTGGGGTTGAGTTAGGCCCAAACCCAAATTCTAATATGCATGGCATGGATAATTCAGTAAAAGCATAATTTCATGATTGAATAAACAATCCTGTTATTTCAACATTTAAGATTTAAGATACAACATTTAGCTGACATTAATTTCTCTTAAATATATTAGTACACGGTACATCCATTCTACCTTAGAATACGGCACATTTTGGTGTTTGCCTACTATCCCTACAATTACTTCGGCATATGTCTTTATTAGGTGCCATGTTCAATCGATAATGAAAAACATTTTTCTAAAATAAATGTTCCATTCCAAAATCTGTTGGTCTCATCGAAGTGGTGGGTCTTGTTTCTCACATAAATTTTGCAACTGGTTTCCGAAATTAGCAATGTCACCCGCACACTTTTATCACACACCCTTCAATATATTATTATTATTATTATTATTATTATTGGATGAATTTCATGCGGGGCTCATTGAATAGAAAGTGGATCCATATTATTTAGTGGGTCTCATGTAAAATCACCAAATAATAGTGTCTTAAAAAGTGTGTTAATAGCATTTCCCTTCTGAAATTTGAAATTAGTCATATGAAAGGTTATGATACAGCCAGGAACTCCATCATTTCAATGCTCAGATTTGATAGCTTGCTTGATATTTTTCTGTATTAATATATAAAATATTTTATTCCATTTCAAAATATGGGGATGCTGGTAGAAGTTCGTGAAGTGGTTCCTTGAAATGCATCTAATTTGTTATCAATGTTCGATTCACATTTATTTTGTGTAATGTCAAAGTGATTGTTTATTTGGGCACTGACATTTGATGACACTAAACATGGCAGGAAAAAGGGGAGGAGAGCTTTGAGGAGTTGCAGAAGCTCTTTGAAGAAATGTTTCAAGCAGATATTATTGTATCAGCCGGAAGCACTACTCACACTGCTGCTGCTGCTTGTTCTGCTTCATCTACCTACGTCAATTATACTGAAAGTTCTAGTTCAAATAAACGCAATTCCACCGAGATGAATTTTGGGAAGGCAGAGAATATTTCTGGCTTTGAATCCAGCTACCAGAACTTCTGTTTAGGGGTTAGTAAGTATATACAACAATTTTTATGTTATTAATTTGACACAACATTAATGACATTATTGACATATATATGTATGATGCTTACGTGAATCAAAGTGGAAAAGGCATGCAAATGTGATTTTTAATCTCCAACCTTGACCCCCTAGACCTGCATTTACATGCTCTTCTAGTTTATGTTCTCTGCAAGTTATATGTGTGCTGCATATGATTATTGTAGGGGATTGTAGGATTCTTTGCTTCCTAAGCCTATATATGATGAATAAAGTGAAATCAGTTGGAAAACCAGAAGGGTAGGTTAACCATGTAAATGAATTCTGTAGTTTAAAGAAGACGTGACTTTTGATTGTATAGGCAATGCACGAAGATTTACTTGTTCTGTTTCGGAACCATGTAGCCTTTGCAAATTATGCTTTGGTAGAGTTGATAGATTAAGAAAAAACAGTAGCCTGTTCGTGTTCAATCTTTCTTAAGAATCTTTTAATCAATTGTACCTCTTATGTTGTACGTGTCCTCAAGGTTGATAATGTAAATTACAAATTACTATTAACAATGAGGATACAGATCAAGGGAGTGTTTGAAGCGGTAAGTGTTTCCCTCCCTTCTTCTCCTTAAAAAAAAAAAGAGAAATCTATATTGGTTCTTTGGCTGGTAACAAATTGTTTTTTAGATTTCATATTCTTTATCTATAGTAGACATTACATAGCCTATTAATTTTATGCATCACACTCCCTGACTTACAAGCAAATGTGGTTTTTTTTTATTATTATTATTATTATTAACAAACTGCTCCAATGCACATAGATAGATCAGTGTTGATTCGGTGTTGTCCTGTTCATGATGTGAAGACAGGTGGAGCACCTTCAAGATATCAAGAAGGGAAAGGGAGTAAAAGGAGGAATTCAGAAGGAGGTAGCAATAGACGTAGGAACGGTACAAAGCAAAAAATCTCATCCGGTCATGGTTTTTCCACTAATGACTACTCTGGCATTTCTGCTTAATTAGTGATGAACTTGATGGCATGCTAGAGTAGTTGTTGTGTGCATCATCAACCTTGGACTTGTGGGAATCCATAATCTTAACTTGACGGGTTCGAAGCTGGTAGCACAATTGTGATGGGGTCCGGGTCACCAAGTTCTTCTAGGCCGATGTAGCCTCCTGCCATGCCTCGAAAATTGTGACGGCAGTTACACATAGTCTCTACTGTACACTCATGCTAGGACTTTGAATAGAAAAACAATTAGCAGTCCCTTTTAGTCTCTTCAATTATTTCAGAATGCGACTATTTCTTTTTCAGATAATTTTAGTTAGTAGTGCAACAGTCCTCATTTATGAAGGGGTCGTGGTGGTAGTGTTACACTTAAATTTGAAAGAAAATTTGATGAGAATAACAGAATCTAAAACTAATTCAAAAGTATACTATTGGCTGTTTCATGCATTATTATAGAATACATTATGCATTTCGTTTTCCTTAAGATATTTGTCATTCATAATTGAAAACTATGTGGAGCTCTCATGACATATGAGGTGATGGCAGATAGTGGCATGGGTTACATAAAGACAGCACTGGACAGGGTCCCATGAACCACTCCAACACAAGCAGGCAGCTAGTTTACTGTTGGTTTTGAAAACCTTTTTGGACCCAAATTCCAAGCAAGTTGCCAATGTGAGCATTGTGATTGATTTGTGGGGTCCTTGTCTCCTTGACGCATAAGAAATGGTCATCCTTTGTCACATATTAGGAGTACAAGTTGTGCAACTTGTGTTTGGTGCTTAATATGAACTAACTGGAGCCCATATATAATCCGAGTAGTGGAGGAAAAACCGAAACAAAGAAACAACTGGCACATATTTTAATTGGTTATTGATGTATAAATTCACGGTTAATCACATATACTATAGATTATTAACAAGTTAATCATTAATCATAAATATATCCATTAAGCTACTAGACCAATATATGTAATTAATCACATATTATACATCATCAATTAGATGTAAAAAACATATAAAAATGTAGTATAAGAATATACGGGAAAACCCATTTTATATTAATATAATCATGACATTTTGTTTGACTCTTTAACTTTGGAAATATAGAGCTTAACTAATCTCTATTGTGATGGATATCTACAATTTTCATTCTTGAGATGAGCTATTGTACCCGATCATCCATTATACTAGAGAACGAGTTTTTCTCAAACACAAGGGAATGATGCGTAACATATTGCAGATGACTACCTTAAGTCGGGTTGAACGTAAGAAGCGTCAATTAATTAATTAGATCATTGTGGGCCTCCAAAGTGTTATGGGCCTTTTTTATTTTTATGACTATTTTCATTATTTCAAATCCTAATTAATGATAAATGTTATCCTATAGTTAGAGATAAATATTAATTTGTTAGGAATCTGAGTTAGGATCTAATTAGGGCTTTTTAATTAGTTGGGAGTGTTAGTTATAGTTAAATTGATAATTCGAGTCAGAGCAAAAGTGCAAAGGGCTTATAAATATGTTCTGTTTATGTTATTATATTGAATAATTCATAATTCTGACTTTCAACATTAATTAATATAATTCAAAAGGTTTTCTTAATCCTAGTGCACTTAAATTATTTTTGCGTTGTACTATGCCTCAGTATTCAAACTTGTTAAGCTAAGCATCAGAGATAAGAAAATAGAACTGTTCAACATTTTGAGGAGATCATTATACTATTGAATTATGATATCATTATAATTTATAGTCATTAAAAATACGCAGATTTTATTATTTTCTATTTTGTGGCACTTTTGCTGCAAGTTTGGTTATCATTATTCAACATAACAATCATAAAATTTCCGAAAATACAATCCTTCACAATATTTATATTTATCTTTGTTACTTATGAAGAGTGAAACAAATTGGGGATGTAGCTCAAACGGTAGAGCGCTCGCTTTGCATGCGAGAGGTACGGGGTTCGATACCCCGCATCTCCATTTATTTTGCTCCCGGAGAGCTAAGAAGCAGTACGAACAAATGGGATATGGATACACCCGGCACGTTAAACTACTTTGGTCCTAAACAAATTGAAGGAAAAATGTCCAACTCCAGTTTATTGCAATGAAAGTCCTGGAACCAAATAATATCCATTATGGTGCATGGAATAATGGAGATCCAATTCATGGTGGATGGACCCAGTATAATCTTCTTTACTCAACGGCTTGTGGTTGAGGGGGCATGCACCAGGTGTATTACTCTTTTGGGTACTCTTACACTTTCTTTGGTTGTAAGAGAGAAAGTGAAAGGAAAGAAAGGGGAAGAAAAGAAAAAAAGTAAAAAATGAGAGGATTGTTTAGTTGTTTGGTAAGAGAGAAAATGGAAAGAAAGAAAATAATTTTTTTTTCTCATCTTGTTTGGTTGAGTAGAAAATGAGAGGAAAAAAAAACATATTTTTAAAATGACATAAATAACCTTATATAATATAATAATTTAAAAAGTGAAAAAGTAAACTTTTTTTTGTCTTTTCCTCATGAAAAAATGGATCAATTCTCTCTCTCTCTCCGGAGATACTTCATTCATTGTGTTTTCTTTCCAATTTGGAGAGAACTATTTTTTGATGGGACCCATAGGAAGTTTTCCTATCCCTCCTACTGTTCATGAGAAACCAAACGACGGAAAATGCACCGCTTTTCCTGTTTTCCTTCATGGCCTATTCCTTCCACCACCTTTCTTACGTACCAAACTAACGCTAAAGGTCCATTTACTTATTATCACATCCATGGAGCTATGCTTTTAAGATTAACCTCAAAATCAATCAAAACTGTATCTCGTTACCCATATTTTCTTCTTGTATAATCCCAATCAAGCCTTTCATGATCACAACTTATTCACATTTTTTGGGAAATGACAAAAGGATGGCCCCTTTGATCTTAGGCTAAAAGTTTAGCTATCGATCATGATCCTTTGCAGTTCTAAATAAACTACAGAAGATTCCAGCCTTTCAAATTTAATTTTTTATCATAAAATATTAAAGTAAATACGGTTTTGTGAGTGTCATCCTTAAATTATGAAGAACAAAACTTAGTTGTAGTTCTATAAATACTTTTGGTGCTATTTTCCAATAGAGTTTAATTAGTATATTGACAATGTAAAAGACTTTTACACTGACGTTCAATGATATTTTGACAAATCAGTATTATGATTATTTCTCTCTCTTAGTCTTTAAAATAAAAGCACATGTGCCAAAATATTAGTGGACATCTGATAAGTTCCACATTTAGCTAATAACTTTAGAAATTTAAGGTACTTATCGAACTTAAATGGGTAAAATTTAGTCAATTGACCCCCAAAAGATTAATGTGTAAATAGTTTGATCAATAGAAAATATATTGTGTAGTTATTTTGAAGACTATATCTTAAATCCCTGTTTTGTGTATACAGGTGAAGAAATGAGAGAGTAGAAGATTTTGAAAAGCCTTACAGAGCCCAAGCTGGAGAAATTTCGCTTAGTGGAATTTCTGTCGCTAGGCGAATATGTCCCAGGTGATCAGACAGATGATCATACACGAGTGATCTCACAGATGGGTGATCCCACAGACGGGTTAAAGATTCGCTTAGGGAAACTAAATTCGCTAAGCGAATTTGTCCCAGGTGAGCAGACAGATGATCACAGACAGGTGATCCCACAGACGGGTTTTGAAGATTCGCTTAAGCGAAATTGAATTCGCTAAGCGAATTTGTCACAACAGCATGGAAGTTTGGAAAATCAAATTCGCTTAGCGTGATCATCTGCGCTAAGCGAATACCTTTCTTCCACCTGAAGATTCTTCATTCGCTTGGTGAATTTGTATGGGCTAAGCGAATTAATCATTTATTGGTTGCCCTGTTTTGGAATTCTGGGTGATATAAAAAGAAAGAAAGGGGCTCCCTCTCAGATAGACTCTCTTATCTCTAATTAAGGAACGAAGATAGAAGCTACTTCACCTGTTCAACCATTGAGGAGATTCATTCTTTCACATTTTTGTTAAAAGCTTCTATGGAAATGGACTGTTAACTCTTCTCTTATTGGGATTGAATGTAATCAACTCTTATTTATGTATCTATAAGAGATTTTAGTGTTTTCACATTAATCTCTGTATTGGTTTATTGCTTCTAATATGTGTTTAATGCTTGGTTTGGCTTGATCAACCATTTTATGATCTTGGATGTTTGACTAGGTTGGAAAACTGGTTTTACATCTGAACTTGTTAGAATCAACTGTATTATTAAGTCACTAGGAATATGATTAATGTTACAATCTTGTTTACCTGAACTTAATGCTTTTGATTAAATCACTTGATTGATGAATCATCATGTATTTAATTCAAATGATCAATTCAACTTTAACTAAAGAATTAGTATAGTTGAAGGATTTGGTAAGATAAATCAATACTAGATTTGATATGGAAATGCAACGAATCAACTCGATACTGCTAAACGGAGTTGATGAAATTCAATCCCAATGCCTTTAAGTATTTGAATCACAACCTGTTAATCTTTGTTCATGTTACAAGTTTAAAACCACATCAAAATTCTCTTTACACTTCACCTTAGTATAAGAATAGTTAAATGGCTTGTTAATATTATCAAATCCTTGTGGATACGAACCTGATACACAGTATTAAGACGAATATAAGGCTTTTCACTAAAAAGTCTTATCAAAATTTGGGGTAAAACTTTTTACATCGATAGTGCATACTATTTTAATCTTTTCCAATAAGAAAAATATAACTCATCAATGAAAATATAACACATATAATAACTGTTAAACATGTATTATTCTTATTGAAAAAGTAACACTAAAAGTACCTACGAAACGACATGTAAATTTTGTCCAATCATTAACTGCACCACTTGCAATTCATTTTCGGGTTGCATGGGATCCAATTAGAGCTGGACACCAGTCGGTTTCGAGCCCAAAAATCCAAAAACGATGAAAACTGACCCGTTTATAATGAGGCCCAATTCCGACCAATTGTATGTTCGGTTTTGTCGGTTGCAGGTTAAGCGGGTTAGGGGGTGAACGGGTGAGTTCATCCGGATATGGGCCAATATTATGCCAGATTGGTATTTTGACCCAAATCAAAATTTTGAGCAATTTTTTAAATTTCTTGTTAGTTTTAAAAGGTAAATAACGAGTTTGGGCCCTGATTCATGCATTGGGCCATTTAAAACCATACATTTAAAATTTTAGTTGTAACAATAGCCTACTTAAAAAATTAGTTGTAACGGAAAAAAAAAATAGTTATATCATAGTCTCATTTAGACATACACATTACACAAACACAATTACACAATAACACAAATACAATATTATTTACAGAGTTGGCCTATGAATTGTGGTCTAATAATAAAAATATATTACTGCACAAATGAAGACCCATTTCTTGATTTTCATTCTCATTAGTCAGCCACTCCTCCTCCTCTTCATTTTCATTCTCATAGTAGCACTAGCAGCACAAAAGAAGAAGGTATTCAATGACCAGATCAGAAATGCAAAAGTAAGAAATTCACCCCAAAACACACAAAAAATAGTACCAAAGCTATGTGCTTAATAGAGATCAGTTCATTCAAGCATGCCATCCCCAAAGAAAGTACTCTCTGTCTCTGCAAGTAAATCATCAACCATAGTCCAAAACACAATGCAACAGTTATTCATTGCTTTTATTAATTTGTATTGAAGAAACTTATTAGTCTGTTGCAAATTCAATTTAACCACAAAACTTTGATTAAAGACAAAGTAATTGTGTTGAGTTCATAACCACATAACCTAATCAATTCACAAACAGCAATATTAAAAACTCAGCAGTCAGTAGAGACCAAAAGTCCAAAACACAATGCAACAATTATAAAGTTAGAAACTCAGTATTAGAAACCCAATCACTTCACAGTATTGTCAATAGCTAGATACCTCATGTGCAACATTAATCTCAGCACAAATACCAGTCCTTGTCCATTTCCATTGGTTCCAAAGCATGTGGGTTTTCCAAAATAGATCCCTGAAAAACAACAAAGCAGCAATAAGACTTAGTCTTAAATGATTAGTTGCACATATCCATTAAAAAATTTACTATATTGAACCCATATTTAGGACACCACCAACCTCCAAAAAATGGTCAAAGTTACAGGTTGAGTCATGTCATACAAATGACTCCAAAAAACAAAAAGTGTTGCAACTGCAATGATACAAAAAAATCAATTAATTCAAAGATTAAAAAAAGAACAAACAAACTAAAATTCAGCTGTGATTGTAACACCCTAAAAATCATAAAGATGACAAAAAAATAAAATAAAATAATTAATTAAATATATTAGGAATAATAAATCTAAAATTTTGATGCCAAAAAGTTCGGGTTTTGGCTCGGTTGGGTTCCGCTGACAGTATAAACGGATACTATCAGTATAGTTGTCGGAGAATAAAAATTTGGATTTGACGGGATATATTGAGTTATAAATATTTTTAGGGGTTGGACAACATATCTCGAGTCCGAGTCCGAAAATGCGAAGAAACCGATACTGGTAAAATTTTATTATCTTAATCAATATCAGCTTTGTTTGTCCAAACTGATACCGGTTTCGAGTTCTATGTCAGACTTGGAGCCGAGAACCCAACTCTAATATCTTTAACATTTTCTTTTTCTCACTCCCTCCTCTCCCTCTCACGTTCAGCCTAGCACACACCCACACTTTCTTTTTTTCCCTTCTCATTTCCATTTAGAAACACAAAGACTCTCAAAAGCTTTCTTCTTCCTTCCTCCATTTCTCTCCACTGTAAACCTACCCGTCTTCTCCTCTTCTCCATTTTTCTTTATCTTCTTCAAGGAGCATCATCTCCTCTTGGTAGCTTAGACATTTTCGTCCATTGGAGGTGAGAAAGCTCTTACCTTTTTCTCCTCCTTTTCCTTTAAACTCTATTTTCAAATTTCATGGGTTTTTGACCAAAATCTCACATTTTCTTCTTTTTTGGTTGTGTTATTGATGATTTTTTAAGCTTAAAAGAGGCATGGAGCAAGTGTTGATGGTTCTTGAAGGGTCTTGGCTGAATTTGACAAAGAAAGGTGGGAGGAAGATGATTTACTATTCTTGGGTGATTTGAGTAGTACAGTTTGATTTGCTGCTCTTTGTCGTTTTTTTAGGGAATCCCAAACCTTATGTGCATTTTGCTTGTTATTTTGTTCGACTTTCTCTTGATTTTTACTTGGATTTTCAGATTTGCCTTGATTTTAGGATTTTATGATAGTTGAAAATTTATTAAGTGATGATTTTTGGTTGATTTGATGCCCCTATAGTTAAGTCGTTATGGAAAGTTGATGTTTTAAGGAAGTGGCTAAGTGTTTAACACAAATTTTGTTGATGAATGTAATGGTTGTCAATCCTACAATAGTGAAATTGAAGTTGTAGAGAGTTAAGACTAGAACTACTAGGATCAAACGTAAATTTGGATTAAAATATGCATATCTTGAGTTACAGAAGTCCTTTATGAGTGAAACTAATTTTGTTTGGAAGATTCTTTATAGTGGTATGAGACTGGAAAGTCATAGAAGTTTTTATCAATCATGTAGGTCCCAATAAATCCGTGAGCATTGCTTCCCTATTGTAGGTTCTGATGCAAACTTGCTCACTTCGGAAGATGATAACTTTAGTTTTAGGAATGATATTTAGATGAAACTAATTGGATTTGAAAGCTTACTCATAGTAGTTTATGACTGGAAAGTTTCGGAATTTTATATCATCTGTACAATGTTTCGTGCTTCCTTGAAGGTTGCTGTCCTATTTTCTAATCTGATGTGAATCAGTCCATTTTGATTGTACATAACTTGACCTAGGAAACTTATTTTTGAGTAAAACCAATTGAGTATGAAAGATAACATATGGTAGTCTTATACTGTCAAGTTTCACAATTTTTGGCCAAAGGAAGTGATCACAGTGCTCACAAAACCAGATAAGTACAGTTCTGGATTCTGTTACAAAACAGTCCATTTTGGATGTGCATAACTTGAGTTAGGAAAATTATTTTCACATGAAACCAGTTGGGTTTGAACCATAACATGTTATAGTCTAATACTGTTAATTTTTAGAATTTTTCGTCATATGAATGGAATATAGCGCACCGAAAACCAAATATATTCAGTTTAGAATCCTATTATAGATCAGTCCACTTTGACAGGTCATATCTTGAGCTCTTACCTCCTCTGCTTTGTATTCTTGTTGTTGTTTTCTGCCTTTCCTTTCTCATAGAAAGCTTTTATGGTGGGCGAATGACTTTTGTGGCAACAATCCAAGTGGAGTTCTACGAGGAAGATGGTCGGACCTTTTGGTCCCGCTTCATAGCAATCAACCGTGGCGAAGTCTTCTCCTTTGTTCATGTTGGTCCTTGCCCAATATATGTGCTCGAAGTAGGTTGAATAGAGTCCAGTTATAGTGGGATGTGGCCAGCTCTATGGTTTTTGTTAGTAATTGAGTCTTCATAGTCATAGTTTGCTCTACTAATAACCCTTTCTGTAAATTATATCCTGATATACGTAAATAATTATATGTTGGTTGGATAGCTGTTTTCAAAAGCACTTGTTGATGGAAGCCCATAATGGGTCTATCTTGAATATATTGAAGAAATGTGCCTGATGGATGTTTTAGTTTTATTGAGATTTGGAGTGAACAGGTTATAAAGCCCACTGCGAGCAGTTATGTTTTGAAATCTCTTTCTGGATTACTATCAATTGATAATGAAAGTAGTGGATTAAATTAAGACAGGTTACAGGTTAATTGAGATACTAGGGGGTGTCTCAGTGATAATCAAGGGACAACTTCAGGTGATGTTCTCAGTCACAACTAGTTGGTTGTTGCTGAGATGATTGACCATATCCAATAGCAGCTCCAAAACCTGATGCTACTCCACCATCCCCTCCAAGAAATTCTACGGTGCATTCAAAGAAAAAATTAACTTAATCTATAGCCAAATACACAAATACTAAGGATTGTCACTATCAAAGATTATAAATTGCTACCTGTTACAACAGTCTCAGATACTTCAAACACTTCATTAAGAATGAGGTCTTTGAATTGGCAAAAAGAGGGCTTCAACCAGTTTTGAGCACAAATCAATCCTTTTGCCATTTATGGGTTAGTGAGCTTCTATAGGTGTCTAAGACCCTCCCCCCGTATTGAATGCACTCTCTGAGGCCACTTTAGAAATGGGTGTTGCCAAAATATCTCTAAGTATGGTTGACAATATGGGATACCAAGAAGAATTTTGTTTCCACCATAGTAGAATGTCAAATTTCTCACCCTCATCGATACATGCTTCACTCAAGTATCTCTCTAGTTCATTTTTCTTATCAATAGAATCTTTTTCTCTCAAATGTTGCTTCAAAGCATCTGCCCTTGCAAAATGTGATGGAATCGTAGCAAGGATAGATGTTTCAATAGGGGAAATACCCTCAAATGGACCAGTAGACGACTGCCCAGATTGATTTTGTTGTTCATATGCAAGTTTGTACCAATTGCACATTTTAAACAGATTGTTTTTTAAACTAGTGGACAGTTCACTTGCAAAGGTAGGTTGATCACCATACATGTCATGGACTGACCACTTTGCATATCTCAATTTATACCGAGGGTATAGAGAAGTTGATTGATGTTTGTAATATTACCCCAATATTTTTCATATTTTCTTTTCATTTCAAAACTCATAGTGGCTAAAACAGTATTCAAATTCATTGAGGACTGCTTAAGCTCACAATGGATAAAAGCAAGTTGATGAAATGCAATGTGTATACTAACTTGTTGGGAAGATGAAAAAACTTGTGTCGCCTCATAGAAAATCTTCAAAAAGTTGACAAAGGCATGTACATTCTCCCAATCAGTAGCACTAGGAGGACCAGTAGCCCCAAAGAAGTCCACATAGCTCGAATCTTCAAACTCAAGCTTTTCAAATGCTGCTTGAAACTTCTCAGCAGCATCTAACACCACATATGTTGAGTTCCACCGAGTAGGAACATCAAGACATACAAGTTTTCTACATGTAATTCTTGCGAATTCAATGCATTCTTTAAACTTTGCAAACCTTTGGGGTGAAGATCTAACCCATCTAACAGCATTCTGAATGCTGGACAAAGTTATCATGTCGATGCATATGTACGAAAAAAATATATATTAACAACATTTTATTCATTGATTTTAATGGCATATAAAAAAAATAATTCCAGTAGACATTGTTTATTATAAGCAGTTATATTTAATTGCATTATCTGTTTTTGTAGGATTGACTTGTGTCAATTAAATGCAAATGCTGATAGTAGGTTTTTTTTGGAGCAATGATAGTAGGTTTTATTCATGAAAATAAATCAGTAAATTAGCATGGTATACCCAATCCAAAAAAAAGTTATCCTATATTGAGTAAGTCTCTACAGAGTTTTAATTGGAGAATAACTCTACAATGAGTTGTCTTAAGTTTATAATGAAAATATAAATTTTCTATGTGATTAGTAAATAAAAAGCAGAGCTAAGTTAGAGTCACATTTCTTTTCAAAAAAAAAAAGTTAGTCACATTTGACTATATATTATTCCTGATCATGATGACAGAACTAGATAGCAAGCAATGAATGAGAGAGAAGGCATTCCATTTCCACTCAATAGAGTTAGTTAGATGTGTAAGCAAGCATCCATTTCCATCCATTAGATCTGCCTTTACGCTGTTCAGTTTTTCGGCTAAAAATCCGATAGACCAGCCATGAAAGTGAAAGTTCACAACGGTAACCCAACAACAAAGTTAAAAGACGAAAGCTATTAGGTTAAAACACTGAAGAAAAAAAATGAGTAAATTCTCAATTTGTCCTCAAACTGTTTTGATGTTGTCAGATAGGTATTTGAAATTAGGGTGAATAGCTAAATTGGTCCTCAAAAATGTCTGGATTTATTTTTAGTCTCTGAAAAAAATAAATTATTTATTTAGTCCCTTAAATTTACAAATGCTGAACATATGGCGTCCACTTACTTGTCTACGTATCTCATTAATCATCCTACTTGACCCATTACTGATCCTGTGTGGTCTATGATGAATTTTCACGATAAAAAATTAATGAAAAGTAAAAAAAAAAAGTTCACAATTTTAAGGTATTTGAGTCTTAAAATTGTGCGTGTTTTTCATTTTTTATTCTTTTTTCATAGAGGAAATTTGTTATAGGTCATGCAGGACCACTAATGAATTAGATAAGATGGTTAATGAGATCTGTACGCAATTAAACGGACGTTAGAACTAGACTAATGGACTAAAGTGTCTCACATTTATAAATTTGAAAGGTTAAATGATTATTTTATTTTATTTTGGGACTAAAAATGAATCCCAAAAATTTTCAGGGATCAATTCGGAGCTTCATTCCTGAAATTAAGTTCTTAACAGTTTTAAAACATCACTACATTAATATTTTAGGGACTTAATCGGTGACAATTTTTTTCTCAATTTAACAATGTTTTCAATCTGTCAAGAACTTGATAAAAAGTTTGAAACACCTAGACATCATAATCTTTGGACGAGAATTTACTCAGAAATAAACTTATTTGGCAGAATGCATATTACCAAACTAGTAATATTTCTTTTAATAAAAAAACATAAATAGCTGACCTACACTATTTCATTTCAATGTTAGGTCATTATTATTCATAACGGAGAAATGAGTCGGTCGCAATGATAATAAAAGTATACACAATTCAATTATTCTATTTTATTTTTTGACAAAATTTCAATTATTATAAGAATAGTACAGCTTAAGAGTGCAAATATAACATTCACATAAAAAAAGAGTACATGATAGCTCTTTATATAAGTGAATATATGTCTTGTCTGAATAAATAATTGATTGTGTGAATTTGAAATTAAATATGTTTATTTTAGGGTCATGTTACGCATTTTGAGCGTTTAACAATTGGTGTTTCCTGGCAGATATATATATAAAAGACCGAATTTAGTCAAACAATCCAGGTTGCTTTAGATTTGATCAAAGCGTATGATTTGGGTAGGAAAGACTAATGGCCCGAACTGCTTTCAGGATTGTCGACTGTCCCCACAAATCAACACGGGTCTTTTCAACGTATTTTGTCCTCACTCACACGCTTTCTGGGAAACTTTCCAGAAGGTTACCCATTCCACAAGTGCTCCAAGTCAAGCACGCTTAACTATGAAGTTCTTATATTCCGGACTCCCGAAAAGAAGATGCATCTTGTTGGTATAGGTAGTACAAATCAATTCTTATAAACCTTCCTTCAACTGTACAGTCTCATACCTGCATAGCCTCGGGATCTTTCTCATTCCGATGTGAATTCGGTTCATTCATGTATCCCTCAGCCTAGAAGCCTGCCGGGAGCCGCTTCTTGTCCGTGCCTCATGCACTGACGATCACTCCCCGCCCTCGTCAACCCTGGGTGTTACATGCTTACCAGCTTCCGCTTGGTTCGTCCCCAAACCACACTGTATTGGGAGAGGTCCGCTCTGATACCATTTGTAATGGCTCTAACTGCTTTCAGGATTGCCGACTATCCCCACAAACCAACACGGGTCTTTTCAACATGCTTTGTCTTCACTCACACGCTTTCTGGGAAACTTCCCAGAAGGTCACCCATCCCACAAGTGCTCCAAGTCAAGCACGCTTAACTATGGAGTTCTTATGTTCCGGGCTCCCGAAAAGAAAATGCATCTTGTTGGTATAGGTAGTACAAATCAATTCTTATAGCCTTCCTTCAACGGTACAGTCTCATACCTGCATAGCCTCAGGATCCCTCTCATTCCGATGTGAATTCGGTTCATTCATGTATCCCTCCGCCTAGAAGCCTGTCAGGAGCCGCTCCTTGTCCGTGCCTCATGCGCCGGCGATCACTCCCTGCCCTCGTCAACCCCGAGTGTTACATGCCCACTAGCTTCCACTTGGTTCGTCCCTGAACCATACCGTACTGGGAGAGGTCCGCTCTGATACCATTTGTAATGGCTCGAACTGCTTTCAGGATTGTCGACTATCCCCACAAACCAACATGAGTCTTTTCAGCGTGCTTTGTCCTCACTCACACGCTTTCTGGGAAACTTCCCAGAAGGTCACCCATCCCACAAGTGCTCCAAGTCAAGCACGCTTAACTATCGAGTTCTTATGTTCCGGGCTTCCGAAAAGAAGATGCATCTTGTTGGTATAGGTAATACAAATCAATTCTTATAAGCCTTCCTTCAACGGTATAGTCTCATACTTGCATAGCCTCAGGATCCCTCTCATTCCGATGTGAATTCGGTTCATTCATGTATCTCTCCGCCTAGAAGCCTGTTAGGAGCCGCTCCTTGTCCGTACCTCATGCACCGGCGATCACTCCCTGTCCTCGTCAACCCCGGGTGTTACCGAAAGCATTTGATTTTATTTGATTCGTTGATGAGTATGGATCAGGTGTCACTTGGTGAAGAAAGAATAATAATAATTGTAAAACAATTCCATTTCATTCTAAACAACCAGGGGTTATTGTGTTCATCAATGTCGTTTTCTTCAAAAATTAATCAAACTCTTTCCAGCAGTGCTGCAAAGGAAAACACACTTCACCCGGACTCAATCACGTACTTAAATTTACCAAAATATGCATATTTTTTGGCCAATCCATTGCTCTATCTAATTTGTTTGCTGTAGGGTCATATCTTTATCTGTCTTGACAATAACACCCTTCAAGCATAAATTTGGTTTAAAAAAAGACGATTCTCCGTACAAAAAATTTGATTATAATTATATTTAACATTTAATTAGTATATCAAGCTTATGGTTTCAATCAATTTATTGGCTAAGAAGTTAGATGAATGTTAAAGGTTTTAAGCAAGAGGACAATTTAATGAATTTTATCTTTAAAAACATGTTAGTAAATATAAAAAAAATCTTTTTATCTGGTCTTTATAAAGAGAAAGTTTATATCTCGTCTATAAACCAAAAAAAAAAAGAGAAAGTTTAGTTTTCTTACAATTTCTATTTCTTATAATTATCATTTAATTTTTTTAATTATATGATCGAGAATTTTAAGGCATATTCCATAATATATCCTATGTATAATAAGAATAAAGAATAATTTGATTTTGGTTGACTGTGATAGAAGTTAAAATTAAAAACATGTCTACCAAAAAAAAAAAAGAAGTTAAAAAGTAAAAACTATAAGCTTAGGATACAAAATGGAAAAAGGACCATATGAATGTAATGTGCGGCAATGATGAAGGGATAATGTTAAAAAAAAAAAAAAAAAAGGGTGAAATACCTTATGAAATGAAATGGATTGAATTCCGTTTGGTTTAGATAAAAATGGTAATTGGAACCTGATTGATAATAATTCTTACCGAAAGCTACCCTTAATCCTTGCTATTAGATTAGATTTAACTATCATATTAATATATTTACAAGCTAGTGTTTTGAAAATTTTTGCTAGGTGGTAGTTTCTGGATGAATAGCTTCTTAAGTAAGCTTCTAATCAAGTTTTCTTTCGGAAAATTGCTTCTAAATTAGAATATACAATTGGCCAGCTCATAGATATAGCCTGAGACTTAATCCATGATGATGAACTGTGTAAAATACATTAGTTGGTATTGGCCAAACTTTTAACATTAAAATATACTCAAAGTGAAAATGAAAAGAAAAAGAAAATGACATTTACTGATGAACTTTGATATTAATCAAATCTACAAGTTTGGACAATGTAACCCCAACCCATATGAGCTAATCTATAAAGGTATAATATTTTCCCACCGTTTTTGTATAACTGAAAAGGATACACTATTTTTCTCCTTGCCAGTTTGCCTACATGGCATGCAGTTAGGAAATATAACATGGGGAAACTTTGCTGCCAACCTTTCAAATTAAGCCAGCTGATCAACAAAAGAGGATATGCGTTTTCCTAGAATTCCTCGTCACCCACATACATAATTTGTCATGAGTTTTATTGTATTTAGAAGTCAACAATTTAGACGAAAACAACATAATATTTGAGTCCATTATTATATCTCCTTCCCGCCCCGGTAAAAGTTTCAGCCAAAAGTGTAGCTTGACACAGTGAAGCCTATTTTCGTAAATTGGCGTGTTCCTGTTCCTCACTTCACGAATCAATCACCATGCTTGTCTTTCGATTTTGAATTGAATTATGGAAACGAATGTCAATTTGCAAATGTGATAGCCTAAATAGTTAGCAGTAATATTTGTTTTTGTCTGAACTCGCACACTCTCTCTCCGCTGTATAATGTATGTATATGTGTATAGACAGATTGTAGAGAGAGAGAGAGAGAGAGAGAGAGAGTAGAAATAGAAAGAGATTTGAAGGATGAGTAAAGCGAAGACCATGCTTTTTCATTGTAGTAGGGTTTTCGTAAAACTGAAACAATTGAAAAAGAGAACAAAGAGCTCCTTCATTCGTTCATTCTTTCATTCATTTTTACTCATTCATTATACTCATATAGAAGAGGAACAAGGAGAAAAGTACTCAAATGCCAGTGCCCTTTTGAACTCCAAAAAATTGAAGAATCGGCTTCAGCGATCGATGATCTTCAACCTTCATATCTGGGTTCGCATTCACTTCCCCGATCCTCCCACATTTCTGCTCCAACTTTCTAGGGTTTTTTTAATTTATTTTTATTTTACTGCATGCATATTTGTTTGTGAGTGTGTGCATGAAAACTCTTCTTTTTTTTTTATTTCTATGCATGTTTCTTGTTTTAGTTTAGTTGTTATTGGATTTTGGGTTTCGCAGTGTTTATCCAACCTGAGTTAAGTTCGATTTTTGCTGAATCAGATCTATTTATTCTAATTTCCTTTTTTGGTGAATTTGGATTTCTGTTGTTTTCCAAATGGGATCTATGTTAAGCATTGAAACAAGTGGGATTTACTTAATACTTACCTTATGGACATCTGCTTAGTCTCTTATAATTTTTCATTCAAATTTCAACTCAATTGGAATTGTAGATTTGTTAAGTAATACATACCAATTTGATATGACTCACTAGTCTAAATGCACTTTTTCGTTGTTTATAGAATTCAGTAAACTATTTTCGTTTTCCTGAAATTTTTTCTACCATTGGTGAAGAATCTACATTATAACTTTGGGGATTCTTTAGTGGAGTTTTGCTGATTTTGATTGGTATCACATGAAAATAATGATGCAGAATGATTCTGGTTATGTGAGGAGGTCCGAGGAGAAATATAGAGTTAATCTTTATTAAAGAAAATGAAGCCTGACTCACCTCTTGATTTTGCTGTATTCCATTTGTCTCCAAAGCGTTCAAGGTGTGATTAACCTTCTTTCACATTTTCTAATTCTTTTATGGTTTTCTATGGATTACTGTGGGTAATTTGGTTTCTTTTTTTGTTCATTTGAATTGGCAGATGCGAGTTGTTTGTTTCAAGTGATGGAAACAGTGAAAAACTAGCATCAGGATTAGTAAAGCCATTTTTGACCCATTTAAAGGTTGCAGAAGAGCAGATTGCCCTAGCAGTCCAGTCAATTAAGCTAGAAGTTGAGAGAGATAAAAATGCTGAGATGTGGTTTACAAAAGGAACACTTGAAAGGTGAAAGCAATGAAATTGAGGAAAATTTATATTTCTTTTGTTGTATTTGGTGCCTTTGTATGCAGTGATCCGTCTGGTTTTCTTTCTTATTTGATTGCCCTTGATGCCTCTAGGTTTGTGCTGTTTGTTAACACGCCGGAGGTTTTAGAAATGGTCAATACCTTTGATGCAGAGATGTCGCAATTGGAAGGAGCATGGCAAATATATTCTCAGGTAATTAATGCATGACCAAACAGAGAAGACTCGTGCAAATAACAGAACAAACCATCACATTTATTTTTTGTTTATCTAGTTCTGAACATTTTATTTCAGGGAGCAGGAGATCAGCGTGCGGATTCACAAGGTATGTTTTCCTTTCAGTTAGACCTAATCATAGACTTAAAAGTATTACTATGTTCTGTCTGGTATGGAACTTACCTTTTGCATGTGTTGCCACTATGCTTTGATGAATTTGTCTTAACATTTTGTACCTATCTCTTATGAAAATACGATTATTAGTTATTTGTATCATGCATCAAAGCAAGTGGCGTTATATGCTCTGATGTGAACTAGACCTTGGGGGGTTGGGTAGGATTGGAAACAGGGATCATTGTCTAGAGAAGTAACAGGGGTTAATCTCAGGCAAGAACTATTCGTAGGTTCATGATTGGCCTTTGTTTAAATAAGGTGTTGTAAGGCACCTTTATGCATTGAATAGAAAATGCAGATAACATTTAACTTAACCTAAAAATTACAGAGTTATATGGTATCTATTAAGGAAAAAAAAAAGAAAATAATTGTAGGATTTTATGCATAATTCAAACCATAATTTAAAATTTTAAATGCATTCATGTAAAACTCATGACAAATTATATATGTGGGTGACGAGGAATTCTAGGAAATCGCATATCCTCATTTGTTGATCAGCTGGTTTAATTTGAAAGGTTGGCAGCAAAGTTTCCCCATGTTATATTTCCTAACTGCATGCCTTGTAGGCAAACTGGCAAGGAGAAAAATAGTGTATCCTCTTCAGTTATAAAAAAACGGTGGGAAAATATTGTACCTTTATAGATTAGCTCATATGGGTTGGGGTTATATTGTCCAAACTTGTAGATTTGATTAATATCAAAGTTCATCAGTAAATGCCATTTTCTTTTTCTTTTCATTTTCACTTTGAGTATATTTTAATGTTAAAAGTTTGGCCAATACCAACTAATGTATTTTACACAGTTCATCATGAAATTACAGTTATCATAGATTAAGTCTCAGGCTATATCTATGAGCTGGCCAATTGTTTTAGATATTTGGGCATTCTTGGAATGTTATCCTGTATGTTTATCGATTTATTTGATTATTACCTAATTTATTGAGAATCTATACTGTATGTCATTTTGATGGTAGTTTCTATATTTGAATTGATAGAAAAGGAAGTAAATTAATTTGTAGCATTTGAGAAAAAGGAAAAAAAACTATATTCAATTCTTAATTGCACATGCGTCAATAATTGCACTTGTAGCTAGTTGCCTGTTATGAGCATGTCAAAATGGGTTCAATTTTGAATATTGACTCCTTGCAGAGAAACAAACAACAAATGCAATTTAGTGCAGATCAACACCTGGACTTTTTTAGAGAAAAGAATGATAAAGCGATGTTTGCGTTTTTGAAAAATGAGGACTTGTATATATTATATCGAAGAAAATGTTGAGATTAGAATTGTTACCATGCTGTTTCGTGCAAATATGTATAAACCATATACCTCAGTGCGTTGTGCCCTGTGAACTTTATGAATGCTAGGTGCAGGTGTTATTTGTTGGATTAATATGTTATTTGGAATGCATGGCTCTGTCCTCTGGAAGAGGCTAAGTGCATTTTACTTGGGTTGTGGTTCTACATTTCAGGAACCGTAGAGTCTTCTTTCAATTGATTAATCTTAGCTGATTACTAGTAATATGCTGACAGTATTATGGTTAATTCCCTCCAGGTGGGGTTGGAACAAGAGCCGCTGCAGCAGCAGATGAAACCAAGTATCATTTCCACTCTCTTTCATTTTATCTGGGTGCTTTACATCTTGCATGTGTTATTATTTCATTAGTTGGGTTTCCTCTATTGGCTATAGAGAAAATGAAATTCACAGTTGAAATCTTACTTGAGGGACTCCTTTTTATTTTTGATGGACCGAACTTTCCCTGGACCTTGTGCATAGTGGGAGCTTTATAACACCAGGTTGCCTTTTTATTTTTTGATGGAGAACTATTATTTTGTTGTTGCACAACGGGGTATGGGATATGGCAGTAAGTGGGGTTTAGGGAGTTTCATGCAGTTTAAACTGGATATTCTAGTGTTGATTTTCTACTTGAGTGAATTGCTGGAGCTATGTTGTAATTGACCGGTTCTGTTGACTTCAGTTGGTTTGTGATGATAACCTATATGTGAAATTGATGATGGACGAGTTAATAATCCAACGAAGTTGTGATTGGTTTTCTTTCATTTCTTACTTTTAAAATTTTTACCTCATTACAGGAAGGAACTACTAAGGGCTATTGATTTACGACTTGCAACAGTAAGGCAGGACTTAATCACAGCTTGTGCTCGTGCATCAGCTGCTGGTTTTAATCCTGATACTGTTTCTGATCTAAAACATTTTGCAGATCGATTTGGTGCTCATCGCTTGAAGTAAGAACTCTGAAATCTTCCTTAAAGATATAACTCTTCAAGTTTAAATGCTTTCTTTCCCCATCTCATATGTGTCTCAGGAGTGTCTTCAAATAACAGAGTCAGGCTGAACTTCGGTATAACCGTTCAAGGGAGATTAAAATTAATAGGCTTCATGGAGTTTATCTTCTTTAGCACATGCTATAATGGTTACAGTTTGAGCCAATATTTTTTTAAGGATTGGATGATTGATTGGCTCTTTCCTACACAAATGACAACATTTTCGTAAAATTAAATTGACTACTTTTCCTACCTTAAACCCTTCTAACTTATGGATCTTTGTTCAGTGGACAAATCTTAATTGGTAAGACAAATGACTGGGCTATGTACTTTTTTAAATTTATCATGTTAATTGAACATGGATTTGAAAAAATCGACTTACGACGTGCTTTTGTGCTCTGTACGGCCTACCATTATGTCATTGCCAATCTATTTAATTAATTTTAGGCTGAGAAGCTCAATGAATTGAGGAGGTGTTAGAAAAATTAACAAGTTGGTATAGGGTAGATCGCCAAATTACTAAATATGAATAGCACCAACTGTCATTCTATGAAAGGTATAGCATTTAGAAGGGCCTTTTCTGTTGGCTATTCTTTAACTTCCTCATAATAATATATATATTTTAAAAAAGGTTCATATTAATTTAAATTCAGAAATAGTTGTTTTGCTTAAATTACATAATATATTATTGTATTTTGGATTTTAAAAAATATATATATACAAATATGTTTTGGCGCAGTGAAGCATGCAGTAAATATATGTCAATGTACGAAAGTAGAGCTGAGCTGATGAGCCCACGGAAGAAGAATGTGAGGGAATTGCGATCATCAGTTGGGTCAGACATGTCCGTTGAGGACCCCAGCGAGGAGCCGGGTGGGGCCCATCTCGGGCCCAACAACCTCCAACCGACGTGGCAACAAAACAAGCCCATTGCCACCTTCGCATCGCGAGGAGGTACCATTAGCGTTAACGAGAAGAGGAAAAAAGTAGCAGAGGAGGAGGAGGAGGCTGAGGCTGAGGCGGCGACTCCAGCAGCTCCGCCGGCACGGCGGCTGAGCGTGCAGGATCGCATAAACCTGTTTGAGAGCAAGCAGAAAGAGAATACATCGGCGAAACCTGTGGAGTTGCGGAGGTTGTCATCTGATGTTCGAAGATGGAGCGGGAGCGTGAGCGCGAGCGCGTCGAGTAGCAGTGACATGAGCATTGATATTGATGTGAAGGATACAGAAAGGAAAACAACCTTGTCTACGCTTACGCCATCGCCATCGCCATCGAACTCCAAATCCGATTCAAACACCGTTTCTGTTTCTGAGGTTTCATCCAATGCTCCCTTCTCTTATGCTTCATCTAAACAGGATTCCAAGGACAATAATTCATCTCCTCCTCCTCCTCCTCAACCCAAAGTTTCCGTCATTAATCACGAGGATGTGACGTCTGAGAAAAAAAATCATCGGGTTGCTCACTCATCTCAATCAGCACAATTTCAAAACGGTACCGCACTCAAATTTAGGGAACCCTCTTTTCAGGTTGAGGGGGCTCATCAATCTACTCCTCAACCCCAGTTAACATCTTTTTCTGGGCAACCTGAGCAGCAGGTTATGGTTGAGGATTCTGAGTTACCAAAAATGAAGTACCAAATGAGCAAGTCACACGGTAAGAGGGATGAGGTTCCTCTTCCTTTTGAAACTAGTAAATTGGACGTTCCTTATGGTGAACAAGTTTTTGAGAGTGAAGCTAGTAGTGCCCAGGTAACCTCAACTGCTCCTTTAGACCAAGTTCAGAGAGGAAGGCAGCCTAAGGGAAACCCGGGGCTCCATGATGAGCTGAAAATGAAGGCAGATGAGCTTGAAAAGCTTTTTGCAGAACATAAACTACGTGTTCCCGCAGACCAGTCTGGTTCCGTACGGAGAATGGAGCCTGTGGATGCACACGTAGAACAGGATGTTAACTCACAGTATAGAAGACCTGGAGCAGTGGATTCCACCCCTTTGTTGCCTTCCAGAAACAAAGCGCCCGAACCAACTGCGAGTTCTAGCATTGTGGCAAGCTTTGATGCTATGTCACTTGTGAATATGGTGAATAGTCATAATTATTATGGTGATGCTCTACCGCAAAGTTTCTCAGATCTCAATTTTGGGCATGATTCTAGAGGAAAATTTTATGACAAGTACGTGAAGAAGAGGGATGCTAAACTTAACGAAGAATGGAGTTCAAAGAGAGCAGAGAAGGAAGCTAGGATGAAGGCCATGCAGGATAGTCTTGAGCAGAGTAGAGCTGAGATGAAGGCCAAGTTTTCAGGGTCTAGAGACAGACGAGATTCAGCTTCAGGTGCTTATCCTGCTGAGAAGCTTAGATCTTTCAAATCAGATCTTAAGAGAGAGCAGGTATTCTTTACTTGTTTTGTGGATTTTTGTGATAACTGCTAACCTTTAATATTCTAGAATGCAAATTTTTTTTCCTGTTTATTTTTAAAACATCATCATACTTTTTGGTTCTGATCTAAATCCCTTCTTTTTCTATAGCATCCAATCGATTCCCTTCAGAATGAAGAAGATGAAGATCTTTCTGTATTGTCGGATGAAAAGATTTATGGACAAGATGGCATATTTAGTGAATCAACTTTTGGAGATGGTGCTTCTAGGCAAAGCAGGAAAAATTTGCCTAACAGACATGTGTCTTCAGCCACACCTCGCACAACAGCAGTGTCGTCAATCTCACGTTCATCTGCCAGGATTTCCAACTACAGTTCTGGAAGGCGAAGAGACAATCTTCTTGCTCAGTCTGTTCCAAACTTGTCTGATTTTAGAAAAGAAAATACAAAGCCTTCTTCTGGAGTGAGTAAAACAACCCGCTCTCAGATTAGAAACTATGCCCGTAGCAAAAGCACTGATGAAGAGGCGCAAGGTATCAAGGAAGATAAGCCAAAGCGATCTCAATCTTTAAGGAAAAGTTCTGCTAATCCTGCAGAGTTTAACGATTTGTCCCCTTTAAACTCAGACGGAGTTGTTTTGGGTCCATTGAAATTTGACACGGAGCATACCGATCTGGGCCCTCATGATCAATCGCCAAGGTCCTTCCTTAAAAAAGGTTATGGTCTAGGCCCTGGTGCTGGAGGCAGTGCTATTAGGATGAAGGCTTCAATGGCATCTGGTACCCAGAAAAATGAAGAATTTGATGAGTTGGCATTTGAGGTGGAAGATTCTCTTGATATAGCCACAGAGGAACAGGACGAGATTGAAACTATGGCTATCGAAGATTGTGCTTATACTAATATTGAAAAGGTGAGACTGAGCCAGGAATCTGAGAAATCCGGTAATTCTGGGTCTGAAATTGGTGATTTTACAAGGTCTCTATCTCAAGTAGACCCTGCATCAATAGCCGAAATGCCTACTGCTATGCCGTCATCTTTCAACGGCGTAGGATCTTTGCAGGACACACCAGTTGAAAGCCCTATGTCATGGAATTCACGCATGCGTCATCCTTTTTCTTACCCACATGAGTCCTCTGATATTGACGCCTCTATGGATTCTCCAATTGGAAGCCCTGCGTTTTGGAATTCTCATTCCCTTACCCAGGGTGAGACTGATGCTGCTCGAATGAGGAAAAAATGGGGAAGTGCCCAAAAACCAGTTCTTGTTGCTAATTCATCCCTTAATCAACCGCGTAAGGACGTCACAAAAGGTTTTAAACGGTTATTGAAGTTTGGGAGGAAAAATCGTGGGTCAGAGAGTTTGGTTGATTGGATTTCTGCTACTACTTCTGAAGGAGATGATGAAACAGAAGATGGTCGAGATCTTGCTAATCGGTCGTCAGAAGACTTGCGGAAATCAAGAATGGGATTCTCTCATGGTCATCCTTCTGATGACAGCTTCAATGAAAGTGAGATGTTCAATGAACAAGGTAACATATTCTTCTCAATAATTCCTTGTTATTGAGCAACATCTTGATTGCTCCTTAAAGACTAAGTTTGATCCATTTCACCAAATTTGTTGTAGTAGTTTCTAGCCAACTTCCTTTGCTATTCTATTATGAAATGGATTCTCGTCTCACTCTTTGTCTTAGATTGCCTCTTTGGATATCATATTATTCTTTGATAGATATTGATATGAGTGAATTAGGATGGAAAGAGTGAACCGCTGGCCAAAGTTGTGGCTCTAATTTCATGATCATGATTTGTTTTACTTTCAGCTAGTGCTTTTTTTGGGTGCACATTTTTCATGTTTGCATATTTGAGTTTTTACTTTTTTGTTGAGTGGAAAAAGTTACAATCAAATTTTAATGGATTATGTTCATTCTGAATCCTTGCAGTCCAATCCTTGCGAAGCTCTATCCCTGCACCTCCTGCTCATTTTAAATTGAGGGATGACCATATATCAGGAAGTTCATTAAAAGGTGAGGCCTAATCTTATTCTAGGTCAATTTTGTCATCCATTTTTGACATAAGATGCGTTTGGGTATACAGCTTATTTAAGCGCTTATGAAATAAGCTCTTTTCTAAATAAGCTAAAAACAACTTATTTTCATAAACTTTTCTGACAAGTTTATGGAAATAGGCTAAAAAAAGTTTATGACAAGATCATAAACTATTTTAATAAATTATTTGCTTAGGTTTATTATCATAAGCTATTTTCATAAACTCTTTATAAGCTCTTCCAAACACACCAATAATATGTGTTTGGCTGATGACTGAAGTAGTTGTATACCATGTGATGAATCAATACCTCTTTCTTAGATTTTCATTAAATTTGGTAGTTCATTCTAGATTAAGAGGCTGTTCTCTTGACATTGTCATTTCATTTGTGTCTTGCATAGAATGTGATTCAACTGAAGGGAAAGTAGATGTTACACCATTATGATTAATGTCTTAGGAGTCAAAGATATGGTTTGGATTCCTTTTTATAGAAGTTATTTGCTGCAGATTTTAGTAGGTTTCATGTGATATTAAAGTTACACAAATTTCAATTTGTGCAGCTCCTCGATCGTTTTTCTCTCTCTCATCTTTCCGAAGCAAGGGTAGTGACACCAAGCCCAGATAAATGTCACTGAGTGTGGCTGGCAAGTAATTTGGATCATTTTCAATGGTAGGGTGTAAAGGACACTATTAAATATGATACAAAAATGAGAGGTAGGCATGATACAATGATCTATATAAAAGATACATGATGGGGTTATGTACATTTCCTTGGATTATGAGGCTTTCCCCTGTGATTTAGTTAGTTATGGCTCATAGTTGTGTTGAAATATGCTGCATACTACATTCATTGAAGAGTTTCCTATTGGCACAGTGTCATTGTGATTTTGGCAGTACAGAGGAATTCTTTTACCTTTTTATTTTGATTTATTTGTGAGATGTATATCAGAATTGAACTCGTTACAATGAATCACTGTAGTCAGAGTTAAGAAGATTGATGTGATTGTGGAGTAATACATGCAAAAAGATCATTCCCTTGTTCCCTTCTGAAAGGGCAAGAATTATTGGCTTCTTACCTTTGGCCACTTTACTGCTGTTATTCTTTGATGAAGGACACATCACTATACTCTTAGCTGTGCAATCTCGGTTAAACATGTTCATGTTCACGGTTATATTTCAGCTGCGCTGCTATGCCATGATGGACACATAGCTGTCTTAGCTGTGTAATCTTGGTTATTCATGTTCATGTTCACGGTTATATTTCACTGCTTGTAATCGTCGTACAGTAAATAGAATTGGCAGGGGATACAGTAGTCATTACCTTGCAATGTGGTGTCATTATACTTTTGCTCAAAGACTCCTTTCTAGTCAAGTATAATATAGAACTGTCCACTAGCAGTATTGTACAAGGGAGAATTTTATTCGCATTCTATTATATTCATTAATACTCATTTTTTGATACATCGGTTCTCTTTTTTTTCCACCCTTTTAGTTTGGCCTAAATGCTTGAATAAGTTTAAATTGGGATGTTCTTGCTTGAGATAGAAGAATATTACTTACAAAAGTTATGTGTGAAATTCAATTAATAGTTAGGGTAACTTAGCACTTAAAAACTACTATGTTCTGTTAGTCATGTTTAGTTACATACCGTTATGCACATCTATAAATGTCAGATAAGACTTGGCGTCAAATGCAGTTTACTCCAAATTCATTGGTTGCACCCTTTATCTCGATTTACGTAACGTAATTGAGCACCTGATTAAATATCATCCCACATCCAACGCAATTTTTTTATGGGTTAAACTTAATTGGTACTTAACAGAAATTAAAGTAAATTATAAAAAATGCAATGGCTCTATGTATAACTTTAAGGTGAAAAGTACAACAGAGGATATTAAATTAACGTGTGATTAGAAAATTATAGAGCAAGTATCTGGCTTTTTCGCAGCATCCTGCAGCTTTCAAAGCAGAAGAGCCCTTTGCTTCAGACCATTCATGGCAAGGAGAGATTTTATGGCGGTTTGAGGCCACTGGGTGGCGTGAGTAGTATACCACAAACACCTGGGTTCTGTTCCTAGTCCATGGAAATCAGAGGTCTCAGTCACAAGCTCATATTATGAATGAGCATTCACGCTATGTCAGAGTTGAGCTTCAGAGCTATGTTGCTCGGGACAATGATCACAGTTACTTGAATCAGCATTGTAAGTCTCGTTAGTTCTCAAAATAGGGAATCGTCAAAGAGGGGAGTAGTGGAAAAAAGTAAGCATGGTCCATTGGCTGAGAAAGATGAGCTAAGCATGATAGATTATAGCATAAATAGAAGCTGATCCTGTGATTTGACATATATAGTAGGCATGATCATGATCTTCTTGAGTTATCCTATATTAAACATGATCATGGTGATTGTGGGGGGCGTTATGTTGCTCATGGACTATTATCACCTGGTAGCAAATCCAATAGCCAACTTTATGGTTATGGAAGCCATGGTGGGTATAGTAACCATCATGACATTGACACTTGGGTCCGTTTAATGCATATTGAGGGACAGCATAAACTAAACAACACATTGAGTAGTAGGACAATTTTTTGTGTTTTTACGTGTTTGATGACTATTGCACGGGACTAAAAATTGTGTTGTCCCCTGTTTTATATGCCTATGCGTAAGTATTGGACATAATAACACATCTAGTGAAAAATACCTTGTGTGTTTTGTAAAGAAAAGGCTTTTTTTAGTACCGTGGACAAAATTTTGTGGCCTGATTTAATGGATATAAAAAATGAAGAATTTTGTGCTGTTGGTTGAGTTGCTTTTCTTTTTCGATATTTAGATTGGTTTAAAAATCAAATAAAGTATGATTTTTTCATACTGTGCTATCTCTTATTTATTAGCAAATAAAACGGACATAAAAGTATCCAAAGAGGCAACAACATAATAGTAGCCCACCGTCTGAGAGGCTGGCTAGGATTGCAATTATGAAAGATGGACCAGTTGTGGAGTATGCGAGCCATGACACTCTCATCTCATGGCTTCCAATCTAATTGGTTTGTATGCCATCCTTGTTCGTGCCGGCACAGAAGCAAATGCCTTTTCTGGATCCTAATATTTTGTACCCGCCCGTAGTATAGTATTGTTGTCATTTGTGAAAGCATTAATACTGACACAGTGATGCATTCATTGGTGAAAAATCCATAGATAACACCATTTCAAATTGTGTTGTCAACTGTTGTTCTATTTTTATATCATATAACACGAGGAAACATATGTGAAGGCTAAGTGAATGTTTGGATTTTCATTTGTAACTGCAGTAACTGCAAACTCAAGTTAGCAGTAACACTTTTGTAAAAAAAATTTATTCAAAGTGAAAGGAGAAAAAATCTTCATTGACCCAACCTAAGTTTGAAACGGAAATTCAGACATGGCCTGAGTGTGTGGTATTAAGCTAGTTCAAAAATGCTTTTTACACATCTATTTTATTCTTACATCTCTCATATCTGCATAGGTGATAAAATCAAAGTGTAGGTGTGCACAAAATAATCAAATAGTAAAACTTATGCAGACGTGAGATGATGTGCATAAATATGTGAAAATAGCATTGTTGAAGCAAGTTTTTCCCTGAATTAAAGGGAACAAATAGACTTGGGAAAATCTTCATAGGTCAAATGCCTTAGGCAAGCAAAAAGTTGTACTAGGTGCCATACTGCCATTTTATGATGTACATTCACAAGTTGAAAAAAGCGTAAGACCGCTATTTATATATCTTTTTTCTAAGACATTTTCTTGGCAATAAAGCTATATGGTAGGACTTTGTTGTGGCCAAAGAATGACTATGTTTGTTTGAAGTAGGATTCCTCAATCTAGTTCATTTTCTTATGTGGCCTTCACAAATATAGTGGTGTGAATATAGAGAGGACTTCTGATGAAGCCACGCAAGAAGTTGACATGGGAATATCCTTACCTTTCTTAATGGTTACATTTCCTCTAACTTAAAAACGAAAGATGACCACATAAAGCCGCACCAGCATAGACACCATAATGTCCATTAAATTGCTATTACGGTTACGTATAACTTTTTTAATTTTCTTTAATAAAGGAACTACTTTGTCATTTCGTGTCTCACAAAAAGTGTTTCACATTTCTCACGCGTAAGTATATGATGGTCCCTTGGCTTTTAATCCAAGAGAATTTGATGGTTAAGTGCCTGGCATGCAAAGCTTTAGATATTCTTTGTTAAGCCACTGCAGAAGCAATCAGAGGCATTCTGGTTTGGAAGCCAAGTAGTTTGTCATCTCTGTGCAAAAACAATATCTTACAACCCCGCCCCTTAATCGAATCTTTGGTTTTTCTCTTGGCCCTGTATGCTCCTATTCTCAGGTAACTTTGTTTTTTCACTTTGCCTGTATAGAAAGCTGTTGTCCAATGTTTTTCTGCTTACTTTTTTATTTTATACCAAAGAAGAAAATCTTGCTGCTTAATTTTCATGTTGAAGATCTCCTGCTATGATTGAAATTGTCAGTTAGCTACATTTTTGCAACATTATTTGGACCCATCAGGGTATTAGAAAAAATAAAGTTGATTGGATCTTTCAACATAATCAGCCTAGGACTTGGGAGCCATAAAAAATGAATCAATTTATGTCACAGAAGTATCTTCTAGCATATAGTTATTATTTTTTCCATATGCATTCTTGTCCTCAATATCCCAGACATGCATTTTTACTAACACCCTGAACTAATACATCAAACAGTTAGACGTTTGAATATAATTAGAAGAAAGGGGAAGAAGAATGGCATCCCTCATACCTGGAGTTCTACTGAAGCTTCTCCAAAGTATGAACTCCAATGTAAAAGTTCGCGGGGAATACCGCTCGGTCCTTCTTCAGGTGATCAGCATTGTGCCTGCATTATCTGGGTCTGAATTATGGCCTAATGAAGGTTTCTTCATAAAAGTCTCAGACTCTTCTCATTCAACCTATGTCTCACTCTCAAAGGAAGACAATGAGCTTATCTTGAATAATAAGTTACAGCTTGGGCAATTCTTTTATGTGGGTAGGATTGAGGGGGGTACACCAGTCCCTATTCTTGTTGGGGTTAGGCCAGTTCCTGGGCGCCATCCTTTTGAAGGCAATCCTAAGGATCTGATGCAGATGTTAGACCCATCAAGGGGTCCAGTGCATCCTGATAACAAGGGATTTAATGATTCAAAATCCATGGATTTAACAGAGGCCAAAGAGAATTCAGGTTCAAGGCAGAAGATTGTTATTAAAGAGGAAAAAGCTGGTGTTGCATCCAGGTACATGCAGGGAGTTCTAAATCAAAACTCAAAGGTGAACGGCCAAGAAACTAATGTAGGAAGCAAAGGAAATGATTTAGAGAGTGGTGTAGATGGTAAGAAGGTGGGATCTGCAAAAGGAAAGCAACAAGAGAATAAAGGTCAGGTATGATTCTTGCCCCAAGAATGCATGCATGGTTGTAGAACTTAACCCCATCTCTGTAGCCATGGAATGGTTAGGAATTGAGGAGCAGTATGGGAACCACTATAACTGGCCCCACAAATGAAAGTTTTAAAGAATTTCAATAAATTTGAATTATTTTTTGATACAACCATTTCGAGTTTTTTTCTTTCTTTATCAATAAGTAAAGAGCGTAACGCTGCACATTACCACAGAAAGATATTCATCAAAAGGGATTATGTAGTATCACCCATATTGTATAGCAAATATGAAGATCATGGCAGAAAATGATTCAATTTCATTGCTAGAATATCATAGAAAACAAATGACAATTTGTTTGCACCTGAAATTAAAGTAAACAATCTAGTTTAATGCTGATGTTATTCTTTGCTAATAAAGAAAACAATAGAGTGACAATGATTAGTTTTAGCATCACAGGTACTCCCAACAACTTCAACACGTACTCAACTTGAAGCACTTTCACCAAAGCAAGACGTTGCTCAATCTAACATCCAGGAGACTGTCGTAGGGCCTTCTAAGCGCACTTCTACCAAACACAGTTCTACTAAACAGGAAAATTTGAACTTGAATTTTTCGTCCAGCCGTAAGGATAAAAGCAATAGCACTGAGGCAATTCCATGGTCCTCTTTGCCAGCCAAACTTTTGAGGCCTGGAAAGGTGCATTAGAATTTACTGTCTCCCTCACTTTCTGTGATCATCTCTCTAGTCATTTTGCTAATTTGGATATCATGGGAATGCCAAACCACATCCTTATATTGAACATCTTTGTCTTCATTATTGCAGCAATGCTATCTGAACACTAGTGTTTATCATATTAACATGATTATTTTCTTAGCAATCATATAAACCTAATTTCCCCCCTCTTTTCCACATTATTTTCATTTTACAAGGGAATTCTTAGAAGAAAAAATCTAGCCTCTCAAGTTGTAGTAGAAGCTCAAAAAGAAGCATCTGCAGCAGCAGCCTTAGTCAAGTGCCTAAGGTATACAAAGTTTGCATCTAAATTTTGGCACACATTAGTTACTTAAATTATTTATCCATTCATGGAATCAACATATTCTTTATCAGTTAATTAGGGGGGAAAGTGAGTTCATTATTCCTTTTGCGGTTTTCTATCTTCAGTTATTACCTCTGTCTTTCCTTTTCAGTATGTTCGCCAATATCTGCTCTTCTGCAGCATCAGCGAACCCCCATGTCACACTGAACAAGTTTTTTGCTCTCCAACAGCTCATGGACCAGCCAAATGGTACAACTCAGTTGAAAGATAGATCACTTCAGATATATAAAATTCCATCTGCTGCAGAAAAGGAAAAATCTGGCAAAAAGGCAGGTTTAATGCCTGCCAAAAGCACATCAAAGTCTCCAAAACCCTTTACTGAACTATCAGAGACAGAGCGACATGAATGGGCTAAAGGGGATGGTATAAAAGAGATAAATGAGCTGACAGAAGTCTTTTTGAATGAAACAAGATCATGGTTTTTGAAGTACTTTGAAAAGACATTGGATGCTGGGTTTTCTGTGGGCTCACAAGAGAAGGGAAAGGAGAGAAAGGATATAGCAGGGAGACAAATGGAGCAGGCCAACCATATAGCTCTCACGTTGTCCCACCTTAAGCATGGAAATGAGTGGTTGGACAAACTGAGAAGCAGTTTAAAGTCAGAGAGTGAAGGGTTGGTGGAGACTGTTGACAGATTGAAGCAAAAAGTTTATTCTTGTTTGCTTGTACATGTTGACTCTGCTGCATTAGCTTTGGAGAAACGAACTTGATTCTAGTGCAACAAACTGTTTTATAACACAACATACCTCTAATGCTATTTATAAGTTAAATTATATAATGGGGTTGAGCCAAGCATTGCTAATTGAAGCTTGGCCTGCTCTGTTTCCAACTGTATTGTGATATATGATGATGCAATTTGTGCCCAAAAATAAGTAAGGGACTGAACTGAAGTTACATTTCAATTTTCACTTATAAATCAAAATACAGAACAGTCGTTTATGGCTCTTGTTTGTTCAAAGTTGAGTTATTATATGATATTCTGATTGATACCCCATGAAAAATACAATCGGAGCTAGTCAAGCAGATCACAAACCTTTAAATTCAAGTAAGAGTATGTCGTTATTGACAATGTTCAACAAAATCTGATATTCGTAAAACAATACTCGGTTCCAATGGGAATCCTCAATAGTCAATACCTAAGACAGCACATGAAAGAACTTACCTTGTGGCTGACAGACTGATTTATCTAAGCACATTGGCAGCAGTAAGGGAGAGGATCCATGCTGGAGAGCCGGGGCACATGCTTAGAACTTGATTGAATGAAGCATGTGCCCTGCTTCTCCAGCATGGCTCAGCCTCCCCCATTCTTTTCTGATAGCTGGAATATCAGTTCTACATTTGGTCAAGAGCCTCATTGTTTGCTATATAAATAGATGGTGGCTTAGTGGAATGAAGTGACAATATAGAAACACCATATGTAGGAGTAGGAGCGACATCTATTGTGCGGTAAAGTATGCTTCTAGGAAATGAAAGCAGTAAAACTATGGCATATGCATGATCATGTTTAATTTTATATATAGCAATAGGAACATGTAATTTTGCAGCTAAGAGTCTGACGTGTTGGTTGGGAATCATTTTGTTGGTGAAGAGGGTGGCTGATCAATAGTTATTATCTTAAAATAAGCACTTGTATTACTATACCGCATGCTGAACCGACAGAGTTTTGCTCAAGTGCGGTTGAAGTTTGGCAGCCAAATAGTGTGGAGTAGGAGGAGCTTATAACAGGTCTACCAAATGGCAGCAATAAATTAGCCACCGCCAGCATTACAGACCCACCCACCAACGCCTTGTAAGAGATGGTTTGGAAAATATAATTTTTATTGTCACAGGTTGGTAGTTGGAACTCGTGGATTATTTTTCAGAGTGGTCATATCAGTTTCTATCTCTCAACTGCAGCCTACAGGGTGAACTTAGCTTCTTTCCAGAGTGGGAATTAGGGAAGTATCAGAACTACACTGAAGAGTGCATAGTATAAAATGAGTTTGAACTGAATGCTTTTTATGTAATGAGAAACTGCATATGCAGTTAACTTCTATAACTGACTTTCGAGATCTGAACACAAAATAGCAACATTATTACAAGCCCCAAAGAGTATATGACATACAACCTAGTTTCCAAAATAGGGTGCATAAGGTGAAAGTCAGAAGAGAAACAATTGAAAGCGCATAGCAAGGCCTTGTAATTCTAATACTGTCTGAAAGTAAGATTCAATCGGCCAGGGCGTAGATTAGTTTCTTCCAGCAAGAGTGTGGGGGCAGTTGTTTGATGAATGGCAGTTACGCCATGAAATACATTTCTAGACTTCCCACCAAAGATCAAAACATCTCCTGATTCCAGTACAACTTTCTGTGCCTTGTCAACATCCCTCTCATCGCCATACAAAAAGTCGGCTGAGTCTCCAATAGAGAAGGACACCACTGGCAAACCTTGACGAATACTTTCTTCACTTTCATCCTTGTCCTGCAAGGCAAGCACAGTATTCAAAATTGAAGTGTAAAAAGAAGTGGGTTTACTTCTTCCTGATCCAAACAAACATTTAACTCAGTTTCCATTTTTCTCTTTGATTTATGTTAAGGTTCCCATGCTCTCAATTTGAGATGGTAGGATTGATCATTTTCTTCTACACAAAAACACATAACATATGCATTGATGCCCAAACAAGATGAACAATAAATAGGTCCATGAACTTTAAAAGTTTGTAATTGGATCCCTGAACTTCAAAAAAATATTGTAATTGAATCCCTCGTACACACCTCCATTAGGATTTCGTTAAATGACCAATCCATTTGTGCATTTGTGGGTTCCAGAACTTTATGAAAAAATTCAAATAGGTTTCTATACTTTTTCGGGAAAATTCAAATGGATCCCATACCCATATGTATAGGAATCCAATTACAGACTTTTAAAGTTTGGGACCTATTTGAAAATCCCCAAAAAGAAGTTTATGGAGCTACAGATTAATTAAGCCTATTACCATTACCATAATATAATACTTACCCGATGAAGACCGAGTCGGCCATTTTGTGTGTAAAAATTGACAATACATATGTCGGGTGACATGGGGGGAAGTATCCTGTGTGGATTACTAGTTGTTTTAGAATGTTGTTGGATGAGAGCATGCGAATCCACGATAGCTTTTTCAATCAGGTCACTAAATTCAGGAGGAAATTGCGGTGGCTTTGCTCCATCAGATAGGCGTAGGTCTGTGTATTGACTAGTCTGAGGATCCCAGTTTTTTCCGAGACACATCATCTTCAAATGCATTTTTGTGCCTTCACGATATCCAGGTTGACAGAACCCTCCACAACCCAACCCCAACTCCCTGCATTTTTTTACTATATTCACCTACGCACATGTATCACCCACCATATATATAATCATAATCATATTAATATAAGGCATAATATAATTGAATGGAAAAAAAAAAAAAAAAAAGAAGAGAGAATAGGAACCTGATCAGTTAATGAAAGGTAAGCTTTCAAGAGGAGCATGCCAGGCCTTAATATAATTCCATTATTATTATTATTATTATTATTATTATTATTAGTAGGTGTGTTACGTTGTTTGATTTGGTTGCGTCTTTCTCTATTCTTGAGAAGCAAAGGAGGTTTGAGAACAACGGTTGCAGTTGATTTAGGAGGGCAAATATCAAAGGGACCATCAACCGGTGATGGTTGCTGCTCTGTTGGTGAAGAATTATTATTATGATCAGAGGAGCTTGAGGTCAAGGGTGTCTCAGTCTCAGATACGGTTAACTTATTGGAGACATCAGAGTCAGAGAGGAGCATTCCAGAATCAGGTGTACCAAAAGCATCAGGTTCGGGTGTGGAATCATTAATTATTCTACTGCTGCCACTGCTATGTCCTGTAACAACCTTCATTTTAAGTGAAAAACAGAAGCATAATCAGCATATGAATATCATCTGAATTGAACCAACCCTAATTATTAATTAATTATTATCATAAAGCGGAAAAAAATAAAGAAATAGAGATAGAGATAGAGGGTAAATTATTTAGGGGGAATTAGAATAACTGGTGAGTGAGAACGGGGAGGCCATCTCCTTTCCACCGGAGACAAACGACCACCGCGAGCACGGGGTTGCCAAACTCCACCGCGCTTCATTGCACTCCACTGCACAAGTCACAACACAAGAGAGAGAGAGAGAGAGAGAGAGAGAGAGGGCCCAATCACTCAATTAATGGCTACTCCCATTCCCAAAATGCCATTGCCCATTTCCCAAGCAAAAGGGAACCTCAGCGGTTCTCTTCTCATCTCAATCTCAACTTTCGAAACTCCCCCTTTGGGTTACTCACTTACTTACCGCACTTTCCTTTTTGGGCTTAGCCCACTCCAAAAACTCACCTCTACTCTAACCTATTTATCTTCACCATGGAAGGGAGATGGATCCCAACATTTTGATAAAGTGCTTGAGAATTGTAGGTGGATTTTGTTTATTTAATATTTTCAATTGTGAAACATAATACAAACCACTGCAATAAATAGGCATACTAACCATGGCACTGGCAATTGAAAATACAAAAAAAGCAAAATTCAACTACTGTTCCCAAGCACATTATCAAAATTTGAGACTTTTTCCTCTCACAGGCTAGCTTCAACCGCAACTTTTGTCTCTTCCTATGTAGTTCTTCAACAAGTACTCCAAGTACCAAAATGACATTCACCTCATTTACACTTGGTGGATTACTTGCTTCAAAATTAGCACACTAAAAAACATTATAATTCTTCTTTATCTGATAAAAAATCAAATTAATTCATAAATTACAGGAAATCATATTTATTAAAGGCTAAATGAAGTTTTTGATCCCTGAAAATATAGAGTTTTTTTGTTTTAGTCCCTATTTCTTTTGTTTGTTTTGCTTTCGATATCTGTAACTGTTAAATTTTTTGTTTTTGGTCCCTGTCACGCCAACCAGATTCAATAATAATAAAAAAAAATTTTGCTACGTGTGATGTGGACTTCTGTTTGTCACGTCAGCAATTAACGTTTGGAGTTGACGGCCGAGACAAAAAACAAAATTTTAAAAGTTACAGATATCAAAAATAAAGCAAATATAAGATAGAGACTAAAACCAAAAAACCCTATATATTATAGGAACCAAAAATTTTATTAAGCCTAATAATAATGATATCACACTCAATGTATAAAATATAAGAAATGTAGTATTTTTAAAAAAAAAAAAATAAGATATAAAATAAAATATGAAAAATACAAAAAAGTCAACTAAGTCATGTATCCCTGCAGCCTTGACAGGGTAAGTATCCATATTAAAGAATGTTTGAGTTATGAGTTATGGTGTTAGTTAATAAGAGATCGAGTACGTGATAAACATCTAGGAGATGTTTACTACAAAAACATCTCTTTTCAGAATGAAGCTATGGTATACTATTCTCTATCACCTATCTTTTTATTAATTAATAATAATTTAGTAACACAAAATATCATAATTAATTGAAATTGATCTGAATCAAACTAGTGGGTTGAGCCCATGTAGCCCAATATCAACCCATGATCCAACCTGACTGAAAATGCATCAGACATAAAGCGTGTTTGATAAAACTAACTATTAACGGATAAGGTAACCGATAACAGATAGCTTATAATAGATAATAGATAAGATAGCGGATAGCAGATGAGGTAGCTGCTAGCAGATAAGCTAGTTTATTTTATGTGGAAGTGTTTGGTAAAACTAACGGTTGAACTAGCTGAAAAATATAAAATGACATAAAATTACATCTTCATTAATGATTTTACATAAAAGAGAGATAAGGGGTAAAGGTAAAATTAAATTAAGATAATAAGGATAAAATTGGAAAAAAAAAATGAAACGCTATAAGCTATAAAATCAAACGCTACTTCAAGTAGCATCTAGAAAAAACGTTATAAGCTCGTGATAAAGGATCTTGCCAAACGCGACTATTTTCCGATCTGCTATAAGCTATTTACTATAAACTCATAAAAAAGACGTGTCAAACAAACTCATAGGCGATGCCTTACTCCCTACCCCACAGATGACACAACATTAATGATGAGGATCTCCTTCGATGCGAATCACTCAACCGTTATGGTATCTATCATAGTATGCAACTATGTTTTTTTTTTTTAATCCAGTTTGCAACTATGTTAACTCTTTCACTACCAGATAAACACATGACCTAAATATTATAATATTATCTTCAAATGCATATTTGATTTATAATTGAAAAATCAATTGAAAAATTACAAATATAAGTTTGAACGAAAGTATCTATATAATTCATTTAAAGTAAACGTGCGTTTGGACATAAATATACATTATCCATAATGATTTCGTTATTTTGACACAAAGTAAACGTGCGGTCGGACATAAATGTATATTATTTATATCGTTACTCTAACATAAATGTATATATATCGTAACTGTCAAATTTTGTATATTATTTATTATTTATGTGTCGTAACATTATTTTAATAATTAAATTAAACATTTGATGCATAAAAATCATTCAAATAATATTAAGATAATATATAATTAGTTTAGAATCTAAATATTATAATACATCAACATTAAAAGAAATATACAAAATATAAAAGAATTTATGAATTTATATACTGATATGTAATTTTTCTTTTTTCGTTATATAATATTCTTTTGATAGAAAAAAAGATAATATAAAATAAGTAAAAGTTATAAAACACCAAAGTCAGCAAACTTCTGCTATGATAATTTATAGATAAGTATTAGTAATATATTCTCCACTTCTGTTTTTTACACACGTCTTAATTAAAATTCATATGGGTCTCGATAATTCATATAGATTCCATTTAAATTTTATTTTGTAAGACTCACATGAATTCCAACCAATATAAGAGTATATATCTTAAAAACTGTATTACTACCATTTTTCTAATTTATAAGCCCTTTTAGCTTTAAGCAACCAATAAAAAACTAAAAATAAATCCCTGTAGCATTGTTGCAGCAAATAGAAAATTTTAAGAACGTTGTGATTGCGTGAGACCCGAAGAAATGAATGGATGTGGTGCGTGTGAATAATTCTAACTGATTTGTTATTCATTGCACTTCGCACAAGGAATGTATATTTAATTTTTTAATAAGAAAATATCTTTTTTATTTCTTAATTATTGTCCTAGCAAAATCGTAATTTTTTTTAATAATGATATAGATACGAAATATCCATCATCATTAATAGTGACTAATCTTTTTTGAGAACCTGTTGACATATAAGATGGGTTCTTCCTTCTCAACCAGATTTTCTTCATACATAAGAATCAGGATTCAAACCATAATCACTTGCTATTAAGGTATCTGAATCCTTTACAATTAGAACCAACCACATGTGATGAAATAGTAATTCTAGTGCGTTTGGAAGAGCTTATGAGAATAACTTATATAAAATTAAACTTATACAAATAATTTATAAAAATAAATTCCATAAATTATTTTTCGCATATTTTCATAAATTTGTCGAAAAAATTTATGAAAATAAATTATTTTTAATTTATTTTAAAAAAATTTATTGAATAAATATTTAATTAAACTATTTAATCGAACCCATAAATCTTTATATCTTTGTTAATCTTTATATCTACTTATCATATAAAAAAGTATCAGATAAAAAAGTATCAGTGGAAGAAGAAATGTTGGTCTGCCCTTCTAATATGATGTCTTTACTCTTACCTCACACTCACAATTGTTGACTGTTGACCACGGGTGGTAAGTGGTAACAACAACCAGGGATCTTTTGTCTGTTTTTTGGACGGCAACAACCAGAGAATTAATAAAACACGAGGCGGCAATGATAAAAGTAAATGATAAGCAATTAAATGTGATAAAAGATGTGTTTGGATAAATAATTTAATTAAGTATTTATAAATATTTATCATATAAATATTTATCATATAAACACTTGGGTATAAGTTATTTTTATAATAAAAGAGAAAATATAGTCAAATTATTTTTATATAAGTTATAAGCTGTTTTCATAAATTATTATGAAGTGCTTATCAAAATAAGTTGAAAACAACTTATGGACATATTATAAGTTATTTCTATAAATTCTTCCAAACATTCTGACAAATGTTTATATCAATAGATAAGCCTAAATAAATTACTTATAAGCAAATCCAAATAGGTCCAAAGTTTAACTCACATTCTTTAATTTTGTTATATATATTTTAATTAATTTTAGTTTTTAAAAATATGCGATAATATTTCTAAACTCTTAAAATTGTTTAAAGTGATTTAAAAACATGAAAGGTCTGCTAACTTTTAAATAAAAAGTGTGACATATTTTATCATGTATACACTATTAAGAATTTTAGAAACCTTTTATTAAAAAAAAAAGGAATTTTAGAAACCTTGAGCACCAAAAACAAACAAAAATAATTTAAAAACCTTTGTCACATATTTTCAAAAGTTAAAGAAAAAAGTTAAAGAATCATATAAGACAAAATTAATGAGTATAATTCATCAAAAAATTAATACTATTTAAGGAGGAACTAATATTTGTGGTTATTTTGAATCACTTTACACATGTCAAAATTTAGGACCCTTCATATATTCACTCAAAGTACATGTGATACAGAATTAAACAGTTTGATTTAGGTTTTGTTACACGTGTTCAATAAGTTAGTTTATAACTTATTTGATTAGCTTATAATTTAGTTTGATTAAAGTCGAGGTGTTTGGTAAACAAGCTTATCTCATGAGCTTATAACTTTTTTTTATAAGCTAATTTATTTAGCTTATGACTTATAGCTTATAACTTATTAACTTTTCTCTTATTTTTACCCTCACTGATTTAATGAAATTCTCAATTTACTATATTTGTCATAAATATACTTTTTTATGTCATTTTACATTTATAAGATACTTTAATAGCTAATTTTACCAAACACTTCAAATTCAATCAGCTAGCTTTTCAGCTATCAGCTATAAGCTTTCAGCTAAAAATTAGCTTATTAGTCATAAGCTAACTTATCAGCTATTTTTGTCAAATGCAACCTTAAACTTTCCCTCGGACATACCGACTTATAATTTCTCGTTTTTTGTGATTACATATAAGTTGGGACTTGGTGGGACACTTAGAGCATGTTTGGGAAAACTGGATTAATTGGGTTTCAGCTGTTTTGGATGAAAAAAGTTGTTTTTGAAATAATCTTTCTTGTTTGGCACTTTGCTTAAATTTATAAAAAAAGTTTTTTTGGGAAAAAAAAGTTGTTTTATGCAATCTAATTTGTTTTAGCTTAAGATTGTTGTGATTTGATTATTTTTCATTCTCAAAACTTTTTTCCCTATTTACCCCTACAAAACTAACTTTCAAATAAATATTATTAAATTATACAAATAACTTCATACATTTTTTCGTAATTTACTATGTAAAAGTGATTTTTCTTGCACCACCCAAATGAAATAAATTATCTTAAAATCTTTTTTCAGCAAACATACCCAAACAAAAATATATTCTGATTAATCGATTATCAACACCATCTATTTTTTTCCAGCTTTCCCAAACACACTCGTAGACCGCGCTGTATAGCATGCACCTACCACGAAAGTGAAAAGGTAATATCTTATGAAAAAAATTCTTTTTATATAAACATTTTTTAAAAAGAATTTAACTATTATGCATTGAAAATGTAACTTTTTTTTTTATATTATCAACTATTTATCAATCATGGTAATAAATTGTATAGATTATTTGATTAACTAATAATATATTTTTATTTATAAAAAAATAAGAATATTTTTTTAAAAAAGTTAATAACTTATCAAAGATTATTAACCGATTAATACATGCATGTTATTAATTAATTTTTAATGATTAAATACTTAATTTGCTCCCTGAAATTGTAGGATTGTATCAATTTAATCTCTCACATTATCAATATTCCAAAATGATCATTGAAATTGCAGAATGTAGCAAATGCATCCCAAACATTATTCACTTAGTTTAAATGCATCCCTGACATTACAAACTTAATGTCATTATAGTCCATGCAAATGCATCCCTGACATTTTGGTTAAGAAATCATTTTATTTATTTCCTCTTATTCATGTTGTGATTGTACGACATGAAGATTGAAGAAAATGACAAGAATAAAATAGTAGAAGTGGAAGATTGGTTTTACAACCAACATTCGACGTCACTTCGGGTACGTTGGGCTCTAGTCTAAAGAAAAAACAAACTTGTTCTCAGATCATATGGCATTGGCCGCCCCTAGGGTTTGCATATCCTTATGTTGGAGAACAGCCTCATGGGCGTGGGTTAGTTGGCGTCAGACGCGTTTTGCAAATCCTTATAGTATAATTTCCTATGTTTGTGCGGAAAAGAGGATCGTTGGAGTTCATGGAAAAGGGAGACACAAGGATTCGTAGTTTTCTTCTTTTTTCTTCTTGTTTTTTAACTATGAGTGTTGTTTTTGTTCTTTGCTACTATTTCAATTATCACGAACTAAAGCCTTTATTCTAGAGTGATGATGTAAACTAATTTTATGTTAGATTCTTGATGTCCTTCATCCCATCTTTCCGTATTTTATTCCCATATCTTAATACTCCTAATTACTTGACCACTAATTATATGATTCGCTAATTGTAATGAGACTTGAATGTGATTTATGTGTGTAGGGTGCGAAAAGTAAAACCATAAATTTTGTGGATAAGCCTTATATTGTATGCTCTTGGTAGCTTTTGAAAACAAACTATAGATGCTAATGAATTTCCAACTATTTAATTCACATAGTAATATAATGAATTAGTAATTAGGGAAAATCTTTTTGGTCCTCAAAAGAGACTATTGAATAAATTAATTAAGGTTTCTTAGCTAGCAAAAAGGGGCGAGAGAACATTAGGAAGTTTAGTAGTAATTGAACCAAGTCAGAGTAACAAATGTGAAATCGAATCCCTAAAGCTTTCTCTTATTGTATGTCTGTTTCTTACTATTGTTTTCATTTAATCTTAGATTTATTCTGTTAATTGTTCGTTTGATTCAAATGCCTATATAATTATATTTTGTCACAATTTTGGTACTTAATATTCAATCTTCGTGGGAACGAGACTCTATTCACCTCTTTTTATTACTTATTATTAACGATACATGCGATTTATATTAAATCAACAACAACTTTCAAATTTTGGCGTAGCCCATCAATATCCCACCTCGACACCTATACTCTAAGGCTATGTTTGTATTCAGTTTGTAATTGACATTTCATCACCGCAAAATTTGTTTCCTTTCACGTTGGATGTGATTTTTATTATAAAACTACCACTCCAAACTTACTTTTGGTTGACTTTACATCAATCCAAAGACTTTCTAAGTTATTTGTATTGAACATGGAAGAGGGACCCAACTTGCATCCCTACATTTTGGTGAGAGCAACTTACAAAATGAAGTCATGGAAAAATAAATAAATAGTGATATCTCACTAAAGATATAAAATATAAGAATTGTGCATTGAAAGTAATTTGTAGTTTTTGTTTACAAAATTAAGATAAGATAAAATAAAGAAAACACGAAAAATTCAACTAAGTCATGAATCCTTGCAGCCTTGACAATGTGCAAATATCAGGTTTAAAGACAAATTGAGGTGTTAATTAATAAAGACAACAGTTTTATACTTGCATTATTAAACAGTCAGTCCTCCATTACCAAAAGTAGAAGATTGAGTAATGTTCCTACTGTGGCCCAGGGAGACCCATTCCAAGATACTAGGTCCAACAGTCAAAGACGGTACCAAAAAAGAGGAGGGATCCGAAGCTTAAACCCGGGCGCAATTACCATGGTCTCGGGAAGTCGGGCAACCTACGCTCCACCGAGGACTTAGATCCGGGCGTAATTACCTTGGTCTCGGGAATTCGGGAAACATACACTCAAAGGTCCGAGATAGAGAAAGCCTGAGTAAGTGACCGATAGTGGTGAACCTCTCGGTCTCAGGAGCTTCCAGAAGACCACGTCATATAGAATCTGAAATGCATGACTGCGGTGCGTACTGCACACGTCCCGCAAATTCAGCTAACGCCTTGGGGTGGGCCCCTCTCGCGTAACGGAATCACACATCCCAGGTGTCTGATGGGCCTATATAAGAAGAGTGAAGGTTGAAGGAAAGGGGTAACGAATACAGAGAGAGAGAGAGAGAGAAAGAGAGAGAGTGAGCATATTCTAGTAAGAACAATCGGCGCCCACCATGAGGCTAGAACCCGCGACCACAATCTTGAGTCGGGCTCGATGAAAAGACTTGTGAGCTATTGGTTCGGCCGTCATATATTGGAGCTTCCCGGGATACCGCTTGAGTTTTGGGCCCTGAAGGAGACTTACCCGAATACTGGAGAAGAACAGTCTCGTCACTTCAAGATTCGCGTTTTCCAATGAGCGTCGTTTGGTGTCAGGCGGCGTTTCATAATGACTGCCTTGGTTCGGGCATCGAGACATCTTTTGAGCTCCCCCTTTCGATACCGTTGGATCATCCTTATGGACCCTAACCGTTGGATCACTTTGTTTATAAATAAGGGGGTCTTTCCTCCTCCTTCACTGACTCTTTGAACTTCTGCAACTTTTTTTCGCGCTTACTCTTCCATTTTCGTGCTTTATTGCTCCGCTCTACCTTCCAGTTCTCCCAAGTCTCACCCTTATCTTTCAGGTACGCTCCTTGGATTTATTTCTTTCCACTCTCTTTTTCTTTGTTCTTTTGGTGTCCATGCTTTCTGCACTTTTTCCCCTTTGCTTTCTGGTTTACCTTCTGTTCTTTAATTCCGTTAATGGGTGTTGACGAGCATCAGGGTGTGTTGGCGCCCGTCGCCGCCGTCTCTGTCGCGGCGGAGGGATCTTCTGTTGGCCCCTCCTCTGTTGCCCAGCCTAGGGAACATGACTCTCGGTCTCCCTTGGATTAGGTAGATCCTGAAGTCCTAGCGTTACCTTCTAGGTTCCAAGATTCCTCCTCTTTGAAAAGGATGGAATTTTTCCGGGTTGATCAGGGGGGATTGGATAGGGTCATCTTCCTCCCTTGTTCCCCCTCTGACCGAGTGTGTTTCTCGGCAGAGACGTCGAACCCTCCTTTTTTCTTCTTTTACAAACGTATTTTGACCTTGCCCGAGTCCAACTTCCCTTTTGGACTTTGGGTGTGCTTTTCTTCGCGCTTTACATATTGCTCCTACCCAACTCTACCCCAATAGCTGGGCCTTCGTGAAGGCTTTCGAGATAGTGTGTAAGTTTCTCGGCATTACTGCCTCTGTTCCAACCTTTTTTTCTTTTTTCCGAACCCGAGGTAGTGTCCTGTTCGGTGGATTTCTCTTAGCGCTATTCATAGCCGCAATATTCTTGAACTTTTTTCTACCTCCTTCAAAGGTTTTAAGAAAGAATTTTTTAAAGTTGCTTCTCGGGGTACCAGGGTTCCGATTTACTGTTCTTCTTCGGGGAATCCTTGTTTCTCGTTGTCCTGGACTCCAGACCCCAAGGTAATAATCGGTTTTGAGTATCGTAAACTTTCTCCTAGGGAGAAATTGGAAGTGGATTTCCTTGAACTCTTAAATGGAATCCCGAGCTCCGATTTGATCGAGAAGCGGGATAATCCGAGTATGTTAGAGAAGTTCATGGGTGAGTTTTTGCTTGTTCTTCTTTATATATTATATACATGGTATGTTTTGTTATTTCTGACATTGTTGCTCCTCTTTTTCTTAGGTCGCATGGCTCGCAAGGTTAATCGGACAGCCCTCTTGGCTTTGGTGGCCGGAAAAGGGGGAGGTTCCCCGGCTCCTAATGTTGGAGAGGAGTCTTATCCGAAAAGGGGGAAGGAGGTTGCTTGCGAGGCTGCTCGTACCCAACCTCTTGACGGGCTTCTTTCTCACAAGCGAGGTCCGGGTGATACCCTTGAGGGTGGCGTCGCCGAAAAACGTGTCCGAGATGGGGAAGCCGATTCTCCTCCTCGCCTCCTGGGTCTCCTGAGACTTTATTAAGGCAAGTTCTCTCGAGGAGGGCGCCGGTCTCGTCAGGGGCAAACACCCTATGGGACGCTTCTTCTCGGGCTTTGGTCGTGGACGAAAAGTTGTTGCACCCTGCCGATGTGAAGATCTTCCGAAAGCTGGGGCAAGCTTCCTGTAACCGAGTGGCTAGCGAGCTGAGTATTCGCGTGGCCACTCTTGCCCGTTGGCAAGAATTGGAGGCCATCCGGGCCGAGAAGGAATTGGCCGCGGTGACCGCTGAGCGTGATCAGCTTCTGCAAAAAGCGGCTCGGGATCTGAATCTCGTCAAACATGCTGCTGACTTGGCCAGAGAAGTTGATCAGCTTAAGTTTAGGGTGACCGAGCTGGAAGAGGATCTTAATACGTCCCGGGCGACTGCCCAGAGCCCGGAGGAAGCTAATGCCGCCCTTACTGTTGCTCATGACGAAAAGATAATGGAGCTCGAGTCTTCCAAGGAAGTTGTATCCCGGTTGGAAGGTGAACTCCATGAAATGAAAATTTACGCTGGTGAGCAGCCGACAGTTGGTTTCAACTTGGCCTATGAGCAAGCCTGTTGTATAGATCAGGGTTGCGACTTTTCGGACATGAGTCTCCTGAAAGATGTGAAAGACGGGCAGTTAGTTGATCATGTCGATGAGGAAGACGAGCTCGGTGAAGAAGATGCCGACGAAGTGGGTTCTCTTAGGAGGGGTGCGGCTGACGGAGGGTCAGATGAGGACCGTTGATATGTCCTCTTGTATTTTTTTTTTTTGAAGTTATATTTTGCTTTTCATTTTGAATGAACTTTTATTTGCTCGGGGAACACATTCTGTCATTAAGTGTTTGTATTATGTCGATTTATTTTGCCCGTTTTGAAAGCCAAAGCTCGAGTATGACTTGAAAACATATAGTATTTATGTTTCACTCGTTTCTAGGGCCAAAACTCGAGTAAGATTTGCGCGATTTGTCTTTGTTTGCTTTATCCGGTAAGGGTTCCCGGGAAATGATGGAAGGAGACCTTGCTCGACTTCCTACGGGAGCGGATCCCGAGCAATGGAAGGAGACGTGTGTATTATGTCGATTTATTCTACCCGTTTTGAGAGCCAAAGCTCGAGTATGACTTGAAATCTTATAGTATTTATGTCGATTTGTCTTTGTTTGCTTTATCGGGTAAGGGTTCCGAGGAAATGATGGAAGGAGACGTTGCTCGACTTCTTAGGGGAGCGGATCCCTAGCGATGGAAGGAGACGTTGCTCGACTTCTTACGGGAGAAGATCCCAAGTGCTGGAAGAACACGTTGCTTGACTTCCTATGGGAGCGGATCAAGAGCGATGGAAGGAGACGTTGCTCGACTTCTTACGGGAGTGGATCCCGAGTGTTGGAAGGAGACGTTGCTCGACTTCCTATGGGAGCGGATCCCGAGTAGATTGTACATGTACGTAGTAATATTAACGAATTAATAAATAAAGACAAATGCTCTCAAAAAGATATTTCATTGCATTTTTCTCGGGATGAGCCTCGTTAAAACCTCCCGGTGAAAACCCTCCTTAGGGAAAAACACCAGTAAGGAAAAGGAGTACTCGATCCCGGTTACAAGATGTTAAGTGTAAAAAAATTTGAGATAAGTGGCATTCCAAGTCCTCGGGATTGCCGTTTCTTCCATAGTTTCTAATTTATAAGCTCCCTTCCCAATCCTTTTGCCAATGCGGAACGGTCCTTCCCAGTTGGGGGCCAGCTTCCCGCTTTCCTTTTCCTTTCTTGGTCCTGTGGCTAAACGTTGCACCATTTCTCCTTCCTTAAATTCCCTAGCCTTGAGTCTTGAAATTATACCTTTGCTCGATCCTCTGCTTACATGCAACATTCTTTATGCTAGCTTTCTCCCTGACTTCCTCAATCAAATCCATGTTCTCTCTCAAGCCTTCTTTATTCTTCTTTTGGTTGAACTGCATTCTTCGGAGTGAAGGTTCCCTGACCTCCACCGGAATCATTGCGTCCGCACGTAAGTCATTTTGAAAGGGGTTTCTTTTGTCGCTGACTGAGGAGTTACGTGATACGTCCACAAGATTCTTGGGAGTTCTTCCGGCCATGACCCTTTCGTCATTTCAAGACGCCTTCTTAAACCACCAAGTATGATCTTATTTGCTGCTTCGACCAGTCCGTTTGTCTGGGGATGTTCGACCGGGCTGAATCTTTGCTTAATCCCGAGTTCAGATAAAAAATTCTGCAAAGTTTTGTCTATGAACTGTGTGCCGTTATCTGAGATGATTGAGTGTGGGAGCCCATGTTGGCAAATGACATTCTTCCATAGGAATTTTTTGACTTGTGCCGCTATAATCTTGGCCAAGGGCTCAGCTTCCACCCATTTAGTGAAGTAGTCGATGGCGACAATTATGAATTTAACCTGACCTTTGCCGAGTGGAAATGGTCCGAGGAGATCCATTCCCCATATAGAAAAAGGCCATGGTGAGATAATGCTGTGTAAGTTTTCTGGTACCGAGTGTGGGACTACCGAGAATTTCTGACATTTCTCGCAAGTGCTAGTCTTCCTCCGGAAATCCTCCCTCAAAGATGGCCAAAAATACTCGGCTCGCAAGACTTTAGCTGCCAAAGTTCGGAATCCCCCGTGTATGCCACATATCCCCTCATGTATTTCTGCCATTACATACTCGACCTGAGAAGTGTCGAGGCATTTGAGAAGTGGGGCTACGAAGCCTCTTCGGTATAATTATTTATCTATCACCGTGTAGTAAGGTGCTTGCCTCTTTATTTTCCGGGCTTGGGGCTCGTTTTTTGGTAGGATATCTTTGTTTAAGTACTGAAGGATTGGGTCCATCCATCTGACTTCCCCTTCTAAGGTTATGGCCTCGCATCTGATTGGATTTCCTAACTCGACGCTTGGAGAGTAGAGTGTCTCTTGTATTATTATTTTATTCTGCCCCGGTTTCTTTGTTTCCGAACTGAGACTGTCGACTTTGGCAAGATATTTCATTAGCTGAGGGTCTTTAACCTGAAATTCTCCCGAGATCTGAGCCGAGACTAGCTGAGAGTCACTGAATACCATAAGTCTCCGTGCCCTAACCTCTCTACTAGCTTAAGTCCAGCTATTACTGCCTCGTACTCAGCCTGATTGTTGCTTGCTCAGAACTCGAAACGAACTGACTGTTCTAGTATAAATCCTTCCGGGCTATCTAGGATTACCCCTGCTCCATTGCCCTTGCGGTTGGAGGAGCCATCAACGAAAAGATTCCAAGGCGTTGGCTCCAATTGACCTTCTTTTGGTGCCAACTCAACCATAAAATCTGACTGGCACTGTGCTTTCATGGGGCCCCGTGGCTTATATTGTATCCTGAACTTTGAGAGTTCGACCAACCATGCAATCATTCTCCCGGCTAACTCGGGTTTTCGTAGGATTTGTTTAACTGGGTGAGCCGTCTTCATAATTATCTGGTGACTTTGAAAGTAGGGGCGAAGTCTTCTGGCAGCCGTTACTAGAGCCAAAGCTAACTTCTCTATCAGCTAGCACCGGGTCTCTGGACCTTGTATGACTCGGCTAATATAGTATATTGGCTTTTGTACCTTTTGCTCCTCTTGTATCAGGACTGCACTGATAGCATGTTCGCTGACCGATAAATATAACAAAAGTTCCACTCCGGTCTTTGGCTTAACGAGCACGGGAGGGGATGCTAGAAAATCTTTTAATTTTATGAAGGCTTCTTCTCATTCTGGCGTCCACTTGAAGTCCTCGGGTTTTTTCAGCAACCTGAAAAATGGGATAGCTTTGTCAGCGGATTTTGGTAAGAATCTTTGCAAAGAAGCCACTCGCCCTGCCAGCCTCTACACTTCTTTCACATTAGTCAGGCTTCGCATGTCTAACACTGCTCTGCATTTGTCGGGGTTAGCCTCAATTCCCCTGTTTGTCAGCATAAACCCCAAGAATTTTCCTCTCGGGACCCCGAAGGTGCATTTTTCTTGCTCAAATGCATGTTGTGATTTCGGATTTATTGAAAAATCTATTGTAGGGTCCTTGGCATGGGCCTCATCTGATCCCGACTTTACCACCATGTCATCAATGTAGACTTCCATGTTTCTACCTATCTGGTCAGCAAGAACCTTGTCCATCATCCTTTTATACGTTGCCTCGGCATTTTTCAATCCGAAGGGCATGACCCTGTAGTAGAAGTTTGCGTTCTCTGTGATGAATGCCGTATGCTCCTCGTCTGGTGGGAACATTTTTATCTTGTTATACCCCGAATATGTGTCCATAATGTTGAGGGTGGCGTGTCCGGATGCGTCGTCTACCAGAAGATCGATGCTAGGAAGAGGATATGAGTCCTTCGGGCAGGCCTTGTTCAGATCAGTGTAATTGGTGCACATCCTCCATTTACTACTCGGCTTTTTAACAAGAACCACATTAGCCAGCCAAGTTGTGTATTTAACTTCCCTGACGAAACCCGAGTCCATAAGTTGTTTGGTTTCTTCCAGTATGCCTTATCTCTTTTCTTCCCCGACTTTTCTCTTTCGTTGTGCCACCGGTTTCGCTTCAGGACAAATGGCTAGCTTATGACAGATAACAGCTGGATTTGTTCCCGGCATATCCGTTGCTGACCATGCAAATAAATCGGCATTCTCCAGCAACACACTGACTATCTTTTCTCTTGATCCTTGTTCCAAAGCGGTGCCGAGTTTGGTGGATTGTCCCGCCTTCCTGCCTGCCTGTAAGTTTTTCGTGTTGCCCATTGGCTGTGGCCTCAATTCCCAGGAGTCCTCCCTGGGGTCGAGCTCTACCAGATTGATTTGATCCGGTGTCCTGTTGTGCACTTCTGCTTTGGCCTTTTTCTTTTGTTTCAAACTGTGCGATTACGGCAAAGCCTGACTCTGATGGGAATTTAATTGTCAAATGTGGAGTGGATACTATTGCCCCCAACGCATTGAGACTCGGGCGACTGATGATCATGTTGTATGGGGATTTAGCATCGATTACTAGAAATTTCACCAGGATCGTTCTGGTCAAGGGACGCTCTCCGAAAGGAGTCAGCAGTTCGATGTAAACCCGGACATCGATATGTTCCCCTAAAAATCCTACCAGGGTGCCGTTGTGGGGTTTAAGTACAGAGTGGTGCATTCCCAGCTGTGCGAAAGTCGTCCAGTACAGGATATCGGCCAAGCTTCCTTGGTCTACCAGCGCCTTCCTGATTATGAACCTGGAAATCTCGATTGATATTACCATCGGGTCATCCTGCTCCCGAGAAATCCCACGGAAATCATCATCCGAGAAAGTGATCGGGGGCCGGATTTTCTCGATTTCTGCTCGACAGCGAAAACGGTTCTTAGGCATCTCAAGTTTTTTTTCGTTGTTGAACTGGATGGGCCTCCACCCGCGAATCCTCAAGCAATAGTGTTTATGATTCCGCAGATGGGTGGTTCACGGACGCGCCTTCCTTCCCGATTAGGGGAATGAGGTCGTGGCCGTTCCATCAGCCGGTCATCCCTGTCTTCCCGGCCTTTTCTTCTTTCTTGCCTCTGCCTATACCCCTCATCAACTCGGGCTTCTCTTCTCTGGTCATTTCCCCTTAGGACGTAGGTTGCTAGGTGGCCTTGCTTGATCAGGTGTTCGATTGCATTTTTTAAAGCCCTGCATTCCTCGGTGTCATGTCCATGATTTATGTGATAATGACAGTACAAATTCAGGTCGGCGTCGCCGGGTGTCTCGGCAGGTGCCGGAAGGGGTATCAAGTTTGTGCTATACACGTCCCGAAGGATTTTTTCTCTGGGGGAGTTCAAGGGGGTGAATTCCTCATATCTTGGGATTAAGGCATGCTTCCCAACTCGGCGGTCACCTCGAAAAATCCATAACTTCTTGCTTGTTGTTTCTCGATTTTGGCTGACTTATAATCCAAACCCTGGAGGTTCTTCAATTCCAGAACTTCTTCTATGGCAATGTACCCTGCCGCCTTCCTTCTCAGTTCATCTATGTCCGCCGCTGGTTTTCGGCCAGATAATTAGCAAACGGGCAGACCTTTAATCCGATCAACAGAGCATGGTGAGCAACAACGGGATTTAGGCCCCGGATCTAGTTCGTCAACTTTCTAACCTGTCCAGAAAGTCCTTTAGAGACTCGGCCGAACCTTGTTGGAACGTGACAAGGCTCGCATCGATTTTCCGGTTCGTTTTGCTTGTGGTGAATTGATTGTTAAATTTCAAGGAAAACTCATTAAAACTGTAGATTGACGAAGGTGGGAGGTGGGAGTACTATACCAAAGCCGGCCCCCTCAGGGTGGTGGGGAAGACTCTGCATTTGACGGCGTCTGAGGATGCTGTCACCCCCATGATCGTGTTATAGGCCGCGATGTGCTCCTCCGGATCAGTGGTTCCATCATATTTTTTCATTGCGACCGGACGGAACTTCCCTGGGAAATGGGCTCTCATTATCTCTTCAGAAAATGGGTGGTCCGGGGGAACCTCTGCGGGCGGTCGCTGGTGTCAGGCACCGCCATCATGTCTCGGAATATGTGGAGGTACGTGGTTGGCCCCCATTTGGGAGGTTTGGCCGGTCTGTTCCCCAACCTGGGAGTCACGCTCAGCCTCCCTCCTTCTCAAGTCCTCTACTTCTGCTTTGAAGCAGTCATTCTCCGGCCGGAGAGTTTCCATGGCCAGCAGCAGAGCCTGAAAACCTTCTCCGCGTGGCTAACTCCCCTTATTTGTTGGCGAAGGGGGTGGTGGTGGTCCTCGGTCCTGCTCCGATCTTCCGTCACCTCTCGTTCGTACCATTGTAAACTCAACTACTTGCAGTCAGGGAGCCGTTTTACCGTTCCCCACGGTGGGCGCCAATTGTTCTTACTAGAACAATAGAAGTACAATATGTTGGATACAAGCTATGCTCACTCTCCCTCTGTTTCTCTCAAGCCTTCTTCATTCTTCTTTTGGTTGAATTGCATTCTTCGGAGTGAAGGTTCCCCGACCTCCACCGGAATCATTGCGTCCACGCCTTAAGTCATTTTGAAAGGGGTTTCTTTTGTCGCTGACTAAGGAGTTACGTGATACACCCACAAGATTCCCGGGAGTTCTTCCAGCCATGACCCTTTCGTCGTTTCAAGACGCCTTCTTAAACCATCAAGTATGATCTTATTTGCTACTTCGACCTGTCAGTTTGTTTGGAGATGTTTGACATAAACAATTAAACAGTCTGGAGATGTTGACTATTAAAACATACCTTTTCGGAATGAGGCTATGCACTTTCAATTATCTATTCCAACTTTTTATTAATAAAAAATAATTTCGCAAAATAAAAATTATAATTATGATTAATTAAGAGAAAATGATCCGAACTAGACTAGTGGGTCCAGACCACATTGCCCAACAGTAACCCAGGGTCCAACGCAGCTAGGAACACAATAGGAGAATGGACATCAAGGCATCATACACGAGGCGATCTTGACCATTTGCTTTCTGTACGTATAATGCATATAGCTATGGTTGCTCGTTAGGTCGGTTCGATGACTTTATATGCATTAACAATTTTTGATCCTTCTGATTCTGTTCTTAACCCAATGTAGAGTCATGGAGTCTGTTGGGTAAAACTAGCGGACAACGGATAAACTAACTGATAATGGATGAGCTTATAGCGGATAACGAATGAGGTAGCGGATAACAGATAAGTTAGTTTATTGATATGAAAGTATTTAGTAAAACTAACGGTTAAACTAGCGGATAAATATAAAATGACTAAAACGGCATGTGTTTATACTTTTTTATATAAATGTTGCTTATATATAAAAAAATTTATATATACGTATAATACGTTAGTATTATAAATATTGAACGTTACTATTATATAAAAAAATGATGATACATTATTATATATATAAAATATATAAATGATAATCTTACCTGTTTATAATACGCTATATTATCATATATATATTATATATATATATATATATATATATATATATACACGTTATATTATTAAATAATTGTTGTACTAAAATAATACGTTGAATTTCATTATAATATGTTATAATAAAATATTTATAAATTGAAAAAGGTAATGGTGGAATTTTTTTAAATCATAGGTAAAGGTGAAATTAAAATATTTATAATACGTTATATGATCATATGATATTTTATATTATCATAAATTGAAGAGAGTTAATGTGGAATTAAAATAAAATATTAAAGGTAAATGAGAGAAAAAAACAGACGCTGTTAAGCTATAAGCTTAAACGCTATTTAAAGTAACGCTGAAAAAAAATGCTATAAGCTCATAAAAAAATGTTAATCGTTAATGGTAAATGCGTTTACCAAAAAACGTTATTAACTCATCTGCTATAAGCTATCTGCTATAAGTTAACAGATAAAACTTATCAAACTGGCTCATCATATGTTCGTTATACCTTTCATAACTCGTTTAGGAATAATCAATTCATGGAATGGTCGGATCATAGCAAGGCAACTATAACAGAATCGAGAATTTTAAGTTACTAAGATGTGGTAGAGGCGGGGCATTGGGTCTATTGGGATTTAGTAATCTTTTGTGATGAACTGATGATGGTACAAGAAAACCTTCTTTGGATTTGGTGCTTCGGCTCATGTCCTGTGGATCACAGGACATCAAAGGTCGAGATTATATATCATAATATAATATAAAAACATATAATAAGAAACTCATTTTATACAAAAAAAAGAAAGAAAAAAAAGATGAATATGACACTGACATGCATGACACAAGATCCGTTTATAGAAATCTTCTTTTATATAATACTAGCTGTATACCCGTGCATCCGCACGGGTCGCGCTATGTTACTTACTACAATTTTTTTTAAAAGTAACATTGAAAATTAATCAGTTTTTTTTACCTAGGAAATAAGTGAATAAAGTAAATTATATACCAATATTGACATAGTTATAAATCATAGTTATACACACATTGTGATTGTAGCAAAATAACTCCACAATCCATACTGCTTTGCCTTCTACTTGAGTTTTCATTTTGAAAATTCAAAACTTATGACTCAATGCTTGCACTTGCTGACAAAAACAATCATAGGAATGGAAATCTTGAACACGCATAAAAAACAATGCTAATAACATTGAGTTTCTTAAAACATTTATGCGAGGAAATCCAAGTATACGTAATGCACGCGAGGATTAACACAGGCTCAATAATCTAATTAGAACTTTCATACAAAAATAATTTTTTTTTACTAATTAGAACATAAAACACAAATTAATAATAAATCAATTATACTATACTAATTAACACATAATTTGCGTGAACGTAACATCAAAACTTAAATTTTTATGCTATAGTTGTATACCCGTGCATTCTCATGGATCACACCGTGTTGCTTATTATATTTTTGCTAAAAGTTAATTTTGTAAATTATATATTTTTTTATACCTATAAAAAAAATGAATATATTAAATCATATACAAATATTCATGCTGTTATAAAGTATAGAAACTGATTTATATAATATTGAAGATAGAAAATTCTTAGATCATTTTGAATTGTATATTTCATAAAGGACATATAAATGTAAATTCATTTTGTTCATCAGAAGGAAATACAAAGAAAAAAGACAAGGACTAAGCTTAATAACACCATTTGCATCAGTAAGTAGTTCTCCCAAAGCAGGAAGTCCAAGTGACAATTGTGCATGCATAAACGGAAAAATAAAATTTCATGCAATTGGAGTTTAAGTCCTGTCAACAAAATCTTAGTGTAGTAATTGTTTAACTGCTTAATCAATAATTTATATTAATAATTTTAAACATAAACTGTTGCATATAAACATGCATATCAGATTCAAATGACAACAAAAAGTTATATAATATACGTACTAAAGTATCTGACATAATAAGACAACCCGTCTATGATAACCCATGTGATCTATGAGATCACCCGTGTATGATAACCCATCTGATCAGAAGGGTTTTCATAGACGGGTAAGCATAGACGGGTGATCACAGACAGTTTACTTCAGTTGGCTTGTCATAGACGGGTTATCATAGACAGGTTTATTGGGAAACTGAAGGAACCTGTCTATGATGACCCGTCTATGACAACCCAACTGAAGTAAACTGTCTATGATCACACGTCTATGATAACCTTTCCGATCAGACAGGTTATCATACATAGACGGGTTATCATAGACAGGTTATATGGGGAAACTGAAGGAACCTGTCTATGCTCACCCTTCTGTGAGATGATCACCCGTCTATGCTCACCTATCTATGACAACCCAACTGAAGTAAACTGTCTATGACCACACGTCTATGCTCAAGCGTCTATGCCCTTCTGATCAGACGGGGTTATCATAGATAGGTGAGTATAGACGGGTGATCATCTCACAGAAGGTTAGAATAGACGTGTGATCATAGACAGTTTACTTCAGTTGGGTTGTCATAGACAGGTGATCACAGAAGGGTACTCATAGACGGGTTATCATAGACGGTTGATCACAGACAGTTTACTTCAGTTGGGTTGTCATAGACGGGTGATCATAGACAGGTTATACGGGGAAACTGAAGGGACCTGTCCATGATCACCCGTCTATGTTCACCTGTCTATGACAACCCAACTGAAGTAAACTGTCTGTGATCAACCGTCTATGACTACCCTTATGTGATCAACCGGGTATGAGATAATAACCCGTCTGTGATCAACAGAAGGGTTATCATAGACGGGTTATCTAAATTTTTGTTGTCATTTGAATCTAATATGCATGTTTATAAGCAACAATTTATGTTTAAAATTATTAACATAAATTATTGATTAAGTAGTTAAACAATTACTGCACTATAGGATGCAACTTGTATGAGATCACCCGTGTCATAGACATTTGATCATCTCCTAGATAGGTTACCGTAAACGTTTGATCATCTCGTAGACGGGAAGAGCACGTGTGAGCATAGACGTGTGAGGGAAAACTAAAGGAACCTGTCTATGCTCACACGTCTATGACTCACCCGTATATGATAACCCGTCTGATCAGACGAGTTATCATATACAGGTTCCTTCACGGGTTATCATAGACGGGTGATCTTATAGACTGGTGATATCTTTCTTATCTACAAAGGTAAAATCATGGCAGACGGGTGAAGGTTATTATATCTTTCTTATCTACAAAGAAATGTACATCAGTTTCCTTATCATCTAGGGGTGAAATAACAGAAAGATATTCTACCTTACTCAGTGCACAAATCTTGTACAGTTTCTATGTAAGCTATATATTTTTTTACTATTATGACAGTGAATTTTACTCTATGTGAATTTTATATGGATGAATTTACTCTATGACCTTTTGCATAATCATTGAGTTGTTAGCATGCTGGAATCCCAAAGCTATGTTTCTGTTGTTAACAGTTTAACACAGAAAGAAAAATCGGTGTTAAAGTGACGGGGCAGAGGGGATTAAAGTGACAATTTTGACCTTAATTTGGGACACGTGTCAGTTTTTCAACAATGGGGGGTATTTTAGGGAATTTTCTAGGCTTTAAAATGTATATATAGATAGTAGACCGGATTGGATGGTATACTATGATTTGGTATTGGAGATGAATATAAAGAAAATCACGACATGTGTGGAAGGCCTAGAAGTAAGGAGACTTAGTTAAATGGAGGTTGTGAATGAAAAGTGCAAAGGTCGAAAGATGTATCATGACAGTATAGCAATAATGGTTCTAATGAGGTCAATGTTTTCCAAATAGCAACTCCAGACAGAAGCAAGAGAGCATTTGTAGTCAAATGCTAAATTAAATTGAAAAAGTATTGATTATCAACACTCATAGAACACCAGTTAATAAATATAGATAATTTTATCAATGTTGCACCACACCATCACTCAATGAAGCAACTCCCAAGTTTCCTTTCCTTGCACTTGCTTTTGTATATATGAGTGAAATAAAGCCAATGACTCAATTATTCACCAAAATGGACTCACAAATCAAGAAACTCTATATTTTATTTTTGCATATAGAAGATTAAGAAAAAAACAAATACTGGATTTTCTTTCAGGAGTTAGTTAACAACTATCCATTGATTTCCTTTTAACAAATACTGATCATCACCAATAAGGCAAAAACTAATACTTAAGCCAAGTACAGTCAAAATTTTGCAGGCCAGGGGATTAGAGCCATCTTACCCCTATAAGTACCCTTTATCCTCCAAGTTAAAGACCACTTTTTGTGCCATTTCAGTAGGGGGTAGCACATGGTTCTCCATGTTTTAGCACTATCTGATAAATTTTTTTAAAAAAAGTAGACAAAAAATTCAATAATTTTGTAGCAATAGCAAAAGAAAAGTGCAAAGATAAATGAAATGCATGGCATTAATTTTAATAAGTATTTGATGTGAAGAGGCTACTAAACAATATCAGTGAACTCACATTAAGCTTGTAAGACATCATTAAAATCAAAGAGCCAAAGACTATATCAAAGATTTACTATGTCTCAAAGCTTGAGGTGTCAAGCAAAAGTGGGTAACAACCCATACTACAATTAAGGCTTAGAATGTAATGGCACATTATAGTCATATACTCTCTTTACCTAAGCTTAGAAATGCAAATGCAGCTACACTCCAGCTACCTAAGCTTATTATTCTTGGTCCTTCAAATATAATTTTTTCATATTGTTCCTTCAAATATTTTGACTTTAGCTTAGAATGTTGTGATGCTACACTCCAGTTGAGCATTTCGAAAGCTGTGGCTAACTTATAGAGCTACATTCCAGTTTGCCAAGCTTAGAATGTCGTTTTGTTATATTTTTGTATATTAAGAAAACCATTATTGTAAAAAACCTTAGAAGATGAAAGCGCTCACCGAATAGTTGAAGAGGAGCTCACCGAAGAGAACAACAACTTGGGTGAAAGTTTGCCTCAGATCAGTCCTCAACTCAACCCCAACCCAATGCATCTATGGGAAGTTACAAAACAAAAGAATTAGCCAATTAAACTTTTGAATTTCATACTGCGAGGGAGAAATAAAGGATGCATTAGAATAGAAACACATGAAAAATCATAGAAATACCAGGAAAAAATTCAAAATATAAAAACAAAAAGATATAGAGAAAGAGGAGAAAAGGGGAAAGAGAACAGACTCGTCTTGAAACATGAGACGTCGCTGCACAACGTCCATGGCGGCATCAGCATGAGAAGCGTCTCCCTCTCCCATGGATGATGGCGGTGTCACTGAGATTTGGAAAGAGAAAGCGAATCGAGAAAGAGAGAATTTGGGAGAGAAAGAGAGAAAGGCATCAATGAAGAGGAAGAGGAAGAGCCCGAGAGAGAAGAAATTAAAGACAGGGTTTTCAAATTTCAAATGAACTAACGATAGGGAGAGGAGGAAGAGTCTCTGGGAGAACTGAAGTGACAAATTTGTCCTCAAAAAAGGACACGTGTCGGCGTTCCAACAAAGGTTATTTTAGGAATTTTCCTAGGCCTTAAAATGTATATATAGATAGTAGATGAGTTTAATTGTTATATAATGATAATATAAAATATTTTTACACAGACATCCAATCATAAATTATTACCTCAGTAAAAAAAATTGACTCTCATCCTAACTACCTTAAAAGTTATCCATATCATGATTAATGATTAGTTGTCTGTATAAAAATATTTTACACTGTCAATACTTATCAATTAAACTTATATATATATATATATATATATATATATATATATATATATATATATATATATTATGATCCTAATATAAATATGATCAATTGTATATTTTTTTCTTATTTTAATATATATTTTTTATTCATCTATTGCTTATATATATATTATAATATAATTGTGAATAATAAATTATTTTTCTTTTAATACATAAAGTTCTCAAGTTTTTTCATTCCTTTTTTATACATATTTTTAAAAAATATCGTTTTCAATGATACTTATTAGTTATCATTTTTTCAGTAAAAAAAAATAGTTATCATTTTAACTATTTATTATTTTTTTTACTTATTTTCATTTAATACTATCATTTAATTAAATATCATTCACACCTATATATTAAATTAGAGAATACTCTGTTAAAAGTAATTAAATCTCTTAGCCAACTCTTATTTTTCCCCTACCCCTGGTACAACATTAATAGCCGAGATCAATTGTACATCATATAGAAGAAAAACATATAATAGAAACATCTTGGAGGGAAAAACATGAATACAACAATGATATGTTGCATAAGACGAGTTTGCAGAAATATTCTTTTATATAATATACTCTTTTGAACAGCACTATTCTTTTATATAATATTCTTGCAGAAATTAACTTTTTTGAATAACTTCTTATGGTCACTTTGAACAATCTTTCTTATATCCCTGATTAAGTTTTATCTATTTCCTGGTATTATATTGAAGGGCTGGTCGCTATGAAGTAGATGGATATGTATATAATTCTGTCGAGGAGGCTAAAATGTTGATGACTGGGAAGTGGAATAAGTCTATGAGTTATCAACCATGTGATTTGGAAGGAGAGCCTCTTCGAGACAATTAAAAGAGGTATTCAAGTTGAACAAAACCTTCACAATATATGACCGTGGGCATTATCTGCTGTTGGAATGTAACTTTGTTTCAATCCGGAGAACACTGAATCATTATATTCAATTGTACAAGATAAAAATGAAGCAACACAGATACACGTGATTATGCAGAAAAAAGATCAAACTAGCATCAGACTGAAAATCAAGCTGACAGAAAATGAAGTATGCAAAAAGGAGTTGTGTTGTCTTTTTTTCTTTTTCAATCAAACGATAATAGCTTGTGAATAGTGCTACATTATTAAAAACTTTAATGGGGTAAAAAAAAACCCATCAATAATCATGACATATGCTGTTCAACTTCCAGGAGGTCGGATCCATTATAGCATATACTCAGGTCCTGCACATTCTTAAACAAAAGCAAGAAATATGCAAGTTACATTCCCAATTCTTTTCATAGTATATGCATTGAATGAAAGATAAATAATGGGTAAAACAAACATCGGGTCCTGCCATTGCCACTCAGATTAAATGTAAGAACACCTAGACCACCTCATTATCTAGGACTAGGAGTCTATTTGGATTGATTTATAAACAGTTTATTTAGGCTTATTTATTGATATAAGTCATTGTCAGAGTGTTTGAGAAAGCTTATGAAAACAACTTATGACATGTCCATAAGCTGTTTTCAGCTTATTTTGATAAGCTCTTAAGGATAGCTTATGAAAATAGCTTCTAATTTATATGAACACAGTTTGATTATATTTTCTCTTTGATTATAGAAATATCTTATACATAAGCGCTTATATGATAAGCGTTTATCCTATAAGCGTTTAATTTTGCCGTTTATCCAAACATGCCCTAAATATGTCAAGAAATTGTCAAATATTCAAGTTTTAAAGGCTAATGTGCCAATGTAGAGAGCTTCCCACTACAAGAAACGGGCAGAGACACCTAAACCTCTTTATTTGAATCCTTTATGACTTAAGAACCTAGTATTTTTTTTTCTTTGGTGAGAAGAGAAAAATTAAAAAACATTTTCAATATATCCCAATGCACTTTTCCACTTCTTGAGGACAAGTTCCGAAAGGTAAATTTTCTATAAGATTTTCCTTCTTTGTTTTCTTCGTTAATGGGAGTGGTTGTAAACTGTGGACAACAAGAATAGGCACCACTATGTAGAAAACAATTCAATTATGAAAATGGACAGAATCAATGGCACATCAAAAGTCAACATGACATGGAAGCAAGATGATGAGGAAAATCTATTTTTCATTAGGCAAAATAAGGTGTTCCCTTACTTTTCAGTATGATGCTGGTTACAAACTTTTCTGATCTTTTTTTATTTACAATGATATTGGTGTATATATAAACATCCTTATGTGTTAATTAGTATACTATATTTGATATATTCTAAATTTTTGTTTTCATTTATTAAATAGTAAAAAAAAATTAAACTTTAATTTTTATACATTGTCAGTGTAAAAGAATTTTATATTGATGTTCAATGATACTTTGACAAATCGATATTATTAAGAAACAGTTAAAATAAAAGGACACTATAAATATATTCTTAAGTGTTGAGTAATCTTAGCGCTTTAAATAGTTTTTGTCTATATTATTTGGTTGGTAAGATTGATATTATTTAGGTTTTTGTTATGAAAATACAAAACAAGAAAGAAAGGTAAATATCATTTAGTTAATTTGTTTCCACATGTAATCATTAACGAAACTAAAACTTTTTATAAAATGGCATTTTCATCACTTAGTGATAAATTTAGTAAACATTAATAATATTTTTAAAAAAATTACCATCACAATTATAAAATATTGAATAAATTTTGTTTAAAATGGAGAATTTACTCATACGTTTCGCATGGGTAAAAAAAGCTAGTATAATAGAAACATCTTGGAGGAAAAAACATGAATATAACAATGATATGTAGCATAAGACGAGTTTGCAGAAATATTCTTTTATATAATATAAATATATATAGATATATAGTAATCTAGATTACAATTCTAATATAAATATAATCAATTGTATAATATTTTCTTACTTTAATGTAAATATTAATTAAATTTAATTGATATGCACCGTCAGTATAAAGATTTTTTATACCGTAATTGAACTCAATATTAATTATGCATCTATTGCCTCTATACATATTTATTATAATAATTTTTTTTTGGTTTTCGAGGGGCAGGAAAGCTTTCCCTCAAGAGTTTTTAGCGCTGTTGCATTCCCAAAGCTCGGATTCGAACTCGAGACCACTTATGAAACTGGAAGAAGCCTGTGTCGTCTCATCCAAACGCTCTTAGGTTATATATTTATTATAATATAATTGTAAATAATAAATTATTTTCCTTTTAATATAAAGTTATCAATATTTTTTCATTTAATTATTTTCCTTTTTTGGATAAATATTATTTTATAGAATAATTATATATTCTTTTTTATGAGTATTAATAGTTATTATTTTCATTATTTTTTATATCTTTTACTTATTTGTATTTAATACTAAAGTTTAATTTTGAAACACTACTAGATTAAAGTTTTTTACATTATCCACCAATGTATGACTTTTAAATTATTTATGATAAGAATCAAACATTTTTACAATGTGGTAATTTATGATTGATGATGATGAATTTTTTTTACACTGAGAATCAATACCAATTAAATTTTTAATACTTTATCATTAATGGAATATACATATCGTTCCCACTTATATATTGAAATACAGTACCAACATTTGGTTGGTCCGAGTGGTAAGGGACCCAGACACCTTAAGTAAATGGTCAGGGGTTCGAATCCTAACTCTTGTGTATGGAGAAAACCTGATTGGGAGGGGAGAACCCACCTTGTATGCCCAACAGGTTCCCCGACAGAAATTAGTAACTGCTATATCATGGTTACCAAAAAAATATATATTAAAAGGATTTAATTGATATGCACTGTTAGTGTAATTTTTTTTTATACAATCAACCAATCAGAAATTGCCACATAAGCTAAAATGTTTGACTCTTATGTTAACTAACTTAAAAGTCACTCATACTTGATTTATGTTTGGTTGAAAATGTAAAAAACTTTACAATGACAGTACATAACAATTAAACTCATACTAAAATACAATATAATCTCTTACACAACTAAGGATGACAATTTTACCTGTACCCACAGATATCTGCGGATAAAATCCGTAATGGGTACCCGTTTGGGGAGTTTAATGGGTACTCGATTGTTAATGGGGTGGGGGGAGTATTGAGGTACCGCACCCATGGGTACTCGATGACACTATAGTGATCTCAATATTTTTAGTCAAGAAGTTTGGTAGAAAATGATTATTTAATTAATTGCTTGTTGGACTCTTTGTATATTGATATATGGATAAGATATCCATGATATTGGAATTTTATGGTGAACCAGTGCTCATAATTTCAATATCAGGTAAAAAAAATTTTGAGGAGTCGAATACCATGTAATTATATATTCCTTGTATATAGAGATACCATGTTAATAATTAAATGAGGATTGATCAGATACAAAGAATAATTGGTAATAATTACATGAATACATGTGATATCATATCACATCTGACTCTAAAATGATTCATTATTAAAATTAAAATTTTAATATATCCAAAAATATCCGTAATATTCATAGATATTCATAAAATCTGATAAAAACTTTTTTTACGATACTCACTTAAATACGGATGGAGACGAAGGAAATACTACTCGCATCCGTCATGCCTTTGCCATCCCTACACGCAGCTTCCATTTTTTGAATAACGGACTTCGTTCTTCATTTCTTTAACTGATATAATTGAATGAATAAATCATAAAATATAAACATCGTCATACTTTTGAAGTTAAGAAGTCAACATGAGCATTTCGAGGCTGGCGCGGTTTAAAAATTAATAAGTGAGTCTATGGTAGTCCAATTATTGATGGGAGAGCAGTTTTAGAATGAGACGAGGATAGCGAGATCTGACTTTGGTACTGATTTTTTTTTATGATTATAATTATAAAAACTAAAGCAAAGTACAAGTTGAACATGATCATTCTGCACCCAACACTTTCTTCCATTTACAGAAAACAAAGTGGGAGCGAGTAAGTGGTAATTAAAGATCATGTCTGGAGAAGCAGATAACCGGATGGGCACAGAGGAAGAGATCATGGATACGGGGGGGGCAAATGTAATTATAAAGGACCTCAAATTGAAAGATAGAAAGGTATCATGGGCAAAGCTCCGCCGCGTAGACTCTCTCAATCTCGAAGCTGGAAGAGTTTCTGTATCTGCACTCCACCACCACTCCAAGGTAATTAATTAATATTAGCTAGCTAGCTAGCTAGCAGTTCCATATATATACCAACAGCTAGCTAGAGTTTGCATTTGCTAGCTGTATATATGTATGTTGGATTCACTTGATGACATGTATTATGTATGTATGTATATCATCATCAATCATATATATAATTGACAGATGGGTTGGGCCACGACGCTGAGTTTGGCATTTCAAAGCATAGGGGTTGTATATGGTGATATTGGCACATCTCCACTTTATGTGTATGCCAGCACCTTCACAAAGGGAATTAAAAACAACGACGACATTCTTGGCGTCTTGTCTCTCATCATCTATACCATTGTGCTCATACCTATGTTAAAGTATGTCTTCATCGTCTTATGGGCTAACGACAACGGCAACGGTAAGATCCAAACAATTAATTAATTAATTAATGCTAACTTATATATATCTTGCTACAACTATTTTATTTTCACCAATTAAGGTTGAAACTAATAATAATTCTTTCATATATTATATATATATATAGGTGGAGCGTTTGCACTGTATTCGTTGATATGTAGGCATTTAAGGGTGAGTTTGATTCCAAATCAACAACCAGAGGACAGGGAACTTTCTAACTACAAACTGGAAACACCATCTAGCCAGCTGAAACGAGCTCAGAAACTAAAGCATAAGCTTGAGGGAAGTCATTTTGCGCGGATTCTGCTTTTACTTGTAACCATACTGGGAACTTCCATGGTCATCGGAGACGGGATTCTTACTCCATCAATTTCAGGTTAATTACTAACACCTCATTATTATATTTATTTATTTATTTAATATATTTTCTCAAAAATTTCCCCGAAGTTAACTTAACTAATTAAATATGTATACATGTCTCTTTTTTCTATTTTCGGGATTTGATTCATAACTTTTCAAATCAATTTTAATCATTTCTTACTATTTAGTAACAATTTTATATTTGAAGAAACTTAATCTTTATGTAAAAATATAGATTTAATTGTTATACACTATTGGTATAATTTTTTTTATACTGTCAATTAATCATAATTGTCACATCACTACAAATACTCGTATAGTAACTATCTTAAAAATCATATATAGAATGATTTGTAATTAATGAATAACTATGTAAAAAACTTTACTTTGATAATATATCAAAATTAAACTCTAAAAAAATAACATAAAACAAAACGATTTAATTGTAATGTTTTGCCAGTGTAAATATTTTTATACTGTAAATCAATTATGTATTGAGTCTATTGTCACATCTTTAAAATTATTTGACTTTATAATAACGGTCTAAAAACTCAAACATAAAATAATATATATATATATATATATATATATATGTATGGGATCAAATGACATCAGGTGTCAAACTTAATTTTAACACCAAATCCTGTCCCTTAATTATGGTTTAATATAATGGTTTAAGCTTATCCCTTTTATTGACGAGAGAGAATAACTAAAAGTAACTATAATAAGGAGAGAAAAATAGGATTTATTTAATTAAAAAAATACTAAATATCATGATTTTTCATTAAACTTATAATATTTATTAAATAAATGTTTTGTATTTTTGATCCAAGAATACTTATTATGAGATAATTTCTTATAAGATACATTAACACTATAATAAAATAATATAATGTACGATAAAACTTAGGATTTAATTGATATGCACTGTCAGCGTAAAAATTCTTTACGCTGTCAACCAATCATAAATTGTCACATTAGCTAAAATGTTTGACACTTATCCTAACTACATGAAAAGTCACATATACCATGAATTAAAAGTCCTAACTTATCATACATTATATTCATTTATTATAGTGTCAATTTATTATAATGTCCATATAATTTAATAAAAGAATATAACGTAGAATGAAATTTATTAGGAATATAATGTCCTTGATTCTAGTGTATGTTTATAATTAAAATATAAAATGTGGTTTAAGAATATATATATGATATTTTACATTATATTATGTAATTTTATTTAATTAAATAAAATTATACCGTACCTAATAAGTTTTATTGTACATTATATTATTTTATTATAGTGTTAATGTATCTTATAAGAAATTACCACATAATAAGTATTTTTGAATTAAAAATATAAAATATTTATTTAACAAATATTATAAGTTTAATGAAAAATCAAGATATTTAGTATCTAATTTTATTAAATAAATCCTATTTTTTTTCTCCTTATTAGAGTTACTTTTAATTATTCTCTCTCTTCAATAAAAGTCATAAGCTTAAGTCATTAGATTAAACCATAATTAAGGGACATGATTTAATATCAAAATTAAGTTTGACACTTGGTATCATTTGATCCTATCCCCTCTATATATATATATATAAGTGATTGATCGATATTGTAAATGATAATCATAAAATTTAAACTCAAAACAAAAATGTTGCGTATAGCATTGACATTATATACCACGCGTGACTTTGAATGGAGGCTTGACATAAATTATTGTTGAATGTATATGCAGTCCTTTCAGCAGTTAGCGGGATCAGTACATCACTTGGTCAAGGTACTTAAAAAATAACTTTAATTATTTTTTAAAATTGCAACGACGATAAAATTTGTTATAATATTTGTCTTCATATATCATTGATTTGTTGTGCTTTTATTTTCCCACTCTTTTAGATGCTGTCGTGGGGATCACTGTAGCGATCTTGGTCGTCCTTTTTTCTATGCAACGATTCGGTACTAATAAAGTGGGATTTTCTTTTGCCCCAATTATCTTCTTATGGTTTCTATTCATCGGTGGAATTGGGCTCTACAATTTATTCAAATATGATATTGGAGTATTACGTGCTTTTAATCCAAAATATATTGTTGATTACTTCAAGCGAAACGGTAAGGATGGATGGATATCACTTGGTGGAGTCTTTTTATGCATAACAGGTGAGCAGCGTCTCAACTTTTATTATTCTTCTCAATGATCGAAGTGGTATCATTCTTTAATTCTAAGTAAGATACATATAATTTTAGGATCTGAAGCCATGTTTGCCGACTTGGGTCACTTTAATGTACGAGCCATTCAAGTAAGTAAATAAGTTTACTTACATATATATATATGTTGTACCAAAATAAAATGTTTTAGTTGCACCTAAATTGATATACATACATTATAATGTATGTTGCAGATTAGCTTCTCTTTCATTACATTTCCTGCATTGTTGACTGCATATACTGGGCAAGCAGCATATCTCCGAAAGTTCCCTGAGCAAGTGGCTAATACTTTCTATGACAGTATACCAGGTAAAGTTGATTAATCCTAAAGAGAGACACGCATGTACATGTGGAGAAGTTCATTTATCTATAATTACCATTAGTAAAGCTCAATTAATCAATTGACTTTTCTTCTAATTTCCTTTATATACTATTGTGCAGACCCCTTATATTGGCCAACATTTGTTGTGGCTGTTGCTGCTGCCATTATAGCCAGCCAGGCAATGATTTCAGGAGCATTTTCCATTATATCCCAAGCCCTGAGTCTAGGTTGTTTCCCAACAATTAAGGTTGTGCATACTTCTAAAAAGCACGAGGGTCAGGTGTATATTCCTGAGGTCAACTACATGTTCATGGTTGCATGTATATTGGTTTGTGCTGCCTTCAAGACCACAGAAAAGATTAGCCATGCATATGGTAATTATGCTTAATCATTAGCCCTTTTGGATCTCTATGTTCTATTATATAGTACATAATATATTTATCAGTTGAGGAGTTTAAAGAATCTATATGTAATTAGCTCCAAAATTCTAAGTTTATATTAATAATATTAGCAAAGCATGACAAGTGGCCTTGTTCTCTATGTGATGCAGGGATAGCAGTTATTGGTGATATGATGATCACAACATCCCTGGTCTCCCTTATAATGTTGGTTATATGGAAGAAGAGCATATGGCTAGTTGCTATCTTCTTCTTGGTATTCGGTTGCATTGAGCTTCTTTATTTCTCATCACAACTAACCAAGTTCACAGGAGGAGGCTATCTTCCTCTTGTATTAGCTCTCTTCTTGACCACAATGATGGGAATCTGGCATTATGTTTACAAAGAAAAATACATGTTTGAACTCAAAAACAAGGTGTCCACTGAATATTTGAGGGAATTGGCCACCAACCCAAACATAAGCCGAGTACCCGGAATCGGGCTCTTGTACTCTGAGCTTGTACAAGGCATTCCTCCTATATTCCAACACTTTATAGACAGTGTACCATCCATCCATTCAGTTGTTGTGTTTGTTTCCATCAAGGCAATTCCTGTCAGCACAGTTGCAATAGAAGAGAGGTTTTTGTTTCGGCAGGTGGATCCTAGAGAGTACCGAATGTTTCGTTGTGTTGTGAGGCATGGTTACAATGATGTGCTTGAGGATCCTGCGGAGTTTGAGTCACAATTAGTACAACATCTCAAGGGATTTATTCAACAAGAGAACTTCATACTCGAAGTAGTTGATCAGGGGGCAACAACAACCGAACAAGCACCCATCTTCACCCATGATAGTGAGATGGCAGAAAATGTTGCATCAATTAATAAAGAAGGAAAAGTTAGGTCTAGTACTAATTCTGCCAATAGAGTAATACCTGCTCAAGGTGTGTCTCGTGCTTCATCCGATTCTATTCAATCATTGCGCGTGAGTGTGGCCAAGTCATCCACTCTATCTTCCCCGCCCATCCAAGGAGCCGAAGAGGAGATAAAGTTTATAGAGAAAGAAATGGAGAAGGGTGTGGTGTATATGCTAGCTGAAGCAGAGGTAGTAGCTCACCCAAATTCATCCATCTTGAATAAGATAGTTGTCAATTATGCCTATAACTTCTTGAGAAGGAACTTTAGGCAAGGGGAGAATTTGATGGCAATCCCACGTAAGCGACTTCTCAAGGTTGGAATGACATATGAAATATGACTGGAAGATATTGCACAATTTAGGTTAGAGTATTATTATCGAAATAATTGGTAAAAAAAAAAAATGATGTCATGCATCTCGACTAAGATGCTCAAAGCTTGTTGGTGTGGTTAAATGTTTTGTATTAATTAATAAAAAGGTGTATTATACTATATGTACTTTTCTTGAATTTTATTTAAAATTAATTGTAACTTTTCCACCAAATCATTTAAGCTTTGAATCACGCGGAAATAAAGCCATAGCTCTAACAATGGCTACCAAAAATTGTAAAATATCTTTTGTAGCAACAATCTAATGTAGATATTGTATGCATTGTAAGTATGAGTGAATGTCAAAGTATATCTTATCAGATCATAATCTAGATGTATTATATGCTAGTGCGAGATACGTATCTTATTTTGAATAACCAAATAAAATATTGTAAAAAAAATTCAAAATCTAAGCAATCTCAATGCCAATTTTGATGGGAGACATTTGTCGACAAACGCAAATTACTTTGAGGTGACTTCTACAGTGCATCACCTAACAAAGTCTCTCACGGTATATGACCACTCATAACCATAGATCAAGTAGTTTCACACGATATTAAGATACATCTGCCCACACCATATCATTTTTCATTTCCTTCTCTCCCCTCTCTCACTCTCGATCCTTCTATCTACTGGCCCTCCCTCGTCCATCTTTGTCACGACGGCGTCAGAATTAAAGAAAAATCCTCGAAAAAAAACAAAAGATCGGTGGGGTTTATGGGTGGAGAGAGTACGTTCCAGTTGGAGAGAGTATGGTTCGATGTAGTTGGTGGTTTTTGTTTGCGAAGACCGTTGACAGAGACGCTACGGTTGACTTGCGATGTTGTAGGTGGAGATGGGTGGTCGCGGCTTTGGTTCTCCGATTGATGGGTGGTGGGTTGCTTGGTGGTGGCGCTGAGCGATTGTAGAAGGCTTAGATGGCCCTCCTCTCCTTTCTCCTCCACCACCCCACCCCCACCGCTTGTCTTCTTCACTTAAACTTTACCAATTACCAGTAGTCATCAACTAAACAGAACAATTTGAAATCTAAGAAACCAGAAGCATTTGAAATCCACAAAACCAACCATCGTTTGCATTTTGAAACCACGACAAAACCCATGAAACCAAGCATAAGAACTCAATTGGCAATTTGAAGGAAAAAAACGGTTTGGAGTTGGCGCATCATTTTGAAACCAATATTAGATTGAGAGGTGATTTTGCGATTTTGCGTTTTGGCTGAAATGACGAGATGGATTTCTTCTTCTTTTTGCTTGTTGCTTGCTTGGTCAAAGTGAGAGTAGCTAAGGTCACCGATGGTGTCGTTGGCTTGGTCGCCGGTGGCTATCCGCTACTATGGTTCACAAGCGATCGGGGTGGCAGAGTGGGAGACATTCTTGCAATAGGGTGGTCGAGGGGCAGGGGGAAGAAATTATGGTTCACAAGCTATGGGGGTGGCGGAGTGGGTGGTGGAGGAAGTGGCGGATTGGGTGGCGGAGTGGAAGGGGTTGCGATGCTATGAGGGATTGGTTGTCTATGTGAGAGAGGTGACGGGCGGTGGTTGGACGGTGTCCATTGTGAGAGAAGGAAATGCAGGGAAAAAAAATCTGTCACAGATAGGTGCATAATAAAATCTCATTAACTTCTTGGTCCAACGATAATAAAAGATGTTGCACAGTGAGATGCTTGTTGGCTCTCTCGCCGTGGAATTCGCCTTACTTTGATTCCTGTGTCGAGTGGGGTGGTCATTATTTTGCCAATTTTATTACTTCTAAAATTAAAATTGACATAGTTAACCAAAAAAAATTTTAAACTGACATAGGAAGTTATATAATCAATAGTGGAAAATATGCAAAACACGACAAGATTTAACATCTGTTAATTTAAAATGGATGTTAAAAAAGATGCGGTGGCAGTATCGTAATTAATTTGGTCACTAAATGCACTTTTAAAGTCGGTTATTGGAATAACAGACGTTCAAAATACTTTTAACGTCCATTATTTGAGTAACAGACGTTAAAAGTCATTAAAACATTGACTTTTGACGTCTGTTATTCAGATAACCGACGTTAAAAGTTTGTTACATGATTTAACGTTGGTTAAGTTAAAACAGATGTTAAAAAGGCGGTGACACTTTTAACGTCGGTTATTTACATAACAGACGTTAAAAGTAGAGAAAAGAATTTTAACGTCTGTTATTATAATAACCGACGTTAATGTATGACTTTTTAATATCGGTTATGATAATAACAGACATTAAAAGATGTTTTTAACGTCTGTTTCTTAAATAACAGACATTAAAAGAAGTTTCTAATTTTTGTAACATTAAGTCCCTCCCTAAGTCCCTCCCGCGTGCCCTCTTCTCCTTTCACTATTCCAATGTCTCTCTCTCTCTCTCAAAAACCTCACTCTCTCTGCCACTGAGATCGTCACGCCCGCTGTTGCTACGACCGTCGCGCCTCATTCTGGCTGGTATATATCTTTTCTTTTCTCCCTCTCTCTTTTCTCCTTTCTCTTCCCTCATTCTTTCCCTTCATTCTGTTCCACTTTCTTTTCTCATTTAGGTCATTTTCGCGCCTCAAGTCTGCAATTCTCACCGTCGTCAATCTTCCGGCCACCATTTGGTCTTGCTTCCTAACGGTAAGGTTCCATTAAAATCTATTATTTCTCATTTAGGTTTTGCTTAGGTTTGCTGGTTTGGAATTTGATTTGATTTAAATTTAAAAATTAGTTTTCATGTTTGAAACTCATTATAAAAAAGAGATTTGAATTGACTTACTAGCCACATTTTTTGCTTCCTAAAATGTAAGCTTCATAATATATTGACATTTGTTTGGTAAAAACTAAAGGGATATCCTTAATCTAAATGTCCCATACAACCACTACACACCCATTCTCTAAATGTCCCATACTTACACTATTTGGATATATAGGTTAGGTTATTAGGGTATTAAAGGTTAGGACAATATTGCCATGAAATTGTCTTGGTTTATAGGTTTCAAATACTAGTGCTTTTTCAATCCCCCCCATTGTGCTTTTTATTGGATTTATGTCTGTATTTCTACAGAACCTATCTAGTTATGGATTGTAGTTGGATGGTTAGTAAACACACAAGTGACGAGTATCGGAAGGGAGTGGAAGAGTTTATAGAATTTGCTTAAAAAATGTTTCTGATAGTAATGGAAAGTTTTGTTGTCCTTGTGTCAAGTGTTTGAATATAAGGAAATGTGAAGTTAAGGATATACGCACTCATCTTATTTGTAACGAGATTTGCTTGAGTTATACAAGATGGATATGGCATGGTGATGTCTTATTAAATAACAAGCCAAGTGTGTCCCAAAGTGAGGAAGTTGACGTAGATATGGACGATAATCGACTCGAGGACATGATCTGTGATATTGGACAAGAGTCTTTTCAGCGAGCGCATGTGTATGATAATTTGTGAAGTGATGCGGATAAGCCTTTGTATCCGGGATGCACTACTTATACATGATTGTCGACGATGTTAAAATTGTTTTGTGTGAAGGCGAGAAATGGGTGGAGTGATAAAAGCTTCACCGAATTGCTTGAGTAGTTAAAAGAAATGCTTCCCGAAGGCAACACATTGCTAGACCGTAACTATGAGGCGAAAAAGGTATTGTGTCTGATGGGTATGGAGCATAAGAAGATACATGCATGTCCCAATGATTGTATATTGTACACGGATGGTTATGAACAGATGCACGACTGTCCCACATGTAGGTTATCACGCTACAAAGTGAAGGATGGTGATGATCGTGATGATTCTAGTTGTGATGTGAAAAAAAGGGTCCTCCTGCGAAGGTATTGTGGTATCTTCCAATAATTCCAAGGTTCAAGCGATTGTTCGCTAATGTAAAAGATGAAAAGAACATTAGATGGCATGCAGACGAGAGAAAATGTGATGGACAACTTCGTCATCCGGCTGATTCTCTGCAATGGTAGAGAATTGATACTTTGTTTTCGGATTTCGCCAATGAGCCAAGAAACCTTAGGCTTGGACTTTCTACGGATGGAATGAATCCGTATGGTAACTTAAGTGGTATTCATAGTTCAAGGCCTATTCTCCTAGTAATTTACAATCTACCTCCTTGGTTGTGCATGAAGCGCAAATACATGATGTTATCGATGATGATTTCAGGCCCAAAACAACCAGGAAATGACTTAGATGTTTATCTAAGGCCCTTGATTGAAGACTTGAAAAAGTTGTGGGTGGAAGGTGTTGATGTAGTTGATGGGTATTCTCATGAGACTTTCAAGATGCATGTCATATTATTTTGCACCATCAATGACTTTCCAGCATATGGGAATTTGTGCGGGTATATTGTTAAGGGGCATAAAGCATGCCCTATATGTGAAGAAGGCACATGCTTCACTCAATTGTATCATGGAAGGAAGACAATTTACCTTGGACATCGGAGATTTCTCAGACGTGATCACCCATATCGTAAATTGAAAAAAGCTTTCAACGGATGCCAGGAGAGTGAAATTGCTCCGAAGGCCTTAACCAGAGAGGAAGTTTATCAACGGGTGAAGGACATCAATGTTATCTTTGGCAAGGCCCAAAAGACGGCTAAGGCTACTGAGAAAAACATGTGGAAGAAGAGGTCTATCTTCTTTGATCTTCCATACTGGTGCAAACTTGATGTCAGACACTATATTGATGTCATGCATGTGGAGAAAAATGTGTGTGATAGTTTAATCGGAACACTTCTCAACATTCAAGGCAAGACAAAGGACGGTGTGAATGCTCGTCTAGATCTGGTTGCGATGGGTATACGAGAGAAGTTAGCTCCACAATCAAAGGATGGTAAACGGACATATTTGCCTCCAGCATGTCATACTTTGTAAAAAAAAGAGAGAACAAGTTTCTGTGAGTGTCTATGGGACGTCAAAGTGCCACAGGGTTACTCTTCAAATGTTAAGAGGCTTGTCTCAAGTGATCTCAAATTAGTTGGCTTAAAGTCTCATGATTGCCACGTCTTGATGCAGCAACTACTGCCAGTGGCTATTCGTGGTATTGCTCCTAAAAATGTTAGACATGCCATAAATAGGTCGTGCTCATTTTTCAATGCTATATGTAGCAAAGTCATTGACCCCCAAAAGTTGGATCAGTTGAAAGAAGAGGGTGCTACTATCTTGTGCCAATTGGAGATGTATTTTCCTCCTTCATTTTTCGACATCATGGTTCACTTAATTGGTCAACTGGTGCGGGAGATTGGATTGTGTGGCCCTATTTATTTAAGATGGATGTACTAAGTTGAGCGATATATGAAGATCTTGAAAGGGTATGTAAAGAATCCACACCATCCTGAAACATTTATTGTTCAAAGGTACGTTGCAGAAGAAGCTATTGAGTTTTGTTCAGACTACCTCTCTGAAACAAAACCTATCAGGATTCCTAAGTCTCGTCATGAGGGAAGATGTACAGGTAAGGTTACACGAGGTGTAACTCTTTTGAGCAAAGGTCGGGAAGAAGTGCTTTAAGCACATTTATATATATTGAATAACACTGATGATGTTGAACCTTTTCTACTTACTCACAAACGAAAGGTCAAGGAAGATAACCCTCGAAGGAATGAAAAATGGTTGTTGAACCATCATAACAAGACTTTCCTAAATTGGTTTAAAGAAGAAATTTTAAAGGATGATACTGCTTCTAATACATTAAAATGGCTAACACATGGACCTAACTTTAATGTCATATGTTGCAGCGGATACAACATCAATAAGTTTTCCTTTTATACAAAGTCCCAGGACGACAAGAGTACTGTGCAAAATAGTGGGGTTATGATCGTGGCTGAGTCTATGCACTTCTCTACTTTAAAAGATAAAAACCCTATTATGGCACCCGACTCTTACTGTGGAGTTATTGAAGATATTTGGGAGATCGATTACACTAAATTTAGAGTGGCAGTTTTTAAATGTAAGTGGGTTGACAGTAAAAGTGATATACAAACCGATGAATTAAGATTTACATTGGTAGATCTTGACAAGGTAGGTCATATGGAAGAGCCTTTCATCATGGCTTCCCAAGCAAAACAAGTGTTTTATATCAATGATCCTTCTAACAAAAGGTGGTAAGTGGTTCTCCAAGGAAAAAGCATGCATAATGGTAGTGATGAAAATCAAGATTCAACTCTTGATATTCCTAAGATTCCTGCTTTCTCAACATGGGTGCCTACTTTCATTGAGAAAAATGAGGTGGACGATGTACATGTCACTCGTGATGACCATCATGCAGGGATATTGATCTAAATTAATATAGTGTAAATTATGTTTAAATTAGAGTATGCAAATATAGTGTAAGTTTTGTTTAAATTAAAGTATGCATAGTGTAAGTTTTGTTTAAATAAAGTAGGTTTATACTTTTATTTATCCATGTTAAACTATCCATTTTTATTTATCCATGTCATTAATCCTAATTTATTTATTTATTTGTCTAAACATGCATACATACGGCTGATTCGGCAGGCTCTCATTCACAGAGCGCGTCGGGTAGTGTGCCTTCCAAAAAAAGGGGTAAATCTGCCACAACTTTGAAAAAGTTGACCCTATCTAGGATTAATGACCAGAGGCTTCAAATCCAGTTTGATGAACATGGGGAGCACATGGGAGATAATGCTAAGTGTTTCACCAATTATGTGGTTGTGCAAGCTAAAAGCCATGCTAGCATTCTGATCGATAATTGGGCGTCAGTACCTCAAACCGTGAAGGATCAGATTTGGAAGTCAATCACAATATTTTACTTTTATCCTCTTTGTTTGTATTTACATTATTTAAGCATATTATCATCCATTAATTCCTTATTTTTGTTCTGTAATTAATGTAGCTCACGTGGGACTTGCCGAATACTCCTACAAGTAGGAAAAAATGGCTACCACTTGCGGCTAAGCGTTGGACGGGGTTTAAGTCTTTTTTGGGTCCAAAGTAAATATTCGGAGAGAAGGTCGGCGAATCTCCTATTGAGACTTATCCATTCCTTGATCAGGAGACATGAGATATGTTTGTTGCAAGCCGAAACGCTCCTGACTTTCTGGTTAGTTGAAGTTAATTTTTTTTTTATTAATAGGCCAACCTAATTAATTTCTTGGTTTAACTAAATTGAGTACGTGCTATTTGTAACAGACGAAAAGGGAAAAGGCTAAGGCGATTCAGAAAAAGAATGTCCACCCCCACACCATGTCTCAAGGTGGGTATAGATTGGTTCAGAAGAAGATGATGGAGGAGAAGTTGAGAAAGAGGCAAGATAAGTTAAAAGAGCAGAAAGAAGCAGGAGAGGAAACAGTTGTTTATCCTCCGTCTCGAACATCTCCACCCCCACGCGAGGACACATGGGTGGAAGGCCGAAAGACTAAATCTGGAGGTTTTAAAGTTGAAGCCACACGCGTTGTTGCCGAAAAGATTGTAAGTAACAAACTAACTGTCTTTCTACTTGTAATTGTAACAAACTTATTTACACCTTGTCTTAGTTACACATTTTATTTTTAATTTCGTCCATGTAGGTTTCGCTGAAGGAACAAAGCTCGCAAGGATCTTTCGTTCCACAGGGACGTTCGGATATCCTGGCCGTTGCCTTAGGCAAAGACGACCACCTTGGCCGTGTCCGTGGTGTTCCAGGGACAATGGGAATTAAGAAATTCCATGGATCAAGCGGGTCACGTGGGCGAGGCGAGCAGGCGATGATGAGTAGGGAGGAGCTTAATCAAGAGCTTAAAGAGGAGATTAAAGAGGAGCTATTGAGTTCGCTTTTAAAGAACCCAAGTCTGATGCGATCGCTTTTGAAGGAGTTTTCATCTATGCAATCTGAAGCAAATATGATGAATCAACCTTCACATGTGAGCACAAATGGGAGTTGTCCAAACACACATGTGGAGGTTGATGATAAGGTACATTCATATTCATTCAATCAATTAATTACTTATGTTTTCTTAATTATTTACAATTGAAATAACTTAACCGTGTTTAATGGGTTATCTTTGTTGTTTAGGTCAACACAGCTCCATTGAAGCCGAAGCCGAAAAGGCGTCGATCTTTGGTAGCTCGCTTGGCTACATTTGGGGTGGATTATAAAAATGAAGACATTATTATGTCGTTGGAACACGATGGCGTTGTGAACACCCCTATTTTTGCATTCATTGGTGAGGATATGGGACACATATGCGTTGATGGTCAATGGATAGCCAATACGGTTCTAAGTATCTGGTGCACGTAAGTACATTTTGTCACCTTATATTGCATCTTAGGTATTTCAATATTATAATTTATTTCAATATATTATGTAATTAACATCAACTTATTTCATATCTTAGGTATCTGCATCATCTAACTCTTGAAAGGGGCAATGATAATGTTTATGAATTCTTAGACCCCGGCATCACTCCAGGTGATTTTTGCATTAATCCCGAGGCGATTAGTGGATACATGTAGAACCTCCTTGACCTCAATCGGAAACATATTCCTAGCCAGCGTATTATCGTCTTCTTATGCTCATTGCACCGTGAGCCGGTGAAGGAGGTGAAGGACGCAATCGATACGTACGTAAACTTTAATTTAATATAATTTGTAACATTTTCGTTTATCTTATTACATGAACATGCATGTAATTGACATGTATATTTTTTTTATCACATAGAACTATGATTGCATGTAGTCTCGCTTGCGCGAATGGGAAAAGTAGGACTGTCAAGCCAAAAAGAAACCCTGATTGGATTGTCCCAAAAGTAAGTAGTTTATTAAATAGTAATTATTATTTTTACTATATTTATACATTTACTACTTGATATTGATCAATTTCATATTCATTTGTAGTCTCGTCGTCAAAAAGGCAGTTGGGAGTGTGCATATTATGTGATGAGCTATATGTTGACCATTGTCTCTGCGGGTATTATTGATGGATGGGAGCAGGTAATTAATAGATTTTTAACAAGTTAATATTAATTATATTTTTGTTTGTTGATGACTTAAATTAATGTTGAGTTTATTTGAACTTCTGCTGGCTTTCAACAATCAGTCTGGTCTCACTGATTAGGAATTTACAGACTTGAGGGAGCGCTTTGCAACCTTCTTTTTTAAGTATGCTGTAGAGAAAAATGTAGATGTAGATCCTGAGTACTTAGAAGATATTGATTAGTTTTGTGTATATATAGTGAATTGTGTACTTATATAGAATTCTGGATATATGTTTATATATATATATATATATATATATATATATATATATATAGAGAGAGAGAGAGAGAGAGAGAGAGAGAGAGAGAGAGAGAGAGAGAATTCTACATATTGAATTGTGGGATACTTATAGAATTCTGGATTATGTTTGTGTAACATTACTGTAGTGTGGAGTATGTTGAATTCTGGATTCTGGACTTCTTTGAGTAATGTTGAAAAGTCTGGATTTATTATATAATGTGTTTGTAGAATTCTGCAGGGAGGTTGACGTCGGTTAACAATAAAAACAGACGTTAAAATATACTTTTAAGGTCAGTTTCTCTAAATAACAGACGTTAAAAATAATACTTTTTACGTCTGTTGTCTTAGCATGGGTTAAAACAGACGATAAAATATATTTTTAATGTCGGTTTATATAAATAACGGACGTTAAAAGTAATACTTTTCATGTTTTAGCATAGGACGTGAAAAGTGTGACTTTTAACGTCTATTGTTATGTTTAACCGACGTTAAAAGACACACTTTTAACGTCATTTCTATTAATCAACGTTAAAAGCCTTTTTTAACCGACGTTAAAAGGCTTTTCTGCACTAATGAATACATCTAAGTTTGTATATAATTTATTTTTGGTTAAACTAATTATTTAATCTTTACACGTGATATTGATTTTAAATTTGATTCATATACATAAATTTTTTTTTTTGACAAAGTTACAATTTTTGGTCCATGGATATAATAATTATTCAAATAATCAATTTGTTTATAACTAATGGAAATAGAATTACGTGTTTGTATTTTGTAATATACGTATTTGGGTTAGAAACGCCTAACCCCGTGGCAAACAAATTTGGTTGTTCCCTTTCCTTTTCCGTTTATTCTGCTCTGCTTCGGCCACCGTCCCATGGCCATTCTTTTCCGTTTCTTCTGGTCATCTCTCTCTTCTCTTCTCCTTCCATAATTCTTTAACTGCTTCATCTGCAAGATCTCAGTAACGTAATTTCGCCCTTATTGCAGATTCCCTATCTGTCTCTCTTCTCACATATAGATAGATGTAGTTAGTTAAGTCTAAATGCACTGACGAAGTTTCATGTATTTAACTAAATTGTTGATGTAAATTGCATATGAGTTCTGGTACCTGTCGTTGTGTGGCATCACGTTCTGAATCTTAGAAACTACATGACTAGGTTTTTTTTTTACTGTACGTTATAGAATTTGCGTTTCTTCCGTTTCAATTTTCAAAGACGGCATATTTATTTCATTGTCAGAGAGGCCTCGTGAAATGCGTATAGGCTGATATTTATTTGAATTGCACTTCACTCCTATCATGTAAAGCAATGCCAAATTGTTGTTGATTTTTTTATTTATTATTTTTTGGAATTTTAGTTTTGTAAATTATACATTTCTAATCAATTTAGGCAAGAATACTTCCGTATCATCTGGGATTTTTCGTTGTTGTTCCATTTTCCCTCTCTTTCTGCCTGATTACAAGTTCTAAATGAAATTTGAAGAGTGGTTTTTAAATCATGAGTTATTTAACCTTGACCTTGTTTGTTTTCCAATAGTGACTAATCTAAATAGGTGCTAAAGAGTGGTATCATCTATCATGAGTTGAGTAGTTGCTAGCACTTCTTTAGATTTTTGCAATGCTTGTGGTTGTGGGCCCTTAGCTGCTGGTATATGAGATTGTGTTTCTTTTACTGTTAAGTATATTTTTATTTTATTTAATTATTGAGGGAAAAAAGAAGAAGAGAATGCATGTTTTATGTTATGCTTTTAATTATTCTCTGTTCCTGATTCTAACCAAGTTCGGTTTTGCCACTGTTTGTGGACTGGTCTTGCAGTATATTTTGGTTTGGTTGCGAAGTTCTAAACTGAAATAGGGAGATTGTGAACAAAAAACAATGGTGAAATTGACTATGATTGCTCGTGTTACTGATGGTCTTCCACTTGCTGAGGGACTGGATGATGGGCGTGATCTTAAAGATGCTGAGTTTTATAAACAGCAAGTTAAGACATTGTTTAAGAATCACTCAAGAGGACAGAATGAGGCATCCAGGATGTCAATTGAAACTGGCCCTAATGTTTTCCAGTATCCTTGTGCCTTTGTATTCCATAATTATTTAGTGGTTATAGTATACAAATTGTTTGGTTCTTAGTTCTTACTTGTTCCACTGTTATCTTGTAAGATACATCTACTATCTGAGCATGATAAATTATGAGCCATTATAATTGTATGAGAATTGATAAAATATCAGGCACACAAGAAGTAGTTCTTCTATGAGAATATGGAAATGTCTATAGTTTACTGTTCTCTATTGTGCTGTTATCTTAGAATACATGCTGGGCCCCCATTCCAAGAATTGAGATGCCTTCCTTGTCATTATTTTAATTTACGCTCTCTCTCTCTCTATATCTCTCTTCTTGTAGCTGCAAATCTATCGGTGTCAGACATTAGAAGAGGCTACAGTCTGCATTGGTATCTCCTTTCTTTCTTGAGTCACGATCCTGGTTGTTCTTTTTTATGTTATGCATGTGCAAACTGGGAAACCGGTTATGATGCTCCATAACATTGCTTCCTTAGGGAGTTGCTTAGTTTCTACTTTGTCTACAAGACTTACAAGTGTCTTTGTATTTTGAGATTTTTTTTCATATCAGTTACATCTTTTTTGCATTAATTTTATTGGGGAAAGTGTTCTTAGCCTAGAGTAGCCTTGACAGAGCTTTAGTTATATTATTGAAGGACGTGTCTGTTACTTGACAATGTGTGATCGTGCATACCCTAAGAAACTAGCTTTTCAATATCTTGAAGAGCTCAGGACTGAGTTTGAGCGAGTCAATGGATCTCAAATTGAAACTGCTGCCCGACCCTATGCCTTCATTAAGTTTGGTAGATATCATTTTTATACTTCCCTTTTATTTTTGGCTTGTATTCTGTCATATACTACTGATAGTACTATTCTCATATGGTGTTTAATCTCTCATTCTTTCTGTGTTTCCTTTTAAAATTTAAAGATACATTTATACAGAAAACGAAGAAACTTTACCAGGATACTCATACTCAGCGCAATATTGCAAAGTTGAATGATGAGCTCTATGAAGTCCACCAGATAATGACTCGAAATGTGCAGGAAGTTCTCGGTGTTGGTGAACAGTTGGACCGTAAGATATTCTCTCTAATCTTTGAATAGTTTTAGGTTATAGCATCTTGTCTGCTGATTGGTTGGGCAGCAACATCCAAATTTATAGTTACTAGCCTCATTAATTTGAATAGAAATTGAAATCTCGGCCTCTACTATTTTTACTTGTCCTGTAGTTGGGTTCGCCCTATTGCCATCTTTTTAATAAAATTCAGTTAATTATCTATAAAAGAAAATAGAAGCATGGGTTTTGGAGCTGAAATGTGGACATTTTTTCTCTCCTTGTAAAATGTTTTTTTGTATGTTGGAGTGATTGGTATACATTTGTCTGCTTACTTGGTTAGTGTCACTAATAAACTTAGTTCAAATTTTTATTAAATTACCTTGTCTCTATTGGTAGACTTGTCTATGACATCATTGACATTAGTTTTTCTGATTGGCAAGTTATTGACTTATTCTCACAAGCTTCATATATGATATTTGGTTTAGGGATAATCACCATGTTCGCTTTCTGTTTGTGTATTAGTATTGTTGCCATTTATACTTCCTTGTGAATTAATTTATGTTCTACTTTTGATTTCGAATTCTAACATACAGAGGTCAGCCAAATGTCCAGCCGCTTATCATCAGAATCTCGCGTATATGCTGATAAGGCTAGAGATTTAAATCAACAGGTTAGTCCTTTTCAGTTTAAGTTATCATGATTCATGCACATGATATCCAATGATTTGGGCAACATGGTCTTCCTTGGATGCTATTTATGTGTTAATTTAGTTTTGACTTATCCAGCTGTAGTTGTAAATAGTTTTATGTTAAGACTTGCTTTATAATTTAATTTTTTTTTTGGTGTAAGAGATGAAACAAAAGAAAAACAACAGAAAAAGCAAATTAAGGAACCCTTAAGGAATCTTTCATCAGCAACGAGCCCATGAGAGTAGGTGGCTCCTTCCATGTCTTCCCATCCATGCAAGCAGTTGCTCCATATTTTGCAAGAAAGTCTGCACACTCATTTGCCTCTCTGTAGATATGGCTTATTTCCATAACCCATTGGCGCTTCAACAAGATCATGATATCTGCTATCACTCCAGCAAATTGATGGGCATCAAAACTATTTCCAGAGGAGATAATTTGAATCACATCCATAGAGTCACTCTCACAAACAACCTTGCGATACCCCATTTCCCAAACAACATTGAGGCCATTCTTCAACGCCAAAAGTTCAGCTAAAAGCATGGCCCCTGTGCCTTCAAAATTTGAGAACCCTTTAACGTAATCCCCCTCTGAGTCGCGGATCAAGCCTCCTGTGCCCACGATCAAAGTCTCTGGTATAAAACTTCCATCAATGTTCAGCTTGACCATCTCCCGCAGGTGGAGGTTTCCATCTAGAAGCCAGGTATCTTTTGCCCAAACTCCCAATGCTACGCTGTAGGAATGCGCAATTCTCCTCAAAAGAGTTCATTACCTTTTTCATAACTGAGTTTATATCCCAAATATCAGTGCATATGATCATTTGGTTTCTCCAACACCATACCCACCATAACCCAGCTAGAAAGAGGCTACCCATCTCACCTTGAATCTGGTCTTTGACCCAATCCCTTGCATCACAGTTGCTGTAAAAGATGCGATTATGAGTAACAACAAGGCGCAACCATAACTCATGGCATGGGGGCAGTCACGAAGGCAGTGATAGGTATCTTCCAGAGAACTTGAACACCTTTGACAGTGAGCATTAGCTGCCAACCCTCTTCTATGCCTCAAGTCATTTGTTGGGAGAGCATTATGACAAATCAACCATATCATAAATTGAAGTTTCGCCGGTGCCCCTGTCTTCCAAATTCAGCTCCAACTTTCATTAATGTTGAAGCTATGTTGGCCAGCTTGCTGCAGCCAAGAGTAAGCCGAAGATGCACTAAAGATGCCATCTTCTTTCCCCTGCCAAGCCCAGCAGTCTCTGAGGTTCTCATGTATGTGCATGGGAACAAGAACACTATATATCATGTCACGAATATTGTTAGGCAAAGGGGTATAAAGTGGTTCCAAATTCCAAGAACCATTCAACCAAATGTCCCTTACAGAGAGTTGGGTATCAGATATATGAACATAATCAACCATATTACAAATCTTTCCTCTCCCCATCCAATCATCATACCAAATAGAGGAATTACCATTATTGAGCTTCATCGCAAACCCATGTTTTAAAGCCATCGCTTCCTTTAAAATGCTGTGCTAGGTGAGAGAAGAGTTTCTCTTGTGAGTAGCATCCCATAGAGAGTCACTGCCAATATACTTGTGGGTTAAGACTTGCACCCACAGTTTGTTCCCATCATTTAGAATACTCCAAACCAATTTTCCAAGAAGTGCTATATTGGTTTTCCTTGTGTCCCTAATTCCCAAACCTCCTTAATTCTTCGAGGCCACCAGCCCACCACTGTGTCCCATTTAACCAGGCTCCACCCCCTACGATTCTCTCCTTTACCCGCAGATGTGTTTGCATTGAATAGATAGCTATTGAAGATGTAACAGCTTTAGCAAGACAAACCTTTCCTGCTTTGTTGAGTAGTCTTCCTTTCCAAGAGGCCATCCTCTTTTGAATTTTCTCCCCAATGTCTTGATAGTTTTGTTTGGTAACTCTACCTTGTATGAGTGGAAAACCTAGATATTTACCCAGGTCTTTGACAAGAGTGATTTGAGAAATTCTAGCTAGCTCCAACTGTTTTTACCTTACTGTTTTCTTAGAACACATAAATTTGGACTTTTGTAAATTAACCTTCATTCCACTCGCTTCACAAAATTCATGTCAGGTGTCTCTTACAATTGTTGCTTGGGACTCTTTTGCTTGGCAAAATAACATCACATCATCCGAAAAGAAAAGGTGAGAAATAGTAGGACCTCCTCTTGAAACCCGAATTGGCTTCCATACATTATTTTGAACCTTGTGTTGTATACTAATGGCCAATCTTTCCATATAAAGAACAACTAAGTATGGAGACAATGGGTCACCTTGTGTTAAACCTCTGGAAGGTTTAAAATTCTCCAATCTCTCACCATTACAAAGAATAGACATATTAGCTGCCTTCATGCACCACATAATCAAAGATATTGTAGATGGAGGAAACCCAAAATCTTGTAAAGTCAAATGAAGGAAGTCCCAATTAAGTCTATCATACGCCTTCTCTAAGAAAGCCATTATACCTTGTTTTGCCTTGGAGTGGTGCATGTAGTGAACAATCTCGAGCCAAAATTGCATTATCCGTTGTACCTCTTCCCGGAATGAAGCTACTTTGTAAGGGCCCAATTAAGTCATCCAAGTATGGTCTAATACATTGGACAATAACCTTAGTAATCACCTTATAAGCCACATTGCAAAGATTAATAGGGCGAAAATCTTTCAAGCACAGCGGGTTGTCCATTTTTGGAATTAAAACAATAAGGATCTCTGCCAATTTTTCATCAAAATAACCCATTTGAACAACATTCTTGACAAGGTTCCATAAATCATCACCAACAATGCCCCAAAAATGTTTGAGGAAAAGAGGTTGGAACCCATCCAGTCCCGGTGCCTTAAACGATTTCATGCTGAAAATCGCCTTTCTCACCTCATCTATTTCCACTGGCACCACTAAATTATCATATGCATCCTGACATAACCGAGTAGCAATAGGGACCAAAAGGCTCCCTGGGCTAGCATGATTAGGGGTTGAAAACAAATTTTTATAATAAGTCAGAACCTCATTTTTCAATATACTTGAATCAGTACACCAACCTCCAGTATCCAAATTAAGGCCATAGATTTTATTTCTTCTTCTACGGATTATTGTTTGAGTATGGAAGAATTTAGTGTTCCGGTCACCATACCTAACCCATTTTCCCATTGATTTCTGGAACTAAAGCATTTCTTCTTGCTTGAGCACATCTTGGTATTCCTTTTGGAGCTCCGCCTCCAGCAAAGATAATCTAAGAATGTCAGTTTTTTCAAGAGTACATTGAATACCATTAATCCTTGCTTCTAGCTCACGGTTTTTCTTAAAAATATTGCCATGCACTTTGGCATTAAACTCTAATGAATCTGTTTGAACATGCTCAAGACTACTGGGCACAATGCGGTCTCCTTTGTTCCACGCCGATGTAGGGAATCCTTGTGAGTTAGCCATGCAGCTTGGAAACGAAAGGGACGGAGATTTTTAGCAGGAACCTCACCTTTGAATCGCAGCAGCAAAGGATTATGATCAGAGTGATGTCTAAAGAGCTGTTCCACAAATGCTTCAGGAAAGGAGGTTCTCCACTTTGTATCAGCTAGGGCTCGGTCCAACCTTTTAGAAACATTCCTTTCCCCTTCTCTTTTTCTAAACCAAGTAAACTTGTGGCCCTTAGCTCCCAAGTCTATAAGGCTACAAGTGTCAATAATCTGAGCAAATTTTGCTGCTCTATTGCCACAGAAAAATCCTCCCTTAATCTCCTATGGAAGGAGAACCTCGTTAAAATCACCTATAAGAAGCCACGGTTCTTGAATGGTGTTTCTAAGGTTACCAAGATGGTTCCATAGATTCTCATGCAAGGTTGGTGCAGGACTACCATAAACTGCTGAGCAATACCACCTCTGAGAACCCTTAGTCACAGATAAAGTTACAACCTGATGAAAAACTTCCAGCACAGAAACTGTAAAGCTGTTACCTGTCTCAAGCAACACCCAAATACCCCCAGCATGACCTTGGGCTTCTGAGCAACCTCCCAAAGAGTAACCCAACCTGCTCCAAAATCTCTCTGCTTTGTTGAAGGTGCAATGCGTTTCCATTAGAATGACCATCGATGGAGAGTAGCGTTTAACCATGTCCCTTGTGTGTCTCCTCCCATCCTTACTCACTGCTCCTCTAATATTCCAACATAAAATAGAGAAATCTTGGAATTCAAGCATTGGGAAACTGTTTGAGGGAGTACCCATCAACCTCACACCACTAGGATTGCATGTTTGCATTGATATTAGTTGGGTTTGTTTCCTTCTGTATTGGGGCCACAGAAGAGGCCTCTCCATTATCACATTGAATTGCTTCACAATCCATCGTGGAAGCATTATTTGAAGGTGTAACCTGTGGGGTATGAGTTCCCACATCCCACTCTTGACTCTTGATGGGAACTGTTGTCCTCCTGAGCAAGGCAAGGTAGCAAATTCCAGAGCTTTACTTTCCTCCACAGGGATATCAAAAGAAAGATGATTCTCTGAAATTTTTATAACCTCCGTGATCGTTTTTATACCATTTCCTAAGTCACAAACCATAATGTTATCTTTTGGCCTCTGCGTTGCATGCACCTGGTTTACTTTTATGACCACTGCTTTTGACTTACTCACAGGGACGTAAGATTTCCTCGTATTTTGCTCTTCTCTACGAGGCCTCTTGTTGGCCCACACCTTCTTATTTTTATCCTGTTCCACGTCTTTAGTACCTGACGGCCCAGGTCTAAATAGGTCCACCACATTACTTTTCATATTTTTGTCCTTTCCGCCTTTAAAAAGTGGTGCATATTTATTTTGATTTTCTTTTGAAATAAATCCCCCAACTTTCTCCTTGAATTTCCAATTCCCCATAACTAAATCCTTGCTTTTCGGTTTCCCTTTTCTCATTGATTTCTGCATTAATGACAGATTTTGTCTCCTTCGCTGTTTGGTTCTTCTCTCCACCGTCACTAGTGTTCACAGCCACCGTTTCTTCCTTACTGTCCACCTTATTCTGAACTGGGGCCTGCTTCATGGTGTGATCATTGTGGGGTTTCGGTGTGGGACAATTTCCAAGGACATGGCCATAGCAGCCGCAACCATTACAGATGATGTGAAGACCCTCATAGGCAACTTTGTACCAAGCACCCCTCACCCATACCTTTCCAACCACAGGCTGGCTTAGATCAATCTCCACACAAACGCGTTCAAATCTTCCTCTTTCCACTTTGAGCATATGACTAATAACTTTAACAGCTGTTCCAACCGCTGAGGCCATAGCTAAGAGAAGACTTTCATTATAAAAGGCTAACTTCATACCTGGAAACCGGATCCATACCAAAGTTTTATCAACTTTAGCCGTTGATGAAACAAAATCTGGACTCCACGCAGAGATTGCCAGACAGTGATCAAATATCATCCATGGACCACCTCCAATAACTTTTTCTCTGTCCTCCGCAAGTTCAAATTTGACCATAAAAAATCCATTGTCAATATCCATCAAGTCAAAACTACCTACGAGTTTCCTCGTGGTTGTTAACTTTTGTTGCATGATTTTGTATCCTAGTCTTTTGCCCAACAACTTTATGATCAGCGCCTCTTTCCATGGATTACACAATTCTTCAAATATCTCTTCATCAATGAAAACCTTTGGTAGAAGTCGATTGCCCCCTTCATGTGCAATCCACACCAAACCCTTCTCAATAAGATCCGTTTTTTCTCTCCTTGGAATAGCAGTTTTGTGTCCTAGTAACTTGTCTCTAAATGAGCATGGTACTGTATCTTCCTTGGTGACGCCCCCTCCACCATCAGGGGGTTCATCCTGCTTTGGTGGAATTTTTTGAGCAGTGAACACCAAACCCTCCATCGCTTCAGAGGCTATTGCTTTATAATTTAATTAGAAGCATGCAAGATGCAGATTATTCTGAAAGCTGGAATATAATTCTTTTTATCAAAATACATAAAGTGGAGAAAATGTTTCGAGGTTGGTGAATGCAGTTTAGTTGTATTTCTTATCGCTCATACCTCTGTTGAGTAATTCCTTATTGTTCCAACTTGCTTATTATAGCCAAAATACTTACATACAAGCCTACATATTCTTTCATATGCAGAAAGATTATTAGCCTTCAATTATTGCTCATGTTTGGATTTCAGTTGTACTCAAAATGGTGGATGTATAATTGAAATTAATTTTTTTTATTATAGGCTCTGATTCGGAAATGGGCACCTGTTGCTGTTGTTTTGGGAGTTGTTTTCTTACTTTTCTGGGTCAAAAATAAGCTTTGGTGATCTAGCATAGCACATGACATTTTTATCCTGGCTTGTGCTGCTGCAACTACTTGCTTTTGTCACAAGACTACCGAGAGTTGGACAGATAGGTGGGACCCCCGTACTTATGGGACGATGTATATTTTTTTGTGGACAACTTTGGTTTATGAAAGACTATCCTCTGTTACATCTGAGCAAGACCATCTCAGGCTTTCCGGAGCAGGACCTTTTACCTTTAGATTAACAAGCCGGGTATGAGAAAACTTCTACTTGGGGACGCTTATAGGCATTTTTTTTTCTTAAAGTGTTATTTTACTTTCCAATTATTTTGAGGATTATTGACTGAATGATAATGAGTCAATTGTATAACCCTTTGACTTTATTTGTTTCAATGTAAGTTCCAGCTGAATTAGAATTACATCTTATATGGATTGTATAACTGTATAATTAGGAGCGTGGAATGCTTGTTCATAGCTTGGAATGATGAAAACCTTTCGTTCATGTCATCTGTACTTGTTACAAATCATAGCATGACCAGGAACTGTTGGATCCTACATCTACCCTTTAAGTTGTGGTGTAGCATTAAAAAACAAGGTAGTTAAATCGTTTTCCACTATAAGGTCAGTTTTAGTGTGTTCAGATTAACATTGTAAATAGGGATATTTGTTGTTTGGTTTGAATCGATTTTAAGACAAAAAAAAAAAAAAAATCACAACTCAAATAAGATAATTAGATTCAGATTGGAGTGGATTGATTTTTCAAATTAAACCATTTGAATTTGGTGATCTAGTTTTTTGACCAATAAAATCTCATACCCATTTGCCAAAAACCATTGTTAGCTATCATATTCTGTCAATCCCATTTCGCATTAGAAGGGGAAAAACAATAAAGTAAAATTAATAGGATATAATTGAAAGAAGAGTTTTATTAATGGGCACATCAATATTACAAGAAAGAAGGTTGGGCTATATATATATATATATATATATATATATATATATATATATATATATATATATATATATATCAAGTAAGAGGGCTTTTTTATGTGAGAGTGAGGAGAGTAAATTATATCCATTAGATCAAGTCATGAATGATCAAGATTAAAACATAAAGTTATGTGACTTTTTTAAGTAGTCATGTGACTAATTTATAAAAAATAACCGTGGGTTCTTTAAAAATTTCATTCAAATCAATTTAATAAATTTCAGTTTGAATTGACTTTCACTATTTTGGATCGCTTATCATTTTTCATTGGATTGAACCTGAGCATCTCTACCATAAAAATGAATTATTTCATTAATTGATTATATGTATATAGTAATTTTTTTTATAATCGTTTATGATAAAATAAGTTTTATATTTCGATATATTAATTGAAGAGCGATATTAAGATAACCTGCTTCGTTTCAATTCTATAAAAAGAATCATTTTTATGTACTAAAGTGCTAAAAAGATATGTAATAATTGAAAAAAAGTTAGTGAATGTTTGGATTTTTGTTGGAGAGGACCAAAACTTAAGTTTGGCCAAAAGCTTGTGTGAGTAACTTTTGGCCAAACTTAAGTTTGAATCCTCCCAAATGGAAATCTAAACCAATGTTTTAAAAATCGGACAGGCCATTGAACCGGTGAAGGCACTGGTTCATGGTTTGATCGAACCGGTGATGATTTAATAATTTTTTTAATATTATATTATATTAAGTAAAAAATTTAAGAAAAATCAAATTTTAAATTAATATAAAATAATCATATTATATATTTTATTTTTTTTATAAGCAAAAGAAATCATATTATATATTTCATAAGATAAAAACTTAACAAAAAGGATAAATAATAAAAATTTATGTATATGTATTTTTATAACTTATGAATGGACCTTTATTTGACAAAAAATATATTTTTATAATTTTTAAAAAAAAATAAAAAATGACCGGTTCAAACATGTTCTGATCATTGATTTTTGATCGGTTTTTAGCGGTTCTGGACCGGTTTGACTAGTTCTTGACCGATTTCCATCGATTCTGGAACAAGGACCTGTGATCGGTTTCCGGTCCAACCGATCGAACCGTCCGGTTTCGAAACAATGATCCAAATGCACCCTTATTTGTTTGAAGGCAAATGATATTTATTTCTAATCAATTTTTTTGTTATTAAAAAAACTTTTTACTTTAATCACTTTTATCTAAATATACCAGTTTTATCTCAAAAGCTTCTTAAAGATAAATAGCATTCAGATGCGCGCCTAACGAATTCTGATATAATTATTACGATATATTGCCCAAGTGGGAGATTGTGGGAATATTCTGTATTTAATTATATTTCAATGTCATAATGTGGGCAGATATCATCAATTAATTATATTAGCTATTTATCAATTAGGAGCCTTAATTGATATGTGATCAAATTAAGTGATAAGGCTAATTAAATTTCTGATTTGATAATAAATTAGTTAATTGATATGGGCTAAATATGAGTGGATGTCATTGATGGCCCATTCCGGAATAATGGGAACCTTAATTGGCCATCACCCTATATATAGGCTATGGTCCCCAATATATCGGACAATATGGCATACCGCCTCTTCTCCCCATTTGAAGAGCAACTAAGACATAATGAGTCCCGGTTGAGAAAGAACCACAAGCCAACGGGTGTTTATTATCCGTCTCTCTTTTCTTTCCCCTCTCTGTGTTTCAGGATTGCCGTCCTCCATTCGTGAAGGTTGGTGATCAAGTTCCTCTTCCGCAGAACCTTTAAGGTCAGGAACATACAATAGATTCAAAACACGCTTGAGGTCGGGAACATGCAATGAATCCAGGTATTCCTAATATCTTTGATAAATCAGCATGTTGTAGATCCTAAGGGTATCAAGTTTTAGTTGTTCTTGATAATAGAGATGCATGCTATATATGGTTATTATGTTTCCGCAATAAAGTTTATGATAGCATGTCTTATATATGATTATTGAGTTTAAATCTAACATGGTGTTGCTAATTCTTATTTGAGTTGATATTTTCCTTCCCAAAAAGAAAAACTAACCAAATTAAAGAAGATCATTAAGAAGTTGTTGCTCTGAATAAGCATGAACTGAAGTATTAGAATATCCGATGCACTCTCAGGTGGTTATAGGTGATAAGGATTTCAAGCGAAGATTGTAACAGGTCTTAATCATAATACTAAACTTTTGAGATGTTGTAATGTAGCTTATCAATTAAGGTTCCCTCATCATGTGTAAGAGAAATAGTCAGGTCCTTAATTACTTCTAATTAGCATAAACCATGATGCTTTCATTTTGTGAATAACTGAGATCACTCTCGTCATTCATCAGTCATCACCATCTAATTAATGGCTTCCATGGGACATAGGAATCAATCAACCAACCATAAAATAGAATACTCATTACTCTCTCGCTCACACACACACATTAATGTTGGATGAGGGGAGGGAGAGAGAGACAGCAAGATCGAGAGATATTCGAAAACTAACTTGTAGTTGCGGTCTTGACTTGGTGCTTGGGAGTTGAGACTGTTCAAAACTTCAAATGAACTGCCGGGACAGCAACCCCGAAAGAAACATGTGGTTCTCTATATAGAAAGAAAATGAGCTCACTGATATGTATTAGATTTTGGACCTAATTTAATCCCAAAAGCTAGCTTAAGAGGTGAGAATTGTTCATGCTTTATAAACTCTTATAAGGTTTTATCTCTAGTTAATATAAGACTTGGATTTTTCCCAATAATGTGAAACATATTATATATAGTATAAATGGAATTGTTTAGCTTACTAGATCTTGGTACTTCTCTATTTTGTCTCATGAGGAGAGTATTACAGATGATTCGGAAGAAATATGCTTTGTCTAGCCTTCTCGTGGGAATCACCATCCATCTAATGTCACCTTATAATTACATTACAGCATATTAATTTGTAATCTAATTCTAACATTATCAGATTCATTGATTTTGATCAACTCGATCAATTTAAGAAATCAAAAATTGGTTTCGATTTTTTTTTCATGTTCGAATTGAGCCAAATCAATTCATATTTGAACTTAATTGACTTGGTTCTCGGGTTCATAATTTTTGAAACCGAACCAATTATATATATATATATAAATTTCAACTTTTTAATTGTTACTTTGATGAATCGAATCGAACAAATTCGTTTTTTATTGGGTTGGTTTGGTTCGGTGTAGGGAGTGTGATAGTCGCATAAAGACTGTAAGAAATTTTTAAAATTCTAATAAAATACACCCCTAGATTTCGTAAACTGACTTTTAGGTGTATAATTGTCAAATTAAATTGTTTTTAAATTTTATTTTATTATTTATTATTTGTTTCTCTATTAAATTTTCAAGAGTGATTAATCAAAGGTGTATGGGACTACAATAATCTGAATTGGAATGTGACTTTCCAACATACTTTACGTGAGGATAATGAATGTGCTGATTGGTTAGCTAAGCATGAAGCTTCTCGGGATCAAGAGTTTCTGGTTTGGCATAACTGCCCTCCTCAACTCAATTGTGTTCTTTTGACCGATGCTATTGGTATAAGTAGGCCTAGATTTAGGAAATAGTTTTTCTTGCTATTTTTTTTTCCTTTGATCAATTTTTTTTTTTCAAGAGTAACACGATAAGAGTTATAGTTAAAAATTCAAACTAAGTAAAAAAATTCACTTTCTTCTTTTAGAAGGTTTGAAGTTGAAATCAAATTATTATGCTAGACATATAAAAAAAATAATTCAATTAACAAAATTATATATGGGATCTCGAATCTAAATCCAACTTTGGATTTGGATTATCCGCCGTATCGAGTTTGTTTGGTAAAATTAGCTGTTAGAGAATAAGATAACTGATAACGAATAACGTAGCTAATAGTGGATAGGGGATAAACTAGCTTATTTTGTGTGGAAGTATTTGCCAAAACAAGCTGAAAAATATAAAATGATAGAAAAAAATATTTTCATTAATAATTTTACACAAAAGAGAGAGACAAGGATCAAAATAGAATTAAATTAAGATAATAAGTATAAAAGTGGAGAAAAAAATGAAACGCTATAAGTTATAAGTTCAAACGCTACTTTAAGTAGTGTCTGAAAAAAATGTTATAAGCTCATAAAAAAATACTAAAAACTCATGAGAGAGACGTTTATCAAATAAAACTATTTTCTTATATGTTATAAACTATTTATTATAAGCTCACAGGTGCAACATGTTAAAGTGACAAACATTCTTAATCTTGACAGTCCATTAAATCCAATGATGGTCTAAAAAAGCCACGTCAGAAAAAATATCAAAACACAAAAGATACCCTGAATCCATTCTCATTATCACCATGGTGCCTCTCATCCCTCACCATGGCAGCCACCACCCTTCACGGCAGCCACCGCCGTTCACGGCCACCATGACTCCGTCTCTCTCCCTTCTCCACCGCCGAAGCTTCAGCCGTCAGACAGAGAGTGGAATGGCGGCGGTAGTGGTGCGTTGCTGCTGCTTCCTCTCACAACGCTTCTCCTCCACTAGCCCCCACCTTCCCGGTCAGTTCCTCACTTACAATTCCTTCTCTTTTCCATTCTCTCTCAACTTCATTCATTTTGTTTTTTCTTTTTCTCCTTTCTTCTAAGGAGAAATCATAAAAAAAGGGGAACTTGCATCTTCTGCTACTTCTTTTCTGTGAAAATTGAGTTTTTTTAATCTTGATTGCTACTCCCTTTTGTGGTTTTCTCGGGAACCCATGTTGAAGGTAGTTAGAGTTTGTTAGAGATAGTTAGGATTTTAGTGCAATTGGCTATATAAACCTGTATTGTCTTGTTTCACTTTTTTTCATTTGTATCATTTCACTCTTTTCGATCCATAAAATTTCAATACATTTTCTTTTATTTTTCATGGATGCTCTGATTTGTAACATGGTATTAGAGTCACCTTCTGTCCGGTGTTGTGGATAATACCGCTAATCCTCGCTTGTGGTGACGAGCCCAGACTCGAGGGGGCTTGTTGCGAGTCCCACATCTGGTGGTTAAGGAGCCTGACCGTTGCTTATATAGCTAGGTAGACCACCCCTCATAAGTTGGTTTTTGAGGGGACCATTAGGATGCCTAAATTCTTAACATGGTATCAGAGCTATACCATCTACCTTGAACAATTCTTCCGCTGCATCCTCATCTTTTTGTCTTATCTTCGTTTATTTGTTTTCTTGTTCTCAGCATTTTGTTTCTTCATTTCCTTTAGATTTTCCTTCAACTTTCCCTTTACCTTACATATCTTGGTGCTCTAATTCCAGATTTGATTTTCTATGTTCGTTGCAATTTTCTTGCACTCTCCCGATCTGCTTTTGTTTTTGGCGACCACTATCATCTCCTCGTTATTCGCCGCCAGTGTTCTTCCAGCCGTTGTTGCTCTCGCTTTTCGGATCTGCAATAATCGAATCTAGGGTTCTTGTTGGGGTCTTAATCATCTGCTTAAGAAGTTTTGATGGCGTCGCAAGAGCACCTTAATACGATGAAGCTCCGCCTGGATTACCGTAATCGAGCACACTGATCTCCTCAGATCCATTCAAGCCGATGATTGTGGTTCTTGATGGAATTTCTTGATCTGATCTGAGGAACATGCTATTTCAGTTTCTGTTCTTGATCTGGTTTGATGCATCATTTTTTTTTATGGAGTTTAGCCATTGTTAACCAGTGATCTTTGATGCTGGTTGAGTTAAGTTTTGATGCTCACCATGTGTTTGTGATTTCTCCTCTTTGAAGACATGTTGAAGTTGTTCTGGTTCTTCCCTGATTTTTTCGCTGATGGTACATCAATATTGTTCCATTGTTGGCACACATGGTTGTTGACTCAGATTAACTTGGTTCTTTGGTTACTTTGATGAGTTGAAAATTATGCTCACAAGGTGTTTGTGTTTAGTTCATTTTGAAGACAGTTTTAATTCCTTTTTTGTAAGGATTGTAAGCAACCTGTGTTGCTTTGGTTGTTGCTTCTGTCTTGAGTGGTTAAGCTTTCAATATAGCTTTTGCTCTTGATGGTTAAGCTTTGATCGCTTCTGCCTTATGGTGGTTAAGCACTTCTCATTGGTTTTAGCTTCTGCCTTTGTTAGATGGTTAAGCATGTACACTTCTGTTAAGTGGTTAAGCCTTGAGTTGTGGCTTCTGCTTAATGGTTAAGCTTTTGCCTTATGGCTTTGATGATTTCGACTTTTGCCTTGTATGGTGGTTAAGCTTTGTTCATGTCATTTTCAGCCGATGTATTTCCGGCATTTCTCATTGTATTTCTTTGATTGTATTGCTCATCCCAAGCTAGAAGTGCTACTTACCACATTCCAGCTTGCGGGGGGCTATTGAAGATAGTTAGAGTTTGTTAGAGATAGTTAGGATTTAGTTACATTTGTTAGTTAGTGCACTTGGCTATATAAACCTATATTGCCTTATACTTTTCACTTCTTTCATTTGTATCATTTCACTCTTTTCAATCAATATAATTTCAATACATTTTCTCTTATTTTCCATGGATCCTCTGATTTGTAACAACCCACATAATTTTTGAAGGTTCTATCTGTCTTTCTAGTTCAGTTTTCTGCGTGAATTAAAAATGATAAGTTTCAAGGAGATTGAGGTGTTTTGGAAATTTTGTCGATTCCATGTGTTATAGTTTTTTGGAAATCTGATTTGGCTTTGTTGTTTCCATACCAAACCTTGTGATTTTAAGTCCGGTTACTTATACTAGATGATTAGGCATGGGTTAGCTTTCAAATAATAAGGGCATATTGTCCTAAACAAATCTGAATTTTGGATCATTAGCATAGCACTATATCTTCATTTGCAACACCTTACGTGAACTACTAAGTTAGTAAGTTTACCAACATAATGAATTTAAGGTGGAGATCACAACATGCTCACATGGACTTATACTTTTTCAATTAATCAGGGAGATTATCTTGTCTTTCTTTTAAAGTGGATAAGTTTGTGCCACTCTTTAAAGGTACATTGGATGGGTCCTCTGAAATTCATAGTGTGCTGCCCTGCTCAAAGTCTCAGGTATGGTGGTGAGTCATGGCATACCTGCAAATATGCCCTATTACTCTGGATCATGATTCATGTACTCTTTAATACACATGTTTATTGTGAAACTTATAGCGTGTTTGGAAAGTCCCTTTGGAATGGACGGACGCGCGTCCAGCAGAAGCTCCACAGAGTAGCTTCTGCCCCTCTAACCTGATTTTATAGTTTTTCAACGCGGTACCAAACAGACATTTAGCATTTTGCAATCCTTTATCTCAAGGACAAAACTTAGGTATAACTCTTTAGGTGCTTGTGGTGTTGTTTTTCAATAAAAATTTAACATATGTAATAACTCATCAATGAAAACATAACATGTGTCAGAGCTGTCGCGTATGTTATATTTTATCGGAAAACAGAATCACAAGCACATAAAAAATTATACCTAACTTTTGTCCCCTTCTCAAACGCTATTTTGGAAAATGTCAACCATGGATTCAGTTTTGCACAAATAGGTCTAAATTCCACTTTTGCTCACTTCTCAATGTTCGAAATCAACCTCTGGTCTCTATTTTCTTTCTACATTTTGTTGATTTCAGTTTCTATTTGTGTTTGAACGCTATTTGGCTAACACTAAAATAGTAACTTGAAGATTTGGTGGAACTTGTAAACTATATAAAGAAAGACACACGTGCTTCAAATATACTTCTATATGTCAAAGGTTTTGATTCAACCAAAAATTATATCAAAGGTTTTGACCCTTGCAATGCTTAAGATTTCTCTTGGCAAACAATTGTATTGGCATGTTTGTCTTAAACTTCTGACATCTGATTGAAATGTTTGCCTCATCAGGAAGACACACACCTAAGGTTCCCATCACTAATACTTCTTGCCAGCAATATTCTGATGTTCTCTACCCCCCGCAAAGCTTTGGCGGAAACATGTGCGGCTGATAACTCTGTTTTCAATATGCCTTTACTGCTATCAGTAGCGCTTATTGGAGCCACTGTTGGAGGTAAGGTATTACAGGCTTTCTCATATTATCTCATGAATGCTCCTTACCAGGACGTTTTGGAGTATAACTTTGTTTTGTTGCAAGCTATTTTTATGGAATTGATTTTATTTGTTGATTTAGTTCATCTGTACAATTATAAAGGACTAGTACATTACTGAAATTTAGTATATTGCTTTGTAACTGCCTTTCTCAAATATAGGAAGTTAGTATAGAAGTTATAGGTTTGGCTATGTGAAACATGAAATGGCCTTTGATGGCCAATTTGTTTTATTATTAAACATATTTTTCATTAATATCAATGAGAGCAACGAACATATTTGTAGAATTTTCTTTTTATTAAAATAGAAGACTTAATTAATAGAGAGAGGTTAGAAAGGAGGGGGGGGGGGTCAGAAATCCTTCTTAAAGAAGAAAAAAGCAGGAAAGAAACTAGGGAAAAACAAGAAGAAAACATCAGCAAAGGAGATATGCAGAAAATCCTTTTCTTCTGTGATAGAGTTTTGAGTTGGTAGAAATTTTTAGAGAAAAATAGAGAAATATATGCTGCTTACGTCCTTAATAATATGTCACAAGCTATAGCAATACACGCTTCTTGTAAAATGTAGCTAGATGTGTACGATATGGACATTGAAGGACAATTAATATACAGTATACTGTCATTTTCTTGAATCCATTGATCTTATCTTATGGCAGGGTTGCTTGCTCGGCAAAGGAGAGGGGAATTGGAGAGGGTAAATGATCAATTACGCCAGATCAATGCCGCTTTAAGGAGGCAAGCCAAAATTGAGTCCTATGCCCCAAGCTTGAGCTATGCTCCGGTTGGTGGTAGGATACTTGAGAATGAAGTTATTGTTGATCCGAAGAAGCAGGAACTAATTGCCAAGTTGAAAAATGGAAAGAACTTTCTAAGGAATCAGAAGCCTGATCAAGCATTCGTGGAGTTTAAGATTGCACTTGAGCTTGCTCAGAAATTGAATGATCCTATTGAGGAGAAGAAAGCTGCTAGAGGTCTAGGTATGCTATCTATCCTGTTTTGCTTATTAAGGAGTGTTTCCTGAGCACATAATCACATTGGCTTTTTGTGTGTGTGTGTGTGTGTGTGTGTGTACGTGTGAACAATTTTACAAGGAGCTCTATGAATACAACTTAAATAACTGGATATTACAGGAGCCTCACTGCAAAGGCAGGGCAAGTACCGCGAAGCTATCAAATATCATTCTATGGTTTTAGCCATCTCTGAAAGAAAAGGAGAGGTATCCGGGAACGTGGAAGCTTTAGGGGCAATTGCTGATTGTTACACTGAGCTTGGAGACCTTGAGCGAGCGGGCAAATTCTATGACAAGTATATTGCAAGGCTGGAAAAGGATTAACATGTTAACGCTTCAATGAAGTTGTAACTTAACAAACTAGTAGAGTTTCCTGATGCCTTGCCATCATCTCTTTTGTATCTTGCGGATTTTGTCCTACCTTGTTTATGTTCCCTGAGTTCAGAATCTATGGTAGATTTTGAGATTACGGGTTTATCCGGTCTCTCACAAGTCCTTCCAGCCTTTCTTTTATCTTTTTATATATTAAAGCAATGACTGATATCAAATTAGAGGTCTGGTCCTCCACAAAACAATGGGGGATTTTAGAATTGCGTTTGAGTGGCAAGGTTAAGGTCCTTCATCCAATAGGTTGAGGATTGGTCCTCCAACAATTTGGACCATTAATTAATTGATTAAAAAATTGAAAGATTAAAAAAATGAATACATCAATGGTTGTTAATGATTTAGAGGTTTGGTCTTACACAAAACCTTAGACTTTGCCGTTTGAATGGGGTTGTAACAAACGAGACTGCTTCATAGGCAAATGCTCATACCTCTTGTCACTTTTGTGTGTTTGGAAATGGTATGAATTGCTGTATGACTCTTTTTGATGATGATTCTAGTACTGGAATTGTTTTGGGTGGATTGTGGAGGCCCTAGATTTGGAGTTTTCGTGAAGTAGTAAGCGAATAATCGAATTCCTCGAGAAATAATTGATTATGTTGTTTCTGGCCTTGAAGCCTCGTTTCTTGATGAGCGCTAATCGATTAGCTCGTAGTGCATGATCGATTGGTTTGTTCCTGTTGAAACCCAAAAGCTTGAACAAAGTTGGATAACGGATTAACTGATATGAATTAATCAATCAAGCCTTGGGAGAGAAAGGTTAATTGATTAACCCATTTCTATTTGCACGGTAAAGCTTTTGCATGGTCTGATAATCGATTATTGGGGAAACAACAATCGATTACCACCCTTTCTCACGTTAACTGCATAATTTTAACAAAGAAAACCTTCTAAATGGGAACCTAAACCTAAGAACAATGAGTTGAGATGATTGTTGGACTAGAATTGAATTATTGTGCTTTATACCGATGTTTATATATTGTTTGTGGTTGAAAACTTTGATTTGATACTTGTTGGAATGGATTGGTTGAGAACAAAATGTTGGGTAGCCAACTGAAGGAGATTGTAACTCCAGGATGGAAATCAACACCGTCAGAGCGGGTCTCTTGAGTTGAGGGGAGGTGTTTTGGTGATGATAACTACGGGATACGGACGGAGCATGGGACTCTAGAGAGCAACCCTCAGGAGGCCCAAAGCTTTAATATATCAGTTTTTGGTAAATAAATTCACTTGATGTTTGGGCAGGCTATTCCAACAAGAAGTATTGCATTAAATTTCTGATATGAATTATGATGTTTGCATTTGTCCACTGTTTATGCTTATGTGCAATTATAGTTGTATATATGAATGCGTGTTTTGGAGTGTTCATTCACTGTGTTTCACACTCATCCCACCTTTGTTTTCCATGTCTTAGACCCAGGTAAGGAACACACTGAACCATCTCATGCTCCCCATGCTTAAGCAGATCTTCGAGAGCCTAAGATGTCATGTGGAGTCGCCTTTTGTTTTGAGTACAACTCTTTTTTCTTGAGTTCGTAAACCTTGTTTGGTTTTTCACAGGACTATGTAATCTATTTTCTTGTCTGAAACTTTAGACTCTGATATGTTTTAGAGATTAATTTTCATGCACAGACAGTGTAAACCCACTTTACACAGTCACCCAATCAAATTTTAACACGTTAGCCTTTCTTGACACATCATTATGTCAATTATATTAATTTTTATTAAATTAAAAAATCAAATCAAAAACTGAACACGTTCTTCCAGCCATACTCGAGTTCTTCCTTACTCATCCCACGTCCTCCATCTCTGCACAACTGCTTCTGGAAAAGCAGAATAACGACGCCTAGTTCTTCAACTTTGCAAGAATATCAACAGTTAAAACTTCTGCTTACCTCAAATCAAATTCAAACTCACCGCCACGAATGCCTTTTTCAATAAGTGCGAATGCAAAGATTGGAGTATGGTCCTCTGCAAATAGAATATTTGTCCCCTGTGTAGTGCAAATCTTCAGTAACTATAGCGTGAAGTACTCAACCATATACAAATTATAAGGGGAATTCCACAATTTGGTATCAATTTTTTGTTTTGAGTTTAATTTCCACAGTTTACTTGTTTGAATGTTTAAGTAATGCTTATTGTTTTTTAATGCTTGTTAGATAGAAATTAAGATGGCTGGTGTGCTTGAAGATTCCACCATGATTAGTTGTGAAGAGGATATTAGAGTTGAAAATGCTCTTGAAGTGGGCCACCTCAATACTAAACTACCATTAGAGCCTCCCTTGGAGCCTTATGAAGGAATGGAGTTTACATCAATTGAAGATGCAAAGAATTACTACACAAGGTACGCCAAAAAAAAAAGGTTTTAGCTTTCGCATGGGTCGTATCACTAAATCCAGAACAAATGGTATGATAATTGGTCAAGAGATTTTATGTTCAAAGGAGGGATTTCGAGCAAAAAAATATGTGGAAAGAGAAAATAGAAGCCTTATAGGACCAGATGAAACAAGGGTAGGGTGCAAGGCAATGTTATACATAAAGAAAATGGAAGATAGATGAATTATTTCTAAATTTATAAGAGACCATAATCACGAACTTTTTTCCCCAAAAAGTTCGCAATTTCTTCGAGTACATAGAAAGAAAACAAAAGTTCAAAAAAAAACTTATTGATGTGCTTGATGATTCTGGTTTGTGCCCTAGCAAAATAACATCTGTCTTGTGTAGTGAGAGTGGTGATATTAATAACGTTGGATTTAGCCAACAAGATGTCATAAATTACTTAAGTGGAAAGAGACAAAAGCAATTAGAAAAAGGAGATGCGCATATGATGTTGTCATACTTTAAGAATTGTCAATTGAAGAATACGGGATTTTTTTAAGCATTTCAAGTGGATGCAGAAGGGCAGTTAGCAAATTGCTTTTGGGTTGATTCAAGGTCTAGAATGCCTTACAAATATTTTGGTGATGTGGTGACTTTTGATCCAACATACTTAACAAATTGATATAAAATGCCTTTCGTTCCATTCACTGGAGTTAACCATCATCAACAATCCATTCTTTTTTGTTGTGCTTTATTATGGGACGAAACAGAAGAAAGTTTTGTTTGGTTGTTAAGTACTTGGTTAGAAGCAATGTTTGGAGTTTGTCCTAAAACGATTATCACCGATCAAGATGTTGCTAGCACTAATGCGGTTACAAGGGTATTTCCAAATGCTAGTCATCACTATAGTATGTGGCACATTGAGAAAAAAGTTCCAGAATACTTGAATCATATTTATCACGAACATAGTGAATTTAAGAATCAATTTTATAAGTACATTCACCAATCTATCACGTCTGGAGAATTTGAATATGATTGGGAAGCTATGATGGATAAGTATGGGTTGCAAGATAATAAGTGGCTGCAAAAGATATAATCTATTCGAGAAAAATGGATTCCTGCTTATGTACGCCATAATTTTTGTGCTGGAATGTCTACCACACAAAGGAGTGAAAGTATGAATAAGTTTTTTAAGGATTTTTTTGAATTCAAGTACTCCATTGAGTAAGTTTGTAATGCAATATGAGAAGGCTCTTGATGCACGCTATAACAAGGAAAGAGAGAAGACTTTCAAGACAATGAATTCAAAACCATTATTGCAAACTTTGTATCCCATGGAAGAAGAAGCTTCGAAAAGTTATGCCATAAAACTATTTAGGATATTTTAGAATGAGTTGGTTGGCTCTCAAAAGTTTACTGTAGAGAAAGTTGAATTTTCTAGTGAAGTATCCACATACAAGGTTCATGAAATTTACAAAGAGAAGCCTATCTATTATCTGACTTTTTGTGCCATTTCAAAAGAAGGAAATTGTAGTTGTCACATGTTTGAATATTTGGGTATTCTCTGTAGACATGTATTAGCTGTATTCATAAAGAAAAAAGTGTATTCTCTCTCTTCTCATTATATTCTAAGTTGATGGACACTTTATGCTAAGAAGGTGAAAGTTAAAGGATTGTCAAGTGAAGTGTAACACCCCGATTTTTCGTGCTTTCTAGGGACGATAAACTCAATTAATGAGTTTATATTTTTATCTGTGCTTTAGAAAATGATTTTGGGAAAACTAAAATCATACTCTTGTTTCATATAATCGTAGGAGCCTACAGTTAAGTTTTGGGCCGAAAACTCAAACAAAACCCGATCTATGTTTTTTTAGAATTCCAAGAAGGCAGCGACAAAGGTTGTAGTACTTCACTGTTTAATAGTGTTATGGTTCAATCTCTTGAACTATCCGAAAGAGCTTCAAGATCAGAAAAGCATCATGGTGTTGCAATTCAAGGTTTGCAAAAGTTAATTAGAGAACTTGATCTATTGGAAGTTGAAGAATCAAAGGAAGATTTTGGTAATTTGACAAACCAAGTTATCTCGGAAGTCTCCCACAATGATGTAACTTTGCGTGATCCTCCACTTGTGGTGACTAAAGGGTGTCCACGGACTTTGTGAATGAAAGGCAGTTTGGAATTGCTCAAAAAAGGTTCCTCTATTTGTTCATCTTGTAAGAAGAAAGGTCACAACAAACGTAAATGTCCAAGTTTAAACCAAGTAAGGTATCTTAAAGCACCCATATTTTGCTTGCTCTCAGTACATGTCACGTTAGTTTTTGTTTTTCATTTTTATTATGGTAAGATGAATGTCTAACACATTGTGCTTTTTAGGTGTAATATTATAAATGGTCAAATTTCAAACTCCAATGTTGAAGCTTTTACTATGGTTCATTCAAAGGTAACATCATTTTTTTATTTGCAATCCTTCACAATTACTGTTTTTATTCTAACAATATATAAATCTCTACTTTACATTGTAGGAAATTGTGGAAGCATAATGACCACTTTCAACAAGGTCTTTGGATATCTAGTTGGAGAGGCGCTACCTCCCAGCACTCTTTACTTTATGATTAGATACCCTATTGTTGATTTTGTTTTTTAGTTGACCTCACACTATTGTTACTTCCTTATTTTGTATTTTATGTAATACCTTTTTCTTTGTTTTGTGATTTTCTTTTTCACAGCTGTAATTGGTTGCATAGAAATCCTTTTTTATTATTAGAACGAAGGTGTTTTTTGCTTATCTTATGTTGGTTTCTTGATTATTACACTATACTAATTATAATTTTATATGAAAAGATTAACCTTTCATTGAAATCTTCATTCTTGAATCCCATTTTAATGGAGTTCTTACTGCACCTTTGTTCCCTATTACATAAGTTATTTACTGCTAATGAAATCTAATGCAGTTGAAGAATGATGAATGGAAAGCAGATTTTGACCATTTTCATGATGTTTTCACCTCTAATTTTAAGGATATACCAAACTGAACTGTATAGTAAACTCTTCTGGACTCAATGGTAGCTACCGATTATTGAAACTAGAATATAACTAAAACAGGATTGGAAGCATGGTTTATTTTCATTGCCAAAAAAAAAAAAAAAACAAGGTCTTTTTGTAGTTTGGTAAGGGATCAAATGAGTTATTATTTGGTAAGCTTTAAGAAGCTCCTAAAGGCATGGCAAACTTACTACATACTGCTGCACTTTTTTTAATTTACATGGGTAGCTAATAGAATTCAGATTCATATGGTTGGATTTCCACCATTTTAGACATGGGGTATTTTGTTTCTCTTATCAACCACTCCTTTTGTAATTTTAATTATAGAATGTTGTCACACGACAAAGAATATGATCCTCCTTTGCAAGCTGCATTAATTGATCACCACTGTCATTACTCACAGCAGAGTCTTGAAAATGTAAGAATTGGTCCCCAAAAGGGAGTTTAAGGAAATGAGAAAAGCATTCTCTCCTGGCAGCTTGGTGCATGGAGTAATGAAGCAAAAAAAGGACAATGGAGGCATGACATTAGGGTGTCGTCCAATTCTCCCACAACCTCCATATGATGCACAAATTCCTCATTGCTACAAATTATGCAGAAGAAGATGAGGTTCCATATATACTTCAATACCTGTGGAACCTTTTAGTGGCATTTGCAACCAGTTTCTTTTATATTTCTCCAATCCAGGTTTTTAATTCTATTAATTTACCCAAACTAATAGTTCATAGCAAAATGGAGATGAGCTTAACATGATAATCCTTGAGCAACAGGTGGTGGCCATTATAAAACAATAGAAGCTGTAGCAATTTGAACAAAATAATTGGAGCCAAATTTCATTGAACATTGAATATGAGATCTACATAAAAATATACACGACTACTACATACTGTTGACTAAAACATTTGTTGATATGCCCTATAAGTAGAGTTCCCTAGCCAAAGTGCACCAAACCCCAATTAGGTAAACAATACATACATGGGTGGTATACAAAAAAAAAATACATATAAACAATACAAATCGTCCAATCTCCACTCATAATTGAAGCTCTTCCCAATGGATTTCACTGTACTACAACATTTGACTCATTATCCCCTTTGCTTGATGAACTTTCATTACTGCCTATGCTCTCCCTTGAACCTGCAATTGCAACCCTTGTTGCTACTTTTTCACTTCATATTCTATCCTCTTTTGCCTTCAGGATACTTACTTTATTAGTTCGCACAGCTGCAGTGGGGTCTATCTCTGCTTATGTAGTTCCAAGAGAAGACAAAACTGCATACATGATGCAACTGCTTTCGATGCCTATAACAGCAGCATCAGATGCTGGAAACAAAGAGGGGACATGTGAGAAAGAAACCTGAAGAAAATTGCAATTTAATTTGCCTAGCATACAGAGAATTCAGTAGATAAGACTATTCTCTTTGAAGGAAACAACTATAAAGAATAGAAAATACTGCAGATTCACTAAAAAGGAAGCCATGAAAAAAATGCAGAATTATGACCCAATCACCTGCCAATAAAGATACATCAAAATACAGTTAAGCTATCATAGCCTTCACTAAAAATTGGGGAAAGAGTCTTGGATCCCATGTGAGTTATATGCAGTATAAATTCCACAATTCTAAACAGTTAAGCTACACAAATGGCAGTACCACTTGATAACCAAACATTTCAATTATTTTGTTTAAGATTGGTTGAAAGCCCAATTCAATTATTTTCTACCTTCTTTTCTTCCCTTTTAGTCTTCATCTTTTTTTATTGATGGAGCATGGTGGGGGTTTATCTAGTCCAAACCTTTTTAAGCGTCATTGTTAAACTTGACACCTATTACCATCTCCAACCATGACCTTGCTTAAATTCTTGCGTGAAGATATTAACATTATCAAACTACATGAAAAAAAAATAATAACCAAGAGAAACATAAAGATACTGCTAATTTAGATATAAGATATTCAAGAAGTTCTAATAATTAAGATATAAGATATTCATGCAGTATTTCCCTTATTTTTCTGCTTCTCCTACTGCTATTTTGGTCCTTCCCCTCGTAATTTATTTCTACCACCAAGGTAGTCAGACAAATTTTTGGATGGGAGGTGGACATATTATCATATAAGGTCTTGAATTGGCATGTGTGTGAGTCAGAATATTCATCAAACAGTTTGTGTGTTGGCAAGGCATATGAAATAGAAAGCATGAAATGCATGAAATATGAATTTTTTTTTTTCAAACAATGTAGCTAACAAAATTTATCCCTTCTGGAAATCATAGGAAAAGGGGGAATCTCACCGACGATTCTGTAGAGAGAACAAGAATGTTTGACGTCGCGTTTGGGCAGAGCAGAAGTACGTGCAGCGTCATGTTTCTACAAAGAGGAAGAATTGCGACGTTGATTTTGCTATTCGCGCAGAGATGAAGAACTATGGCGTTGCGATTTGCTATTCGCGCAGAGTTGAAGAACTACGACGCCGACATTCTGCTTTATCAGAAGCAGTTGCGCACAAATGGAGGACGTGGGATGGGTAGGGAAGGAAGAGCTCGAGAGTGGCTGAAAAACGTGTTCAGTTTTTTATTTAGTTTTTTAATAAATAAAATTAATATAATTGACATAATGATGTATCCAGAATTATTGACGTGGCAAAATCCGATTGGGTGACGGTGTAAAGTGGACTTACAGTGTCCATGCATGAAAATTAATCTCTATGTTTTATACTAAACATAAGTATCGTTTTTAGTGCGTTCGAATTCTCTTTTATGTTATGGTGTGATTTAAATGGAGGATGATCTCGTGTCCTATTTTGGTGTATCACATAATGTTTCAATTAATACTATTTTGTTATGTATTAATTTTTTTAATATTAAATAAAATTTTAACTTACATGATAATATATTATTGATTGAAACATGATGTAATACATTAAAATTACACAAGAAATCGTCATCCGATTTAAATATGCTTGCAAGGTTATGGAGTGGTGGGATCCCACTCTTGGCTTCGACCGGTCATCAATGCCTAAATTAGGTGATGATACCCTCTTATCATTACTCTTTAAAGTAGATCAACCATATCGTTTCTAAGCGGCGTTGTCTATGGTCCTCCCTACAAAAACGGAGGATCAAACATTTTTAGACCTGAGTCGTTGATATAATAGTATAATACTCCAAAGACCAGGATTAAAAGGGACAAAAAGGGTATTATGAAAATAATAATTTAATTTATTTAAAAAATGAAAACTCTTCCCAACTGTCCTCCAGAAAGCCAATTCTACCTTCCCCACTGCTCACCAAGCACACTCTACTTCTCAACCACACTTTCTCAAACCTCTTCCCTTTGGAACTCTGAAGATTTTGGGTTAACCCTTTTTTATTCCCACCGTAAATCTCGAATTTGTGCATGAATGTTATTATTAAGAATTTTTATGAGTTCTGGATCAAAAGGGGTCTTTGATTTAGGTTTTTTTTTTGTTTTTGTATTTTGATTTTGATTTTGATTTTTGATTTATTTGTGTTTTGAAGTTGAATTTTGGATTGATGTTGCAGGAGGAGGGTTCGAGGTCACCGTCACCGGCTCCTCCGGGGATGGCAGGAGGAGGAAGAAGAGTGATAAGTATATGATGGCTAAAGTGAGGTTGATGAGCTTCTACCCATATTTCAAAGAAGAACAGCGAAAGAGGCAGAGCACCCACGAAGCCATTGAGGCTCTCAGAATCAAGAAATTTTGCACTTTCCCTTTCCTTCTTCTTCTTGGCCCTTCACTATCCGGGATTTCCGCCTCCTCTGTTCCTTTCTCTCTATTTTATTAGAAAATAAATTGGGGATGTTTTGAAATTTTTTGTGAGAGGAAGAGGGCGGCGGTCGGAGTTAGGGTTTTGAGGTTTACTCTTGCGGGAGAGATAAGAGACAGCGGTCGGGGTGGCGGCGGCGGAAGTAGACTGGGGAGCAAAAAGAGAAGTTAGGGTTTGAGGTGAAGCAAATCAGTGTTGCGTTCTTGCTGGATATTTCTTACTTCATTCTCATGATGCAAGTGTCGGCGATTTGCTTATTTCTTTTGTGTCCAGTATAAAGAGAGAAATGTGAGGAGACGGGACTTTATTTTTTTTGTATTTTTTTATTTTATACCAAAATACCAATTATACCCTTGTAGGACCAAAACTCAACTCCCACCCCGGAGGATTGAAGAATTGCCCTCTCTAAGCACACTGTTAGTTAACTTCAGATGAGAATATGCTCTGTTTGAGGGGCAAAATAGGATATTATCATGTTGAAAATTGGAATACGCCCTCCAAAAGAAAAATAAAACATGAAGTCATGTCCTTGATTAGGTTTCCCAATCATTATTGGAATCTCGAAGAAAAATGAAATATTTTTTGAAAAAGGAAAAAAATAAAATTTCTCTAGAAGGCTAATAATTCAATTTACTTTTCAACTCATATAATGTGTAATATTTTATTATTTTTTGTTGCTTAAGAAAGGAGACCATCGAGTAAACTTCAATCGCACTCACATCCAGATTCACACATGCCATCCAACACACATATACTCCGAAGAAAGAACCTACGATAAGCTTTGCTCATATGTAGAAAGTGAATCTAAATATCAGAACCTGACAATTAGTTATTAATTATTAATTATAGAGATTTTTACTGTGTAAGCTTGCATCGTGTAATATAGTACTTTTTTTCATTTGCTAATGGACTTATGTGTAATATATATTATTAACGATATTAACAATACATGCTCTAAATGATTGAGTTCTAATACGAATAGTTGCCTGTGCTTAAGCTCTCTTAATATTAATAACGCCACCTTGACGAAAAAAACACTCCAATCCTATTATACCTGGATAATATTAACAAAGGAATTATAAGAAATGGGTCATTGAAATGATTTCATTGGATATAGTCTTATGCAATTACCATCCAAACTTGGGGACCAAAAAAACGCAAATCAATCCCGAGCATATAAAAAAAAAAACATCAAATCGCATTAACAAAAATAATAAAATCAAGCACGTAACTCATTGGAATTTTTTGAAACCATTCAATTTTTACAGATAAAACTAGCTTTTTTATGGTGCATACTTCATAACAGTGGACCTAATTGATAAAATAATAAGGTGAATTCTCCGAAATCCTAAGGGTAACTTTACCCATTATAGGTGGCCTAATTAGATGGTGAGAATGATATAAGTGGGTTACTTTTTGCACCACAAAAATCTTTAATACACCACATTTTTTTAAAATTTTTTTTTATACACTAAATACCCTTTTCTTTTTTAATATATTTTTTCCTAAACCCTCTTCATAATTCCATACCACCATCCATCCCAAGAAATCATTTTCTTCCCACTCCGTGTTATTATTTCTCTCTTCTCCCTCATTCACTCATTCAATTCAATAGAATTTTAGTCATTCAATATATATTTGATTCATTTCATTGAGAACACACCTTCAGAACACATTATTTCCCACAAATTCTTCATGTTTTCCTGTCGTTGATCAGGTACGTAACTTTCATGTTATGCAATTTTTTTATCATACCAGAAATAAGTTTACGGAACACAATTGTTTCACCAACCGGAAAAAGTTTCCGGAATTCTCTGTACAAACTACCGGAAATAAGAATCCGGAATGAACTTTTGTTACTTCCGGATACATATTTCCGGAATGCATATATTTGTGACTACAGGAAATATGAATCCGGAATGTATATACAATTTGCTACGGGAAATATGTTTCCATAGACAAAATCCTGAATGTGAAAAAATTAGAGTATCGGAATTATATTTCCGGAATGTGAAAAAATTAGAGTACCGGAACTATATTTCCGGAATGTAAAAAATTAGAGTATCGGAAACTTATATCCGGAAGTTTAAAACATGAGTTTTGGAATTATGTTTCCGGAATATCGGAAAATTCTGTTATATGAGTTCCGGAAATATGTTTCCGGAACATGCCAAAAAAACTTATATATGACTTCCGGAAATATGTATCTGGAATAAGCCAAAATACATGAACGTGTACCGGATTCTTATTTCCGGTATTAAAAACATTGAATTCAGGAGTTTAGTTTCTGATGGGTATCGAAACTTCAAAAAAAAAAAAAACAAATGCACCTTTACGAGAGAATGGCGTGGAGAATGTTGAAGACGATGATGCAAATGTTGGACGGCGATGTTGTTGGACGACGATGCAGTTGCTGGAGTTTGGGTGTCCGAAAGAAAGAGAGAAAGAAAATGGAGATTAGGTGTTTATGGTTTCTGGAAAGAAGAAAGGAGAAGATAAAATGGGAATGGAAACCGGAAATAAGTTTTGGAGAGGGAAGGTACTGACAAGGGTGTAATAGAAATATTGAAATTTTTTCAAAAAAAATAGTGGTGTATTAAAGATTTTTGTGGTGCAAAAAGCAACCTCTATGATATAACTTGACTCACTAACATGACCCATTTAATTGAGGTGTCATATTCTGATTGGGCAGAATAACTTTTATCCCAAAATTATTGAGGTACGGTAGAAGGCACCAAGTAATAAATACAAAATTATTAAAATTTGTATGATGAAAGCCCAAAAAGGATCTGCAAAAGGCCTCCAATAATATTTCATGTAGTTATTTTATATATATATATAACCTAATTTGATGACGAGCTAAACCAGTGAACCACTATCTATCTAGCTATAAGTTAAGGTCAACGCGTTTAAAAGACTGATCTTCAGGGTCACCTTCCGAACTGTTTCCCTCGTGTTGGGGATTGCTCATTTGGTAAGGTCGTCTAGCATTGACCCTGCAACAGTAAATTAATATTGCACTATGGAGTATTAGTTAACATTGAATTGAGGACAACCAAAAACAATACATACACTACAGTAATAAATATTAAACGTACTCCTCCATACCTTTCTTTTCTCTTCTCAAGGAATTTTCGGAGTGAAGCTCTCCTTGGATATCTCATATCTGTTTGGCAAATGAAATGATGGATGTAATCCCCCAATTAGTGTACAATGAACTTGTTCTACATATATGGTTGAGACCTAGCTAGGCTTAGAGTAATTAATTTAATTAATTGGTTCATAAGACAAAACTAGATAATCACATACATACCTGAACCAAAAGGCTGTTGAGCAGTGTTTATTTGAGGCACTTTGACAATGTTGATCATATTTTGGGTAGCAACGGGAGCAGTAGGGGGATTTTTGTCGTTGCCTGAATTATGAGAGGCTAACTTGGTGGCTAACTCCATGACCTCCGTCGCCTTCTCAGGCGGAAAAGCATCAAACACTAACACTTTCCCGGCACAGAATATTGTCAATTGGGGAGTTTCAAGGGCAGGTGACCTACAATTAATACAGTCAGAGAAAGATAAGTTGTTTAAGATTAAGAACAAGTGCAGAGTATATATGCAGTACAGGTTTAGGTAGGTAGGAGTGAGAGAGACACAAAAGCCAATTTACTTTGTAACATGAGAGAGACAAAAAGAGAACAAGAAGGAGAGAATCTCAATCCCACGGAATAAACTCAACTTTTGCTTTGTTTGTACTTGGAGTGCAGAAGAATGGCAAAAATTAAAAGTAGTCACACCACACCTGAGATTAGACTGCTTAATGCAGGGGTTTTCCAGAGCTGAAGCATTTTGTCTGGAAGCATCATCCGATTTTTGGAGGTTGGTTAACAAATCCATGGTGGTTGCTGGAATTTCCGGAACAAAACAAGCAATTTTCATAGGCAATTAATTATATAGATATGTTCGTTTAATTAATTAATTAAGCAATAAATATTCACATAATAATAGCAAAGATGAATTAAAAAATATACCTGTGGACTCCATTTTGGTACTCATCATTCCAAGGGAAGAAGTGCGCTTGTCCTTCAAGAACTTGCTCAAGAGGTTACAAGTCTGCGTGAAATTGGACCTCCGGCTATCAGGGGAAGCTGACATTGTTGTGACTGAGAAACCCACCCAGCAACAAAACAAAACAAAACAATTGTAATAGGGATTTTTTTGGTGCTTGCTTGGGAATGGGAAGCAACCCAAGTCTTTACAGTTTATATTATAGGTTAGGTTAGGTTAGGCTAGGTTAGGTGGTGCTTGAGGAAATGCTGCAGGTTCGAAGTTGACATATTAGGATTCCCTCCATTAGGATATTCTTATATCTCTTTATTTATACTTTCTTTGTTATTTTTTTTAAAAAAACAAATCAAGCATCGAAAATGCGAGAAAAGTAAATCCACTAATGATAAATTACATAACTGTAACAAATGCGTGAATTTCCTATTTGGATCAGAAGTTGACAGAGAGAGAGAGGTAGGTAGTTTCCTATGCTTTGTCCTTTGGAACAGGCCTGTGGCCATGTGCTCTTTATCTTTGAAAATTGTTTCTTTTAAGGCACGTGTTTTTTGTGGGGGAGAAAGACAGGCCGGCAATGTTGTTGAAACTTCGCATCTTCAAATTGTGACTCAGTCTCAGTGCGGATTGGCCAAAAGTTAAAAGGCAAAAGATAACGAAATAATAATGCAAAAAACCATTATCCCCATCATTTCCATGTGTTGCCACTCTCCCTGGAGAAAGCGAGAAAGATGAAAAGCCTAAGCCTTCAATGCGAATCTTATGAAACTACTGCATTTAAAATGAGGGTTAAAGATATTATTTGGTCCCAGTACATCATACTACTGATTCTTCATTAATAATTTTTTTTACATGTAAGGACTAAATGAAGAATCAGTGTCATCTATAAAGATCAAATTATTACTTTAAGAGACAGATTTTTAGTTCAGTAATGATCTTTTTTTTTCACTTCAATTAATATTTTAATTAAAGGATCTTGCTACCCGATGCCCTTAGGTTAAGGAATTAAGAAATAGTAAACACTCATTGAGAATCTAAGTACAACACTTCTTGATATATTAAATATACTCTTTTTCAATGAAAACTTACCATTTTGATTTCTTTAGGCGGCGTTTGGTTCATGGAATGTTTACTGTCAGGTAAACTATATTCCTGGAAATCTCATTCCAAGGAATATTTTTTCCCACCTTCACACAAGATAATAGAACTTTTAACTTTCATTTACTAATTTTATTCTCTGGCATCTTTTATGTCTGGGAATAGTTTTTTAAACTTGTACCAAACATGCGCACATTCCTGGGAAATCTACATCAACTTTGCCTCCTGGGGCTATGCTATCTTCGCCACCACCTCCTCGTTATTTGAATAACCCGGATATGTCATCTTCCAATTGAGGTTTCCAAAACGTAACTCACAGCTGCGCCAATCTACTGCAATGAACAAGACATATTGCGAGGAACTCTTACCAGAGCCGCCGACTAAAATGAGACACCCCCTAGTATCTCATTTAACCTATACATGTCCTAATATAATTTCACCACTTTACTCTTCAATGATATAATAAATCCAACACGTATTAAACAAACAAAGACCCTCCGGGCTTTATTACAACTTGATAATATCATAACATATATAAATTCAACATAGATATCCACATGTCATAATAGAAAAGTCTTAGTATCGGTTTTTCAAAATAAATACTATATGTATACAGTCAATATACATAATATACACTAACTTATAATACATCTCCTACAATCTGACCCAAAATAAACTATAAAACCAGACTCTGTACAACCTACTTCGAAAAACTATGTTGGGAAGAAGGCCAACATGAACGGAGGAGAAGACTTCACCATGACTGATTACTATGAAGCAGGATCGAAGAGTCCGACCATCTTCCTCATAGAACTCCACCTGGATCGTCGCCACAAAAGTCGTTCGCTCACCATAAAGGTTTTCTAATTTTCAGGGTGTTACAACAGATGTGGCCAACGATTATGTCCATAGCCACATTGGTCACAAAACTTGCTAAAGACTAAGAGAAAAATAAAAAACCAAAGAACTACAAAATAAACGAACATGGATGCATAATATAAATGTCAAATTGTTGTTAGAGACTTGCAAATAAATATTAAATTTTTGAAGTAAGTTGTTCAACAGTTTGCTGGTAAGAATCCATCTACCATTAATTATATTTTTATGTGAAATCACCGGTTCAGACATAGGACACCATCCATGCACTCATTCCTAGGGGTGTACCATAAAACGCACCCATTGTTTTTTTTTTTTTTTTTTACAAAAACAAATTTATTCCATATCACTTAAAATGAGTTCAACAATACAGGTAGGAATGTAATAAAAAACATGGTGACTAGCATAAAATCGTGATGCTCTAGCTAAGGAGTGAGCAACATGATTGGCTTGTCTCCTAATAAAACTAACCTCCATTACAATAAATTTGTCATATACCTACGGTCACTTTTGACAGTTGTTAAAACTGTAGGTATATGTATTAGTGTCAGTCAAATTGTAGGTAAATGTAGATGGACCGTAGATAAAGCCTATTGATAGTCAAATACAATTGTAGGTATTGTATGTAAATCGCAAGTAAAACCTATAATGACACTTATTTTCCGTTGTTATTCGTTACTCATAATGGACGGTTGGACCAGCCATAGGTGAATGTAAATTTTACATATACCTATGGATTTTAAACATATCGTGATAGATTTTGTCTGCTGCTGAAAGACAAAATTCTTATAGTGCTCATAGTTTTTAAAAATACTTAACCTTGCTTTGCAGCTATGCAAAATATCCCCAAACATAGTGTTGTAGCTTTTTCCATCAAGTACCCCATCTACAACAGTTTTACAGTCAAGTTCTATGATAACCTTGTCCAAATCCAATTCCGCTAACCACTTGATAGCATGCAAAAGACCTGATAAAATTGTATGTTTGAAACTTTCAGTTTAAGGGAGTGCTGAGTTAATAAAATTAGTCTTTAACTAATTAACTCTAAATTGTTTGTTAATTTGTTGCAAACTTTATGCAAGTAAATAATATCATTTGTGTTTTGTGTTTATCTATTCCTAGTTTCAATTTCTAACCGTTGGGTTAGCCCATAAAGAGCATTTCTTGTACTCCATCTGTAAGTGTTATCAGAAAATCAGCTATCAAATTATATTACCTCACCAAAAACTTTGCACTACCTTTCGTCGAATTGCTTCTGTTTTTAACACATTCATCACAAAAAGCTTTTTTATCTTCTTTTTCTTTCAAAAAAAAATGGGAGAACAGAACCTATGAGTAAAAAGGTTGGAGTATTGAAAACGTAATTTTTCAAATGGCTTTTCTGTTTTTCACCATCTTAATTTACATCTATTTTTAGTTATACATGACCGATTTTTGTATAAGTGTATTCGTGCAAATAGTGGTGGCCCTGAGCATGGTTGAGGTGGGCGACCGCCCAGGACCCCGTTTTTTGGGGAGCACCAAATAACAGGTAAAATTTTATTTAGTATATATAAATATTAAATAAAAGTTTTAAACAACCAAACCTTGAGTCAACTGAGGAGTCTTTTAGGATCCATTATTGTTTAAACATTGTAGATCAAGCAATTAGCTCACTTAATAGAAGATTTGAGCAGTATAGCACATATGAGGAGATTTTTGGTTTATGGTTTAGTATTGAAAGACTTAAGTCATTCTCTGATAAAGACTTGTAATTATGTTGCAAACATCTTGAATCTTATCTAAAACATGATAATTCTTATGATCTTGAGGAGAAATTCTATTTGAAGAATTAAAAGTCATCAGCAAGGTTTTAACAGTTGAATCAAAATCAAGCTTTATAATATTAAGTTCTTTGAAGACATTTAATTGTTTTCCTAATGCATGCACAACTTATAGAATAATATTAACTATCATTGTTACTGTTGCATCAGCAGAGAGAAGTTTTCTAAATTGAAATTGTCAAAATCTTATTTGTGATCTATTATGTCACAAGATAGATTAAATAGTCTTGTTTTGATATCTATCAAAAATGATTTTTTAAAGAACCTTGATTATGTTTATGAACGAATTATTAATGATTTTGTAGAAAAAAATGTAAGGAAGACAATCTTCAAATCATTACGAGGGCATCATTTTCTCAGTATGCACGACACCCAAAATCATAGGACCGCCCTGCATGCAAATAATAGATATAACTCATAGTTATTGTAAGTGTAGCTGCTATACATTATCAAAGAAATAATGATTTATGCACATTTCTTGCGTGCAAATTCCTATACATCAGCTATAAGTAGCAAAATCAAAGTATATATATGTGTGAAAAAAAAGAAATGAAACTAATATGTGTGTATAAATGTGAGAAAATACTTGTAAATTCTTACAAGTTAATCAAATATGAAAAATGCTCCACTAAAATGAATTTTTCTATAAAGTAAACAAATAAAAGATTATTCATCTTTAGACCATTTTCAACGGTGGTTCTTCCGGGGGGTCTTATGAGTAAGAACCTATTCTTAATTTCTACACCATTGGAGTGCTCCACCGTGGCATCCAGGTTGGAGAACCGTTCTTATACAAGTACAGGTTCTTACCAATTAAATGGATTTCCAACAGCAAGATGGATGCACAAAATGGAGGCAACTTAACAGATTCCATGAAAATGAAAATCATCAAGCATGTGAAGAGAAAGTAGGGGAAAAGGGTAGGGGGCGGCGTTGGAATGTCCAGAGAGGGCGAAGTTAAAGAGGTAGGGTCTGAAAGTTGAAGAGAAAGGAAGGGAGGGGAACAGAGACGGCTAAGTTGAAGATGAAATGGGAAGATGAAATTTGGTCTCGAAGTGGTATGAGAAATGGGAAACGGGAAGATAAAATCGGGTAAAATTGTAAAATGGGAAATGAAATATTACCGTTTAATAAAATTAAAATATATATGAATTAATATTATAAGTTGAAATATAAATAAAAATATATAGAAGTATAAATAATAAATGGGGCCCATTGTGGGACCCATTTAAGAACCCAAAGTGTGATCCTTTCATTTGAGTGAAAAGAAGATTAGGTTCTTATATTTTAAGTGACATATTTGAACCCACAAAATGGTCGATAAGAACCTAAACTTGGTTTTCCTTTATCGTTTCTCTTATACCATTTGGTGTGTGTGTATGTTCTCATGTTTCAAATTACTAAAACCGAATTCACTCCACAACAGCAATTGGTTACTTTCATGTTTCCATGCTTTGAAAGGTGTGCCAATGGATAAACAAGCATACCCTTAAAGGGTTTAGATGTCTGTACACTCTATTAAATTAAAGATAAATACACAAAAGAGTCTTATCATCATTGTTAACCCATTTTAAACATCTTAGTTAGTTATGTGTAAATGTAATCATGAAACGTGTGTTTTGTTATAAGTGTTAGCCGGCTGGCAATGCAACCAATATCAATTGAATTTGGGGGACTGCTATGGTACCTCTGCTAATTTAAGAGTTTTGGTATCTGGGAATGGGATATCAATAGTCAAAGATATTAATGGTTTCAAATATTTTTCCATCTTGCCTCTTATATCGAGAGATACAAGCTAATCTTCTTTTAGCTTTAGTAAGAATGTCTTCTTGTATTTCTTCAAGGGCCATATTTTCTTCATGTAATATTATCCCTTCAAAATATTTTGTCTTTTTCCTAAGATAATTCATTGCTTCTCGATCTTCGTACATAAAGATGACATCAAATCCTTCTATGAGTGTTATTATTTTTCCTGCCATATGTAGTCCTAGCTCTTCATATATTCTATCATTTTCTTAATTGATTTTCTAATAGAATTAGTTTATTTTCTCTCCAAAGTATACCTCTTTCAATTAATTTTCTAACTTGTTCATCTATATAATCTTCTTCCTTAGTTTTTAACAAGGTAGACAAATATGCATATTCATCTTTGAGTTGTAATTTTATTACTTGTATCCTTTCTTTTATTTGGGTTTGATTCATGCTGCAAAATTTTCTAACTCGTTTTTATTCTTTTTAGCATTTTTAATTTATAATCTATTATACCTTCTATTATACAGTCATCAATAAAATCTCAAACTTCTTGTTGTTTCCAATATTCAATTTCTTTCCTAATTTCTTTTATCCATTGTTTAAACATAGTAATTGTCTTCATGCTATTAATCTTTCAAGTCTCTTTTTGATCCACCTTTCTAATTTTAAGTGATGATTTAACATATTTTCTTTGAGCCAATAGTCTTGCAAAGTTATAGGTTCATTTTCTTGCCAATAGATTATCTTTTTACGATTATTGTGTAACCACTGTTTTAAAGTGATGTATATTATCATGTTATTATTGTCTCTAGTCTTTGTTTGAAAATCTGAATACGTGTTTCAACTCGTCTTATTTGATCTTTAATTGTAGGGTTAGGATTTTCTCTATCTAATTCTTTTAAAGATTGACAATAATTTCTTAGCATTTTTATAATTTTCTTTAAGTAGCTAGCTGTTTGTATTATCTAGCTTTGATACCAATTTCTTCAGCGGTTTAAATTTTTGACCTTGTTTGTTTAATTTTATCTTTATCATATTTTATTTTTTATATACAAAGTTAAATCGTTAACTTGGCTTACAAATTTATTAATATTATCATCTTTACTTCTTTCAGGTTCTATAAAAGTAATATGCCTGGGTATATAAAGTATTCTTAAAGATTCAGATTTCTTTAAAAATGTTCCTAATTCCGTTATTTCATTCCTTCGTGGATAATAAATTTTTCCAATATTTTCAAATAATTGAGGAACGTCTATTCTATCGTTATTTCTAAAAGTAATTCTATGGTGAGAATTTATTAAGGCGTAATTCACGCAGTATGTTACCGAAAATATTTTATCTCCAGGTCTCATTAAGTTTTTCCTTAAAAATTTGTGTTCTAGAGTTAATGATTGGTCTAATCTTTGTGTATTTAGAGGGATGCCTATATTAGGATGAATTTCAAACTTTAATTTTACATAAGCGAAGTTTCCTTCTATAGCTCCTAATACTTTATCGCGTACATCAATTATTCTTTCATCTTTTAAGATTAATTCTATCCCTTCTTGGAATGTTGCTTTAGTTAGGATTTGAACTGCGCCTATGTGAATATATCCTATTTTCCTTCGATGTGCTTCTATTTTTAAATTTTGTCTTAGTTCTGAAATCTTTTTTCGATTTAATAGTTGTATATTTGTCTGGCCTTGAGCTTCAGTTATATCTATGAGAGTTTCTGTAATTATTTTACCATAGTAAATAATATTTTCTTTCTGAATAAACCTTTTCATTATCCCTCCTAATCTTTCTTTTCCTTTCATATTTGCAGTTTTAGAAAGATCTAATTCTTCTTTTTGCATTTTTTTGAAATAAACGAGAGTTAATTAGAATACTTCCTTCATAATTTTCATCTTCTTCAGTAATTTGAAGATGTTCTACATCACCATTATTTTCAATTATCTCAGGTTCATGATTCATAATGCTTTAAACTAGTTCATGAAAGATTGCAGAGTTTGTCATACCTGATTAGGTTTAATGAGCTATAGTGCTTTTCTGGTCCACTGCTGCTTCCGCACTTCTTGAGTACTTACCTGATCTGCTTTGTTTCTACTGCTTCTGAGTGAATGCATGACTGATTCTTGACAATTAATGATTTTGGCAAGTTGCAAGGTAAATGGAAAGTAAATGGAGAATTTATAAGTAAAACGAGTAATTTATTTGATGAAAAGTGGTTTACAGGGGTGGTATTCTCAGATACCTAGTATCCTCTAAGGAGACTAACAACTTTCCTCAACTTGAGGAAGCTCGGATGAGAGTTTTTTCCAACTGATTCACTCTGCTTTGTCTCAGCATAAGAGGGCTTATTTATAAGCTAAGGGATTATTGTCTATTTTTCATTATCGTCCCTATAGCACGTAAGTGCTTACACAAGAAAACTAATAATTTACATGCTGCCGTCACTGCTTACATCATTCTTCAATTATTGCTTCGTCTTCGAAATCTTTCCCTTGTGGCTGACAGCTAGTGGTGGCTTCTGACGTGGCTTGCTTTATGCATCTCTCACATGCATGATTGCCGTTTTCTTTAATTATTGAGCAAAGTTTATGGAGGATAGCTGGGCTATAATTCATAGAGGGTCCCTCGAATGCATAAAAGGGCATCTCGAAGCTTGTTAGTAAAGCTAAGTCCTTTTCTCTGATGGGCTTATCGCTTGTTTTGCTTATTAAAAGCAAAATATTTGGTCCTTTATACAGAGTTTTCATAAAGGATTCCTTTCCAATGGTTTGACATTGGGAGTATATGCTAGCTAATTGATGTGCTATGAAGTTAATAATTTGATCTTAATCATAGTCTACTCCAGTAGGTTCATCCATTAAAGGGAAATTATTATTGCTGATGCCAATAAAGACTAAGTGCTTGGCTGGTTGTTTGGTGGTGAAGTCTGGAGAGGCTGAGTAGAATTTTAAGAAAATAGATCTTTCACCAGCAATATTCTTTCGAAACATTTGGACTGCTTCTTTGAAGTGGTAAGGAAACAGATTAATTTCTTCAAGGTTGGGATTTAAATAAAGGCATTCAATTAGTCCGAATTGAAACAAATTGAACGCTAAAATTGATGGGGCTCCCGGTGTAAGTACTGCCTTGGTAGCGAATAATTTCCGATCAACCATGTATACACAATTGCTTTTTTCTTTTTCTGTCCAGTGGATTAGTCTTTTGAGGTGTTCATAAAAGTTTTCTTTTGAAAATTGAATTTGAAGTTCATGCTCCTTTCTTGTAATTATTTGAAAATTGTCTAGAGAAGAGGGGATTCTTCCTAGTATTTTCAAAGCTTTCCTTGGTTCTGGGTTTAAAGTAGTGGTTTCTGCAAAAGTTCTTGGTCCAAGATAAATTTCTTTACCTTTGGCAGTCTGAAAATCTTTCAAAGCTTTTTCTGCTTCTTCTTCTGTTGCATAGGACTTATGAATAACTCCTGGAACTTTCTGACAATAGGGAGCTGCTTTGTGCCACTCGTCATAAATTCCGGGAAATGGTCCGTTAAAAATAGCGTACCATTTTTTATTTCCTTCTCTTTGTGCTTGCTTTTTAATTTCTGCTGAAATTGCTTCTTCCAAAAAGTTTTCAGTTTCTAATTGTAAGTCCAAGACTTTGATGTCTGCTTCAATCAAGTCTAGTTCTCTCAGCTTTTGATCTCTAAGTGCTTTCTTAAGTTCTCTTTGTCTTCTCAGCATCTCCGTAGTTCCTCGCTCCATTTTCTGGATAATATATATATGCAAGGACATTCTTTTCTCCCTTAATATGAGATATTAAGTAATTGTATTCAGATAATTTCATTTGCCATCGAATCAATCTTCCTTGCTTATAGGTGCCTTTATGATTAATATTTTTAAAACCTGCAACGTAAGTAGAATCGATTCTAACAATAAATTCTTTGTCAAGCACATAAATTCGATGTTTTTCCAACATTAGAATAAGTGCAAGGGTTTCTTTTTCATGAGTAGGATAATTAATTTCACTATCTGAAAAGGTTCCAGACATGTATCTACATAGTAATTCTTTCTTTTGTCCAGGGGGTTTTGTTTTCATAACACCTCCCCAATATTCATTCGAGGCATCTGTTTCAATAATAATTAAGTTATCGTCTGACGGATGATATAATTCAGAAAGATTTTGACATAAGTTCTTTAACTGAGTAATAATTGCTTCATCCTCTTTTGTCCATGACCAGGAGGCATCCTTCTTGAGCTTTTGTTGGAGGATTTTCCTTTTTACTGCAAGATTTTTTAAAAATCCTTCATTGGAGATATATGTTAGTAATCCAAGGAATCTTTGTAACTCTTTTTTGTCTTTTAATTTTGTTGGAAAACTGTGAAGTTTTTCTAAAACATGTTTTTGCATTATTATTTTCCCCTTTTCAATCTCTAATCCTAAATAATTAATTTTATTTTGTGCTAGAACAACTTTCTTTCTACTTAAGACTACTCCATGTTCTAGGCATTTATTAAGAACTAGAGTGACTTTATTAAAATGATCTTCTATGGTTTTGTTAGTAAAGTTTAATATATCATTGATATAAATAAGACAAAAAAAAATCTTTATAGTCTTTGAGTATCGAATCCATGTATCTTTGAAAGACTCCTGGTGATTGCTTCATACCCATAGGAAATACATTCCATTCATATTGACCTTGAGGACAACTGAAAGTTGTTAATGCCTTGGATTCCTCGGTTAATTTTAACTGATAAAAGCCTGATTTACAGTCAAAAGTACTAAAACAGTGCATATTTCTAATTTGTTCGATTATCAAATCTTTTCTAGAAAGAAAATATGCATCCCCTTCCATTGCTTCGTTTATCTGCTTATAATTTATTACCATTCTTCTTTTGCCACGCTTAATCTCACTATGGTTTTCTACATAAAAGGCTGGGGCAGAGTGCTTACTTTTGGATGATCTAATTAACCCTTTTTCAATCATTTATATAATGTCTTCTGCAAATTCATCTCTATCTTGTTTAGTGTAAATCATAGGTTTACATTTTACTTCTTTAGTGGGATCTTTTAATTTTAAGGTGATTAATTCGGTGTTCTTATTATTTATGTTTGGATCTAATGGATGTTCACTACATATTTTCTCTAGTAGATCTTCAATAGGGGCCGGAATTCTTCTATTTGGTTCTAAATTAATTAAAGCATAGCGAATTTTTTAACAAAGGATAGTAAATACTTCACAACGGTTCAGCTTGCTAAACTCTGATGGTTTAGATGAGTAGGTGCATTGAGAGGAATGAAGAATTGGAATGGAAAGTATCTCACGGGATTGGATATTTCGTATATACGGGGTTCGTAGAGTAATATAGTCTAAGTATTGACTAAATGGTGCATAAAGACGTAAGAAGTTATTTCTAAGAATTACATCGATTCCGGTTTCTTGCTGATAGATTGTTGGTACAATAAAGCGTTTATTTTGTATGAGTAATGTTATTTGCTTAACTACCCAAGATAAAGGGTGAATTGATTCATCAGCTATTTGTATTTTTAAGGGTTTTTCTAATTGTTACCATTTATCAAATAATGCTTTTGTTGCTAAACAAATACTTGCTCCAGTATCTATATAAGCTTCAGTTTCTTTATTTCCTTTTTCAATTTTAATTTTAATATAGGTGCTATTCGGATTCTGTTTCTTTTGAAGATAATTCATCATGTTCAGAATATTCATAAATATTATCATCAGTGTTGCTTATTTCTTCCTCTAATGGTTCAAGGTTATATATTTTATAAACTCGTTTTATCAGCTTAGTTTTTCTTTAAATTCCTTTTCGTTTTTCTTTGGACATTCATTTGCATAATGTCTTTCCTCATTGCATAGCCAACATCTACATTTCTTTTGTCCTTGTGGGCAATACTTTTTAGGTGTTTGTCGTTTCCTAAAATATTTTTTATTTGTGTTTTTATAGGCTTTTTTCTTAGTATAAGTTTTCTTAAATTTTGGTTTACCTTTGTAGTATTTTCTCTTTTTTATAGGTTTGTTACAACCGTATTTACGGGTAATTCTATTTCAGGCATGTCACAACAGATTGCGTTTTTTCCTCTGTTTAAGTGTCTTATAGTTTCACGAGCTATAAATTGTTCTCGTAATTCTTTGTATAGTATTTGGATAATACCTCCTAAAGTTTTTGCAATTGCATCTGGATTTAATTCCCATAGAAGTTTGATTTTTGTATTAAGAGGAAATGTTAATTTATATATAAATATCTCTTTGTACGTTTCTTTTGTTGGAGTATTTAGTTGATAGTAATATTTTTTATATTCACATATAAAGTTCTCAATTTCACACATATCACATAACTGCATTTGATTTAAGTGTGTCTTCGCTTTTTCGTGTAAATGTTTCATTACTTTTGAGCTATGTTCTATACTCGCGTATCCGATAAATTCTTGATATATGAGACTCATGATAAGTCTCGCAAAATCTTAATTAGTAGTTGTTAAGGTTGAGTACTGTTGCCAATGTTCCTCTATTATACAGTCTAAGTATTTTTGTACATTCCCTGTTGTTTTATAAAGAATATATTTTTTTATTGACAACATGTTTAAGTTATTGAATTTGCCATCAATAGCGATTAAAAGAGTTATTTCATTTGTCCATTGTAACAGTACTTCTTCTTTGTTCTTTACACAGTCAATATTTAGAGTATTTCCGGCTGTTCTTTCATATCTGGTTTTAAATTCTTCTTGAAGTCGTGACCATTTATTATTATTCTTTTTAACATATCTTTTATTATGCATTGTTTCTTTTTCTATATTTTCCCAAATTTCAAATACTTCTTTTCTTTTTCTTTTTGGTATCACGCTACTACTTGTTTCTCCATGGTACATACGTATTTCGTTAAAGTTTGTTTCGTCTGATAAAGAACTATAATTTAATACTACTTCTTCAGTCTCATTTAAAGGATTAATTGGTTTTGCATCTTGTATTTGACTATGTTCTTCTTCGATTATTTTTAATTCTTCAAGGAGTTGTTGAATTTCTTTTAAGTCATTTGACCTTTTTATTGTTTCAATGTAATCGGTTTTTAAACCCTCTATGTCGTTTTTGGAGATAATATTTGAGAAGGTTCAGGACTTAGTTTTTTAGTTTGATTATTTAGTAAATCTTTTAAATCTTTCTTTGTTATGCATTTACTATTTTCTTCTTCTTTGAGTAAGTTTTCTAATTGTTCTAGTATTTTTCTGATTCTTCCACAATCTTCTTCATTTTCTATTTCTTTTCCTTTGTTTATATTATTTAATGTTTCATATATTTTTGCTATCTCTATTTGTTCTTTGGGTATCTTTTTATAAGTATACTTCATAATTTTGGTAATAGTTTCTATTAACTGAGTCATATTTTTATTTATTTGCTCTAATATTTTTTTTCAATTCTTTATATTTTTTATCAATTCCTTCTAGTAAACTCATAGTTTTTCTTTCTGTTCAAGAGTACTGGTACCTTCAAATCTTCATAGGTACCATAGAATTTGCTTTGAATTTGAGTGTTAAGTTGTTTTATTTCGTAGTGTGATTAGTCTTATTTCATATACTCCGAGACCCTACAAATAGATCCCGTTTGACTATGTGCCCTCGAGTGCGGAAAGCAGGCAATGTGGGTGGAGTCCCGAATTGAAGATAAGAGACAAAGTTGGCAACTAGACTTCATGACAAACCAAAAACTAAACTTAAATTCATACCCACTTTGAATTGTCAAAACAAAAGTACAAAAAGATCAGTGATCAGTCATATCAAAGAGCAAATCCACTTTACAAACGAACATCTTCTTCAGCAGGAAAGAAATTGACGACTTCATATCCAAAAAGAAAGAAGACTAATCAGCAGAACATATATACTTGTAGACCCTTAAATTTACAAGTATGTATGTCCAGTGACTCATCAGCAGAACATCGTATAATCTAATAATATTAAATATTATTCATTCCCCGATCATATTACAAGCAGTGTAGCTAACAAATTGAGCAGAGAAAAAAAGTGGAGTAAAACTAGGATGAGATGTGTGCAGAATGTCTAGCTTTGCCAGTGCATATCAGAAGTGCTTTCTACGATTTGAGTATAACATGAGTTGGTCTGTATCCGCAGAAACAACCATGAAAAAAAGGGGGAAGCTCCGTTAACAAAAAAGAGATAGTACTGCTGAGCTGATCAACACCACTCATTTCTTGGTGCAATATATCACAGATAAACTCCATTTAAAAAATCATATGAGCTAGCTCTACTTCATACCCTCCATCATCATTTGTATATCTTTGGATTCTTGCTTGAATCTGAGGCAAAAATAAATTGTACTACTATTACTAGTACGTACTACTAATAAGTATAATAATATGCAATTGGACTGTCTACTGCATGTACTATTCAGACACTGTAGCTAATTAATTACCTGAACAAGCAAAACAGGAGCTAGTAAAAATTGAAGCAGATTTAGATCTCTAAAACAATATCTGCAAGAAGAAAAAGAATCTCCTTAATTAGTCTGTGCCTGATAGAACAGAGGAGTTTAAGATAGAAAATAGGAGATATGTATTACTGGAATGAAGAAAAAGAGAGCAAGCTCTCATACAAAATAACCAGAGCCAAGGCTCCCCTCAGAAAAGATACTCTCTCTCTCAGCCTAACCACTAGGGTACTAACAGAATTCTTGAATGTCCCTTTGCTACTACTCACATTCCCTATAATGCATATCCTAACTAACTGCCAGCTAGGCAACTTCATTATTCTCTCCCCTCCTCCCTTTCTTGTTCCTACGCTCATAAACTCTCCAAGTAATGGGCTTATCATACTTAAGGCCCACTAAGACATCTCTCTCTGATCCCACTACATTCTGGACCATCTTGGGTATTCTATCATTACCCCCTCCTTCAAGAACAGCCTTGTCCTCAAGGCTAAACTCTGGAAATTGACTTTTGAGCAGCAGTTCTTTTTCCCAGGTGGCATCCTCAGATGACATTCCCTTCCATTGAATGAGCCATTCCCTAAAATGCTGCCTATCTTCAAAGTTGTCTCTCCAGGAAAGCACCTTATCAGGATTGATGCTCACATCCACATCTGCCCCCACATCCAGAGGCAAGTCAGGGGAAACTTGATAGTCACCTATGGCTTTCTTGAGCTGAGAGACATGGAAAACAGGATGCACACGCGAAGCTTCAGGTAACAGCAGCTTATAAGCCACCTCTCCAACCCTCTGGACAATCTTATAAGGGCCAAAGAACCGAGGAGACAGCTTCTGATGAATCCTTTGCACCACAGAATTTTGTCTATGTGGTCGTAACTTGAGAAAAACCCACTCTACCAGTGAAAACTGCACATCTTTCCTCTTTTTATCAGCATAATGCTTCATTTGTTCTAGAGCCCTTTGCAAACTCATGTATTTCAATTGTCGCAAAGCTTCATCTCTATCCTTTAATTCTTGAGCCACCGCTTCCACTCTAGTTTCACCCTCCAAACAATGAACTAATGCTGGAGGTGGCCTTCCATAAACAATTTGGAAAGGAGTGAAACCTGTAGATGCATGGTAAGTGGTATTATACCACAATTCAGCCCAAGGCAACCAATGGGACCAAGACTTAGGTTGTTCTGACACAAAACACCGTAAATAAGCCTCCAAACACCTATTCACCACTTCGGTTTGGCCATCTGTTTGAGGATGGTACGCGGAAGACATCTTCAACACAGTCCCCTGCACCTTAAATAACTCCTTCCAGAAAATGCTCACAAACAAAGGATCCCGATCACTCAAAATTGATTCTGGAACATCATGTAGGCATACCACTTCTTTAACAAAAATTGTAGCTATACTGCGGGCTGTAAACGGATGTTTTAGAGGAACAAAGTGGCTATATTTAGATAGCCGATCCACCACCACCAAAATTGCCGCATAGCCATTACTTTTAGGCAATCCTGTTATAAAATCCATAGATATCTCACTCCAAATCATAGCTGGAATTGGCAATGGTTGCAACAATCCATTAGGTATAGTAGCTGCATATTTCTGTCTCTGGCAAATGTCACAAGATCTCACAAATTCCTGCACCATTCCCTTCATTCCATGCCAGAACAAGTTGGTTGCAATCCTCCTATATATCCGCAAGAATCCAGAATGTCCCCCAATTGGTGAGGCATGAAAGTCCTTCAATAGCAGGGGTATGATTGGAGAACTTGCTGGTAGTACCAACCTGTTTTTAAAGAACAACACCCCAACCTTAAGAGTATACCCAGGTTGTGAGCCCACATCGACCTGTAAGGCCTCAACTATTTTCCTCAAAATTGGATCCTGCACAACTTCAGCCTGTAAGTCCTTGCCTTGCTGCCAAATAGGATAAGAAACAGGAGCCCTCAATTCTGTATCCTCATGCTGTCTGGAAAGAGCATCAGCCACCTTATTTCAAGTCCCACCTTGTACACCACCTCAAAATCAAACCCCAACAACTTAGCAATCCATTCTTGTTGGTTAGTAGTGGTAATTCTTTGTTCTATTAGGTGCCTCAAGCTTTTCTGATCCGAATAAACCACAAACCTTCTACCCAACAAGTAATGCTGAATTGCTAGAACCAGTGCCATCAATTCCTTTTCATAAGCTGATTTGGACAATTTGGAACCAAAAAAAGCCTTACTAAAGTAGGCTATCGGGTGCTTCAACTGCATCAAGACAACACCAACTCCTTTACCCGAGGCATCATATTCAATTTCAAAAGGAAGTGAGAAATTAGGAAGAGCCAAAACTGGTGCTGTTGTGACTGCCACCTTCAAAAGCTCGAAAGCTGCAACAGCATCAGAACTCCACAAGAAACCATCCTTCTTAGTCAAATCGGTTAATGGCTTAGCTATTTTTCCATAGTTGGCAATAAACTTTCTATAATACCCAGTTAACCCAAGAAATCCTCTTACCCCTTTCACATTCTTAGGTACAGGCCAATGTATCACACTCTTCACCTTAGTAGGATCAACCTCCACCCCTTTATAAGAAATCACATGCCCAAGATACTCAATATATCGCTGCCCAAATGCACATTTTTTTCTGTTAGCTACAAATTGATGCCTTTGTAACACTTGCAAGACTTGTTCAAGATGTTGCAAATGTGTCCTCCAATCCTCACTGTAAACTAGGATATCATCAAAAAATACCAAAACAAACTTACGCAAGAAAGGCTTGAAAATCTCATTCATCACGGCTTGGAAAGTGGCAGGTGCATTTGTGAGTCCGAATGGCATGACCAAATACTCATAGTGGCCTTCATGAGTACGAAAAGCCGTCTTGTAAACATCTTGCTCCTTCATTCTAATTTGATGGTAACCTGATTTGAGATCCAATTTGGAAAAATACCCCACACCAAATAACTCATCAAGTAACTTATCCACAACTAGAATAGGGAATTTGTCTTGCACTGTCACCTTGTTTAAAGCTCTATAGTCCATATACATTCGCCAAGAATTGTCCTTCTTCTTAACCAAAATAACTGGGCTAGAGAAAGAACTAGAGCTGTTTCAGATCACTCCTTGTTGCAACAAAGTGTGAATCTGTTTTTCAATTTCATCCTTCTGATAATGCGGGTACCTATAAGGTCTCACTTACAGGACCTGCACCATGCTGTAATACAATGGAATGGGCTATACTTCTCACAGGAGGAAGGCCCGTAGGTTCCTTAAACACCCCTTCATACCTACTCAACAAAAGTTGCAATTCATGTTGCTTGGACTTAGGCAAAACTGAATCCTCAAGGGCCTCCATTGTTGTTAACCCTAACCTTTCTTCCACTCCTTCCACAATACTTTGAAGAGTTGTAGCATCACCATAACAACATTTTTGTTTTGGAACCACCCCAATACCCTGCAACTTAATGATTTTACCTTTGTGATTGAAAGCCATAGACATTTCCTTCCAGTCCATGGTAACTTTCCCGAGAGTTTCTAACCAAACCACTCCAAGGATAACATCCACACCTCCTAACCCCAAAACATAAGCATCCAAACTAACACCCAATTCCCCAATCTGTAAAGCCAGCTCTCCACACTTACCCAAAGTCATCACTCTATGTCCATCACCCAATCTGACTCCCACTGATTTTGAAGTCTCCACTGGTAGACCTAAGGCCGCAACAACTTCTAGGGTGATGAAATTATGCGTAGCCCCACTGTCAATCAAAACCATCAACGAAACCCCTTCAAGCACCCCCTCCATGTGCATGGTTTTAATAGGGAATACCACGGAATTGGTTATGCCAAACACCCCAATCACCTTACACTCTAATACTTCTTCCTCCTCCTCATCCTCAGCTTCAATGGCGATAATCTCGCCGTCCTCATTCACCATCTCATCATCACCCAAGATAATTAAACGAAACTGTTTAGCAGCACATTGATGAAGGGGATGATACCTCTCATTGCAACGGAAGCACAGACCCTTGGCTCTCTTCTCCAACAATTCAGAATATGGCAAGTGCTTGATACCCCGAGCCCGATCACTTGAGAAACGGAGGGGCTCCTCCAAGCGACTAACCTTGGAACTCGCAGAGAAGACACTCTTGCCCCCAGAGTCATTGGAAATACTTGACCCGGTAGGAAACCGAGGTTTACCCGAGTTCCAAGGAGACGCGGATTGGGCCTGACCCGTCGATCCAATCGAATCTCCCTCACATGGAGTCCAACCTGTTTCTGGAGGGCGAACCTAGTTGGGTTGTTGTCCGGGTCGCAAATGCGACCCATATAGATGACCCGGGTGCGACAACACAGCGAACTCAGCTTCTACATCACGCGCCAACTGCATCGCTTGGTAGCGAGATTTTGGTTTGAAGGTGCGAACCCGACTTCTGATATCGTGCCGCAAACCACCCACAAAATAGCCCAGAAACTGCATTTCTGGTAACCTGCCACATTGAGACGAGAAAAGTTCAACTCAGCGATATACTCATCAACAGAGCTGGTTTGCTTCAACTCCTTCAGTTCCTCAAAGGGATTGTCCAAACGACCACCACCAAAACGAGCCACCACCGCGTCTTTGAAATTTTCGCAAGTTGGATACGAACGTCCTCCGAAATACGTTGGACCTCAAAATACATTTCAGCTCGAGTAAGCCAAGCCATTGGGTCCTCCGCCGTAAAAGAAGGTAGTTCCACCTTCTTGGCGGAAAGACGAAATTCATCCATGACGAAAGAACTTGTGGTGGCACTCCCCAAAGGCCCGCCATGGCGGGACTGACTCCCCAACAATCAAGTCATCTCCGCCAGTAACACCTCCTTCAAATCCGCCATTCCCGACTCCACACGCTCCAAACGCACCTCCAAAGCTTCGACGCGGTCAGTCATTTTCGGTGGCATGAATAGCGGCAGGTCGGACCAATTGATAGAACAAAGGAATTTAAGATAGAAAATAGGAGATATGTATTACTGGAATGAAGAAAAAGAGAGCAAGCTCTCATACAAAATAACCAGAGCCAAGGCTCCTTTGAGAAAAGATACTCTCTCTCTCAGCCTAACCTCTAGGGTACTAACAGAATTCTTGAATGTCCCTTTGCTGCTACTCACATTCCCTATAATGCATATCCTAACTAAATGCCAGCTAGGCAACTTCATTATTCTCTCCCCTCCTCCCTTTCTTGTTCCTACGCTCATAAACTCTCCAAGTAGTGGGCTTACCATACTTAAGGCCCACTAAGACATCTCCCTCTGATCCCATTACATTCTAGACCATCTTGGGTATTCTATCAGTGCCCCTCATCATGCATGCATGTCTATAAAGTACTGGTATATAATTAGCTAGCTAGAGTCAACATGAACTATATAACTTACATTCAGAATCAGTCTTGACCCATTTACATCCATCATCAGCTTTCTCCTCCGGTTCATCCTCATTCCTGATCTTATTTGGCATCTTCTTCTTGTCCTGATCTACTAGGCACTTCTTCATGGACGATGGCCTATAAGAATTTTGGGAGTATATTTTCTTGTGAAGAATTGTCCTTAAAAGCTGTTATCACAGTGAGAATATATAAATAATAATAAATTAATATATAATATATTAGACCGGCTGGCTTAGCTAGCTAGCTAGCTAGGAAGATGAAACAGAGGCATGCCGCTGGGAAATAGAAATAGAAATAGAAAAGAGATGAGATGGTGTAGGACGTACGTACCTTCTCCATTCTTGATTGTTGGAGGGTATCTGATCCAAGGGTGGAGGGTGCAGGCGGAGCAAATCCACTTCTACAAGCGAACATCTTCTTCAGCAGGAAGGAAATTGATTTCTTCCCAACTGCTTTCTTGCTGTTATCTCCACAAATCTCTTTGCAGCATTTACCAAGTATGACACTAAGTGTTTTCTCTATATTAATTTCTTCTTTGTCTTCTGAATCACTGCAATAATAAAGTACTGCATTACTGATTCTCCTATCAACCTCCAAGCTTGAAGGGCAATTAAGAAATCTGTCCAGAGGAAGCTCAGCAATTTCCTTTTCCACATTGCTTGGTTTTCGTCTCAAGAGTTTAGTTAACTCTTTTTCTAGTTTCCCTATTTCTTCGGGACTGAAGTGATCTGCTATTTCTATTTCCTCAGATGAGGATGGATTCTCTTTATTATTATTATTATTATTATTATTATTATTATTATGCTTCTCTGGTGGGTTTTCTTTGATTTCATTGTTATTTCCAAATGTTCCAATTGCTAGTAAACCATGAGGCCAATCGCTGAATTCTTCACGAGGCTCTTGTTTTCCAGGATCTGTGTAAACAACGAAAGGACAACATTTTTTTAGATTCACAGCAAAGGGATGCTAGATCTAGTTATACAGATTGACAAAATAATAATAATAATAATAATTAAATATACCCTTCCGTAAGGGGATTACGAATCTAGTCACTTATAAAATCGACATTATATTATTTGGTGCACATATTGTAACTGGCAGCAAGCCAGTTATCATAGTTATCACTAGTCAGTAGTCAAGCTACTATTTAAAGTTTACTCATTAATAGTGTTTTATTTATTAAAAAATGATTTAAAAATGAAAGATGTTAAACCTAAAAGCACGGGTTAATAGCATCCATAAGAAATCAGCTAGACCGGTTGATATCACTAGTCAAGCTACTATTTAAAGTTTACTTTAAATAATGTATAGGATTAAATATGTTTTTATCCCTATAAAATTAGTAAAATATTATTTTGATCCCTATACAAATTTTATTCTTTTTTATGTAGGGATATTATATGGATCAAAAGCATATTTAACAGTAATGTGTAATCCAACTCAAAAGTACAATCATGATTTATAGTTTAACTGTTATGCAAGTGTCCTAAGTTACGTTCCGAATCCTTCTATCCTATTATAGTATTTGTATTACAATTTTATTTTACATAAAACATTTTTATACAAAAAGCTTACAAAAAGTTAAATCGCTGGATTAAAAATCTTCACACTCGGTCAAACTTAGCCCAAACAAATTTGGACCACTGATTTGGGCTTAAACTACAGATCAAGTCTCAATGTTTTTTTTATATGAGATCAAGTCTCAATGTTGAATACTAGAGTTTCTCTTGATAAAATAAATTTATCATAAAGTATATCCTTGTTGAATTAGAAAAGAAAGGTAAATACTAACCAATGTCCTATGAATATTGGTTAAGGAAATAAACATAAAAGTTTTGCATTGAAAGTAGTATGTATTCAATACATTGAACAATTAAAAATTACATTTTTCACTAAGTTTTTCTACATATGAATTTCTTAAATAATATCCATAATACACTTGTTATAATACACTTGTTAGAAGAACCCGAAACGAAAAACAAGAGTCGAGCTCAAATTATAGAGCAGTTAAGGTTATAAAAAATTGTATGTGTGTTGGAACAGTCAATACTGAAAAGTTAAAGTCGTACCACAATCTGTCTTCTAGGCGGTAGACAATAGTGTTCCTTATGTCCGGCTCCTTTAAGTCATATGGTCTCGTAAAGTACTTAAAAATAAAGACTAATTATATTAATGAACAACTTATGATTATCTTATTCAATTCCAACACTATGGGAAAGTTAGTACGGTAATCGAAGAAGAAAACTTTTGGGATATGAAAAAACGACCATATATGGCAAGTTAGATCCTTAACACTCGGCTGTGATATTATCTCAAACCCTGAAACGGAGTTTCGATTGATTTCGAGTCCTTTTCTTTTATATTTTAGTAGATTTGTTTTTATAAAATTGACTTGAAAGAATTGATTTTATAAAAAATTGATTTTGAGAAAATTGATTTAAGTTTGGAAATGAGATTATAAAAGTAAATTTAAAAGAATTATTTTTGTTCGGATAGAATAAAATAAAATCAATAAAAGAGATAAAAATACTAAAAAAGACATGATATATATTAAAGAAAAATATGTAGAGTAGAGAGAGAAGTAAATGATGGGTACTTAAATAAAAAAAATATTTCACCCTTGAGCATGAAAGCTGAAAAGCTAAATCTTGCTAGTTTTTCTCTCATCTAAACACATTTTTATCCATAGTGAATTTTATCCAAACAAAACTTTATATTACAAAAGTGATTTTTATGAAAGCAAATGGGATTTTCAGCACTTAAAATCTAGAACAAACAAATACAATTCATCTCTAGATTGTGCTGCTTTAAGATTTGACAACAGAAGGTTAAAATTTCAAAAGAGAAATACACAGGGTACAAGTCAAATACAAATAAGATCTTATTTTTCGATCTCTTTTTAATATATTGATCGCACCTAAAAACCAAAGATGTTTAGTTTCTTTATATTGAATACCAACCATTATAAGAAAATGCATAATTATTGAAGGTTTTTTTTTCCATCGATGGTTCGTCCGTAAATTCCTATTATTGACGAATTTTTAGAGTTAACGACGGATTTTTTACGTCGATAATACGCGAATTTATTATGATACAAAGTACACAAGTACAAAAGTTTGAAAGGAAACATCTTGTCAAAAAAAAAAATGCAAAAAAATGCGAACTATATTGTGAAATATATAACTTCAACAATATGTAAGTTATTCCCAGCTATACATCTAAAAGTCTAATTAACCTTTTAAAATGACTTTATTCTTGACAAGTATCAGAATCAACTCGTTTATAATACAAGAAAAATATGTAATACATGGAAACATATATGTCCCTCTCTCTGTATGTTTCAATTTCTGTCATCCTTTCCTTAAGAGAGAAGTTAGTGTGTGCATCAGGCAACGGATCATGCTAGAAAAACATCATGCATTGACTCAGGGAGAAACTACACAAAAAAATAAAAAATGAGTGAAGACTTACACGTCGTTGTATATGTGTTTGGTTTTCTGTTATCTTGTTTTCCACCAAATTTATTTTGCATCCAGCTAAGGAACTGCAATTGACGAAAGCACTATGGTCATATTATCATAGCAACACATAATAATAAGTAATTACATGAACTGATCATATATGATAATAACAATCACTCTTTCTGATCTCATTCTCTCTGAGTGACTGAGGAGACTTACCTTCATTGTGAGAGGGCTGTGGCTCGGGTTAGCAGGGATGGAAAGGATGAGCTTAAGCTTAGGTGCCTAATGTGAAAGTACCAGCAAGATAAAATTAAATATATAATAAAGTGAAGAGAAAAGGTGGCAATGGTGATTGGATGAAGATAGTGACGGTGAGAGGAGGAGAGCCGGGTACTGTGGGAAGAGTAGAGGAGGTATATACTTTTGTAGCAAAGTGAAGTTCTTGTGGGCAAATCTTAAAAACCAATGACTGTGAGGGCTGAGCTTTGGGATCAGACACTTAAAGGCGGTAATTTGATGAATTTCATGGCCAAATTGACTCTAGCCTCTCATTTCTCTTTTGGTTCAAGTCCCCAAGCACGGCCTAATTTATCGGCCCCCTAACTTAGTCTTTCTCCCTTCCCAATCTATTCCATCCCATCTCTATTATAAATAAAACTTAAATGAACATATATATTAAAAAATTTAATTAATTTCATTTAATATTATTAAAAATTAAATTTCTTATCTGAAATAATTTTTATAAAAAATTTCAATTTTTATTAAATACATTCTATATTGAGTTATTGAAAAATAAAATTGATATTAAATGAAGGATATTTTAAGAACAATATCATTAAATAAAATAAGAATAATTAAAATTTACTTATATATTTAAACAAAAAAATTTAAAACTTTTTTTTGCTTATAATAATAATGATAATTAATAATAATGATCGGCCAGTAACTCTGTGTATCAGACCAATCTTCCCTCATTCCTTTTCCATTTTCTCTTTCTATTATATTTATTATATCGAGCGCGCATTAAAGACATTTCTCTTCTTATATTCTTGTTGCTTCGTAATTCATCTGAGCTTTCTCCTTTACCAACAACACGTGGGTGAAAATATTTTTACTTCGATCTGTGTAGGAGTATAGTGTCAATGTCACCCTTTTAACCGTTAGATCATACACGACTTGCTAATATTGATAAGATTGGAGTAGTAAAGGTGTAGTAGAACTATTCTCTATTAAATCCTAAATGCTTGAGTACGAAGGTTTATACACCTTTTTTCTGATAATAAAATTAAATGAGAACGAGCAGATTAAGATTATACATATAATTAGAACCATCTCAAATACTACATATATGTTTCTTATGTATCCCAAACTTCGACATGTTCCGACGGAACTACACTATATATTCTTGCTCATTTTTTGTACCACGAAACTACAATTGCACATACATGATACGTTTGGATAAACAGTTTAATGAAACGTTTATTCAATAAATTCTTTTTTAAGTAAGCTAAAAACAGCTTATTTCCATAAGCTTCTCTAACAAGCTTATGCAAATAAACTAAAAAGAGCTTATGAAAAGACCACAAACTATTTTTATGAACTATTTGTATAAGTTTAATTCCATAAGCTCTTCCAAACGTACTCATAGTCTTAAGGTGTGTTTGAAAGAGTTTATAGGTAGCTTATGAGAATAACTTATAGAAATAAACTTATGCAAATAGTTTATGCAAGTATTTTATGATCTTCCTATAAGTTAATTTTAGCTTATTTCCATAAGCTTGTCAAAAAAATTTATAAAAATAAACTATTTTTAACTTATTTGAAAAAATATATATTAAATAAACTATTAGATTTGGGTCTAACTCAACCCCAAAAGCTAGCTCAAGAGGTGAGGATTGCCTAAGCTTTATAAACTCTTATGAGGCTCTATCTCTAGTCAATGTGGGACTTGAGTTTTTCCCAATACACCCCCTCACGCCCAGCACTATTGGGTTTGGTGCGTGGATAATATGGTGGGTGACCCTTTAATGGATCTAGGATAGGCTTTGATACCGTATTAGATTTGGGCCTAACTCAACCCCAAAAGCTAACTCAAGAGGTGAGAATTGCCCAAACTTTATAAACTCTTATGAGGCTCTATCTCTAATCAATGTGGGACTTGAGTTTTTTTCAATATAAAAGCTTAATTAAGCTTTATACCCAAACGCATCTTTAACATATGTCAGTTAGGTTGCAAATCGCAAATGTACTACCACCCATTAATAGGGTTAGATTTGTGCAGAAGCCGCATGATTCAAATATTCGTACTAGAATCTGATATTATTTGCTAACGTGCGGATATTCAAAAGGCATGTGGTATTGGAACTTGGAAGGAGTAAGGAACCCTTTTCTTCAACAACTGAGTATTGTAAGTTGTAAGTTCGAAATTTTTCTGATACTCCGCGACAGTTGCTGTTTGTTGCAACTTAAACAGTGCCTGTTCGTTGTTCTCAAAAGTGGAGGGGCCAAATCGCAGCTCCAAAGCATGGGTAAAGGCCTCCCATGAAGAAATGAGACCATTGTGGTGCATCCATTGGTACCACCCAAGTGCATCGCCGGTCATGTAAGGGGAGATGTGCAAGAGACTCTGCGGAGGAGGGATGGTGTAGTGGTCAAAAAATTGTTCAGCTTGAAATATCCATTCAAGGGGGTTGGTGCCATCAAAAGGTTGTAAATGGAGTTCGGGTGGTTTTATGGGTTGATGCAGAGGATATCCATTCAAGTGAACTGGTCTATTCTTGTTGGGTTTGGGCCTAATGGGAATCAGGGGCCCATTTGTGGAAGCTGCTGGATCAGGCTGCTGCCTATCAAATAATTGTAAAAATATATGGCAGGCAAATTATTTTATCTAATGTAAACAAGGTATGGGGGTAGCCAAGAAAAAACAAATGAGTAAATAAGGATGAAAAGTGAAGGGGTATGGGGTGAATGTTCATTATATATATATATATATATATATATATATATATATATATATATATATATATATATATATATCAAGTGAGAGGAGTGTGTTATTGTGAGAGTGAGAGGAACGAATCTGAAGCATTAAACCATACATGGATGATCAAGATTAGAAGTTAATTGGTGGTCATGTGATCACTTAAAAAAGTCACATGACTTTATGTTCTAATCTTGACTATTTATATGAAATCCAAAAGTCCAGATTTACTCCTCTCATATCTCATAATAACACACTCCTCTCACTTGAGTCATTCCCTATATATATATATATATATATATATATATATATATATATATATATATATATAAGTACAAGGATGTGCGACATTTGAAAGTTGAAACAAGGAGGACTACCATTGCCATACTCGCATGGGAATGTCGCTCACTTACCGGACCGACACCTGGATTTCACCTGCTCCGAGTATAACTATTGCTTCTAGTACATGGCTCCATAACTATAATTACGAGCTCTTGGTTGTAATGTACAAGATAGATGATTCAAAACATATATGACCAAAGGGACGGATCCTGAAAGCATTATATTGTAAAATATTTTTTAAAGGAAAATACTACACATATGTACTATTATGAGTGTCACATTGGGGAGCATCACCTAACAAGTGGGGTTTATAAGCCTAGAGGTTCTCCCACATGATAGACTAGTCTTTTGGGATGGACTCTCCCTTTGAGCTTATGCTTATAACATTGATGCTTTCATTGAGAAACTGACTTCTCGGAAAGGGCTACCCACGGAGGGTTCTGACCAACAAATGTCACCTAGTGAAGTGCCGTGGAGTGAAAGCCGCCGATGACGTCAGCTCTCGAACGGTGGTACATTGTTATGAGTCCCACATTGGGATGTTCGAGAGCCGACGTCCTCGGCGGCTTTCACTCCACGACACTTCACTCGGTGACACTTCACTCAACCTCTTTGTTGGTCAGAACCCTCCACCGATCAGAACCCTCCGTGGGTAGCCCTTTCCGAGAAGTCAGCCTCTCAATGAAAACACCAATGTTATGAGCATAAGCCCAAAGAGAGAGCCCATCCCAAAAGACTAGTCTATTAGGTGGGAGAACCTCTAACCTTATAAATCTCACTTGTTAGGTGAGGCTCCCCAATGTGGGACTTATAACATGTACAAAATATATGCAAGAGAGAGGAGCGAGTCGTCCCTGCCACAAATATGAGATAAAGCTCCTCTAAAGTGAGTGTATAAGGATTTGGATCATCTCATTTTCTTATCTTTTTTTCCCTCCCATGTTATAGATCGAGAAAGACAAACAAAATTGTTTTTATATGTAGAGTCCATTAAAACTTGATTTTATCTCTTAAACTCTCATAACATGAGGGTGAAAAGGAGAGAAGAAAAGTAGAGAATCTAAATCCGGTATATAACTTGTATTTAATTATTCTTAACTTAATAAAATGCATAAAGATATCAACTCTGTAAATGATTTAAGGGTAAATACACTCGTACTTACTCATTTTAGAAACAAACCCACGGGTCTTATTTACAAATATGAAAGAGCTATAATCCTTGATGGCTTCCCACAAATTGACTTTTCGCCAGTTAACAGATAGGATTGTGTTACAATACTTAGTTTGGTCAACTTAGTACTGGAATTCACTATTTGCAACCTAATATATGTCCGGTTTTTAGTGTGTTTACAGTTAAGGACATGGTTTGATTTAATTGCAATGTAGTCCTTATTAAAATAAAATTGAAGAAACAAAGGGGATTGAAGGCGGGCAAATCGCAGTGAAATGAAATGTTGGTTGCATGTGAAGGACATATGAAGCATGGTAGACAGGAACAGATCCAAAAAATATCAAAGGGAAGCCGACACACACACACACACATCTCTGCGTATGTGTAACAAATATTTTTGACAATGTACTTTTCACAAAAATTATACATACCTATAACAAATTTTACAAAAATATATTGAAGAAATTTTACAAATTATTGAGGGGTAGAGCTCATGCCTAAAATGGCTTGATTCGCCCTTCGATGGCTACGTGGTAGTCAACGGCGAATTAGGGGGACAACAGTTGGATTGACGATAGCATGCTGATGGAGATATAATGCATTTGAGTGATTAGGAATGACAACGGAGTGGGACGGACACATGTAATACCCCTGTTGGATAGTGCCTACAGCCATCACCCCATTAATCACACTCCAATACTTCTCAAATTTGGTCATCATAGTTGTAGCCATTTGATGAATAATAAAATCAGGAGAATAAATCCACTCAATTAAGGTCAATTTAATTTCACACACCTTTGGAAAATAGATATTTGCAGTTGGATACAAAGTACCAAAAAACATCTTTGTAACATCATAAAACATTTCCAACTTTTCACAAATTTTTGTGGCCATCTTCCAATCATCTTCATTAAGCACGATTTTATATAGTTACTCCCTTTGTGACAATCCTTCAAACATATTTTTATATGGTATGGCAGCTTGAAGCATTAAAAGGTAGAATTCCATCTAGTTTTGCAATCAAGAACTAATTTTCTACCATATATGATGCTCACATGTCTCTATAAATTTCTCTTCTCTCTTAGGCGTGGTTATCCAAAAATTAAGTCTTTCTCTAATATTTTCAATTGCATTAGAGATTATGGACAAACCATCTTTCACAATTAAGTTCAAGATATGAGCGCAACAACGCATATGAAACAATTTACCACCCAAAATAAGTGTTCTAGGAACAATCTTTTGTAAAATACGATCAATCATGACATCATTTATAGAGGAATTATCATCTGTCAATATAGATAACTTTGTATCTAAATTCCAATCCATCAAGCATTCAATTAAGACCTTAGAAAGAACTTGGCTACTATGAGGCGCAAGCACATAAATGAACCTAATATAAAAAGATGAAAGTTTCAATAATAATACCACCAGCAATAGAATCAATAATTAATAACATGCACATAAATCAACATAGTTTAGCGTTATTATGTTACAAGTCGACTTTGTAAGGTCCATGAATCATCAATAAAATGGGTTGTGACAGTCATGTAGCCTCTGTTTTGATGACTAGCCATTCACATATCAGTTGTAATTGCAACCCAGCTTTGATTCTTTGACAGTAATTTCTTTAGTTTCTCTCTCTCAACACTATAAAGTTTCATGATATCACTCTTAATAGTGTTATGAGAAACCCCCTTAAATAACGGTTGCAAAGCATCACATAATTCTTTAAATCCTACGTGATCAACCATGGACATTGGATTCTCATGAAGAATTATCACTTTCGACCGTGCACACCTTGCTGTGTCTTGATTAAATGCATACGAGCCAAAAAGTAATACTGTCTCATTCCCTATTTTCTCGATTTTGAGAAATGCTTGCCTTATATCCCGAGTTGTCCGCAGTTTGCAAGCACTGAAGTGGCTACGCAAATATAAAAGTCCCTTGCTTTGTATCACCCAACAGTTTTGAGTCACAATATTTACAAATGGCTTTCCACTTTCCATCTAATTTTTTCCTCTTGAAATGCTTTCAAACGTCTGAACTTAGCTTTCTCAGAACTTCGGTTTCACCCGGAACTGAGCTTTGAGTTTCAAGTGGAGCTGAATCTACATTCATAGATTCACACACATTTTGATTCATCGACAATGGATTCATTCACATTAGGAGGTGATGTGAGTGGCGATTGCTCTTGCCCACCACCCATAGGAGTAAAAGTTGGTTCAGTAGACATAATTCAAGTAGAAATTCCTAAAACAGAAGAACAGAGAAAACCAATAATCAAGTACATTGTAAAATGATAAAACTGATTGGTACCTGAAAGGAAGTATTTCTAATGCAAAGTGAAAATGCAAATTGAAACATTATAAAGGTTTTGTGTGACGCCTGAGGCTGACGGGGGCGGGGAGTGATGGCCGGTACATGAGGCACGGACAAGGAGCGGCTCCTGACAAGCTTCTAGGCAAAGGGACACATGAATGAATCGAATTCACATCGGAATGAGGGGGATCCTGAGACTGTGCTGGTATAGGACTGCATAGTTAAGAAAGGCTTAAAGGAATTTAATGATACTATCTATACCAATAAGATGCATTTTCTTTTCGGGAGCCCAGAACATAAGAACTTCATAGTTAAGCGTGCTTGACTTGGAGCACTTGTGGGATGGGTGACCTTCTGGGATCTTTCCCATAAAGCATGTGAGTGAAGACAAAGCACGTTAAAAAGACTCGTGTTAGTTTGTGGGAACAGTCGACAATGCATAGTAGTCCAGGCCGTTACATTTTGGGGCAACAGAACATTGGTTAATAAGGCAAACTACATACTGAACTATCACAAGTAACAAGAAGCCTAATTTAATCCATGTAAAGAGTGATACAACAAAGATAAAAAAAAAGAGTCACAATGATTTGAATAAGAGATTAAGAGTCAGCGAATATCACTTAGGTCAGGACCTTCTACTGTAATAACTAAGAGATATACACAATCAGGCAATCAGCATCTTAACTTTGAATTGAATATAAACTTTATTTAAGAATTTGCTTCAGCTTTGCAGTTTTATCATTAAAATATTCTAATTATAAATATTAATAATAACCAACCTTCAATCTCGCATGTTTCTGGAAGCCATCGTACAACTTTGACAATAATCATCAATGATTTTTCCATCAATATTCATAATCTTATTAGTAATTTCGATTGTACTAACAATATAAATACTAATATCTCTAAGAGATAGCACAATTCCGTGACCCTTAAGGAGCATTTTTAGAGTTGCAGTTTGTAAAGATAAGCATCAGAAATAAGGAACAAACCCAATAATTAAGGTGGTTCCAGCAGTGGCGACACCAGCAGGAATATTGCAACCTCTAGAAATCTTAAAGAATCGTCTTCAGGGGCGATAGTTCAAGTTTAACCAAACAATTCTATTATTTGGGGGAACAAATTATTTGGGTCAAGTTTTGATGATATCTATCTTTAATCATATTTAACTTGAAATACCTCCAGAAAGCTTAAAGAATCATCTTCAGGGGCTATTGTTCAAGTTTAACCAAACAATTCTATTATTTGGGGAAAGAAATTATTTGGGTCAAGTTTTGATGATATCTATGTTTAGTAGCCGTTTGCCTCTAAATTTCAATTAACCGTATTTACATTTGATTAAAACAAAAGCATCCCCCCCCCCCACACACACCCCAAAAAAAGTTACCATTCTCTGCAGAAAAGCATATTATATTTTAGCATCCGGTGATGGAGTGGAACCTTGTCGTTAGATAGTTAGGAGGGGGTTGGCCATACAGCCAAGGTTCAATGCAATTGGCTTTTAATTACTCTTTTAGTCCCTTAACTTAATTATTTTTCTAAATTTGGTTTCTTATTTTTTTTTTTTTTTGACAAACTAGTCTTTTAAGTTTACAAACGTTTACAACGTTAACGTCAACATAACCTACGTGTTCGTTAAGTCCACATTTGTCTGCTTGGTTATTAGCTAACTTGGTTCTTGGGGCTGGGTTATCTTCTTCCCCTTTACATGGAAGCTAGGGTTCATGGAACCTAAATCCATGCCTTGCAACTATGGCTTCCTACCTAGGGCTTCCTTCGATTTGTTCTTCAACGTTCTTATTTCACTGCTATATGTTCAACCAAACTCTTTTTGCAAAGTAAAACCCTCACCCTCACACACACACACACACACACACACTCTCTCTCACTCTCTCTCTCTCTCTCTCTCTCTCTCTCTCTCTCTCTTTTCTCTCATTTTCACATTTCAATACCCTTCCCCTTTTCATTAGTTTGTTTCTCAGAAAAATAAATAAGACAAGAAAACTTTCATGGACCATTTCATGTATTGATATTGGGTACATATTGAAAACTTTATGTTCTTTAAATCGTAGAATGAATTGTTCGAGATGATGATTGGTTGTTTCGAATTTGATTATTTTTGTAAACAGATTAAGTTGACGACTAATACCACAATTACACAACCATGTCAAATTAGAGAATTGTTCATTGCAAGTCCCATCTCGTCCGCACCTTCCTTTTGCCACCATCACCTGCAATCTGCCTTGCTTAGTCAGTGTTGTAACTTGACAATGCTATTTGTTAGTAAACATATAAATCTGTTATAACTGATTTGTATCAGTTGAGTATTCTGTTATTGTTGTATACGCTTGTTAGGTAAGTTAGTTATTTTAGTTTCTTAAGCAGTTAGTGAGACGACCTATCATCCCATTGAAGAACCTAAGATATTTAACTATCCTTAATCGTATTATGAACGTTAGCGCGTCTTATTATTACGAAGGGAAGCGGAAAGATTAAATGTGGAAACGAAACTAAATTAAGGCACGCCGCATATCAAAGTACACAGATATGAAATATAAGATATATATATATATGCGTCGGTTGCCCCGTCAGTAGAGCTACAGTAGTAATGTATACATACAGAGTACATAAGTACAGACTATAAGCAAAATACATCAAAAGATAGAGAGAAGACTCTCAGCTAACAGTGGTCGCCAACTCCGCCTCTAGAGGCCGGAGTCCGTGGCTTGCCCACCAGCATCAGGCTCGTAAGGAGTGCCATCCAGCTCCTCAGCAATTGGTTCCTCCACAGGGTCTTCCCATAAAATAAAATAAACATACAGAGAAAATACAGGGAGATAAGAAACATGCATCATCAAACATGGGAGAGGGGCAGTAGTACAGCATATAAACATGTAGCACACAACACATAGAAAACATATAACACACTAACAACCATCTCTTGGGTTATACGTCACAACCATCTCAAAAGTCACTCTCTCAGATCAAACCTCTACGAATGATACAAATCCTTATATGCATGTCGGCCGATTTCATCACGTCCCCAGTTGGACATCCCCGTCGGGATTAATAACATCATGTCCCCAATTGGACATCCTCGTCAGGATTAAAAACATCATGTCCCTAATTGAACATCCCGCATCGGGATTAAAAACATCACGTCCCCAATTGGACATCCCCCTTTGGGACCAAATATGCTATGGTATGAAATGTTATGATATGCAACAAACATACATCACAGACTAATACCGGAACCTCACACCTAAGCACTTGGCCACAGCCACGATGTACTGCATCCACATCGACATCAACATTAACATCAACATCAGGACGCCTTGCGTCCACGAGCCACATCTCCATGGTCAGGACCACGACGGTATCAATCCGAACAACAGTGCAATCTCACCATACTCTCATCAACAATCATCCAGCCAATCACAATAATAAAATATCACAACAATAAATATGCCAATATAAATATCATCACGTTGACAGATATATAGATAACCACATAGGCAGTTCAACATATCAACCTGAACAATCACATCGTCCAGAATATCATCTTAGCGTGATAGCCCAAAAGTACCTACACCTAGGGTCCAGGTACTTTGTCCAGGGCTCAACCTCTAGTAGGGTTTAAGGTTTCCCTACACATGTATATATTCTATACTAAGCTTGCCTTCCCGACGATACTAGTTCTTTCTTCCCACCTGAAACTACTACGCATGCTCGCCTTCCTATACAAGCTCCTGAATACAACTCCGCAACCAGCACTTTAGCATGCTTTAGGGCAATCGAACACAATCTAATCCTTCACAACAAATCAAAGTCTAACATTAACAAACTACACTCTCATGTACCACAAGGTATAGGTTTGGCCCTTTACTAAGTAGATAGGCTAAGGATGTTATAATTTTTCTACCTCTTGGATTAATGATCCTTGAGTATGATAAAGGCATAATCTCTAATTATTTATCAAAGATTTGAACCAAAACCCATCTAACCAATAAGGTTAGGGTTCGGCCTTCTTAAGAGAAAATAGTCCAGAGATGTCTAAAAATTCCTAACTCTTAGATGGATGATCCTCAAGTATACACAACACTAGATCAAGCCTTATTACTCAAAAATTTGATACAAAACTCATGATCCTTCAATGATCATGGTTTCGGCCTCTCTATGAAAAATAGGCTAGGAAATTTTTTTGATTACATGCTCTTGGACAATGAAAGAGGGTAATGAAACTAGCTTATAGAAATTGGTTTTACATTAAAAAGATTTTTCTACACTTTTTTATGGATTTATGAAGTGTGAAGCTTAATCTTAAACAAAGCTTGAAATACAAGTTTTCAATGGAAGAATATGAACATTGAGGGATCAAAGAATGAGTTCATACCTTTTGGAGGATGAAGATTAGCAAGGTTATCAACTTTCTTCACAAAAATCTCTTAAGAGTTTCTTAGAAGAATGAGAGAAAGAAAGGAAGAAGATGAAGTGAAGAAGAAAATGGATGAAGCCATCTTGAAGGAGAGTAGGACGTGTGAGAGAAGAGGAGGGACACGGAGGTCCAAAAATTTTCACTTAAGGGGCAAAATGGTCTTTTCATACAAGGACAAAAATATCATTTTGTGAAAAGTTAAGGGTATTTTGGTCTTTTCACCTCCAAATTCACAAAATATCTAGATATTTGTTGGATGTCATGATGAGGGTGAGGGTAAAATGGTCTTTTCCTTTAGGGACAATGATATCATTTAGGAGAAAGTCCAGGGGCATTTTGGTCTACTCGCAGTGTGAACACGTTCAGATATTTTAGAACGTCATCATGACACTGGCACGCCTTCCCATGTGATTTGAATTGATGTGACTTCAATTTTATTCGTTAGAGGGTCCCGATAATCCCGTATTCAGCTCCGTTCTTTACCCGATTTAGGTTTTAAGCCCGAACGAAGCGTAGGAACTTATTTTTTTTTTGAAAATTTTCAAAATTGACGACATTGTTGGAAATTCAATTCTAAGCCTAACTGTTTTGTTCACGAGTCAAAATTAGGTCTTCTGATCAGTAAAATCTTACTGTCAGTGAAAATGCAGACCGGGCTCTGTCTGAATTTTCGGCCCAAAATTTAATCGTAGCTCTCTAAGATGCCGTAGAGTATGAATATGGTCTTAGATTATTTAAATTCACTTTCTAACTCTCGAATAAAATATAAACTCATTTATATAAATTACCGATATAAAAAGCAATAAAAATCGGGGTGTTACAATTAGGTTTAAGTATCTCAGCTTATTTTAGGCTTGAGTATCTTTTGTATAAATAAATTGAATCATCAATAATATTGAGGTAATTCAGATGTAATATTGGTAATATGGTATCAGAGATCAGGTTGAATGAGAAATTAGGAATGTATAAGGCATCATGAAGAATAATAGAATCTGTAAGAAAGATAGTGCCTCGAATAGTAGCAACTGCAAGTTGACCAGTAGGTAAACAAACAGAAATAGAAGGAATTGAATAATATGTAGTAAAGAGAGTTAAAGAAGATGAGATATCGTCAATAGCCCCTAAGTCCAAAATCCAGGGGCTATGATTTGTACCTGATGGAGGTTGTGCATTGACTGTGTTAGTGCTCACAAGATTTGAAGCATGGCTTGTGGCAGTTGGTTGAGAGGTAGGAAGAAGTGCCAAAAGACACTGTAACTGTTCATGTGTGATGCCTGGCAGAGAACAAGTAGAAGAAGGATTTTGCACATCATTAGTAACAGAATTGATTGACTTCTTGGGTTTGTAAATGGGTAGAAAACCATGTTTAAAGAAACATTTATCCACAGTGTGATTGTTCCTGTTACAATGAGTGCAAAATCTTTGGGATCCAAGCTTGTCGGTAGAGGTTTTTGTTGGGTAGCGGCCACGATCTTGAGCAGGAATAGAGGAATTTGGCTGTGAGGGTACTGCAAGAATGGTAGGGTCGGGAAGAATGCCAATATGCAGCTGCCTCTATTGTTGAACAACCATTGAAGAAACCTTATTCAAAGAAGGTAAGGGATCCATGAGAAGAATTTGGGATCCAATCGCAGCATAATTGTCATTAAGACCTTGTAAGAAGCATAGAACACAATCATTGATCCTGTAGTTTTGAACGGTGGTGCTTGTTTGGTAGCAAGAAGTTTGTTTAATTAGACGAAAATTGCAAAGCTCATCCCAGAGAATCCTCAATTTTGTAAAATATGAAATGACAGTTGAATCTGACTGCTTCAGTGAATAGAGTTCAGAATGTAATTGAGCAATGCGAACAAAATCACCTTGTGAAAACCGATCTTTCAATTCTTTCCAGGCAGCAGAGGCTTCATCAATCCAACGAATGCTTGTTGCAATTTTGGAAGACATGGAATGAATTAGCCAAGAAAGAATTAAGGTGTTGCATCTCTTCTAAGCAGCAAAGGAACAGTGTGTTGATTCAGGTTTCTTGATAGTTCCATCCACAAAATCAAACTTATTTTTCATTTGGAGGACCATAGTCATGGCTCGAGTCCAAGCATGATAATTAAATCCTTCCAGGACCGAAGGAACCAAAATGAGAGAAGGATTTTAATTAGGATGGATATAATAGGCATTGGAAGAATCTTGGAGATCCACAGAAATTACAGGAGAAGCAGACATGGTGCCAAGAATCGAGAAGGGGAAGAAGAATAGAGAAAGAAGAAATCAGAGTTGGGAGATGAAGAATAGAAAGAATGTAGCAACTGATACCATTACTGGCAAGTAAATTCTGTTATAACTTATTTGTATTAGTTAAGTATTTTGTTATTGTTGTATAGGCTTGTTAGGTAAGTTAGTTATTTTAGTTTCTTAAGCAGTTAGGCTTAAGCATCTCAACTTATTTTAAGCTTGAGTATCTTTTGTATAAATACATTGAATCATCAATAATATTTAGGCAATTCAGATGTAATATTGGTAATACTATTCAAATACCAAGCCTCCCTTATGTGCATCAATCAAGAGAAGCATTTTTCTCTCCAATTCGCCTATTCTACAATCATGTCCCTTCTTAATTTTATTAGTTATGTTATGGAATTTAGGATTTGGGGAAGAGTAGAGAAGTTGATTAGTTTTTTTCTTTAAAAAACCAATTTTGTTCTTCAATATCAATTCTTTGTTTCTGTTGGAGTGTATATCCAGAAAAAAAATTTCCATCTTTGAGATATGGGTCTTCTTTTTTTTTTTTTTTTTTCTTCAATGGCTTCTCTTTCAAAATTGGGAAGTTCTTTTCCAAAGTCATTGATAGTTTCTAAGTTTTATGGTCAATTGTGCAATTCTAAGTTGAAAATTATTCTGTTTCTTTGTTTTATGATGTACCAAATTTTTTTTTGGGTGATAATAGTGGTGGAACGACGTCGTTTCAGTCTCAACCAATGGTCAGTGCCAGATCAGCCACCAAGTAAGGAGACACTTGCGGAGTTAACAGACGCTATGCACATTACTAACTTATCTGGACGGAGAGTAACGATTGGGCCAACGTTAACGTTGGTAAAACATACGGGACTAGTTAATTTGTTACAAAAAAAAAATAAGGAACTAAATTGAACAAAACAATTAACTTAAGGGATAAAAAGAGTAATTTTATCTAGGGTTAATGAACCTTTTGGTCCTCGCAAATATAGTGACTTTTGGTTTTAGTCCTTATCTTTATTTTTCTTTGCATTGTGTATTTTTAACATTTTCAGTTTTGCAATCCATCTCTGCCGTCAAAATCCTCCGTTAAGTGTTGATGTGGCTAGTAAATTGCCACATTTGCACTGTCACTTGACAATAAATATAATTTTTTATGCCACATGACAATTTCGTAATTTTTTTACTTTAATAATTAATTTTGATTACAAAAATAATTACGGCGAGGGAATAAAAACATACTACTTTTGTATTTTTTTTTTTGGGACGAAAAACGAATAATTTTTTTTATAGGGACCAAAATCAAATTTTACCAATTTTATAAGGATAAAAAACATATTTAAAATAATTAAAAAAAAAACTCTTTTCTTAATAAACCAAACCCTTCCACACCAGATCTCTCTCCCATCTACCTCCACTGCCGTCGAGTCCCCGTCGTGTAACATCGTGCTTTTCACGTCTATGCTTATGTATGTTTATATATATATATATATATATATATATATGTGTGTGTGTGTGTGTGTGTGTGTGTGTGTGTGTGTGTGTGTTATGTGTTGTTATGATTGCATTAGATGTTTAAGGACGTGTTTTAGGGTAGTTAACCTTAGAACGAGCCAAATCAGTGATCCTGACAGGACAACATGTCCATGCTCTCGTGCAGCAAGCCCGTGCTCAAGGTTAGCATGACCATGCTCTACGCGCACACCATAAACGCGTTTTGGGCTTTAGGTCAACCCGTTTCGCCCCATTCCTTTTTATACTTTTTTTGCTCGACCTAAAACTCATAGCCGTCATTCCTAGAGTTAGAAACAGTCGCCATTGACCTTCCCCTTGGGTTCCCATTGAATCCTTGAGCGTTCTCCAATCCTTGTTGGGTGTTCTTCGTCAAAAATACATCCCTGTGGTGTTTTCTGTTGCGTTTGGGGATAAGCTGCTTGCTTAGTGTTACTCCGAGGTGAGGTAACCAACCATCTTCATCCTTTGAATCCTTTGAGTTTAGTGTTGAACCGTTTTCTCCCTGTCGAACTAGACTTCGTTGTTCGTGTGGCAGTGTTATGAACGACAGCTAGCAGATTAGTTCCCCAAGGATCTAATCGAGGTATGTTTGTAAACCTTATGTTAATTCCCTTTCCTTTTTCTTGTTTGTGGAATTAACTTATCATTTTGCCTTGGCGTTCTTGGTCAAAGCTCGCTGAACCTGTTGAACCCGTTTGGAGGAGTCAAGTGTGGACTTCATTCTTGTTGGCTCATAGGCTGGAATCGTCACGCCAGGTTTGGGGAGAAGGGATTGGTATGAACATATAGGTTCTAGGGTAGCGTAAAATAAGGGTTAACCCATGACCTTATTTGTATGCTACATGCCTTAGTGGATGTATGAATATGTTATAGTTGTTTATACATGATATTAATTGTTTAATTGGTTTATATGACTCTGGTATGATGTTCGTGATGTTGTTGATATGCCATGATCATATGAATTGGTATGATGGAAACTGCTGTTAAAACTATGTTAATAAAAGACATAAGGATGTTAGCGCTAAGCCTAAAACTAGGGTTAGTCTAATTGATGTGTATAAAACATAAAAATGTTGATGAAAGGTGAGATTAATGCCAATGGTAATAGTCAAGAACCTTAGGATTGATTCAGCGTGTTGAAAATTAGAGAAAACGCTAAGCTTCCCAGAACTGAGAATGTTGCAACAGTATTGACCACGCCCGTGCTCTATGCTCAGTGAAGCAAGCATGCCCGTGCTCTCATTAGCACGCCCGTGTCGAAAAAACGAGAAAAGTGATGCTGTTTAGCAAGCTCGTGCTCTCGTGCAGCACGCCCGTGCTCATGCTGTGCCACTATTAGAATTAAGAAAACTTCACAGTTTTAAATAAAAAGAGACTTAATAACCTTTTGGGATAAAAATATGACATAAGAGATTATAAAACATAACCTTAAGGATAGTTAATGAACTAAGATAATGATATGGTAAGATGTAATAATGAAGACTTAATAAAGAGATTAGTTAATAAGACAATGATGTTATTGGTAACGACGTACTGCTAGCAATGTTGTTGGTTAAATCATTCTTGATGCTTATTGGTCAAGTTGATAATGATAAATCACTTTGATGCTTATCGGTCAAAGTTGATGCCTTGTTAATGGTGTTGATGAAGGTGGTTGCCATGTTGCTTGTATGTTAGCATTGCATGCATCATGACATGGTGTTGTTAGTTTGGGGAAAGTTATGATGATTGGGGAGTTCGTCCGAGAGTATGGCGAAATGGCCGTCCGCGGTAATTCATCCGAGAGTGTGGTGAATCAAGTGCATCCGTGGTGGTCCATCCGAGAGTAAGGTGGATCGGCTATCCAAGGGGTTCACTCGTGAGTTTGGTGGACTGCCGGCGTTGGTGCTTATTGGCCAATGTGGATATGTAACTCCAAAATCGTCTTCCTGAGTTAGTTATTGGATCCACATTACATATGGAGTAACGGAGTAGCTTTGCATCGCATAGCATGTCATAATGTGATATGATGGAATATGTTATGTTATATGTTATGATATGATGTTTTATATGTTGCATGATCATCTTGTTAACTGCTCTATTACCGTTTATGTTCATATGTATAGTTCCTTACTCCCTGCTATTGTTGTTGTTGTTTTGCATGTACCTTTGGTTATGCAGAGGATGGTGAGCAGCCAGCTGAGGAGTGATCTTGAGGAGATCGCTTTCTCATAGATAGTTTAGTTATGTTAGTTGTTTTTCCGATATATTATCGGTAGTGGTTACCAGCTCTGATATGTGACATTAGGGTTTGAGTTATTTTGTTTATGTTTTTCCGTAATTATTATTTATGTTAAAACGTTTTGGATCATGTGGTACTTGTTACCCTTTGGTTTTTAATTCATGGATTTTATTTTATATGACATATTTTATAATTATTGTATGCGGGGTAGCGGGTGTCACACGTCGCCAGTATGAGTAGGCATTGAGCCTTGGCAGTGAGGCCTTATTTTGAAATAAACTCGATCCGTTGAAGTCACTAGGTCATCTTGTATGCAGTTGTTTTTCATGAAAACTCATCGAAGGAATGCCAGTTCTATAATTATGAACATATAGCCGATTATATATTTTCCAAGAGAATTTGAACCCCTTTCCATCACCCATTTGGGACTTCTGTTCCTGTTGTTCTCTTCCTATTGATTTACTCCCTCCATCTTTGTTTCCATTAAACAACGATTTCTCTTTCACCTTAAAATCCACAAAACAATAAAACATGGTCATCCGTGAAACATTTCATCAAAAACATATTTAACCCTTTTTAATGTTATAGTTATTTTAGTAGTTAAAATTAATTATTAATTTTTTTTGAGAAATTGGCACATGGCATTAAAAATTATATTTAATGCCACGTGGCAGTGCTAATGTGACAATCCGTTAGCCACATCAGCACTTAACGAAGGATTTTGATGGTAGAGACGGAATACAAAACTGAAAAAGTTAAAAATACACAATACAAAAACAAAATAAAGATAATGACTAAAATCAAAGGTCACTATATTTATAGGATCAAAAAGTTCATTAAACCTTTTATCTATTATAAACATAGTTTCTTGTAACATATCCAAAAAAAATAGCGCATAACAAATTTAGTAGTTATTTTTCTAATACTTTATAAATAAACTCGAATTTTGCTAATGCCCAAGTTAAAAAACCAAAATATAAAATGAATATCAGATCCATAAGTGGTACAGTGGTGGGGGGTTTGGATGTAGAAAAAGGGTTGTGCTATAACCTTTAAGAAAAAAAAAACATTAAACTATCTATTTTGAAACCCTTCCATATATACAAAAAAAAAAAAAAACTTCCATATGTATGTGTTATGACCTAACCTAATGAAGAGAGCTTAATTATTCGAAAGATTAATTTATGAGTAAATCCCCAATTTGATAAGCAGATTTATCATTAGTGATTAGCATTTTTTACGAATTTTTAACGTTTTTTTACAGACGCTACTATAAGTAGCGTTTGAGCTTATATTTTATATCGTCTGATTTTTTTATTTCTTTTACCCTTTTTATTTTATTTTAATTTCAGATTAACCCTCTTCGATTTATAATAAAATATTATACGATAATATGACATATTATAAATATTTTAATTCCATCTTTACTCTCTTCAATTTATAAATATTTTATTATAACGTATTATAGTAAATTAAATACAACATGTTATTTTAGTACAACATTTATTTGATAATATAACATATATATACAATAATATAATTTTATATGATAATATAACATACGTAGGATTACCATATATATAATTTTTTATATATAATACCATATTAACAATTTTTTATATTATAGTAATGTTCAACCTTTATAATACCAATGTGTATATAATTTTTTTCTATATAAACAACATTTATATAAAAATGTATAGACACATGTACTTTTATGTCATTTTATATTTACCAGCTAGTTTAACCGCTAGTTTTACTAAACACTTCCACACCTCTAAGCTAGCTTATATCCGCTATCAGCTACCTCATTCGTTATCTGTTATAAGCTCATCCGCTATCAGCTAGCTTATTCGCTATTCGTTAATTTTACCAAATAGACTCTAAGTACCAGCCAACTAATTTTATAGGGTAGAACAGCTTCATGACTTAAATACTAATTTATTGAGCCTTTATTTTTAGTTAATGCTAAACGTAACATTGCATAATTAAGTGCTATACTGAGCCTCCATATTTGCTTAATATAAGAAATGCATAACATTATGATTGTATAAATCATTAAATGATAAGATTTTGTTTGATTTTAAATGTTTTAGGTTGAACCTCCAAAGTAAAGCAAATTGTAACAAAAAATTTAAATCAAAGGTGTGTTTAGAAGAGTTTATAGACAGTTTATGAGAATAATTTATAGAAATAAATTTATGCAAATAGTTTATGATCTTCATATAAACTCTTTTTAATTTATTTTCATAAGTTTGTCAGAGAAGCTTATAAAAATAAGATATTTTTAACTTATTCGAAAAAAGCTTATTGAATAAGCGTTTAGTTAAGCTGTTTATCGAAACGCACCCAAGTCATATAGCAAAAAGCTAAACAAATTGATAGTTTAGCATAATTTAAGTAGTTTAACTTATTTGATTGGAGAAATTATACTAACTTCCCTTAAAGTTTGGTTTGGGTGCACCTATCAGTCTTTTTGTTTTAAAAGTTATATTCGCACCTTTATCGGAGAAATTACATAGACATCCCCTAATATTTAGTTCAATTACACCCGACATCGCTCTTGTTTCAAAATTAAGTTATAATCTCTTCTTAATTTAATTGCACACTCAAATTGTTTTCACTTTCATACTCACTCCTTTTTAGAGAAAAGACACCACACACTTAGCTTGTGTTTGGAGTGGATTGTTGACGTGATTTTTCAAGTCCAAATCCCCTGAATGTGGAAGCTAACAAATGGAGCTTCCATTTTTTTACGTCCAAAGTCCCAACTTTTTTACATGTTTGCTACTCCCATCATGATTTTTCTGTGGACGTGGATTTTAAAAGCCATCCCGAACACACAATTAATGGGCTAATGTATAATTAATCTAATATTGTACATGAGAAACTTGGATTTCACAATTAATTATTTTAGTTTTCTTAGTATTGACTAAAACATTGTTATTTCTAAGCTTAAGTTACAAACATCTAAAAGTTCTTCACCTCTTATAAAAAAAAAAGAAAAAGTTCTGTCACCGTTGTTTTTTTAATAGATAAATGCTAAACTGTAGTGATAAAAAGTATCTTAGGCAAACAAAAACTGGAGTCATAGTTATACAACTCAGCAACTCACGAAACTCATATAAAGTGAGATGGGTCATTGATTTTGTGAAGGAAAAGGACGGGGGGAGGGGGCAGGGGGGAGAAATTGCATAAATTTTGTGAGAAAAAGTATTATATGCAAGTGACATTTTTTCAAAAACAATGATAATATTGATAAAAAGGATTTGGAGAAGAGCACAATTTTGTTGGTTAAATTGTTGAGTGGTCTCAATCTCACATTGTATGATAGCAGAGATGGATTTAGGGGGATGAGCATGGTCCTGGCCATCCTCCCCATGCCAAACTTATTTTAAGATACCAATATTTTAATTTATAAAAAACAGAAATGGTAAAGATAAAGGAGGTATTTGATAAAAACTTATTTCTTGTCCGTCTAACTATTTTCTTCCTTTCTTTTATCTCTGGATGTTGATAAAAATCCAAAATTTCGAGGAAAGAGAAACTCAATTTTACCTTCATTAGTTTTTTTTTTTCCTTTGCCTTGGCTCCATGGTCCTTTTTTGTTTGGCATACCAGGTTGTGATTCTTCTTTTTTTTTTTTTTTTTTAATAAGTAGGTTGTGATTCTTCTGAATAACTAATCTTTGAGATTATGTTTATTTATTTTTGCTTGTTGATGTAACACCCCAATTTTCACGCTTTCTAAGACCAATAAACTATATAAATGAGTTTATATTTTTATCTGTATTTTAGAAAATGATTTTGGGAAAACTAAAATCATATTCATGTTCCAAATAATCGTAGGAGCCTATGGTTAAATTTTGGGCCGAAAACTCAAACAGAGTCCGATCTATGTTTCACGGATGATAGTGTTTTACTATACTACTATCGAGATCTCATTTTGACTAATAGTCAGAACCATTAGTCTTATAATTCGATCTTCTATCATTTTTGCTAAAATGTGTCCTGACGTTCAAAAATATAAATAATATTTTATATTCGGGCCGATAATCGATCGGGGAGACGATTCGAGCTGTTTTAGGATTTTTTGAGAACCATGAGCAGATAATTTTCATACCAGGGCTATGTTAAATCATTTGGGGACTCCTATCAGTGTCGTGAGGATTTTCAAAATGTCGGGACTTGAATTGACCAAATTGCTCTTGATTAGTTTTTACTAATTACCTTTTATCATTTTTTTTTCCATGACTTAAGACTTAAGTCACTAAATAAATACACTATTCTTCTTACACCCTCACCCCCCAAAACCTGCGACCAGAAACAGCCCATCTCTTTTCTTTCTCTTCTTTCTCTCTCTTTTTCTCCTCACAAAACTCCATTTTAGGAGACTTTGAGCTTGAATTTCTTGAAGCAATCTTCGCCATTTTTTAAGGAGATTATCATAGGAGGTAGCTAGTCATCTCTATCTCTCTCAATCTCTCATTTTTCTCCTCTAATTTCCATGATCATAGAAGTTAAGGTTTTTATCCCTAAATCTTCAAAAATCCATGAAAAATTGTAGAAAAATCATTTTAATATCAAACCAATTTCTATGGCCTAAGTTCATGACATACTTGCATGATCCAAGAGATTAGAGCCAAGAAATCTCTCTAGCTATTTTTTTGAGAGAGAGGCCGAAACCCCCTCTTGTATAGAGTAGGTTTTTGGTTGGTTTTTGATGTTTTGAGTTGATATCTGGGGTTATCACACTTAGTTAGGGTGTTATCCAAGAAATGAGAATTTTTGGAGCTTCCTAGCTATTTGTAATTTAATAGGGCCGAACCCTAGAAGTGATGCAATAGGAGAAATCTTTGTTTTTTTGAGTTAATGCCTTTATTGATTGTGTGTATGTAGTGATCGGCAGTTAGTCGAGCCAGTTTTCAGAGCAATCGGATGTTCGCTGCTTACCTTGGAACTTCGAGAGGTAAGGGGACAAACCTGAGGAATTCCAATTCCGACAGCTATGTGCTGTATCAGTGTTTGTATTATAAATAAATCTCTTTATCTGATTATTGGGTGATTGTTTTATTTAATGCTGTTGATTTGACTATGCATGACATAACTGCTGATATATGTAAATACATGCTATAATTGTTGAATAATTGTATGGATGTATCGTGTGTCCTGCTGTGGGATTTAAGGCGTTAGAGGACCTAATATCGATTAGGATCCAACATCGTGTAACTTAAAAGCTTTAAAAGCTTGAACTGTGGAATTGAGAAAAATAAATAATGTTTTATTGTTTCTCAATTTAATTTAAGAGAAAGTAATTAATTATCTCTTTCGGAATGAAATAATAATAAATAGCTGCTTTTGAGAAAAGTAACTTAAAATGGCAGAGTTGTGAAAATGTGTTTTTAATAATGAAAATGATGTTTTTAAGATAAATAGGGCGTTAGAAACATTTATTAGTTTTTAAATTAATAAAGTTAACCGTTTGAGCAAAAGTGTTTTGAGAAACGTGATTTTCAAATTAATTGGTTTTATCCAAGGAAAAAGGTTTTTACAAGCTGTGTTTTAAGGTTTGTGTTTCACCGAAAAACAACGAAAGAAAAATAAATGGTCTCTAGACCACGATTTGTTTTATAGAAAACCGATCTCGAGAACTTTGTGTAAGTGTCGGAGATTTGGGTTTTTGAGTTTTGAGTTTTCAAGAAAAGTGGTTTTAAAGCTTAGAAACTAGAAACCGAGACGTCGGGGTTTTAGGGTTCTGTAGAAACACATGGATCAAGGATCCGTGTTAGTTGTGGTCCTGTCGGCTTAGGGACGATCTTTGTGGTCCTATAGGCTTAAGGATGTTTTTTCTGCTTTTGAATCCAAAATTCTAAACTGGTCCATCGGTTAGGGATGTTTGGATTTAAGTTGTTTTGAACTAGATGTCTAGTTTTGAGAAAAATGTTTTTGAGGCTTAAAGAGTGGTTAGCGTTGATACTACAACGAAGAAATATTGATATGATAATGATCAATTATCGTAAATTAAATAGTTTTCTCATGCATTTGTGTGTTGGGCAGACGTGCCGTGAAAACGGGGGACCTTGATGGCAAGGAGAACCTGAGATGACTTATTGTCATTATATAACATTGTGTCTTGATAGACAATGATGTCATACGTGCCATGTGAGAGCGTATTGTGCCCAGTGAAGAGGACAATATAGTATGACTTATACATCATGAGTATCACTGACATGCGCGCTCATGTATTATTTCCTGGGAGGTTACGTGCTCACCTTTTGCCGAATTTTAATTCTGGCGTTTGTCATTGTTGCCTGCGGGGCAATGATGTTGAGTCTGATCAATTCGTTGTTTTATCGTGATGGGGTTTATGGAAATCTAGATTGAATATTAGTTGAGATATATGGAAATGTCATGCATACGTTTAGAGAATAACGTTGATTGTGGGGTACGAAGCCCTTGTGCATTTACTGCTGTTAGTACATGACTATATATGTTGTACTATGTGATGCATGATATTATTTGGTGAGATATATTGTATGAATCTGCTATTTTGATTGGGCATGTAGTTGTCGTTTTTGGATTCATATATTGGTTTCTCACCTTTGTCTGTACATGTTAGACACCCTGTTGTGTTTTTGGATACATGTACAGTTATTTGTCAACAGTTCCCTGGGTCGCTTAGGGACTCAGTGGCTTGAATCTCTCGATGCTGAAGGCGAAGAAGTGTGGACGGTTGAAGACGAGACTGGAGAGAACCCCTTCCTAGGAGGTCCCATTGGTGACCCCACTTATAATTATTAGCGTTATAGCGTAGCGTAGTAGTGTAAAATTTGCGAAAATATTAAAACACTAGGCATACTGATACCATAATAATATATACAGACATAAGATTATCGGCTCCATCAGTAGAGCCTACAACAACTGATACCAAATAAGCAAACTTCAGAGTACGCAGTAAATAAAACTGAAAGCATATATAGTAGCAGAAATAAAAATACGAACGACTTAGTCTCCCGTACTGGCCATAATAACTACAACTATGAACCCCCAATGTCTAAGGTCCTCCAGCACCGGGATCCAGGGCTCTCCCGCCAGCATCTGGTTCCACGGGTATACCATCAATCTCCTCTAGCAAATCCTCTACGGGATCTTCTCATACAGTCGAGAGTAAAGAGAATATGACATAGAAACTACAGGGGATAAGAAACAGTAATATGTCATAAATGGGAAAAACAGCGATATAAATAATGTATATAGATAGCAACACACTGAATCACAACAGTGACAACCAAACAACTTCCGGATAAATTTTCCCTTAACTACTGTCTCTCACACTCATGCAACTAACGACTATATGGACGCGATCACGACGCGACATCCCAACGGATCAAGGTGTCCCAATCATTACTATGCCACCCCCATAAGGTAAGGTTCGATCTAAAGCCCCCAGACCCAACTCGTCTCATGGGTACGACACATTCCCCGTCCGCAGGCCAGGTCGGAATATTCGCCCGTCAACAATGCAACTTACTGTAACGATATGTTCCCCCGCCCGCAGGCTAGGTCGGAGCATTCGTCCGTCCGTTAACAACTTAACTTTTGGTAACGACATATCCCCCCGCCCGCAGGCTAGGTTGAGATATTCGCCCGTCCGTCTACAATTCGACTAACGGGTATACGTACGACCACCTCCCCGCAGGTAAGATCGGAATCGCCCCTACGCCAAATTAATCGGTACGACCATCTCCCCGCAGGTAAGATCGAAATCGCCCGTATGCCAACACAGTGATGAATAACAACTATGCAACATGAATCTCATTGAATCATCTCAGGATCAACACTTAGTGCCTCAACCACGACCAACTTTCATCCGGCTTAACCGGGTATCAACTCACATCACAACAATAACAGATCAATTATATCACTAGGTTGAGCACTACGACATATATATATAACCTCGACTTTCTCACCACACATTCATCGCCCGATTTATTAGAAATCACTGTCTAGTTCTACTCAGACATCAGCAGTCACAACAGACATCAACAACAGCCAGAATATATATTCAACAGTAAAATCAACTTACAAATAAATAACATTTAATCAATTATAGCATATAATAGACATCATACACATATCACATATAATATATCAAATATCCAATCACAGCACAGACAACCTCAATATACAGTAAAATCAACCTAAAGGTCAAACGACCTCTAGTAGGGTTTGGGTCACCCTACGCATATCAATATATTTTATATAAAGCTTGCCTCCCGACGATATTGTGGTTCTTTCCCCCACCTTAGCAAAGTTCCCGTGAGATTCTGGATGTGGCTCCGCAACAGTCAATAGAGTGCGCGATCGAGCGTTCGAGTCCTGTCAGGTTCTCTACAGTAAAACACAACCAAAAATTAGAATAATTAAATCATAACCTACCTAATCTTTAGGATTAGCTACTGCCCCTATTTAATTAATTAGGCTAGGTATGTCTAAAAATTCCTAACTCTTGGATCAATGATCCTTAGGTATCCCTTAACATAATCAATAAAGGCGTTTACTCAAAAAGTAAAGATTTCTCCTATTGCACTACCCCTAGAGTTTGGCCCTATTGAATGAAAAATATGAAAAATAGCAAGGGAGCTCCAAAAATTCTCATTTCTTACACAACACCCTAACTAAATGTGATATCCCTAGATATCAACTCAAAACATCAAAAACCAACCAAAAACCCTACCATACGCAATAGGGGGTTTCGGCCCCTCTATGGTTAAATACCCTAGAGAGATTTTTTGGCTCTAAGCTCTTGGACAATACAAGTATATCATGAACCTAGGCCATAGAAACTAGTTTGGTATCAAAATGATTTTTCTACAATTTTCTAGAGATTTTTGAAGTTTAGATCTAGAAATTGAAATTCATGAAAATCAATGGAGAAAAATAAAGATTGAGAGCTCAAAGATGAAATCTATACCTCCTAGGTGATAGAGGAGGATGAGAGGAGCAAGTTTGCTTCACAAATTGGGTTGAAAAACCTTGTGGAAGTTGAGTGAAAATGGAGATGAAAGTTGAAGGAAAATGGAAGAAAAGGAAAATGGAGGAGAAAAGAGAAAGGAAGAAGAAGAAGAAAGTGAGGAAGGAGAGAGAGGCAGCTGACCAGCGAAAATGAGGAGAGAAAAGTGAGTGAAGAATAGTGTATTTATTAGGTGACTTAAGGCTTAAGAAATAGGTAATTAGTAAAAACTAACCAAGGGCAATTTGGTCAATTCATCTTCCGACATTTTGAAAAATCCTCACGACACTGATAGGAGTCCCCAAATGATTTAACATAGCCCTGGTATGAAAATCATTGGCTCAAGATTCTCGAAAAACCCTAAGACAGCTCAAATCGTCTACCCGGTCGATTTTCGGTCCGAATATAAAATATTATTTATATTTTTGGACGTCAGGACTCATTTTAGCAAATAGGTAGAGGATTGAATTCTAAGACTAATGATTCTGACCGTTAGTCAAAATAAGGTCTTGATAGTAGAAAAACACTATCATCCGAAAAACATAGATCGGGCTTCGTTTGAGTTTTCGGTCCAAAACTTAACCATAGCCTCCTACGATGGTCTAGAGTGTGACTATGGCCTCGGAATAATTTATTTAATTTTCTAGACCCTCCAATAAAATACAATTACTTAAATATTGATTAATTAAAAGAATAAGAAAATTGGGGTGTTATAAGACTCTGTCTCCGGAATACGGAATATGTTAGGTAATGTGTCTTTTGTTAGTGCTAGACCAGCTTAAGGTGTCTTTTGAGGTAGTGCCTTTTGGGCTAATCTGTGAATGGCTACTAATGGCCAGGGTGCTTGGCAATGTGATTCTCAGACCCATCACTACCTAGTATTTTGAACTTATAGTTTTTTGCTTCTGTCAATATATTTTGGGAATGGACGAGTTGTCCAAGATCCTCTTTTTTATCATGTAATTGATTAAAGATATATAGATTTATGTAAAACGAATTATCTTGGTGTTCTCTTGAGTATTTTGTTCAACTGCTGTAAGAAGAAAAATTTTATCACATTTGTATAGTAAGTAAGACCTAATTAAATAAATCGTTTTTCGAAAGTGAACCAGCAAATCTTTATTTTCATACGTTTTGTGTTTGGGGTTATGAAAGTGATACCCGAGTAGGAGGGGTATGATTGGTTATCCTGATTTCGACCTATTAATAAATAAAAAACATAGATTTTCTGGGCCAATTGAGAAAAGTGTGTTCTTGTGAGACTGAGAGAAACAATTCTGGATTATCAAGTGCCTGCTTGGTTTGTTTTTAGTTTCATGTTTTCATTTCCCGATTCCAAATATAATTACAACGCAAATAATTATAAAATTGTTACATTATTTTCATTCTGTTTTTTGTTTTCAAGGATTTGTATAGGAAAGAGATAAAACAAACAAAAGTTGTTTTCAGTGTTTCCTGTACAAATTTTTGAAAATAAGAAATACAATGAAAAAAGAATTTAACAATTTTTTAATTATTTAAAAAATAGGAAATGAAAATAGGAAACTAGAAACAAATTAAATAGACCCTAAACCACGCATGTATGGTCATGATTAAAAGTTAGTTAGTGATCATGTGTTCATTTAAAAAAGTCACATGACTTTATGTTCTAATCTTGATCATTCATGCATAATTCAAAGGTTCATATTTATTTATCTCATCTCTCACAATAATACACTGCTCTCACTTGAGTCACTTCTTATATCATTTAACATAAACATGTTGTAAGAAGTAGTAGATACAAATTTATGTTTAATACCAAAGAGTTAAATATGAACAACACAAAAATATAAAAAGAATTTCCATAAAAAAAATATAAAAGAGAAAAAGTGTGCGGGAACCATCAAATATAAAATTGTGCAAACAATTAATAATGTGATTTTCCGAAAATTGAAAAAAAAAACTTAGTATCATAGAAGATAATGCCACTTTACCGTTTTACTGTGAATCACTGGATTCTTAACAGAATAATAACAAAGGAGTAAATATTAATTTGGTCTCTTAAATTATAGGATCGTATTAACTTAGTCCCTCATATTATCAATATTTCAAAATGATTCCTGGAATTGCAGAAAGTTAATCAGATTCGTCCCTCCGTTGATATTTGTATGAAAGATAATGACATTAAGTTAGTAATGTTAGGGATGCATTTGAAACTAAGTGAATAATGTCAGGGATGCATTTGCTACGTTTTGTAATTTCAATGATCATTTTGGAATATTAATAATATGGGGGACTAAGTTGATACGATCCTATAATTTCAGGGATCAAATTGGATATTTATTCAATACAAAAAAACTAGATTTTTCTCAGATATATAATTGAGAAATAAGTAAATTATACAACTCGAGGGATTAAAAAGATATTATATAACTCAATATTTATCGCACTAGTCACGTCTTACGTTGTTGGCTTACAATCAGTTTTCAGAATAAAGAAGTCCTCGAGATGCAGGGAAGGGACAGGGGAATCACGTTACCAATACAGCTTTTTATCAGGCAAACCATGTGGGATGTCGAATCAAGTAGATGCATGGGATTTGGGATCATACCAAGTAGAGTTACTAATTATGGAAATTTACGCACTTAGCCCTATAAAACTAAGGACGAATTAAGCTAAATTACCTACGGTTAAAAAATATATTGTTTGTTTCTAGTTGTTTTAAAGTACATAAATTTAATATAATTTTATGCATTAAAAATCAATTTCTTTTATGTCAAATTATTGTATGCATGTGTATTTTGTATGAGTCAACTATTAATTTTCTATACCAACATGACCAACACATAGTATATAATTGAGTTCCTTAAGTATAATGTCAGTGGTTCGATTCTGTCGTGTGTATGAAAAAGATCTTGTTGTAAGAGACAAAACTCACTCTGATGATCTCTATCACTACAAGAAATCTCACTATTTCCTAGGCCTTATACCCACGGCTTCGAAGCCGTGTGTAATTTTGGAAATCGGCTGGTTTATTTCCCTCATGTTCCCACGACCTAAGCTCTCGAAAACAAAACCATGAAAGTTTCCCACAGGCAGGTCGTGGGTAATGGATGGCCCAAAGTGGTAAGGTCGTGAGTACGCATCATTTATGGGTACAAACGCACATCTTCTCTTATTCTCTCAGAAATCAAAAACTACCATTATCTCATTCTCTTCCTCCCATTCGCGCCTCCCTCCACCACCACCGCAGATTTAGTTATGCGTCCCTCCACCACCACCCCGCTCTTTTGGTCGCGCCTCCCTCCACCGCCACTAGTAAGTTCCCTCTTTCTCTCTTTCCTTCTCTCATAACCCTATTTCATCGTGCGCAGAACCATCTCAACCGTGATTGCCCTTTTTCCACCTGTTCCTTCCGCGTGCAGAACCATCTTTGGCCAGAGTCTCCACCGGAGCCATTGTGCACCCTTCGAACCACCCTCTTCAACAAGTGTAAGCCTCCAACTTCTATATGTTCCCCCGCATGTATACATTTACTTCTCCAAACTTGGTTCTTATTTTGGTTGCACTCAAGTTGTATGATTAAATGCCTAACTTGTGTGTTTTTAATTTTGTTATTGTTTCTGATATGCCTAACATGTAATTATCGTTGGGTGTAACAAGTATAGTTATAGAAGGAAATAACATGTGTTAATCTTCATTTCCTTGAACTTGTTGTTTGCTTGATTATTGAGTGAGGAATTTGGTTTTGATTGTTTTGTTTGGTCTCACGGCATTGCCCCCTACAGTATGCACATGGCAGGTTAATTTTGTTTGTTTTTGGCCATTATCTCAAACACTTGTTGAATGTGAGTTAAATAATGGTGGTAAAGTCATATTCTCATGTTGCCTATTAGAATGTTTATGGTTTGTCTCTTCATATTTAGATCCTCTCCCCAGCTTTGTTTTTAAATTTCGAAAACAATTGGGTTCTTGTTGGCTGAATTAAGTATCATAATTCTTTGAGTTTGTTGGTACCCCATTTTTTTGTTGATTCTTTTCACTGGTTTGTATTTCTATTTTGGAACCCTCATTGATGTTGTTTTGTTGATGATGTTTTTTTGACGTTGATGTTGTTTTGTTGTTGATGATGTTCTTCTTATAACTTTAGTTGCTATTAGATTTTGTTTAGGGGTTTGATTAGGTTTTGTTTACGGGTTATGCTTGGATTAATCGATTGGATGCAGTTATAGAGAAAAAAATGTTTTTGTGTAGATTTTTTAAGTTCTGCTGTTATACTGAAAATTTGTTCCTTCTTATGCTTTCTTGATGATTGGCTAGTTTGATGTATTGTTTTTACATTATCATCTTCATTACAATAAAACTTATGAGAACAATACTTCCAATAAAAATATACAAAATAAAATTAAATTAAATATGTTGAGTAAAATCAAATCAAATTAAATTAAATTAAATCAAATAATTAAATAAAGTAAAATAAATAAATAATAAAGTACATAAATATAAACCAATTTCTCTTAACTCTTATAACAAGCATTAAGTCTCATAAGAATTAAGAAAACAAAAATAAAAAAAACGGCTCGTGCGGTGGTGATTTTGTCACGACATATGGCGGAATGCAGGTGGTTCCGCAATGGCTTGTGCGACGTGGCGGAACCCATGAATAAAATTTAAAATTTAAATAATTAAATAAGATAGGTCAACAATAATTAAATAATAAATAAGTTAATAAAATAAATAGTTGAATAATTAAATATTAATTAAATATTAAGTTATAATTTCTCTTAGCACCTATAAAAGGAGTTAAGTCTCATAAGACTTAAATCAAAAAATCAATAAAGAATAAAATTTTAAATTTAGAAATTTAATAAGGTATGAATAATATTTAATATTTAAATAACTAAATAAATAGATTAAATAATTGAAATTGAAATATAGAAATAATTAAATAGCAAAATAAGATAATAACATATTACACCAATTTCTCTCAGCACTTGTTTAGAATAGTTAATTATGACTTTGTTTGCCAAATTTATTAGCCCCTTATGCATTTTATCTATGTTTCTAAAGTTAGAGGATTTGACGAACTGCTTTTACCTTATGAACTTGAATTTCAAGCACAAAGGGTAAAATTTTCTTGTAGGGTTAGATTTTATTTTATATAATACTTAAGCAAAATCTTAGCTTCTCGTTTGTGGTTCAATCATTTAGCACATGTACTTTTTCAAGGTACCACTCATTGTATTGAACCTTGAATGGTCCAAGGGGGACAGTTTGGGAAAAAAGTTTTTGTTCACTCGTATAATAGTTATTATGTATTTTTCATGCATTATATTTTATGAAATTTCGGTGTGCTACATTCCCCTTTGTTCTCTGAGTGCAAACTTGACCGTGGTCAAGTCATGTAGTTGAAGACCAATGGGAAATGCTGCCGAAATTTTGTGAAGTATTAGGTAGGTGAATTAAGCAATAACTATTAATACTAGGATTGAGTGTTGGAAATGTTTCTTCTCGAATGGGATAGGGTCATACAGATTAACGAAAGGAAGTGTGATTTTGGATTGTGAAACATTTGGTGGATATATCTCTAGTTGACATACTGCCGAAAATTAATGTTTAAATTTATCTGGATTTCTTATGAACATGCAGAAGATGAACTGTTATCCTTCGAATTGTAGTTGGGTGTATGATAGGTTATATTCGGGAAGAGTCTAAAACGATCTTTTTATATGGGGTTGAAGAGTTTGTTGCCCAAGCCAAGAAGCAGCAACGTTTCAGCGATGACGGATACCAGATTAGAAGTTTGTGCGCTAAATGTCGATGTCGAAAGATTAAGAGCGATGACCTTGTGAAGACAAATTACTGGATTTGGATCGATGTTGGTGAAAAAGTGCCACATGTTGATTTAGGGGTTGACGAGAATTGCATGGATGCTTCAAGCAGTTGCGCATGGTGAATAGTTTGTATCAATGCAATAAATGGTGTGTGACACTCTCAAGGTGAATGAGACGCACAATTACGATAACACATAAGAACTTCCGAATAAGGAAGCACAAAAGTTTTAAAATATTTTGACAAAGACAACAAAAAATTCATTGTATGAAGGCCCCTCAGACTCTAAATTATCGATGTACGTGAAGCTTTTAACTTGCAAGTTCAATTAGAATGTTCCCGAGCAGTGCTTGGATTTTTTTTGCAAATGTTTCTGGACGTGACACCTATAAAAGAGGTCGTACCAAAGAATTATTACGGTGCAGAGAGGTTAGTGTCGAAGTTGAGATTGGAAGCCAAGATGAATGATTGTTGCATGAAAGGGTGCACGTTGTATTATGACAATGAATTCGACACAAATGATGGTGCGTTAGCCGAATGCAGAATTTGTCAAGTGTCAAGGTATCGTCATCGCAAAACTGGGACAAGTAAGAAGAAACTAGTTCCAGTAAAGGCAATGTTCCATTTGGTAAAATTTTCAAGGCTACAGAGAATGTTTGCATCAATGTAAAATGCAGGGAAAATGACGTGGCACTATGAGAACAGAAGAAACTCGGGCATCTTACGTCATCTGTCTGAGGCGAAGCATAAAAGCACTTTAATCGGGTACATCATGATTATGTTACGGATCCACGCAATGTACGACATGGGTTATGTTCTGATGGTTTTACCCCATATATCCAAGCATCAACTTCGCCATATTCTTGTTGGCCAGTAATTGCTACCCTGTATAACCTTCCTCTTGATATGTGCATATCGAAACCTTATATGTTTTTTACATGTCTCATACCAGGCTCATCCAATCCGAAGGCTAGTATTTATGTTTATTTACAACCTTTGATTGATGATTTGATGAGGTTGTGACCCACCTCCACGCACTGGAGGTAAGGGTAAGGGTATTATTTCCAATGTTGACCATCGCCCGATTTGTAGTTGGAACAGGCCTTCCACCCAGATAGTGATATGTGAGTTTGCAGACGGATACGCACCTATGCCTTCAACATCTACCCCGTCGGTGCTAGAACTCGCACAGCGCCGACCAGTACCTATGTTGGGCTAACCTTTACCTACATTGCGCCCACCACCGCGAGAAGCTACACTGCCTCCACCGATTGCACCAACATAGACTCCACTGGTTGCACTTGCACGGCCTCCACCGATTGCACCCTCTGCGTTCATTGCACTTGGGATCGATATGATTCCCACTCTAGGGTTGTTGACACATGCACACTAGGGTGCTTATACTTCAGCAGGTATGGTTTAGATGTCACCTGGTCATCGTCAGGCTGAGGAGCATCGATATAGTTCCGCCTATTCATGCTCACCTTCAGAGGCAGAGGTGGACGAGGAAAAGATTCGGAGGAAATTGCGCTCATGCCCGATGGTCGACCTATTATCAGGCCGGTTGGTAACGAGCAGGGGTGCGAATAGGCTAGCTTGAGCTAGGCCTTGACAGGCCTGAGCCTGACATGTGTTACAATCTCAAGGACTGAGCCTGACCTGTTAGCCTAATATAAGCCAATTTTTAAAACCTGGCCTGACCTACTTCAAAGCCTGGCCTGACCTAGATGCCTATTTAAAAGCCTACTTTTCAACAAGACCTTAAATATGCATCCACCTATAAATAGGTCATAGTCCTTCACTTCTAAATAGGCTTGTAAGCCTCTAATGATAAAGAGATCAGTAGATAAAGAGGTTAGTAAACCTATATTGATAAATAAGTCATTAGACCTTCACAAATAAATATGGAAGTAGACATCTACATTTAAATGGACTAAGAGACATTTACTTTCAAATGTTGTAAATATTATAAATAATATATTGTAGTATTATATATTAAATTATATATTATATATATGTGTCTGTTAAGTAGGTTGGCCTGGTAGGCCTAATATGCTTTTTTTAAAGTCTTAGCATGACCTCTTTAGCTATATAGGCTTTTTAAAAAGCTTTGACCTGACCTTTTTTGTTAAATAGGCTAGGCCTTAAATAGGTTAGGTCATAGACCCCTGATGAGTAGTCTGGACTATTCTCACCCGTAGTAATGGATAAGAACTAATAAATAAAAATTATTCGGTTTCTATTACAATTTATTACCATATGTGTTTGATTGATTCAAATTTCTTTACCATTAAGGTTCTTTCCGTCGAAGAGAGCAATGATCACCCCCTCGTTTGTTATTGAGCATATATATCATAGCTATTGGCCATCATGGGGAACACTTGATGACGGGGAATGAGCTAGTATGTTTGAGGCTTTTAGAGTAAGTTGCAAATTTCAATTTATTTAATGTGGTTTTTATTATTTCATAAACTATTAGTATGGCCGTTGTTGTTATGTTCTCCTAATATAGGGTCAAGTGTGACACCCGTCTGGGACATCACATGGTAACCCGTTGTGGAAAATAAAGCGTTTAGTACATGTGCTGGTTACTTTTGGAAAATAAAATTTTCTAAGTATTTAACTTATCTCGAAAATCAGTGATAAATTTTTTTTTAAACTTGTCATACATTCAACGTAATCACACATACCCCAATATATACATCAAGTAGTTCATACGTACTAAGTCATTATAAGTTCATACATAGGGCCATTCTCAAAAGTCATGACTTTCAGTAGCCAGGGCAGACTATCGAAGTCAGTACCCAAAGTAAAAGGGCCTATCCTACGGCTGGTCCCACTTCTAACGTGTCCCTGACTTCCCATATGCCATCCTTCTCCATATGTTCAGACGTTAGGGAACGGATCCCCGAATGATCCGGTGGCATCTTGGAACTCATCTAATGGTGCAAGGGTGAGATACCAATATATGGATTCAAGCACGATAACTACATGTGCGACACACCAACAACATACATATATACAAGTAGTTCATCATAGGGTTTCATACCCGACAGTCATCGTCATTTATAAAAATGCATGACACTTCAACGTTTAGTTCTTTACTTAATCTCCGGAGATCTCAACACCGTATAAATGAGCTGATCAAACTAGATTGCCAAAAAGGCACACCGTTGTTAAAACCATTGCACACTGTCCAACACAAGGCATAGGTGATCGCCGTTTATGGTTTTCATTCTCCATCAAGGCACAATGATATACACCATCTTGAATATCCTGACCACCAAGATATCCAGATTAACACCGCAAGCACGTTTGCCATTTAATGCATGTAAAAACGTTTCATGTCTTGTTATTTTTCTTTTTGTTCTTTATTTCCTTATCGTAGCTCAAAAGCTCCCGACCATTAGTGATTTACAACGTTTTAAAATTTCTTATCGTTAACACTGGACACAAAGTCCGAGTGCTCAATCGCGGAGCCCTAGACCGATGCACCAGTCCAAGGTCCGTGGTGATAGAAAACAATACTCACCTTTAATCACGTTCCCTTATAACGTGAAGAGGACACACAGCCTGCAGGACACACAGTCCACAACACCGTAACATGGATCTCAGATCTACATGCTTTTCTCACAGAACACTAGTATCTCGACGTCTCGTTTACTAGGTTCATGTTTCAACGTTTTCATCGTTTTTCGTTCTGTAAAACACAAATCCAAAACAAAATCTCCACAACTAATCCAAGTTGTCGGAATTTACACCGTTGGAAAAAACTCATTTACAGAAAATCCTTTCCGTTTGAAATTCATTTATAAACTGTCGAATTACCAATGAAAATTATTTTACCTTGAAAATCTTTTCTGAAACCTCAGTTCTTGGAAGACAACCATTGAGACTAAATTGCCGTTTCAAATAAATACTACTGTTTTTAAAATACCTTCCTGAATTAACCGTTGTTTAGCTTTCAAAAACGTTCTAAGATAAAATTTATCTTTTTCCTCTTAAATTAATTTTCTTCACGTAATAATTAACTTATTTTTTAAAATTGACTTTTTCTAGTTACTTTACTTTAGGATCCCTTTTAAACTCACATCATTGAAAATTCTTAAACGTTTCTTAAATCAAATATTTGGCATTCGTTATGAAGATTTTGAAGGCTTTTATCCCGTTTAATTAATTAAACACTGACCACTGTTAGGCTTCTCAATCAACACTCAACATCAATAATATTGACACATCAACGTTATAGCAGATAATACAGTTTATCACATGCATTAAAATACTATAACACACAGCTGCAGATACTCAATCAAAAGCAGATAATTATCAACAGATAAGCAACAACTGAAAAACAAAGTAAACAACCACCACACAATTCAAACCAACTTATACAGACCAAATACAGATAACATATAGTTATCGAGAGATCCCTCAGGCAATCTCCCCTTATCTCTTGAAGTTTTCCTCTGAGCAAAAGTCGTCCGATCGGCTTGTGAATTCTCTCGATTCCTCGTCTGATTACTCAACCACAACGACATACACACAATTAATCCAAACATCAATACTACACAACACAAATTTTCCTATTCCCCTCTACCTAGGGTTCGGCCATAGGGTCCCAAAATTAGCTAGGGATGTCTAAAAATTCCTATCTCTTGAATGAAGGATCTATAGGTACTCCTAACACCAAAACAAGTCTCTATACACAAACTTGAATAAAAAATTCTTGTTTTCCCTAAATGGGTAGGTTTCGGCCACCCTTAAATCAAATATGCTAGGGAAGTTTTTTGATTACATACTCTTGGATTCAAGAACATAATCAACACTTCTTAAACAAAAATTGAACCAAAATCCATTGATTCAACAAAAGGGGGAATTCGGCCATTCTATACCCATATGGGTTAGAGGGATCTTTTGGTTGCAAGATCTTGGATTGAGAGAGAGAGCAATGAAACTAGCTCATAGAAATTGGTTTGACATTAAAAGGATTTTTTTACAATTTCTTATGAATTTATGAAGTTAGGGTTCAACTTCGAACAAAAGCTTGAAACATAGGATTTCAATGGAGAAAGATGAAGATTGAGAGCTCAAGGATAAAGTCCATACCTCCCAGATGATGAAGATGAATGAGGTGATCAACTTTGCTTCTCAAAGTTCTTGAAGAATCCTTAAAGAAAAGTGAGAGAAAGTGAAGGAAGAAAGTGTTTTGGAAGAAATGAAATGGATGATGATGTTGATGAAGGAAGGGGCATGAGGCTTATGGAGATGAGGGCAAGGATGTCTCAATTTTTTCACTTAAGTGTAGAAAGGTCATTTCACACAAGGACCTAAGTGTAATTTCCATAAAAGGTTGAGGGCACTTTGGCCATTTCGCGTCCAGATATTTTAAAAACCATCATGACACTGGCACGCATTCCTAGGTGATGTGACCTAATGTGACTTCATGTTTATCCGTTAGCGGGTCCCAGTAAATCTGAATTCGGATCCGTTCGTCACTGTGAACACCCCATTTTGACCGGGTCCCTTTTGCTTTTCACTTAAAATATAATTATAAAAAAAAAAAAAATCAAAAAAATATTTCTTGTTAATGCAGTTTCTTTATAGATAAAGAAATGAAAATGGAACATTTTGTTGTTTTTAAGTTATGTCTTGTTTATGACACTAATAAGGAAAAAAATAAGAAGAAAAATGTCTTTGGGCCAATAAACCAAGTTTCAGCCCATACCCTTGCTCCAGAAACCCATTTCCCTGCTCCATAACCCATAACCCGGTTCCCTTTTCCCGTTTAAACAAGAACCCTAGCCGCAGCCCTCTCTCTCTTTCCCCCCCATTCTCTCGTTCCTCTCCCTTCCCTCAGCCGAATTTTCCTCTTCCCATCACCCCTCTTTCCCTTCTCAAACACTAGCCGCCTATCCCCTTCTTTCCTCACCTAAATAGCGCGCCCCTTCTTCTATCAGCGTTAACCTCGCACCAAATCCAACAAAATCAGGATGAAAATCGTGATGCTCCCCCTCCAGATCGCGTGAATCTCGCAAGATCGACGAAGATATGAGGACCAAATACACAAGATTTCAAGGGCAGATCGTAGCATGTTTGAGGAAGCCAAAAGGGCAGCCTTAAAGCTCTATAAAAGGAGCACAAAGACAGGGAGAGAAGTCGAAAAAAAAAAGGGAGGAGAAATCTCTAAAGGGGGAGACAGGGAGAGAAGTCGAAAAACAGAGGGGGGGAGGGTGCGAACACCCACTGATAGGCGCAGAGAGATTAGAGGGAGAGAGTTGAGAGTTTTCTGGAGGCTTGAGAGAAATTTTCTAATTCTTGGTGAGACATTGTTTTCTTCTGTCAACACAGAGATTTCTTTTTCTTTCTCTGTCCTTTGTATTGAAGAGCTTTCAAGAATCTATGCATCCAGTTTATAGTTATCACTTTGATGTTGCTCAATATATTTTTATTTCACGTGTATCTAGTGTTGCTTTGTTAATTCTGCTTTCCTTTTTGCTCACTTCCTCCCATTATTTGAATCTGTTGTTCTTCTTAAGTTCATGTGTGATGATAACTTTGTGTACAGATATTTGGTTTAAGTTGGATACTGAAATGAGGAATTATTCATACACCTGAAGTTGGTTTGGTGTTCTGCTGCAGCCTATAAAAATCGATTTTCATTCACCTCATGCATGATCTCCTTTATTTTCAGTTTTTATGTGCATTAGTTGTTTGATAAAATGCTTGACAAAATCTCTCTGCAGTAGTTGTTTGTTTATTTTTTTTTAAAGCATTCTTTGACCCATTGGATCCAATGCTTGGACTCAGGACATCACGTTGCTGATGTTCTCTGCATTTATTGGGAATATTTTGTCACATCTCTTGTTTTGTGGATAATGAGTTTACATGAGATTTGGTCCATATTCTATTATTTTGGATGGTTGATGATAATTTCAATAATAGTAATCTGGGTAGTAGCCTTATGTTGTCAAGGGAATATCTTTCAACCACGTTAAACTCTTGTATAACTTCTTGCTATATTCTTTTGTTTTTATTTTTATTTTTATTTTATTTTTATTTTTATTTTTATTTTTTTTTTATTTGCTCTTCAATTCTTTCTGCACTTATTTGTTTCAAATTTAATGGGGTGCTTCAATGGCCCATGCTGTCCATAGGTTCGGTAGCATCAAGAGTAAAATCAGGTTGTTTTGAAAGTTACTCTATGAATTGAATGTCATGCTTAACCTCAAATTATGCTTACAATAAATCATATAATTAGTATTACATTAATCTTGGGATTACTCTATGAAAGGTATCATGCTCAATCTCATAGAACTAAGGTTGCTCTATGGACTAGGGTGCCATGTTCAACCTCACTTTGGAACCGCTAACCAAAAATAATTTTTCCATTAAATTCTTTTTTTTTTTTTTGGTGTAAATATTAATTATTAATCTCTTCATTCTTGTGAATAATCTTTGGGGTAATATAAATACGTTAAAAATTATTAATTATTTGCAAAATTAATTTGGGTAACCATTTTACGGGTGCATTAGGGGTGCCGTGGGGTTAAGTCTCCATCCTTCCCTATGCGCAAGCGACTCCCGAACTCGATTTGGTTTCTAAGACCATTTTTCTTAAAGGTTTTCCAATTTTTCCAAATTAAATAAAATTGGTGGCGACTCTACATTTTTTTTAATAAAATCTTTTCTTTTTCTCGCCGTCTCCTTCGCGATTTCTGTCACGACAGATGGCGACTCCACTGGGGAATTTTTTAGAGAGTCAAGCCCATTAAAATTAATTGTGCAAATCTTTAATAAATTTTAATTTTTTCGTTTTACCCCTTTTTTTTTTTGTTATGTCTTGTTTCTCTATCCTTTGTGAAAATTAAAAAGAAATGAAAAAAACAAGAGCAAAAAAATAAAAAAAAAGTCATTTGTGTTTTTTTATATATATATGTTTTACTCTTTTTTGTTCGTTTGTGTGTTTTGATTCTTTTTCCTCTCTCAAATATATAAAAAATATATATATAAAACAGAATTGGAAAAGACAAAAAATAGCAGGACTTTTGTATGAGTGTGCTCTGCTTTGATTTGTTTTGTGAGAATATACTTTGTTTTGATTTGTTTCTCTCTTTTTGTGTTTTGTTGATGATTCTTGTAGGTTGTTTTTTTTTTTTTTTTCAACCTTAGGGTAGATGACATTTGATTTTTTTTTTTTTTTGTATATATATGTGTGACTTTGTTTTGCAGGTTTTTTTTAGGATTTTACAGGTTTGTATGCCTCCAGCACACACATCACAATCACTCGTGTCACACATTTTCAGCTCTATACCCGAGCTTGTGAAAGCCTTAGGAGTAGGCGGTGCCTCAACACTGTCATTGGAAGGCCTAGTGCCCCTCTGATATTTGTTGATTCACCACTCAGATTGTTACTAGTATCATGGATTAGTCATCCTGGAGGGTTCATCCCTACTTGTGGCTAAGATCATGAACTGGGTCCCTGCCTTTCGTGATTGGGACAATCTGGGAGCCATGACCTTTAGAAGTCTAGAACCACCAATGCACTCATAGATTAACCTAGTGGCTGCCTAATTTAAGAGTCGTCATAGGTACCCTTGACTATAGGACCTCCCTCTTAGGACAATTGGAGGCGTGCATCTTCTCTCTTCTCTTTTATTCTTGATTATGTGTTTTATTTCTTGCTTCTTAAAAAAAAAACATGACAAAAAAAAAAGAATAGAAGATAAAAAGGTAAATGGGTTCCCATCGCCTTGGGCCCGAATGATCCATCGAAATGGGTCACAAGAGGGACGATGCATTAGATGTCCCATGTCCTTTGGGTTTACAACCCTATAAGGACTCCTTTTGCATCACATTTTTGTGCTTAGTTTCTCATTTTTCTATTTTATTTATTTATTTATTTATTTTTTTTAACAAGTGAGTTCTTTTGTGAAGGAAAGATCCCGTTACAATCCAAGTAGCAAGTAATGGAAAGATCTCACTCTAGCAATGCAATCAGCTCAAGGAGGAACATTAGGATTAATGTGAAGGTAAATGATGTGAAGACCTTAATAGAAATCAGTCAGTTGATGCCAAGAGAGACACATTCAGCGTTTGCAAGCAAATATGGGAGAATTTTAGACTTGTTGTATATTCCTATAGATGTTGCGGGCTTGAGCGCTTTGGCCCAGGATTGGAATCCTACCCTAAGATGTTTTGAGTTGCCAAATTTGGATACGACACCAACTATAGAAGAATATGCTTACATGATAAGAATACCTCTTCCGAAGGAGCTTCGTGTTTACCTCTACTATGGCCAACATGTCAGTGATGGAAAAATGGCAGAATTATTAGGAGTTCAACCGAAGCCATCAGACAAAATGGAAAAAGGAGTAGTCAAAGGCTTGAAGAGGAGATTCCTCGAGGTTTATCTCAGGGAATTGGCTCGACAACAAAATTGGGTTGTTTTCAATCGAGTGTTAGCTTTGACCGTTTATGGATTGGTGTTGTTTCCTTTTATACCGGACATGGTGGATTATGCAGCTATGGATGTCTTCTACAAAGTTGAAGAGTATGCTGCGAATCCCGTCCCTGCTATTTTGGCAGAAACGTTCCTCTCACTACAAGTTTGCCACGAAAGTCAGCAAGGTAAATTGCGGTGTTGCACACAATTGATGTATGTTTGGATCGTGACTCATATGTATGCTCGCAAGCACATTAGCGAGACGGATGACCCTTTGAAGAGATTCCATCGCATACCAGTAAAGCCAAATAAATCCTATGAATGGAAGCGAGAGTTTGATGAGATTGAATCAGAATCCTTTAATTGGATGTGTCCATGGTATAAAGGAGATACTGTTATTTTTAGCTGTGGGAATTTCTCGAATGTCCCCTTGATGGGGCCAAGAGGTTGTGTTTCATATTCTCCAGCACTTGTGATTCGATAACTGAAGTGGACTCAACGTGAACCTCCTGAAGAAGTGATGGGTGGGATCTCTTTCTTATTCCAAGATTGCGAAGTTGTCAAGAATAGGTCAATAGCGATTAGATTGGCTTGGAGTAATATCCGTATAGTGGGATCAAATGAGTTGGGGAGGCAAATCATTGCTTACACTAGAAACTACCTCGCTTGTAGGAAAGCCAGGAGAGAGAACATCACCGATCCTGAGCCAATCCTACACCATGATGAGATTCCTCAGACTGAAGCACAGTTGCTAGAGAAGACTGAGATTTTGATGGCTCAGATGGGGGTGCTAGAGGAGGTGAATCAAACGGCTCGAATCACCATTGCCACACTTCAACATGAAGTCCACAAGTTAAACATGAAGGTAGAATGGTTGAAAGATGAGTGTGCGGATGCATATGAAGCCGTCGGTCCAGCAAAGAGGGCGAGGAAAGAGAATGTGAAAGGGTCAGAAGTCCGAGGGTTGCGAGCAAGGGTAGAAGATCAAGAAAGGGCACTGACAAAAACTCTCAAAGAAAAAGAAAAGTTGGAGGCAAACGTCGGAGTACATGTCCAAACGATAAAGATATTAGAGGAAAGAATAGGATCCTTGCAAGAGGCATTTGCCCATACTGAGCGCTACTCTGATCAAGGTTGGAATGCAGCTGCAACGTATCGCGAATCATTGGCAAAGGCACAAGAGAAGGAAGACCAACTGTGGATGAAGATACGAAAGCTTGAAAGAGAGAAAAAACAATATGAGGATGAGATCCATCAGCAAGAAGAATGGTTAGAAGACTGGCATGTAGTGGAAGAGAAACTGAAGACTGATAGAAATGCTTGGAAGAGAAGATATGAATACTTGTCGGGAAGCTTGCAATACCATGCTTCTCGATTCATGGATCGCCTCGAGGAGGCATCCATTCAGGTTCACATGAGCGCTGAATCTCTAATACCTCCAAAAGTAGCCAGCTTCATAAAGTATTGTAAAAGTCTTGCTAGTGGATTCAAAAAGAGAACCTCGAAACTTTTGACGTAATTTTTTGTTAAATGTCGGACGTTGTAATGCTCTTCAATCAAATAAAAGTTATCTTTCACGTTATGTCCATCGATGAATTCTCCTTTACTTTCCTCTTTGTGTTATAAGTTTGCCTGCATGGTTGCATTGCTAGTGAGTGATGCGATCCATTGAGAGATGCACGCCCTCATGGATATGTCATCAACCATGCACAATCTAAGGGGGACGTACCCCTAGAGTTGCGCATGGGATGGAAATTTCTTGCTACAGAGACGGTCTTTCCTTGACAAAAAGAATTAATAGTGTAAATGAGATAGACGTAACTTTGATTTTACTAATTAAATTTTTTAATGTATTCGTATTAGGTTAAAATCAGAAAATTCAGGAACCATTGCGCGACCCAGGAAAGACGACACCAATCAAACCCGAGTTCACAACACCAGATCTCGGACTAGAATGGCTGATAATAATGCCGAGGTGGGAAGAAATTTGAGCTTAGAGTTAGATGAAGTAAGGGGAAGAGTAGCTGAGATGACTGAAACCCAAGCAAGGCTAGAGGCGATATTGCAAGATATGAGAGAATCTCTCAATAGGCTTGGCGCAAATAGAGGTGCAAATGAAGATGATCCCTATGTGAGTGTACAGCCAGCCCTTTCCACAGTATCGGCACCTATGTTTTCAAGCATCAACACAGGTCTTACTCAAGGAATGCGTGCCCATGAACAACAGCAACACACAGCACCAATAATACTTCCCATCGGAGAAGGATACCGCCCTTTTGAGAATGCCTATCATGAAGCTCCTGGCTATGCAGGACCCACATGGGAGCAACCCCATATATCCATCCCCGGACCGTTCATAGGAGCTCAGGTAGAGAAGGATAAGGTGAAAGATGAATGGATGGAAAAGATGGAAGAACAGATAAAAGCGATAAAAGGATCGAGTACCTATGGCCTTCTAAAAATAGAAGAACTTTGTCCTGCCACGGACGTGGTGATACCTAAGGATTTTAAGATCCCTGATTTTTCAAAGTATGATGGAAGTGGGAATCCTCGGTTTCACCTTATCAGCTATGCCACCAAAATGGCCATCTGGTCAAAGGAAGACAAGTTCCTCATTAGCTTCTTTCATGAGAGTTTGACAGGTATTGCATTAGAATGGTACCTTCAGCTAGACCACTCTAAGATTTCGCGATGGACAGAATTGGCTGACTTGTTCATGGACCAGTATAAGTTCAATTTGGATGCAGCTCCTACCCGTGAACAACTGACCTCAATGCAGAAAAGAAATGAGGAACCCTTTAAAGTATATGCGCAAAGGTGGAGAAGCTTAGCAGCACAAGTTCAGCCCCCGTTGACATTATCAGAAATGTGCTCGTACTTTTTGGGAACTCTCGGGGCCCCTTTTATAGGGGCAATGGCAGGAGCGGCTTATAGGGATTTCTCCGACTTGATTGCTGCAGGAGAAAGAATTGAATTTTTAGCTAGAGCGGGGAAACTGCCGGTTGATGCAGAAAGTAGTGCACCTAAGAAGGGATTCCAACCAAAGAAGAAGGAAGCTGAGGCGAATTATGTACAACACCAACAGAATGTTGGGCCTCGACATGTTCCCTCATACCCAACGTACCAAGCACCATATAACCCGAACCTTCACATCCCATACCTTCAAACACCACTTTACCCACCTCAACAAGCCTTGCCAAGCACCACTCAACCACAAAACCAGATAAATAATGTCCCCGCACCTCAGCCATATAACCCTACTCGCCCTGCATACGCACGTTATCCCCCTGCATTCCAACCATATCGCCCATCCTATAATCGACCAAATTTCCAGAATCAAGGACACTCCACCACTCCAAACCTGCCACCTTTCCCTAGACTATCCGTTTCCAATGCAGAATTATTCCAACAATTGTTCGATCGTCCTTTGATTGCTGGGAACCCTGTACGTCCCCTTCAACCACCTTTCCCTGCTTGGTACAATCCAAACTTGACCTGCAAATATCACATGGATGTCTCAGGGCACTCCATTGAAGATTGCGAAGCCTTTAAGACAGCAGTGAGAAAACTAATCGCTTGTGAAAGATTGGGGTTTGAAGAGGAATCGGGGCCTAGCATTGTTAACAATCCAATCCCAAGCCATAATGTAGAAAACCGGGTGAATAGCTTGGAAGTAGAGGGGTATCAAGTCAAGAAGGTCCTACACTTACGAACGCCTATGCAAGAGGTGTTTGATGGACTAAAGAAAGCAGGGTATGACATCGTCGCGCCGGGGGTGCCAATAGAAGATGAAGAACAAAAGGATGATGGAATTTTGAATTGTGTTTATCACCATGGGCAGGTAGGACATGACATCGAGAGCTGTTGGGACTTTAAGGTCCGAGTTCAGGGACTACTAACCCTGGGAGTTATACAAGCCAGGCGAGGTACGTCTAAGGGAATCAACATAGTCGAAAGGGTTATACTCCGAGTGCCACCCCTTAATAAGGCCCCGACACCAGAAAAAGTGATCTTAAGGGTAAAAAAGCCAATTCCTTTTGCGTATGACGACACTCATGCTGTGCCATGGAACTATGAAACAAAAGTTGAGCTGACGGCTGCAGGAGAGGCTTCGAAGGCCCAAGTTGCCAATGTGATAAGGATCGGGGGTATTACGAGGAGTGGGCGATGTTATGGCCCTGAAGAAGAAGAAATAAAGAAGAGTTCCAAGGATAAAAAGAAGAATGAAGCTGTGGAGGAAGAGGAAGAAGAGTTCCTGAAGATCATGAAGCAGAGTGAGTTTGATGTGGTGGAACAGTTGAAGAAGACTCCAGCCAGGATTTCTCTCTTATCACTTATTCTAACATCAGAATTGCACCGTAAGGCTTTGTTGAGGGTGTTGGGTGAAGCTTATGTCAAGCCTGATGTCACTCCCGAAAATGTGGTAAACATGGTAGATCCGGTGAAGCGTGTCAACATGATTACCTTTTCGGAAGGTGAGGTGGTTCCAAGGCAGGGTAGTGGGCCCAAAGCCCTGCATATTACTTTAAAGTGCAGGGGTTTTGTGGTTGCGAAGGTACTCATAGATGGCGGCTCGGCATTGAATGTGATTCCAATGTCTACTCTAGAGCAACTGAACATGGGTATAACAGATTTAACACCACAAGAGATGATTGTGCGAGCCTTTGATGGAACAACAAGAGGGATTTTAGGGGAAATAACTCTGCCACTTGAAATAGGGCCTAGTTGTTTCCCTGTCCTATTCCAAGTCATGGAAATTCAACCAGCATATACTATGCTTCTAGGGAGGCCTTGGATTCATAGCGCTGGAGTTGTTCCCTCAACATTGCATCAGTGCTTGAAGTACATCCACAATGGGGCGGTAATTACCATTCGTGGTGAAGAGGAAATCATGCTGACAAAGCCCGTTTCAGTACCTTATATAGAGAATACAGAGCAAATTGAGGATAAATCTTTGCACAATTTTGAAATTTTGAGGTCAGAGATCCCGAGGAAAGAGCCACCAATAAAGAATGTGAATGAAGTGATATTTCGTATTATGGAGAGGAGTGGATACCAGAAGGGTAGAGGTTTGGGGTCTAAGCTTCAAGGGATCCCACAACCGATCGAGGCCATTTCCAGAGAGGGAAAGTATGGACTAGGGTATGAGCCTTCTCTGGCAGAAAAAATGAAGATCACGACTCTCAGAGGAAGAAAAGAAGGAGAGGGAGAAAACAAGTATGTTCCCCATCTAAAGGAGACTTTCCCAACACCAGCTGAAGTGATCAAGCCAGAAAAGTTGACCTCCCCTCATTGCATCATCAGTGCACTTGAAGAAGAGCAAGAAGGAAACCATGTTATCTATCTCTCTGGCGACAATGAAGTTCTTAGCAATTGGCGGTCTGAACCATTTGTTGATGTTATTTCCATAAAGTAATTATCTCTTTGTACAAGAAATGAACTGGTGTTTACTTTAATTGAGACATGAATAAAATGTGTTAGCATGATTTTCCAGCATGTTTTTTTCGTTGTTCCACTCTTTTACTATTCATTGCTTTATATTGCTTGCACCTTCTTCAACAAATAAAACTCTTGTCTATATTGTTCCTATTGCAAAAATTTTCTTTCAGGAATCTCTCTCCCACTGGAAGTTTGCTTCATAAAAGGAACCCTGAAGCCTCATTTATTGATTCCCTTGCGGCTGTGAACGAAGGTGATCCTAGGTCTGATGATGAAGAAGAAGCAATTGAGGAGTTCTCCAAATTGATGGAACACTCTGAAAAAGGGTTCAGTTTGAATGATGAGGTCATAGAAGTGGTTAATATGGGGACAGAAGAAGACAAGAAGGAGTTGAAGGTAATGGATAACCCAGAGCATGCAGAAATGATCGCACTATTCAAAGAGTATTTGGATGTGTTTGCATGGTCCTACAGAGATATGCCAGGTTTAGATCCAGAGATAGCATCACACAAAATCCCATTGTACCCAGATATGGCGGCCAAGAAACAAAAATTGAGGAGGATGCATCCAGAAATGTCGCTTAAGATCAAAGAAGAGGTAACTAAACAACTGGAAGCTGGTTTTCTGGAAGTGTCAAGACACCCGGAGTGGGTAGCTAATATTGTGCCGGTACCAAAGAAGGATGGGAAGGTCAGGATGTGTGTGGATTACAGAGATCTGAATAAAGCCAGTCCAAAAGATGATTTCCCGCTCCCTCATATCGATATCCTCGTAGACAGTACAGCAAGGAACCACAGGTTCTCTTTCATGGATGGGTATTCTGGATACAATCAGATCCTCATGGACGTCGATGACAAGGAGAAGACAACTTTTACCACTCCTTGGGGAACTTTTTGTTACAAAGTAATGCCTTTTGGTTTGAAGAATGCCGGGGCCACCTACCAACGTGTTATGGTAGCATTGTTCCACGATATGATGCATAAAGAAATAGAGGTGTACGTGGATGACATAGTGGCCAAATCCAAGGAAGGAGAAAGTCATGTAGCAGTTTTGCGGAGGCTATTCGAGAGACTGAGGAAGTACAAGTTGAGACTCAACCCTACAAAGTGTGTGTTTGGGGCATCAACTGGGAAGTTGCTTGGTTTTATTGTTAGCAGAGAAGGAATAAAAGTGGACCCGGACAAGGTAAAGGCGATAAGGGACATGCCCGCTCCCAAGAATGAGAAGGAGGTAAGAGGTTTTTTGGGAAGGTTGAATTACATTGCACGGTTTATTGCTAACCTGACTAGCACGTGTGACCCGATCTTCAAGCTCCTGAAGAAGAATAATCCTGGAAGTTGGAATGAGGAGTGCCAAGAAGCCTTCGACAAGATAAAAGCATATCTGCTTAGTCCTCCGGTGTTGTTGCCACCGATTCGAGGACGTTCACTGATATTGTATCTCACTATATTACCGACCTCAATGGGGGCAATGCTAGGGCAATATGATGAATCTGGCAAGAAAGAACAGGCGATTTATTATCTGAGCAAAAAGTTTAATGACTGCGAAGTCCGATATATGGCAATTGAGAAGACTTGTTGTGCATTGGTATGGACGTCCAAGAGGCTCAGGCAGTACATGTTGTATCACACGACCTGGTTAATCTCTTGAATGGACCCTTTGAAGTATATCTTTGAAAGTCCTCACATCTCCTTAAGGGTTTCAAAGTGGCAAGTGATATTATCAGAATTTGATATTAAATACATGACTCGAAAGTCCATCAAGGGGAGTGCGATTGCTGATCATTTAGCTGAAAACCCTCTCGAGGGTGGACAACCAGTTACGTACGAGTTCCCAGATGGAGAGATATTGTCATTAGAGGAAGATGAAGCCGAAAATGAGAATGTGTGGAAGATGTATTTCGATGGAGCAGTTAATATGCACGGGAAAGGTATAGGAGCAGTAGTGGTTTCGCCGAATGGCAAGCAGTACCCAGTGGCCATTAAGCTTGAATTTGAATGCACCAACAACATTGCAGAATACGAAGCATGTGCAAGTGGATTACAAGCAGCAATTGAGCTTGGGATAAAACAATTGAAGGTCTTTGGGGATGCGGCTCTAATTATTTATCAAGTCAATGGTGATGGCAAACCAAAGATTCCAAGTTGATTCCATATCAGAAGTACTTGACTCAGTTGATTGCGAAATTTGATGATATTACCCTTTCGCATTTAACTCGAGACAAGAATCAGTTCGCAGATGCTTTAGCCACGTTAGCTGCTATGACTAAGCTGGACATTTGTACCACCATCCAGCCTATCCAAGTGAAGGTCCAGCGTGAACCGGCATATTGTGCCCATGTGGAGGAAGAGCCCGATGGTAAACCTTGGTATCATGACATCAAACAGTATATGCAGAGTAGGGCATACCCAGCTGAAGCCAATGAAGGGACCAAGAAGACTATTCGCAGGTTATCCATGGCCTTTTTTCTGGACGGAGAAGTTTTATATAAAAGAAACCATGATGGGGTCCTCTTAAGATGTGTTGATGCTCATGAAGCCCGAACTGTCATGACAGAAGTACATGAAGGGATATGTGGAACGCATGCCAACGGTCATATGATGGCACGCAAGATTTTACGGAGTGGTTACTACTAGTCAACCATGGAAACGGATTGCTTGGAGTATGTACGGAGATGCCATAAATGCCAGATATATGCAGATCGAATCAAAGCTCCTCCATTCCAACTGCACAATTTGGTGTCCCCTTGGCCCTTCTCTATGTGGGGAATAGATGTAATCGGGCCAATCAATCCTAAGGCTTCAAATGGGCACCGTTTCATCTTGGTGGCAATAGACTACTTCACAAAGTGGGTAGAAGCGGCATCATATGCCAGTATCTCTCAAAAGGTGTTCACAAAGTTCCTCAAAAGAGATGTCATTTGTCGGTACGGGATACCTGAAAGGATCATTACGGACAATGCTTCCAACCTTAATGGGGCAGAGGTACAGAAGTTGCTCGAGACCTTCAAAATCAAACACCATAATTCTGCTCCTTACAGGCCCCAAATGAATGGCGCGGTAGAAGCGGCCAACAAGAATATCAAGAAGATTGTCGCTAAAATGGTCGTGAACTATAAAGATTGGCATGAAATGTTACCCTATGCTTTGCATGCGTATCGCACCAATATACGTTCAAGTATCGGGGCAACGCCCTTCTCATTGGTGTATGGAATGGAGGCTGTCTCTCCCATAGAAGTCGAAATCCCTTCATTAAGAGTGTTGATGGAAGCAGACTTGGAAGAATCCGAGTGGATGAAGGCTCGGTATGATCAATTGAACATGATTGAAGAAAAAAGATTGGTGGCCCTTTGTCACGGACAATTATATCAAAGAAGAATGGCTAAAGCTTTTAATAAGAAAGTTCGTCCTAGGGAGTTTCAACCAGGCGATTTGGTACTAAAGAAGATACTCCCCAATCAAGAAGACGCTCGAGGAAAATGGACGCCCAATTATGAAGGGCCATATATTGTAAAGCAGGCATACTCAGGCGGAGCATTGATCTTAACAGATGAAGACGGGCAAGAATTACCAAGGCCCTTAAACTCTGATGCTGTGAAAAAGATTTACGCTTGAAAAAAAAAAAAAAATTGCTCGCGAGGTCGAAAACCCGTAAGGGCGGCTTAGGCAAAAGTTAGGGCAGAAAAATGTCCGTTAGGTTGAAAACCCATAAAGGGCAACCTAAGCAAAAATTAGGGCAAAGAAAATAAATCTTGGGCTGAAAACCTGCAAGGGCAGTTTAAGTGAAGAAAATAGCACAAAGGCCACCACACTGAGGCAATTTTGCTTGTGATTGGGTACATGGTTGCGAAGAAAACTGTTGGAGGGTTAAAAGAGGAATGCACATCAAGAGAAGTTGAGACTAAAGCCAGGACTTGCGTCGTCAGCGGTCGATGGGAATCAACTGAATGAGGATCCAGGAACCGAAGCTGGGGCAAATTTTTATGTGGTTATCATATTCTATTCCTTTCCTCTTGTTCGCTTTTAACCTTTGTGTTCCGCTTGTACTTCCCGTCCCCATGTTATTCTTTCCGATTCCCTTATGTATAATCCAAGGTCACACATGAATGCAAAGGTTTATTCATGACCCTTTTGTGCTCGAATCATGTTTATGCATTAAAATTATGTCTCAATCAAAGTAAATATGAGTTTGACAGTATGATTTGATAATTTTAATGGTGACTTTAGCGAATGGTTTGAACCAACAAAGACTCAGCACTTCAAAGTCAATAAGTAAGACAACAGTGCACGCCGAGGAGAGAACTTAAAAGAACAAGGAAAGTCTCCATAGGTCACAGTCCAGAAATAAATCTCTTCATGACCACGCCTCTTGCAAAAGAAATCATGTTGTCAAAGGGAATAAATGGTGCCTCAACTCAAAGTTGTTAGTGAACAAGGGTATGATTGGTCGAAGTTTTCCTGGGAAGCGTCTGGTTCCAATTTGTCTAAAGAAAAGGTAAAATAGAAATAAAGAGAAAGTTTAATTTTGAGCTCAAAGGCCCATTGCCATTTAATTTTTTGGGATCAGAGGCCCATTACCATTTAATTTTCGAGCTCAGAGGCTCACTGTTATTTTTGGGATCAAAGGCCCAATGTCATTTACTTTTCGAGCTCAGAGGCTTTTTGTCTTTTATTTTTTGGGGATCAGAGGCCCATTGTTATTTAATTTTGAGCTCAGAGGCTCATCGCAATTTAGTATCTTTGGGATCAGATGCCCACTATCATTTTTTTTTTCGAGCTCAGAGGCTCATTGTCATTTAATTTTTGGGATCAGAGGCCCATTACCATTTAATTTTCGAGCTCAGAGGCTCATTGTTATCAGAGGCCCAATGTCATTTAATTTTGAGCTCAAAGGCTCATTGCCATTTAATTTTCGGGATCAAAGGCCCATTACCATTCAGTTTTCGAGTTCAGAGGCTCGTTTTTATTTTTAGGATCAGAGGCCCACTATCATTTATTTTTTCGAGCTCAGAGGCTCATTGTCATTTAATTTTTGGAATCAGAGGCCCATTACCATTTAATTTTCGAGCTCAGAGGCTCATTGTTATCAGAGGACCAATGTCATTTAATTTTGAGCTCAAAGGCTCATTACCATTTAATTTTTGGGATCAAAGGCCCATCACCATTCAGTTTTCGAGTTCAGAGGCTCGTTTTTATTAGAGGCCCATCGCACTTTGTTTCTTTCATTTGTTATTATGCCTGCATCATTCGCATTCAACATCTTTGTATAGTTACATGCATTCCCGGACAAAATGCGTGTTCTTTTTCTTTACTCATTGTTTACTATGATCACGTGTCTCCAAAGCAACAAGTAAAGAGGGGCAACTGTGAACACCCCATTTTGACCGGGTCCCTTTTGCTTTTCACTTAAAATATAATTATAAAAAAAAAAAAATCAGAAAAATATTTCTTGTTAATGCAGTTTCTTTATAGATAAAGAAATGAAAATGGAACATTTTGTTGTTTTTAAGTTATGTCTTGTTTATGACACTAATAAGGAAAAAAATAAGAAGAAAAATGTCTTTGGGCCAATAAACCAAGTTTCAGCCCATACCCTTGCTCCAGAAACCCATTTCCCTGCTCCATAACCCATAACCCGGTTCCCTTTTCCCGTTTAAACAGGAACCCTAGCCGCAGCCCTCTCTCTCTTTCCCCCCCATTCTCTCGTTCCTCTCCCTTCCCTCAGCCGAATTTTCCTCTTCCCATCACCCCTCTTTCCCTTCTCAAACACTAGCCGCCTATCCCCTTCTTTCCTCACCTAAATAGTGCGCCCCTTCTTCTATCAGCGTTAACCTCGCACCAAATCCAACAAAATCAGGATGAAAATCGTGATGCTCCCCCTCCAGATCGCGTGAATCTCGCAAGATCGACGAAGATATGAGGACCAAATACACAAGATTTCAAGGGCAGATCGTAGCATGTTTGAGGAAGCCAAAAGGGCAGCCTTAAAGCTCTATAAAAGGAGCACAAAGACAGGGAGAGAAGTCGAAAAAAAAAGGGAGGAGAAATCTCTAAAGGGGGAGACAGGGAGAGAAGTCGAAAAACAGAGGGGGGAGGGTGCGAACACCCACTGATAGGCGCAGAGAGATTAGAGGGAGAGAGTTGAGAGTTTTCTGGAGGCTTGAGAGAAATTTTGTAATTCTTGGTGAGACATTGTTTTCTTCTGTCAACACAGAGATTTCTTTTTCTTTCTCTGTCCTTTGTATTGAAGAGCTTTCAAGAATCTATGCATCCAGTTTATAGTTATCACTTTGATGTTGCTCAATATATTTTTATTTCACGTGTATCCAGTGTTGCTTTGTTAATTCTGCTTTCCTTTTTGCTCACTTCCTCCCATTATTTGAATCTGTTGTTCTTCTTAAGTTCATGTGTGATGATAACTTTGTGTACAGATATTTGGTTTAAGTTGGATACTGAAATGAGGAATTATTCATACACCTGAAGTTGGTTTGGTGTTCTGCTGCTGCCTATAAAAATCGATTTTCATTCACCTCATGCATGATCTCCTTTATTTTCAGTTTTTATGTGCACTAGTTGTTTGATAAAATGCTTGACAAAATCTCTCTGCAGTAGTTGTTTGTTTAATTTTTTTTAAAGCATTCTTTGACCCATTGGATCCAATGCTTGGACTCAGGACATCACGTTGCTGATGTTCTCTGCATTTATTGGGAATATTTTGTCACATCTCTTGTTTTGTGGATAATGAGTTTACATGAGATTTGGTCCATATTCTATTATTTTGGATGGTTGATGATAATTTCAATAATAGTAATCTGGGTAGTAGCCTTATGTTGTCAAGGGAATATCTTTCAACCACGTTAAACTCTTGTATAACTTCTTGCTATATTCTTTTGTTTTTATTTTTATTTTTATTTTTATTTTTATTTTTATTTTATTTTTATTTTTATTTTTATTTTTATTTTTTTTTATTTGCTCTTCAATTCTTTCTGCACTTATTTGTTTCAAATTTAATGGGGTGCTTCAATGGCCCATGCTGTCCATAGGTTCGGTAGCATCAAGAGTAAAATCAGGTTGTGTTGAAAGTTACTCTATGAATTGAATGTCATGCTTAACCTCAAATTATGCTTACAATAAATCATATAATTAGTATTACATTAATCTTGGGATTACTCTATGAAAGGTATCATGCTCAATCTCATAGAACTAAGGTTGCTCTATGGACTAGGGTGCCATGTTCAACCTCACTTTGGAACCGCTAACCAAAAATAATTTTTCCATTAAATTCTTTTTTTTTTTGGTGTAAATATTAATTATTAATCTCTTCATTCTTGTGAATAATCTTTGGGGTAATATAAATACGTTAAAAATTATTAATTATTTGCAAAATTAATTTGGGTAACCGTTTTACGGGTGCATTAGGGGTGCCGTGGGGTTAAGTCTCCATCCTTCCCTATGCGCAAGCGACTCCCGAACTCGATTTGGTTTCCAAGACCATTTTTCTTAAAGGTTTTCCAATTTTTCCAAATTAAATAAAATTGGTGGCGACTCTACATTTTTTTTAATAAAATCTTTTCTTTTTCTCGCCGTCTCCTTCGCGATTTCTGTCGCGACAGTCACCCATTTGAGATTTCGCTCCAATAACTTATATTATTGCGCTTTTTAGGGCCCAAAACCAATTTTAGCAAAATGGTAGGAAATTTGATTCTAAGACTAACTGTTTTGTTCACAAGTCAAAATTAGGCCGTTTGAGCAGTAAAATCATATAAAACGCAGGCTGGGCTCCGTTTGAGTTTTCGACCCAAAATTTAACCGTAACTCCCTACGATAGCGTAGAGCTTGACTATGCTCTCAGTTTATTTTCATTCACTCTCTAAACCCTCCGATAAAATACAAATTCATATACACAGTTAATTGACTTTAGAAAGCTTGAAAAATTGGGGTGCTACATCAAGTCGCGTGGAGGCTCGAGCATGAGTTAGAAATCAAGAGGATATTTCACATGAAAGGCTATCGCCGCCTCTTCGATATGCACAGAGAGGCCCGCAATTCGAGCTCACAGCCAAACCGGATTGGAGATGGAATTTGGGAAGACTTGTGCTGTCACTGGGCTTCTGATGCGTTCAAGAAAATATCAGACCAAGCAAATAAAAATAGGGCATCAGAGAAGGGTGAGGAGCCTACACACAGGAGGTTCCATCAGTCAGGCGCAGCACGCAGGACGTACTGTATGTTCACTCTCATTCTTTATACCCGTATTTAATTCAAGATCATAGTTCATTAATTATTGTTAATTTATCATCTATGTTTGTATTATAGGGTGGGAAGTATAAGCGAGGGGTGCTTTGCACTCATAATAGAAAGGGTACCGGCGAGTATATAGATGTGCACTTAGATATTATGACTTTTATTTTTAGTTTAATAATGTTGTATGATATATTTCTCAGTTCTCACTCTTTGTGGGCATCATTTTCACCGAACATGTATTATTTTTATGGAGAATACTAATGAATGTTCTTAGGACACTAAATAAGAAATGAAGAAAATAATTTTTTTATTGAGAATTAATGTATTTAATATTTAAAAAGGTAAAATATTTAATTTTCCAATGAAAATTTGTTTTTTATGGATTCTTCAATCAGTAACCTTAAGGTACTTATGACCGTGACTCTATTCTTATTCAAGTTATTATCCCATAAATTCATGCTTTCACCGGCAGAATTACCTATACCAATATCAATGATATCTTTTTGTAATATACGATTTGATATAATGTGAAATATCATATTTTTATGTGAGTGAAATTGGATGTTATCATAATGAGGAGCAGAGCCAGTTATTGTTTAGATAAAAATGGTTTAACAGAAATAATTTATTATTGATGAGACTATTATAAGAAAATCAAAAGAAGATAAGTAAAATAACAAGTTTTTTAAAATTTTGGGATAAATATAGAGTAAATATCCAATTTGGTCACTAAATTTGTAAGGTTGTATCAACTTTGTTCTTGACATATTTGAAATTTCAAAAACATCGCCGAAGTTGTCAAAAGTTAATCAATTCAGTCCCTTCGGCAGGGACCAAGTTGATACGATCCTTACAATTCTAAGGACTAAATTGACACAAGGATTAAATTGATACGGTCTTACAATTTTAGAGACCAAATTGACGATTTACTCGATAAATATATATGAGTTTCATTGTTGTGTACTGATAGTGTAAAGTTTTTTACACCGTCAATCAATCACAAATCATGGAATGTGTGATTTTAAAGATAGTTAGGATAAGAGTCATATTTTTTTTTTACTAATGTGACAACTTATGATTAAATGTTTATGTAAAAAGATTCTACATTGGCACTATATAACAAATAAACTCAATATGTATGACCAACATGTGATTGGTTCGAGTGGTAAGGACTTGGGCACCTTAAGCAAGTAGTTAAGGGTTCGAATATTGGCACTTGTGTATGGAGAAAACTTGGCTGGGAGGGAAGAATGCACATTGTGTCCCCAATAGGTTCTCCAACAGTGATTAGTCATTGCTAACGGTGGTAGATACTCCATATCTATAATATGATTAAAATGAATATATATAATGTGAAGATATGAAATTAAATAGATACTTTCTATGATACCCTTTAGGGGTGTTCGCGGATTGGATTGGATCGGTTTTGAGCCAAAAAACCATCCGATCCAAAGATGAAAACAACTTGCGGTTTGGATTGGATCGGTTTGCTTACTTAAAAAAATCCGATCCAATCCAATCCAATCAAATGCAGTTTGGATTGGATTGGATAATTCGGTTTTTACCAATACATCGTTACATAGTTATATTAAGTCGAAAACCAACATTAAACCTATATATACTAGAATTAATGTAGTTCTAGTTCCTAAGTACATGCATAAAATCTTCTAGTAAATGAATAACTATTGATTCCTAGGTACATGAATAACTATACACATTCCAATACATCTAGTATTTGACAATTCCAACAAAAATATTAAAGAGAATGAGGGTGTTCGTTCATAAAAATATGAAAAACAATGCTTAAGTATGAGTAGTACTATAATTTAAAAAATAATAGTATATGTATATAGTAGGTCGGTTTGGATTGGATTGGATTGGTTTTCACTAGGGGATCCGAAATCCGATCCAATCCAATGAAAAAAAAGCGATTTTTTCGGTTTTCGGTTTTTCGGTTTTCGGTTTATTCGGTTTTCGGTTTTTCGGTTCGGTTTTTGCGGTTTGAATTGGTTTGGATCGGTTGATGAACACCCCTAATACCCTTGAAGATCTGAGGTACCGGTACCCTCAGAAATAAAGAGAAAACTATAACTCTACTAAAAGGAATTGATAAAAAATACAAAGAACTAGAAAAAATATTAGAAGAAATGAATAAAAATATAACTCACTTAATTGAAACTACTACCAAGATTGCTAAGTATACTTATAAAAAGATACAAAAAGGACAAACTGAAATAGCAGGCATACATGAAACACTAATTAATAAAAATAAAGGAAAAGAGATAGAAAATGAGGAAGAGGATTTTAGAATCAGAAAAATACTTAACTAATTAGAAAAGCTACTCGAAGAAGAAGAAGAAAGTAAATGTATAACCAAAAGAGATTTAAAGGAGTTACTAGACAAACAAACAAATATAACTAAAAAATTAAATCCTGAACCTTCTAAATTACTATCTCCAATAACAACATGGAGGGGTTAAAAACCGAATATATTGAAACAATAAAAAGGTCAAACGACTTTGAAGAAATTCAGCAACATCTTGAACAATTAAAAATAATTGAAGAAGAACATAATCAAATACAAACTGCAGAGCCAATTAATCTCATAAATGAAACTGAAGAGGTAGTGTTAAATTATAGTTCCTCTTCAGATGAAACAGACTTTAATGAAATACGTATGCAACAAGGAGATCAAGTAGTAGTCCGATACCAAAAAGAAAAAGAAAAGAATTTTTTGAAATATCGAAAAATATGGAAAAAGAAACAATGCATAATAAAGGATATATTAAAAGAAATAATAAATTATCAAAGATTCAAGACGAATTTAAACCAAGATATGAAATACAAAGGCCTGCTGGAAACATATTAAATCTTGACTGTCTACAAAATAAAGAAGAAATGCTTCTACAATGGACTAATGAAATAACTTTTTTAATCGCCACCGATGAAAAATTTAATAATCTGAATATGTAATCAATAAAGAATTATATTCTTTATAAAATAACAGGAAATGTACAAAAATACTTAGATAATATATCAGAAGAACAATGGCAACAATACTCAACCCTAACAACAAATAACCAAGATTTTGCTAGATTTATTATGAGTCTTATTTATCAGGAATTTATAGGATACACTAGTATAGAACATAATACAGAAGTAAGTAAATTTTTACATGAAAAAGCTAAAACACACCTGAATCAAATGCAGTTATGTGACATGTGTGACGTTTTATATGTGAATACCAAAAATATTACTATCAACTAAATACCGCAACAAAAGAAACATATAAAGAAGTATTTATAGACAAACTACCTTTTCCTCTCAATACTAAAATCAAATTATTATGGGAATTAAATCCTAATGAAATTGCAAATACATTAGGAGGAATTATCCAAATACTATATAAGGAATTACGAGAACAATGTATAACTCGAGAAACCATTAGACATTTAAATAGAGGAAAAAAATGTGATTTGTTGTGACATGCCCGAAGTAGAATTACCCAAAAAATACGGTTGTAATAAATCTATAAAAAGGCGAAAATACTACAAAAATAAACCGAAATTAAGAAAAACTTATCCTAAGAAAAAAGCATATAAAAATACAAAGAAAAAATATTTTAGGAAACGACAAACACCTAAAAAATATTGTCCACGGGGAAAAAAGAAGTGTTGATGTTGGATATGCAATGTAGAAGGACACTATGCAAATGAATGTCCACAGAAAAATGAAAAGGAATTTAAAGAAAAGACTAAAATAGTAAAACAGGTATATAAAATATATAACCTTGAACCATTAAAAGAAGAATTAAGTAACACTGATGATGGTGTTTATGAATATTCTGAACATAATGAATTATCTTCAAAAGAAACAGAATCCGAATAGTACTTATATTAAAATTATAGTTGAAAAAGGTAATAAAGAAACCGAAGTTTATATTGATACAGGAACAAGCATTTGCTTAGTAACAAAAGCATTATTCGATAAATGGGAACGGCTAGACAAACCATTAAAAATACAAATAGCTGATGAGTCTATCCATTAGGGGTGTTCGCGGATTGGATTGGATCGACTTTGAGCCAAAAAACCATCCGATCCAAAGATGAAAACAACTTGCGGTTTGGATTGGATCAGTTTGCTTCCTTAAAAAAATCCGATCCAATCCAATCCAATCAAATGCGGTTTGGATTGGATTGGATAATTCGGTTTTTACCGATACATCGTTACATAGTTATATTAAGTCGAAAACCAACATTAAACCTATATATACTAGAATTAATGTAATTCTAGTTCCTAAGTATATGAATAAAATCTTCTAGTAAATGAATAACTATTGATTCCTAGGTACATGAATAACTATACACATTCCAATACATCTAGTATTTGACAATTCCAACAAAAATATTAAAGAGAATGAGAGTGTTCGTTCATAAAAGTATGAAAAATAATGCTTAAATATGAGTAGTACTATAATTTAAAAAATAATAGTATATGTATATAGTAGGTCGGTTTGGATTGGATTGGATTGGTTTTCACTAGGGGATCCGAAATCCGATTCAATCCAATGAAAAAAAAACGGTTTTTTCGGTTTTCGGTTTTTTGGTTTTCGGTTTAGTCGGTTTTCGGTTTTTCGGTTCGGTTTTTGCGGTTTGAATTGGTTTGGATCGGTTGATGAACACCCCTACTATCCATCCTTTATTTTGGGTAACCAAACGAATAACACTACCAAAAAAAAAAAAAAAACAATTTACTGTACCAACATTCTATAAGCAAGAAAGCGGAATTGATGTAATTCTCGGAAATAACTTCTTACGTCTTTATGCACCATTTTGTCAATACTTAGAGCATATCACTCTGAGAACACCTTACATACGAAATATACAATCCTGCGAGATACTTTCCATCCCAATTCTCCATTCCTCTCAATGCACCTACTCGACCAAACAATCAGAGTTTAGCAAGCTGAACCGTGGTGACGTATTTACTATCATTTGTCAAAAAATTCGCTATGCCTCTATTAATTTAGAGCCAAATAGAAGAATCTCAGCCCATATTGAAGAACTTCTGAATAAAGTATGTAGCGAAAATCCTTTAGATCCAAATAGAAATAATAAAAATACCGAACTAATTACATTAAAATTGAAAGATCCAACCAAAGAAATAAAATGCAAACCTATGATTTACACCAAACAAGATCGAGATGAATTTGCAGAAGACATTAAGCAAATGACTGAAAAAGAATTAATTAGACCATCCAAAAGCAAACACTCTGCCCTAGCCTTTTACGTAGAAAACCATAGTGAAATCAAGCGTGGCAAAAGAAGAATGGTAATAAATTATAAGCAGATAAACGAAGCAATGGAAGTAGAAGCATATTTTCTTCCCAGGAAGGATTTAATTATCGAACGAATTAGAAATATGCATTGGTTTAGTACTTTTGATTGTAAATCAGGCTTTTATCAGATAAGATTAACAGAAGAATCCAAGGCATTAACAGCATTCAGTTGTCCTCAAGGTCAATATAAATAGAATGTACTTCCTATGGGAATGAAGCAATCACCAGGAATCTTTCAAAAACGAATGGATTCAATACTCGAAGATTATAAGGATTTTTGTCTTATTTATATTAATGATATACTAGTCTTTACAAATAAACAATTAGAAGACCATTTTAATAAGGTTGCTTTAGTTCTAAATAAATGTTTAGAACATGGAATAGTCTTAACTAAGAAAAAAGCTGTTTTAGCACAAAATAAAATTAATTATTTAGGACTAGAGACTGAAAAGGGAAAAATAATAATACAAAAACATGCTTTAGAAAAACTTCACAATTTTCCAACAAAATTAAAAGATAAAAAGGACCTACAAAGATTTCTTGGATTACTAACGTATATTTCCAATGAAGGATTTTTAAAAGATCTTGCAGCAGAAAGAAAAACCCTCCAGCAAAAGCTAAAGAAAGACGCCCTCTGGTCATAGACAGAAGAGGATGAAGCAATTATTACTAAGTTAAAGGACTTATGTCAAAATCTTCCCGAATTATACCATTCATCAGATGGTGACTTAATTATTATTGAAACAGATGCCTCAAATGAATATTAAGGAGGTGTTATGAAAGCAAAACCCCATGGACAAAAGAAGGAAAAGGAATTACTATGTCGATATATGTCATGAACATTTTCTGACAGTGAAATTAATTATCCCACTCATGAAAGAAACACTTGCACTTATTCGAATGTTAGAAAAACATCGAATCTATGTGCTTGACAAAGAATTTATTGTCAGAACCGATTCCACTTACGTTGAAGGATTTAAAAATATCAATCATAAAGGCACTTATAAGCAAGGAAGATTGATTAGATGGCAAATGAAATTATCTGAATACAATTATTCAATATCTCATATTAAAGGAGAAAAGAATGTCCTTGTAGATATTTTATCCAGATAATGGAGCGGGGAACGGCAGAAATGTTAAGAAGGCAAAGAGAGATGAAGAAAGCACTTAGAGATCAAAAATTGAGAGAACTAGACTTGATTGAAGCACACATCAAGGTTCTAGACTTACAATTAGAGACTGAGACCTTTTTAAAGAAAGCAATTCCAGCAGAAATTAAACAGCAAGCTCGTAAGGAAGAAAAGCAAAAATGGTACCCTATTTTTAACGGACCATTTCCAGGAATTTATGACGAGTGGCACAAAGCAGCCCCCTATTGTCAGAAAGTCCCAAGTGTTATTCATAAGTCCTATGTAACAAAGGAAGAAGCAGAAAAAGATCTAAAAGATTTCCAGATTGCCAACGGTAAAGAAATCTATCTTGGACCAAGAACTTTTGCAGAAACCACTACTTTAAACCCAGAACCAAGGAAATCCTTGAAAATCCTAGGAAGAATCCCTTCTTCTCTAGACAATTTCCAAATAATTACTAGAGAAGAACATGAACTTCAAATCCAATTTTCAAAAGAAAATTTTTATGAACATCTCAAAAGACTAATCCATTGGACGGAAAAAGAAAAAAAAAAGCAATTGTGTATACATGGTTGATCGAAAATTATTCGCTACTAAGGCAGTACTTACACCTGGAGCCCCATCAATTTTAGCGTTCAATTTGTTTCAATTTGGACTAATTGAATGTCTCTATTTAAGTTCCAACCTTGAAGAAATTAATCTGTTCCCCTATCACTTCGAAGACGCAGTCCAAATGTTTCGAAAGAATATTGCTGGTGAAAGATCTATTTTCTTAAAACTTTACTCAGCTTATCCAGATTTTTCCACCAAACAACCAACAAATCACTCAGTCTTTATTGGAATCAGCAATAACCATTTCCCATTAATGGATGAACCTACTGGAGTAGACTATGAAGAAGATCAAATTATTAACTTCATAGCCCACCAATTAGCCAGTATATACTCCCAATGTCAAACTATTGGAAAGGAATCATTTATTGAAACTCTGTATAAAGGACCAAATACTTTGCTTCTAAGCAAAACAAGTGGAAGACCAATCAGAGAAAAGGACTTAGCCTTACTAACAAGCTTCGAAATGCCCTTCTATGCATTCGAAGGACCCGCCATGAATTATTGCCCAACTGTCCTCAACAAACTTGGTTCAATAATTAAAGAAAATGGCAATCATGCATGTGAGAGATGTATAAAGCAATCCACGTCAGAAGCCACTACTAGCTGCCAGCCACAAGGAAAAGATTCAGAAGACGAAGCAATAATTGAGGAACGATGTAAGCAGTGATGACAGCATGTAAATTATTAGTTTTCTAATGTAAGCACTTACGTGCTTTAGGGGCAATAATGTAAATAGCCAATAATCCCTTAGCTTATAAATAAATCCTCTTATGCAGAGGCAAAGCAGAGTGAATCATCTGGAGAAAAACTCTCGCCCAAGCTTTCTCAAGTTGAGAAAAGCTATTAGTCTCCTTTAGATGAAACTAGGTATCTGCTGATACCACCCCCCTTGTAACCACTTCTATCAAATAAATTACTCTTCTTATTTATAAATCTTCCATTTACTTTACTCAAGGAGCACTCACTTAGAAGCAGTAAGGCGGAAGCAGCAGTGGACCAGGAAGAATTATTAGTTCGTTCAACTCAATCAGGTATGGCTATACTTTTACAATCTTTAGTACATTATTTTTAAGCATCATGGAACCTGAGATAATAGAAAATAATGATGTAGAACACCTTTAAATTACTGAAGAAGATAGAAATTATCAAGGAAGTATTCTTATTAATTCTCGTTTATTTCAAAAAATACAAAAAGAAGATTTAGATCTTTCAAAAACTGCAAATATGAAAGGAAAAGAAAAATTATGGGGAATAATGAAAAGGTTTATTCAGAAAGAAAATATTATTTACTATGGCAAAATCATCACAAAAACTCCCATAGATATAACAGAAGCTCAAGGCCTCACAAGTATACAACTATTAAACCGAAAAAGGATTTCAGAACTAAGGCAAAATTTAAAAATAGAAGCACATAGACGAAAAATAGGATATATACATATAGGAGCAGTTCAAATTTTAATCAAAGCAACTTTCCAAGAAGGAATAGAGTCTCCAATAGAGCTAATCTTAAAAGACGAAAGAATAACTGATACACGAGATAAAATATTAGGAGTCATAGAAGGAAATTTAGCTTATGTAAAATTAAAATTCGAAATTCATCCAAATATTGGTATCCCTTTAAATACACAAAGATTAGACCAATTTTTAACATTAGAACACAAAATTTTAAGGAAAAATTTAATGAAACCAGGAGATAAAATATTTTCGGTAACATACTGTGTCAATTGCTTTAACAAATTCACACCATAGCATTACTTTTAGAACCAATGATCGAATAGATGTTCCTCAATTATTTGAGGACATTGGCAAAATTTATTATCCACAAAGAAATGAAATAACTGAATTAGGAACCTTCTTAAAGAAATCTGAATCTTTAAAAATACCCTACATACCTAGGTCCATTACTTTTCTAGAACCCGAGAGAAGTAAGGAAGATAATATTAATAAACTAGTCAGTCAAGTTAATGACTTAATATTGTATATAAAAAATAAAATATGATTAAAAATCAGCCCAGCCAACCCACGACAAGAATTGGTATCAGAGCTAGATAATGAAAACAGCTAGCAACATAAAGAAAACTATAAACATATTAAAAAATTATTGCAAAACATTAAAGGAATTAGATGACGAAAATCCTAATATCATAACTAAAGATCAGATAAGACGAGTTGAAACTCGTATCCAACTATTCAAAGAAAGACTTGAGAACATAATAGCATGATAATATTTATCACCTTAAAACATTGGTTAAAAAAGAATGGAAAAGATATAATCTTTTGGCAAGAAAACAAACCTATAGATCTTCAGACTAAATGGTTAAAAGAACGTATGCTAGAACATCACCTAAAATTAGAAAAATGGATCAAAAAGTGACTCGAAAGAATAATAGCATGATGACAATTACCATGTTAAAAGAATGGATAAAAGAAATTAAAAAGGAAATAGAATATTGGAAACAGCAAGAAATCGGAGATTTCATTGACGAATGTGTAATAGAAGGTATAATAGACTATAAACTAAAAATGCTAAAGCGGATAAAAAATGAATTAGAAAATTTTGCAGCATGAGTCAAAATGAACCACTTACAATTATAAAAGAAAAAATACAAACACTGAAATTACAACTAAAAGAGGAATATGCATATTTGTCTAACTTGTTAAAGCACAAAGAGGAAGAAGATATAGATGGACAAGTTAGGAAATTAATTGAAAAATGTATACTTTGGAGAGAAAACCGATTAATATTATTAGAAAATCAACTAAGAAAAAAAAGATCGAAATAATTCTATGATAGAATATATAAAAAAACTAGGATTACATATGGCAGGAAAAATAATAACGCTGATAGAAGGATTTGATGTTATCCTTATGTATAAAGACAAAGAAGCTATGAATTATCTTAGAAAAAAAAGATAAAATATTTTGAAGAAATAATATTATGTGAAGAAAATATGACCCTTAAAAAAATAGAACAAGATATTCTTACTAAGGCTAAAAAAAGATTAGCTTACATTTTTCGATATAAAAGATAAGATGATAAAATATTTAAAATCATTAACAGTTTCGAATATTAATATCCAACTGCAACTTACCAAAAGCTTAAAATTAGTAAAGGGTATCACAGCCGTCCCCAATTAAATATCAGGATATGAAGCACAGTCGCACATTAATAAATAGTTATATTCTAACTGTACATATTATCGTTCCCATTTCTGAAATCTCAACGCTCAAGTCTCAACACTCGCCCTTCTTCTATTTTATAAATTGTAACTCAGCTTTCACTTTCTCCTTCTCCTTCTCCTTCTCCCGGCCACATGCTATGATTCTAAATCATCCCACCGCCCCTTCACAAACCCTGCTGCAGCCCCGCCGCAGCAGGCTCCCCTTCCTCAGGCGGCGGAAGGTGCAGACGGTGCAGCTAGGTGGGAAGAGGCCACGGCGGCGGATGGTTGCGCTGGTGAGAATTTTGAGGAGGCTGAGGATGAGATGGCTCAAATTACAGTACCATCGCATGCTGAGAAGGCTTAAGGAGTACTACCGGAACATGGTGAAGGATCTTGTAGAAGCTGGCGCAAGTATTGAGACCTTTCAGCAACGCCTTCTTATGGAAAGCAGTACTCTTGCCATTCCTGTTGGGCTTTCCTTCTCTAGCTACCCTTCTCGTCTTGGATCAGATTGCCCTCGAACCATCTTCATCTAAACTCACAACAAGTTTCTCTTCATTTTCTGTTTTCATCAAATCAAATATTATATATAAATATAAGAATTCAAAGAAACTCTACCTCCTTCAATCCTATGTATGCTAGCTTCCATTAATTTCTATTATATCTTTAGGGCATTTTTTTTTTCTTTTTCTTGCCTCAGTTCTTTCCCAAGTTTATGATATTTTTAATGAAATTGCAATAAACTATTTTGAGGAATCGAAATTAGTTTTAATTAAGTTCTCTCGCTCGATCGCGCGCCGTGTATATCAAGATCAATTTGCATATATGTATAACACTCACCAATTGATAACATAATTTTGTGGGGCTACTTCAAAAATCATGGCCAAGGAATGAAACAGAAAAAGTACAGGGGTGAAGAATACCAGGAAGCGGTACATATCAACAAGAGATCAGGTTATTAAGTCTCGTATAAGCTGAACATGACTCAAGAATTGTTTGTTATATTTTTGGATGGAGTTAAGTTCAGTTGTTCTAATCCGATATCGCAATCTACTAGTCGAGTCATTCATAAATATCAAATCTTGCAAATTTCACGCTTCACATGTCTGTGTTGAATGTGAGGGTGATATGTTGAGGTTGAGTATCAAGTCCCCGATCAGTTGAGAATGTGAATAAATAATGAATAAATAATGGGATGAAGTTTAAATTTAGACATTTTAGTGCCGGCAAAATGAATGGTTGTATTAATTGTTATTATATTTGTTTTTCTTTGGTGTAATAACTGCGATGCTTTTGATTTTTAACATGCTTAAAACATTTTTTTTTTTTTGACTGGAACATGCTTAAAACTTAGGTTTTGAATAAGTAATTTTGTCTTGATAATTTGCACTCATTGCTTCTTATAATTGTTTTTATTAATAACAGTTTTTATGTTTATTTTTTGCGCTTTACATTTTTATATCTTCTACCGTTAAAAGTATTGGCCTCTACTATCATACGGAGATATAACAATGTTAGAACTCAATAAAATTATTAGGACCAATGCCTTAATACATTAAAGAATAAGTACACCGTACTTTTTTAAACCTTATAATTTTATGAACAAGTTTTTTTAAAGTGAGTTTCTGTGTAAGATAAGTAAGTAAGGGTATATTTATCCAAGTTTTAATCTAAAGTGCATTAAATCTTAACCTACTAATAATTTAAGGGTGAATATATCTTACCTGCTCATTTTACCCATAAGACTTTAGAAGAACCTTATCCTAGTTTTATAAACCCCAACTTCTGTATGGAGCAATGTCTTAACATTATGTATTAATAATATATATTATATTTACACCAAATTATAATCCTTAATTTTAATTACATCTGATGGCTCATTATTTTTGTCAGCCTAACTCTTATCTTCTTCTTCATGCACTCACCATCACTGTCGACCAATCCCTCTCTTCTTCTTCCCATCGTGTCAGCAACAAAAAACTTCTCAACCCCTTTCCACCAAATTAATCATCATAAACCACTCTCACCAAACTCTATCGTCTTCTCTATGTCGCTGGGCGTTTTGGGTATGAAACTGATGGTGATTCTGAGAATGGGTTAGCCATCAATGTTTGAATGCATGAATTTTTCAGCTCATTTCATTGTTGTCTTTTAGATTGTGTTCAATTGGTTCTTATTGCAAGGTTGTTTAACACTAGGATTATGCCTCTTCTTCTTTACTTGTTTATTCACATGCTACAGGAGATCAACTAAAATTTCCCTGATTATTCAAAAACTATATATGGAAAAATGTATTTCGACGCATTTAATGTATATAGACTTTCTGGGAGTATTAATGGAGAAGAATTTGTAACATCCCAATTTCTTGAACAAGGTTTAAGGCCTAACATAAGTATGTTTGAATGTTAGATAATGTTCCTTATGACTTGAGGAAGTTATGATCCAAATTTGAGACAAATTGATCTTGGAACGAGCTCAAAAAGTACAAAAACGTGAAATAACGGACCCAAAACTCTAAGAAAATGTTAATCGAATGATTATGGAGGGTCAGTATAATAAAATTCGACGAATACATGAATACAATAGGCTTGTAGGGATAGCCTAAAAATAATACAGAAAGAAAGGTTACGCAGGAAAATGCTGAAGAGAACACTCGGACGTGCCGACGGGACAACACGCGATGACACGTGTTGCGACGCCAAAATGACACTTGTATTACACTAACCTAACCTAGCCACCATAAGCTAATGACACCTAGCCCACTAAATTCCTAACTAGTCTAGCCTAATGACATGCGGTAGTTTTCCACTGAAACTACCTAAATTAGTATAATATTCCTAATATACTAAAAGTAACTAAACTACACAAAAATACTATCTTCTTCACTCCATTTGTACGCATGGACAGAAAGTGAAGAAATTCACATGGAAAAGCCATTGTTGAATCTTTGAAGCTTGGGTTAAGATGGTTCTGGTCATCGGAATTTTAAATCGATCGCGTATTCGGGTTAATTCGTAGCTACGACACCTTCGTAATGCTGTCATTGCATGTGAGTTTCCTCGAGGTAAGTCGGGACGTCATGATGTCAACCTTTGTTCCTTTTAAGTTCTTTAAGTTCGTTATACTCTCGTTCTTAATCCCCACATCCTTTCGGTGCGTTTTAGGCTTTTACGGGTATTTTTGCTTGATTGATCGTTCGGGGAATCGCACGAGGGGACCATCACGGTTCTGCCCTTGAGGAATCCAGCAGCTATGTTGGTGAGTTCTTCCCCCAAATTTTTGTGTCTCATTCCCTTTTGATTCATTGATTTGAGCCCTAGGTGCATTTGTTGTTGAATCTGTCATTGTTTGAGTTTTTCCGTGTTTCTTGACCCTGTGCGTGTGCTCGGGGCGATTGTTTGCCCAATGTGCATGTCGGGGGTATCTTGGGCAGTGTTGGTATCTTGTTAAAAAGCGTGCCAAGGTTGTGCCGATCGCGAAGCAGTGATCGAGGGTCAAGGTTGTTGTTAGTTCAGGAGATTACATATATCCGTTATCAGGTGAGGAGGAAGAAACCACAAATATCTAAGAAACGTAGGCGTAGGATATAATTTTCAACATGTGTAGGGCTCCTCAAACCCTACTAGTGGTTGAGTAACCATCCATACCTAACTCACATTGGGGACTACTGATGTGTGGTACCAATGCAGTTTTAAATATTGTGGGTTTATCGCCGTTAGGATCGATCTATGATATATATTGATTGAGGATGTGTGCTTATATGTGGTAATTGATAACATGCTAAATAAAATGCTTTTTGTGATAACATGTTTGTTGCTATCCTGACATGCCTGCAAATGATGATCTGTTACTATACTAGGACATGTGATGTGTTTGTGACTGATATGATCTTGGTTGACTTTGGAGACGATTGGTATGCTGTTAGGATGATAGGATAATGATTATTGATGATATCCGACTAGTAGTATAAGAAAGTTGATCTAAGTTGAAGGTGTCTTATAGTTGGAGAGTGACATCCTCACAGTTGGAGGATGTGGACCTTGAGATGTTGGTTAAGTTGCTATAGGACGTCGTTGAGGTGATGGATGCATAATCATAGCATTTGCATTGTTGTGGTGGAAAGCCGCGAGATTTACTACAACAGTCGTTTAAGCAGTTATCACGCGAGGTCGAGACTTGTGGACTGTATACAACTGCAACAGCCGTTTGAGTGGTTGTGTACAGGGAATCATGTGTACGGTTGCAATAGCAGTTTGAGTAATTGTCACACGAGGTCGAGGTGGACGTTCCAGAGTGACCAAGATTGATGAACTCGCAATTGGAGGGATGTAAGTGCTTTCTCACAGTTGGAGAACTTCTCGGGCTTTCTCACAGCTGAAGGGGCTCAGGGAGGCAGTGCTTCTTATAGTTCGAGGAACCATTGTTGCACTTTCTTGGGAAAAAGGGAAACCAGTAACCTGGACTACCGACTTGACACTCTTACAGTTGGAGGGTGACCTTCCTACCTTGGGAAATGGCTACTATCACAGTTGGAGGACAGCATTCCCAAGGGCAAGGATGGTCATGTTGTAGATCGGCCAATCATGTAGACTCAGTTGTGCATGTAGAGTAAGCGGTGATACCTAGTTGTGATAAGCTGGAGTTTGATTGTTGTGATGATCTCGGGAGATGGTTGTGCCTGCTGATGTGTTATATTCTACGTGATCTCCCTTTGCATGATATTGTAGAGTTTCTTACCTCATGTGCACGCTTCCATGTGTTTTACATGTATGTGGTTGTTTAGGTCGTGATCCGAAAGCGGAGATAATGGTTGGTTGTCGGAAGTGTTGCAGCGGGTGAAGCCGAGTCAAGGTGGGCTCTATCTTGAGCAACAAGGTTGACATTAGCGCTTCTAGAGTAGAAGAAAAGAGACCTCGGAGGTATCGTTGAGTCTCTTGTAAGTTTGTACCACGGCCAGTGGGGCATCCATTTTGTACTTTGTTGTAATTTTACGTCATGACTTCCAAGCGGAACTCTAATGTGTAATCTTGGACTGTAATAAGTGCTTATCTGCTTAACTTTTGAAATGAACATTTTCCTGTTGTGTTTTAAGGTATCAGAGAGAGTGAGGTTAAGTTTTGGGAGCGTCACAAACTTGATGTCTCAACAATCACTACAAGAAAGCGCAACCAACCACTTACCAACCGCCTTTATTTGCTTAGCGAACGGATTACTGAATGATTAATTCGGTCGTTAGATGATTTGAAACTAGACATCCAGCTACCGCATCTTTTCGATCGCTAGAAACAAAAATGCAGACTTCCATTGAGAATGTAATTATTGTTTGGTTGTGTTTCAAATTCTTAAAATTAGAATTGGTTGATTTGATATCATTTGATTTGAATTAGAAATCGTAAATTGATGCGAGCAAATCGTCGATGTAATACGACTACTACGCAAAAATTAGGAAACATAATGGAACATGAAGGGAAGGAGTTCAGACCAACCGATATCGGGGAGGATGCCGGAGATGAGCTCGGAAACAGTGTCGCAAAACTTCTTGGAGATGGATTTGGGTTGGAGGAAAGATAAGAGGAGGGATTTGATGGAGGATTGGGTGTTAGAGTTGAGCTGGGGCCAGAGGTAGCTGGAATCATGGATGTCTTTGTGTTGGCGCGTGAGCTACTTGCAGAGGAGGATGGCTAACATTGTGCATGCTTCATGGTTTCCCTGCATACTCGTCCTCAGCTTTGACACTGTGCCTAGCCGATTTCCATCTTCTCATCTCCTCATCTTAGCCGTTGGATTTTTTTAATCATAAATTAATGAGCAGCACAAATTCATCGTGTTTCAGAAGTTTATTAGTAGCTAGGTAAATAATACTTCTAACTAAGTTCTCGGGTGAGTTGAAAATAGTGCTTAGCCCATAACTTTGTTATTTTACTTTTTGTTTTGTTAAATAGAAGAGGACAAAGCTCCAACAAAAAGACTATGGAAAATTGCTGAAAATTAACAACTAATCGGGGTATGGAAATCCCAACAGTATCAGTAGTAATTAACAAGGAGGACAGCTCCACCGTAAGGGTGATCAGCACCCTAGCTTCAAACGTATCCGAAGACAAACTATAGTTCGCCAACTAATCCACACACCTATTATTTTACATATTCTTTTTACATGATCGTACAAAGAATTATATTTTCGGAGAGATTCATCCGTTTGTACAATTCTCTCCACTCCATTGCTCATTGCTGCACGGAATAATGCCGATGTCTCTAAATATACACACTGTAGGCTGTATTACTGTAAGGTTTGGTTGCTTCATCTTATTCTGGGTGACCGTAGAAAAAGAATAAGGTAAGAGAAAGCAACAAGTATAAACTATTTGAATACTGCAAATAGGCCACCGTTGCTTAAACTTAAGGCAAAGAGGTTAAGATTTAAAAAGGGTATCTAGTAATATACTATTATTGAATCATTATTTTCCATGTGTACCTCCCTATATCTGAATTTATCGTAAGTGTATTGGAGCATACTTAATGTGTATTTATTTTAGGCTTACTTGCACTTTTAATTCTTCTATTATTGATCATGTGCAATTTTGGTCTTAATGATTTTTTTTTAGCATATTTGGTCCCCTCATTTTTTTCAATGTTGCAAATTCGATTCTTCAGTTCGATGTCCGTCAATTTTTCAATAATCAATGGAGAAGAACCACTGTTTTAAGCATATATAACCTCTGGTTGAGCTTCTCCCTCTTTTGTCTCTCTGTGTCAACATGATTCAATGTTTCCTCTATGTCATTTATCAGTTTCGTTCCTCTTTTATAAGACATTTTTTTTTTGTACCATATGGTCCTTTATCACATAAGATCAACAAAAGGTTCTATGCACTTAAAGCAGTGATTCCTCTCTATTGATCATTAAAAAATTAATGGACATAGGACTAAATGACTAAATTTGCAACATTGAAAACATAAGAGGACCAAATGTGCTAAAAAAATTCATAGGGACCAAAATCGCATATGACAAATAATAGAGGGACTAAAAATGTAATTATGCCACCATTTTATTGTATTATTTCCTAATAAGCTCTAGAACCTTCACGTTAGCTCGTTTTTGGTGCTGAATAATATAATCCGTACGTAAATTTCAAATTAATCAAGGGCTATTACATATTGGTATGCTATTCAAAGATTTGGATGCATTCATACAAACATATATCATAAAATAAGCAGGGCCTTAATTAAAAATAGCAAGAATACGATTCATTTAACATCATCATGTGCATCACTTTGTCATATCATAATGTTAAAATATGAATGAATAAAATCAATTATAAAGATACATGACCTTCAATTCTATCATGTAACTTCAGTCATCAATTAATAAAAACATTAATTTTTTTGACATGGGATAATATTATGTTAACTAATTTTTTTGTTATGTATTATCTGAGGTGACAACTAGCGGTGAGAATAAGCATGACCGCTCGTTAGGGGCTTATGATTGGGCTTGTTTAAGGTCTGGTTTGGTCTAATCTATTTAACAAAAATGTCAGGTTATGGCTTTTTAAAAAGCTCATATAGCTAAAGATGTCACTATAAGGCTTTAAAAAAGTCTGTTAGGCCTGTCAGGTAGGGGTGGGAATAGGCTAAACTGCTTGTGAGGGGCCTATCACTATAAGAATTAGCGCTAATACCGACGGTCAAAAAGTCGTAGGTAAGTACATCATTTCTGACAGTCTAGGCCATTAGAACCATGTAACTGCACTGCTGACCAATTTTTCGACGGCCTTGGCCGTCGGTAACGTTATCTAGGGCGAAGCTGTCGGTAGGTCCGTCAGAAATTTTGGCTAAATTATGCGCGTATATTCTCCTGCTAACTTACCGACGGCTTTGCTCGTGGTAATGATATTTATACATTACCGTCAATAATAAATAAATACCCTTACCGACGGATGTGGTCGTCCGTTAGCGTTTTAACGTTATCGATGACCTAGGCCATCGGTAAGCAAAAAATACCCTTATCGACGGGCATGGTCATCGGTAAGCGTCGTTTGGAATTTTGCCCACAAACGACTATTTTTAACGTTAAGCCATCGGTAATGGTATTTATACGTTACCGTCGGTTAAAACCATCGGTAATGAATAAATACTCTTACCAACAGGCATGGTCTCGATAAGCGTTTTAATGTTACTAACGACCTAGGCCGTCGGTAAGGAAAAAATACCCTTACCGACGGGCGTGGTCGTCGATAAGCGTCGTTTGGAAATTTGCACACAAACGGCTATTTTAAACATTACGCCGTCGGTAAAGAAAAAATACCCTTATCGACGGCTCCACCCTTTCACATAAGCATCATTATCACTAATACGTGCGTCTCTTCCCCTTTTCACTTTCTCCTTTTTGCGACCACTCTCTCTCTCTCTCAAAACCTTCTTCTGGCAAACCGCCACCGAGCTTCTCTGCACCCTCCACACCGCGAGCGTCTCTGCAAAGGTAAGTCCTCTCCTTTTAACTTATTTTCGTTTTCCCCATTTCATTTTTCCTCTCTGACTAATCTCCCTCCTCTGCACAAGCGACACCACCACCACCATTATTCTCCCTCTCAGGCGACACCACCACCGCTAGCTTCACGGCATAGGTAAGTCTCTACTGCTTCCTTCTTTCTATTTCTGGGTATGAATGTATGAACATATGTTCTGATTCTGCTTCTTCCTTATCTCTGAATGTATGTAATGATTCTGTTTCTATGATTTAATGTATGTTTGTATGAATTTTGACTCGGTTTTGTATGATTAATGATTCTGTTTCTTGTTTAATAGATGTATGTTTGAAGATTGTCTGACTCTGTTCTGTATAATTTTTTTATAAAAATAATTTAGAATTACCGACGGTTTGAGCCGTCGGTAATTGGTGTAAAACATTAGTCGTCGATAATGGGGCGTAGGTGGTTACCGACGGTTTCGCCCTTCAGTAATGTTTCGACGGCTTTGCCCGTCGATAACGTTCCGACGGCCTTTTGCTTAGGCCGTCGGTATGCGTTATCAAGGAGCTTATTTCCAACGGATTTTTGGCCGTCAGCTTTCAATCGAAAAAGACCCATTACTGTCGGCTTTTTGTCATTACCTACGGCTTATGGTCGTCGCTAATGGGCTTTTTTCTTGTAGTGTATGACCTGACCTGTTTAAGGCCTGACCTGACCTGTTTAATAAAATGGTCAAGCCTAGACTTTTCAAAAAGCCTTTTTAATTAACTAGGTCAGGCTTAGGCTTATAAAAAAGCCTTTTAAGCTTGATAGGGCAGCCCATTTATAAATAAATATAATTATATAAAATATATATATATATATATATATATAATAATAATAATAATAATAATAATAATAATAATAATAATAATAATAATATATTATTTTTAACAGTGTATATAAAATATAAAATATAAAATAAAATATAAAATATATATAGTTTATAATATTAATTTTTTAACTAAATAATAATAGGCTTTTTGACCAAACTAAGACTATTTTAGAAAAGATACAATTTGGTCTTTATTTATAGAATGTTGGTCTACTTCACATGTAAATTTTGAAAGATGTGGGACTAACTCCCAATGAAACATTGTTGTAGATAAACCTTTTTTTTATAAGTTTTCAAGTGGGTAAGTTATATGATTTGAATTATATGATGTTGGTACACTTAAGTATATGATTATGGGAGTCAAAGACATGATAATAGAAATAATTTTCATTAGTACGTTTGTATATGGATTATACAAGACATACAAACTTTAAGATATCATGGAAGTCCATCAAGACATGTTAATACAAACAAAACGTTTGTACTATTACTGTCAGTGAATTAGGTGGATTTCGTCAACTTAGAAGCAACTTTTTAGTTTTTAAGATAAAAAGCTTGTACCACTTCCATACTTGCACATGATTTATGCATAATTAGATATAAAATATTGCAATTAGAGGTGAAAATAGGCTAGGATGTTCACCAGAATATGGGTTAGAGGATGAGATTTAAGAAGGTGGAAGAACATAATAGGTTGCACCACATGAGAGTTAGTCCCACATCACTCAAAATATAGAGGTGAAGCAGGCTAACATTCTATAAATATAGAGCAAACATGTGATCAACATACTGACTTGGATGAGTATTTAAGAAGGCCCATGGGGTGCTCCACATGATGCATCCCTGTGAAAGGCTTTATCTACTATTTTATTTTTACTTGGTACTTATATATATATATATATATATATATATATATATATATATATATATATATATATATATATATATATATATATATATATTATTTCTATTATTTTTATTTGGCCTATTTAAAGGCTTTTTTTACTAGCATGTTATCCTTTATTATCTATTTAGAGATTAGAGATAGGCCTATTGCCCTATTCAAAGGCCTTAACCTAAAATAGGCTTTTAAATAGACTTTCAGGCCAGGCCAAGCCTTAAAAATTGGCCTATATCAGGCTAATAGGCAGGCTCAGGCCTTGAGATTAGAAAACAAGCCAGGTCTATTTATGTCAGGACCTGGCCTGCCTATTCCCATTCCTACTGTCAGGCCGGCAAGTTTAATGTACACACACATATATCATGTAGTTTCATATATTATTTATAGGTTTAATTATGCCGTAGGTCCCCAAACAATTTGGGAATTTTCAAGTATGTCCCTGAATTTTAAAAGCTTGTAATTAGGTCCCTAGTAATATAATTTTTTTTAATCAAGTCCTTAACCTAGGGTTTTGTTAGACAAACTGTTAGAATCGACGAAATATTCCTTATGCCTTCCAAGTATGATGTCCACATCACTCTACTATACCATGTCACTTAAGTCCAATTAGATCAACTCTCAAATCCCTAGATTTTCCCTCTCAGTCTCATGACCCTCCAATTTGGTCATCAAAATCCCTACCCTTTCCCTCAGTCCCGTAACATTTCTGTCCGTCCTTACTCACCACGTCGTCGTCCTTTCCATCATGCGACCAACATCAGTACGTCACCATCCCTTCCGCCGTGCGACCACCATCAGCGCGCACGCCATCCCTTCCGCTCTGCTACCACCATTGTGCTATGTACTTGCTACTCAATCAACACTTTCCTTCCCAAAAGAGGTACGGTGATTCTGCTATGTACCTACGCCCTTGATTATCATGTTGTTGTATGGGTTTTCAATGGATTGTTTGTTAGGTTATTATCCTTGAGTTTAGGATTTCGTTTAGCATTTTAATTTTGTTTATAATGCTGGAATGGATGATCCCAAATTTTTTGCTATCTTGTAATCAGAGCTCTACTCATTGAGTTTTTCTCTACATTTCCATAGTAAAATACCAGTTTCTATCATATTTTAATTCGGGTTGTGTTCCAATGTTCCCATTGTTTTCAACATAGGTTTAAATGTCATGGTTATTTGTAAGTTTCTTGTGAGCTCAATTGTGTTACCTACTTTCATTAACTTCAGTAAGCTTTTCATTCATTACCATAGCTATGATCTAGAACTTGTTTAACATTTTAATAGGTATATGTGGTCCATGGTTACAGACAAGGAAATGGGATTGACCTGACTTCTGATGATCCAGACTATGTGCTTACTGGGGACGACATTGACATTGAATTGTATGACAACAGTGATGACAGTGTTGTGGAGGTTAGAGTTAATGATAGTGCTGATGATGGTGATCATGAAAATTATTTTGAATTTGATATGTTAGAACCAAAACAGCAATGGCTAATGACCCCTAAAAGTTTTAATGATTAACAAAACTATCATATGTTTATGAATATACTTGAAGTACAGATTATACTAATCCATAAGGTCAAAAAGACCTTTTATATGTTTCTGACTTCAGACGGACTCTCAAAAGGAACATTGTTTCTCACCGTCCAAAGTTACATCTAGCTCATAAAGGACAAAATGCTGAAAGCAATATCTGCGTGCAAAGAAACATTGTGGTTCGTCCAAAAGACTTTTTGGACTTTAGTGTTAAAAGTCTTACGTACAATTATCATATAGTATTGTGTGCGTCCAAACTTTCTATACAATTTGTGCGTCCAACTTTCTATATAAAGTGTGCGTCCAACCTTCTATATAAAGTGTGCTTGCGTCCAACTTTCTATATACTTGTGCGTCCACTCACTTTATTTTGTAGATGACGTGGCTCTTTTTCAAAAGTGTTGATTGGTTTTAAAAAGAAAATATCCTTTCACAAAAGACAAAAGAAGGTACAAATGTCGTACACAGCAAACCACGTAGAGCAAAAAATCACATAGAGCAAAATGCTTGTCGACCAAAAAGGCAAATCAGTCTGCTACAATTCAAGCTGCTATTCTACCAAAAGCAACCTTACCTCCTCATTTTGGAAGGACAAATATTGAACGGAGAACAGCTGGCAAATAGACTTGTGCCCAACGGATTTCTCACTTTGTCTAAATGGAAAAGTTTCCTACCATTTGAATTTGCAAGGTCAGACAAAGCTATAAGAAGACCCTCGTCTGAAGAAGAAGAAAAAGAAGAACAAGAAAATATTCAAGAGAGAATTCATTGTGCAACAAAAAGCTTCAAGGCAATCACTCTCTAGAAATTGATCTGTAAACCTTCTTATTCTTTCATTGTAAAGTTACAAACAGATTGTTAAGAGCTGTATCGTGTGATACTCTCACTCCTAGTGAGTTTGTAAAAGGCTCGAAGAAAAACCCACCCAAGTCTTAGGATTTGTTGAGCCTGGAGAGGCTTGTCTGTAAAAGAATACTTGTAGCCTGGAGAAGTATAGAATACTTGGAGATGTAGTCGTGGAGTGACTAGGAAACAACTTGTGAAAACATGCTAAGTGATTTAGTGGAAAAACCTTCTCAGGGAAGGGACTGGACGTAGCTCTTTAATTTGAAAGAGTGAACCAGGATATATCTCTGTGTGAATCTCTCTATCCTTATCTTGTTAAGTTTATTTATTTTCTAACTTGGGGATTGAAAACAAAGTCTCTTAAACGTTAGTTATCGTTTTCTTTTGATTCTTTCATCTTACTTGTCTAAAACGCTTTTTAGAAAAGGCTTTCGAAAATCGGTTAAGAAACACAATTCAACCCCCTTCTTGTGTTTCCTTGTTTCACTTTCAGTTTGTATTAGAGCGCAGCCTCTGGGTTGAGCATTTAGCCATGCTTGAGGAAAAGATCCAAAGCTCGATGGCAGGACAAGGGATGCTCAGTGGGAGTCAACCTATTCTGGAAGGTACTCCTTGACTAGACTGCCTTTTTTCAATGGCACTCACTACCTCTACTGGAAAGAAAGATTCAAAGGATTCATCTTGAGCACCAGCTCTGCTCTTTGGCCATTAATCATGAATGGTCCCAACATCATCAACAATACTGATGGCACTGAGAAAGATGAAGCTCAGTGGACCGAAGATGAGAGAAGAAGGATGGAACAAAATTACAAAGCAAGATACACCCTGATGTGTGCTCTTAGTCCAGACGAGTTCCAAAAAATTCATGCATGTGAATCAGCGAAACAAATCTGGGATACTCTATCCAATGTTCATAAAGGAACATCTAAAGTGAAGGATTCAAAGATCATTATTCTTATGAGCTAATATGAAATGTTCAACATGGAAAATGGAGAAACCATCGTTGACATGATAGGTCGTTTCCAAATTATTATGAATAATCTCAAATCTCTTGGAAAATTTTATACTACAAAAGAAAATGTTACGAAGATCCTTAGGAGTTTACATAAGGAATGGAGATCACTCATCACTGCAATCACTCAAGCCAAGGATCTGTCAACCTTGACCTTAGATGATCTTGTGGGAACTCTTCAAGTTCATGAGCAGGAGCTCAACCAGGACAATCCTACAAAGAAAAGCAAGACTATTGCCTTAAAAAGTCAAAAAGCCAGCAGCTCGAAAGTTCTCAAAGCAAATGAGTCCAGCGACGAAAATGATCAAGATGAAGAAGAAGAATCTGACGATGAGCTTTCTCTCATATCAAAGAAACTTGAACATATTCTGAAAAAGAAAAACAAGAGAAGAAGACCTTTTACAAAGAAAAATGTCAAAGACCATGGTGAAACCAAGGACAAAAATCCAATGGTTTGCTATGAGTGCAAGAAACCAGGCCACTTTAAGGCTGAGTGCCCTCAGCTGAAAGATAAGAAAAAGTTCTTCAAAAAGATAAGCAAGAATCTCATGGCAATATGGGAAAACCTTGACTCCTCTGAAGAAGAAGAAAACGAAGAAGAGGCAAACTTATGTCTCAGGTCTGAAAATCATCTCTCTGAAGAATCTTTTGAGGAAGAGGAACAATCTACCTCTTCAATCATCTTATATTCTAAGGCTGAATCATTAAGAGATTTAAGTAGTCTTTCTATAAGCAGACCACCTATTTTCTATGGAACTGGTGATTATGTCATGTGGAGAGAACTATTCATGAGATTCAACTTAGAACAAAATGTTGATGACCTATGGAGAGCATATATCGATGATAACTTTTGTCCTACTACTGTTATCAATGGTGAATGCATAGTTAAACCAAGGGCTGAGTGTTCTGAAGAAGAAGAAAGAAGAGTGAGAATCAATGCTAGAGCTGTCTATACTCTTATGTGTGCCCTGGACGAAAGAACTGTCAACATTGTGATGTATTGTGATATTGCAAAAAGAGTGCTTGGCATGCTTGATGCCCTATTTATGAGAAGGCGACCTGCTCGTTCTGGAGAACCACCTATTTATCAATCATTAGAATATGGAGCTTGGAAAGAAAACTTCAGATCCTTTGTAACAACCCAAGGATCAGAAGAACACTGGAAAACTCTCACTGATGAAGTATTCTGCCCCATCATCATCATCAATGGAGAATACACGATGAAACCTCTAGAAAATTGTACCTTAGAGGAAAGAAGAAGAGTTGCTCTTGATTGTGAAGCAAAAGCTTTCCTATTTCGGAGTGTACACGGAGCAAGAAGAGAAGCCCTGGCTGAAGAAACAACTGCTTGGGGAATGATGAACCTAATGGATATTCTGGAAAGATCTCCACCTACGTCCCCAACAGCAAATATGTGTCTTATGGCAAATATATCCTCTGAGACAAAAACAGAAGAGGAAGAGGTAAATATAACTGAATATTCTAAAGATGCATATGATGAGCTATTAAATGAATCATGCATTATTTATTCAGAATATAAAGCTCTTAAAAGAAAATTTGTCAAACTCAATAAAGACTTTGACAAAGTCAAAATTGAGAATGGAGAACTAAGAGAAGAGATAATCAGTCTAACTGAAGTCTCAAGTTTTAAGTTCAGTACATCCTGTGAAGTTGAGAAACTTGAGCATCAAGTTACTTACTTAACTGATATTATATCTAAATTCACTGATGGATCTAAAAAGCTTAATTTAATTCTTAGATATAGATCTCCTTATGATAAATCTGGTATTGGGTATGAAAAAGAAAATCCAAAAAGTTCTTACAAGAAAACTGAGATAAAAAGAGTAATGTATTGTTCTATTTGTAGTAAAATGGACATTCTGCGTCCAAATGCTTACACAAAAGAAATACTAGAACTAATAAGTTACCTGCAACTAACCAAAATTAACCCAAGTCTATCTGGGTACCTAAGAGTAGGATAATCTCTGTTGCAGATTTGCTTGAAAATAGGACGAAAACACCAATCATGGTACCTAGACAGTGGATGCTCATGACACATGACGGGAGAAAAGTCTATGTTCCTAGACCTAAAGTCAAAGTCTGAAGGATCAGTTGTATTCGATGAGAATCAAAAGGGAAAGATTGTAGGTATTGGTAAAATCGATAAGAATAATTCTCCCTCTATAAATAATGTGTTGTTGGTTGAAGGGTTAAAACACAATCTGCCTAGCATAAGCCAATTGTGTGACAGCGGGTTTGTGGTTTCTTTCAACAAAGATAAATGTATAGTCAAATATGTTGATGGGTTCACTCTATTTACTGGTAAGAGGCAAAATAATGTATATAAAATTGAATTGGAGGACCTCTCTAATCAAAATGTATCATGTCTAATGTCTGTGAATGATGAACAATGGATTTGGCACAAGAGACTTGGTCATGCAAGCCTGAGATTAATCTCAAAACTATAAAAGCATAACCTCGTAAGAGGATTACCAAAGCTTGCCTATAAATCTGACGTTCTCTGTGATGCCTGTCAAAAGGGGAAACAAGTTAAAAATTCTTTTAATTCAAAAAATATTGTTTCTACATCCAAACCTTTAGAATTGCTACATTTAGATTTGTTTGGTCCAACAAGGACTGCCTCCCTAAGTGGAAAGAAATATAGGCTTGTCATTATCGATGATTATTCTATATGGACATGGGTGATGTTCCTAGCTCACAAAGACGAGTCTTTTGAAGTATTCTCAATATTCTGCAAAAGGATTCAGAATGAGAAAGGTATATGTATCAACTCAATCCGAAGTGATCTCGGAGGAGAGTTTGAGAATGTAAACTTCCAAATATTCTGTGAAGAAAATGGTATTCTTCACAATTTCTCTGCCCCTAGAACACCTCAACAAAATGGGGTCGTTGAGAGAAAGAATAGGTCTCTTCAAGAGATGGCAAGAACATTGCTAAATGATAACTCTGTTTCTAAAACTTTTGGGCGGGCTGGGGCTGTTAACACAACATGCTATATTCAAAATAGAGTATACATAAGACCAATACTGAAGAAGACTCCATATGAATTGTGAAAAGGACGTAAACCCAACATATCATATTTTCATCCTTTTGGATGTGCCTGCTTTATCTTAAATACTAAAGACAATCTAGGTAAATTTGATTTCAAAGTTGATAATGGTATTTTCTTAGGATACTCTAAAACATCTGAAGCTTTCAGAATTTATAATAGTAGATCACTAACTGCCGACAAATCTATTCATGTTAAATTTGATGACAAGAAGCCTGATAAAGTATTATCAGAGCTGGACGATTCGCCTGCATATCTTGATCTGAATAATCGTCGTCCAACAAACAATGGGAAGGAAATCTCCGAAGAAGTCAAAACTGATGATCACAATCCTCAATCGTCAAATGATAGTCAGAAATCTTGGCAATTGAAAACTTACCATCCTGAAGATCAAATTCTAGGTCAACCCAGTTATAAAGTAAGAACAAAGGTCAACCTTCAAAAATCAAGCTGATTCAGCTTTCATCTCTGAATTAGAACCAAAAACTGTGGACGAAGCTCTCAGGGACGATGGATGGATCTTGGCCATGCAAGAAGAACTCAATCAGTTCGAGAGAAACAAAGTGTGGACTTTAGTTCAAGAACCGAATGAAAAATCCATAATTGGAACAAAATGGGTTTTCAGAAATAAGATGAATGAAGATGGAAAAGTTGTGAGAAACAAATCAAGGTTAGTAGCACAAGGTTACTCTCAAGAAGAAGGTATTGATTATACCGAAACCTTTGCTCCTGTTGCTAGAATAGAAGCAATATGTATCTTGCTATCTTTTGCTGCTCATCATAACATAACTCTATATCAAATGGATGTTAAAAGTGATTTTGTAAATGGGTTAATTAACGAAGAAGTCTATGTAATGCAACCCCTTGGGTTTGAAGATCATTCTCATTCTAAGTATGTATATAAGCTTTAGAAAGCTTTATATGGACTCAGACAATCTCCTAGAGCTTGGTATGAGAAACTCAGCTCTTTCCTCATGGAAAATGGTTTCTGTATGTATGGGAAAGATAGACACCACTCTGTTTAAGAAAACAAATAAAGATAATTTCATAATAATCCAAATCTATGTTAGTGATATTATCTTTGGATCTACTAATGATTCTCATTGCAAGGAATTTTCCGAACTTATGACAAAAGAATTCAAAATGAGCATGATGGGAGAGCTCAAATTCTTTCTGGGTCTGCAAGTAAGACAAACCTCCAAAGGTGTGTACATTCATCAGACTAAGTACACTAGAGATCTCCTGAAGAAATTTCAAATGGACGATAGCAAGCCAATAAGTACACCTATGCATCCAACGTCCATTCTGACCAAAGACAACAAAGATAAAAAGGTAAACCAAAAGGTTTACAGATGTACGATTAGATCTCTCTTATATCTTACTGTGTCCAGACCAGATATAATGTTTAGTGTATGTCTTTGTGCACGTTTTCAAGCTGATCCATGTGAAAATCATTTAACTGCTGTCAAAAGAATATTTAGATATCTAAAAGGTACTTCTAATCTGGGTTTATTTTATGAGAAAACAAATGAGTACAGATTAATGGGTTATTGTGATGTTGACTATGCTGGAGATAAAATTGAATGAAAAAGTACAAGTGGTGGCTGTCATTATCTTAGAACTAATCTCATCTCATGGTCCAGTAAAGGACAAAGTACCATAGCCTTATCAACTGCTGAAACTGAATATATCTCTGCCGCTAGTTGTTGTTCACAACTCTTGTGTATTAAACATCAACTGGAAGACTACAACATTCATGAAAGTAAGATTCTAATTTATTGTCATAATACTGCTGCAATTAATCTATCAAAAAATCCTATATTGCATTCTAGGGCTAAACATATAGAAATCAAACATCATTTTATCAGAGATTACATTCAAAAAGGTGTGTTTGATGTAAAGTTTGTTGATACTGACCATCAGTGGGTAGATATCTTCAGAAAACTTCTTCTAGAGGATAGGTTTTCTTTCATAAGGAAACAGTTCAACATGCTCTATATTGAATGACCTTGCGTCCAATAAACGCTTGTGTCAAAGAAAAGCTTGCATCCAATTTATCTAAGTCCATTTACTAACCTCACTAATCATAAGCTTACGTCATTGTTTTGTGTTATTAATCATTTACAATAAATGCAGAATACTTTGAAAAACTTGAGTGATTTAATTATTTTCTTTTTAATATCTCTCTGTCATCCACATATTCCTATGCTGAGTCAACACTCTCTTGTCACATCAAACGTCGTGCATCTGATACTTCCCTCTTAAATAGCCACCCTAGATAACTGCTAGTCATCATGGTTCTTTACCCACGATTACTTTCTCTGACGTTTTGGTTACTTTACTCCTCTCTTTTTTTGTAAAACCCAACCGGTAAGCTAAATCCTCACCAAACGTCTTCATCTTTGAAACTCATCTCCTTCTTTCACCCTCAACTGTTCATCTACCTCTACATTCTCTTCTGAAATATGGGAAGAAATCTTCGTTCAGCTGGAGAAGAAAGCAGCGTTCCTCAAGAGAACTTATCACCGTTAGGTCATCCAACTCGTGATGTTCCAGACAACTGCAAAATCAACGTTGAACATCAGATTGACTTGAATCTACTAGCCAGACTCGGAGCAGATGTCAGAACCTATGTCATTGGAGCTGGATGGGATCACTTCTTCATAAACTATCCAGAAGTTTATCCAAGACTTCTTACAGAATTTTAGAGGACTGCTAACCTGGAAAATGAAGGTCACATTTCTAGGTATGTTTTGGGGACATAAAAAGTCGACGTCTCCAAAGTGAGCATAACGTCTATTATTGGTTGTATGTCTCTTGGAGCTACCTATTCCAAATCGTGGTACAACAAGTTTGGGGGAAAAGACAATGTCTTCAACTTTCGCAGAAATCTTGAAGCTCATCCCAATGCTCTCTTTCGTGCCACCATTATGAAAGACAAAGCAAGTATTCTAAATCAAATCTTGAACAAAGCTGTTCTTCATAAAGCTGGGTCTAAGGACTCTGTTTCTGAGGTGCATTCTTTTCTTTTTACTCATCTTCTTTATGGTATGAAGATCAATCTTCCCTCCCTTCTCTTTGATCGGTTCAAAGAAAATTGCATAGATGTTGCCTCTGTTACGACCATCACTTATGCAATTTTTCTCTCCCGAATGTTCGAGAATCAAGGGATCTATCGAATGCTAAACAAAGTTCATCCAAGCATAAGGAACTCCTACAAAACCATCTGTTGCCCTCTTTTTGGAAAAGCAAACCTTTCAAAAATGCAACTCTAATATATCTTGGCCTTTGAACAAGCTCGTCCAACATTTCTCAAACTCAACGCATGGAAGCTCTTCAAAGCAGACAAAGAAGGAAGAATCAAACTCCAAGTGTTGCAAATCAACCTCCTGTATCCTTTGATCCGTCCACTGTGGAAAGATTCTTTGAACAATCTCAAGCTACGATTCACAATGTTTTTGAAGAATTTTAGGAAAAGCCAAATCTGGAGTTTGCTTCGATGATTGAAGGTATTACTTACACCATTCATGGGGAAACCTTCATCAAACTGAATGGTGTAGTTATTCCCTTTATAGAAGAAATTCATGGACCTTTGCTTAAAGCCAATTTGGGCTCAATAGCAAAGCAGCAAGCTCATGCATCCTCTCAAGCTGGTCAGGAAGCTGGAACTTCTAAGCCCAGATACAGAAAGAGGAAGCTTCTAGTGGAAGAAGATGATGAAGAAGACGATGAGGATGATGTTCCTATTGCCCTTCTTCTTGCCAAGAAAACTAAGGTATCACCCTCCCTCTCAAACTTGCCCAACCCTTCTATTTCTTCTATACCCTCCACACCAATTGAAGCACCATCTTCTACTCCACCTACAAATCCTAACCTGTCTGCGTCTATTCCTCCTTCACCAAAAAGGATGAGAATTAAAACAATAGCCAAAAGGCCACCCAGACCTAAAATCATCATCCAAGACTCCTCCACCTTCTCTCCCTCTCAGCAACAACCAAATTCCCAACCCCCATCTTCACCGCTTTCACCCACAAATAAACACAGAAGAACTCAAGATGACCTACCCTTTATCCCTCAATCACTGGTCCCAGAATCATCTTCTCCTCCTCACGTTCTTCTGCTACCATGGTACTCTCATGAAGAAGCTACATCTTCAGAGATTCCTTTGGGTAGATTTTTTCTAATGCAAATCTTGAACCTGAGACCCAAACAAACGCCTACTGTGCTGAGTCTACTGGTCCTTAAGAAGATACAAGTTGTGAAGTTTTTGATGTTCCTGAATTGCAAGCAGAATCAAGCTTTGTTCAGCACACTGAGCGTCTTGATGCTGATTCTACCTTGTCCGATAACACTGTGAAACTATATCTTGATGATGAAGATAACGATGTCAACACCTCTGTTGTTGAAGAAGCCCACCCTGCTTAAGCTTCGGCTCCCTCTCTACCTCCTGGTCTTTCTCGTGAAATAGCCGACTACTTGGTAGAATGGATTTCTTCAAGGGTAACTCAAGAGTTGAATAGCAAAATAGATCACCTATTTACCTTTCTTCACCGTATCTTTCCTAACATTCCTCCTCCATCTCCTTGAAATCTTTTCCTTTCCTTTGCTGACTATGATGTGAATCCACCCTTCGTTCCTTTTGCCTGATGACAAACAGGGGGAGAATTATATGGAAATGTGTAAAAGATATTTTTTGGAATAGAAAGATTGGAAATATGTTCGTATATGTCATCCTTTTTTTTTTTTTATGCTTTCATATCATTTTATGTTCTGAATTATGTCTTCAATATGTAAATGCATAATCTCAGGGGGAGCTTTTATTCCTAAGGACATAAGGAATATTGTTTCAAAAATACTTTATAATAATGTTTATCATCATAAAAAAAGGGGAAATTGTTAGAACCAAAACAGTAATTGCTAATGACCCCTAAAAGTTTTAATGATTAACAAAATTATTATATGTTTATGAATATATTTAAAGTACAGATTATACTAATCCATAAGGTCAAAAAGACCTTTTATATGTTTCTGACTTCAGACGGACTCTCAAAAGGAACATTGTTTCTCAGCGTTCAAAGTTACATCTAGCTCATAAAGGACAAAAAGCTCAAAGCAATATCTGCTTCCAAAGAAACATTGTGGTTCGTCCAAAAGACTTTTTGGACTTTAGTGGTAAAAGTATTACGTACAGTTATCATATAGTATTGTGTGCGTCCAAACTTTCTATACAATTTGTGCGTCCAACTTTCTATATAAAGTGTGCGTCCAACCTTCTATATAAAGTGTGCGTGCGTCCAACTTTCTATATACGTGTGCCTCCACTAACCTTATTTTGTAAATGACGTGGCTCTTTTTCAAAAGTCTTGATTAGTTTTAAAAATAAAATATCCTTTCACAAAAGACAAAAGAAGGTACAAACGTCGTACACAACAAACCACGTAGAGCAAAACGCTTGTCGGCCAAAAAGGCGAATCAGTATCCTACAATTCAAGCTGCTATTCTACCAAAAGCAACCTTACCTCCTCATTTTGGAAGGACAAATATTGAATGGAGAACGGCTGGCAAATAGACTTGTGCCTAACGGATTTCTCACTGTGTCTAAACGGAAAAGTTTCCTACCATTTGAATTTGGAAGGTCAGACAAAGCTATAAAAAGAACCTCGTCTGAAAAATAAAAAAAAGAAGAACAAGAAAATATTCAAGAGAGAATTCATTGTGCAACAAAAAGCTTCAAGGCAATCTCTCTCTAGAAAGTCTCTTAAACGTTGGTTATCGTTTTCTTTTGATTCTTTCACCTTGCTTGTCTAAAACTCTTTTCAGAAAATGGCTTTCGAAAATCAGTTAAGAAACACAATTCAACCCCCCTTCTTGTGTTTCCTTGTTTCACTTTCATGATGAACTAGTGAAAGTGTTAGGTAAAAATGAAGAACATGGGGCAGAACATGCAATGCCCCAATTTTTAGCCATAAGTTCAAATCCCAACCAAGATGAGAATGCAATCCCAATTGTTGTGGGCAATGAGCACGGTGAGATTTCAAATGAATATGAAACTGAATCCCTACATAGCATGGACGGATCTTCAGATGATGAGCAAACCTAAAGTAGGCATAATTTTTATAATCCTACAAAGATGTCCATGGACTACAATTGGAAAGTGGGGCTTGAATTTACTTCATTGAATCAATTCAAAGAGGCTATGAAGGAATGAGCTTTATTGAATGGGAGAGATATGTAATATGTGAAAAAGGATAAGATAAGATGTAGAGTGAAGTGCATAAGGATTTATGTGAGTGGACGCCCTATGTGGGCAAAGTTGGTAATTTCCTAACCTATAGGCTTAAGACCTATAAAGGAACTCATACATACGGCAGAACCTTTAAAGGTTATTTGGCATCCTCAAACTAGGTTGCAAACAAATTGTCCACCATAATGAGGCAAGATGAGAAGAACAAACTCTGTCATGTTATCCAAGATGTGAAGGAGAAGTACGTGGCTGAGATTTCTATTTCCAAAGCATATTGGGCAAGGAAAAAGGCAATTCAAAGACTAGAAGGAAAGGCTCTGGAGCAATATAGTAGAATCTGGGATTATTGTGAGGAGGTTAAAACTAAAAATCCAGCATCTACCCTAAAAGTGATGGTGGGTAGACCTTCTCTAACACATGAGCCATGTTTCAAAGATTGTACATGTGCATAGATGCTGTGAAGAGGGGCTTTTTGGCTGCTTGTAGGCGAATTATCGGAGTTGATGGGTACAATTTAAAGGGAGCTTATGGGCAACAATTGTTGGTTGCTGCTGGAAGGGATCCAAATGACAACTATTTCCTTACTGTTGCTGTTGTGGAAGCTGAAACGAAAGACTCATGGGGATGGTTCATTTCACTATTGCTACAAGATTTAGGATCACAAGCACAAAAGAGATGGGTTTCGATATTTGACCAACAAAAGGTAATGCTTTCTCACCTTTTAATATATGCTGATATATGCTAGTTGAACTGATATAAGAGATTTTGGACTGATATATGTTGATATATGTTATTTGGACTGATATGGGACTGATTTTGGATTGATATAGGACTAATATAGATGTTGTAAATGCTGATATAAGATTGATTTTGGACTAATTTTGGACTGATATATGTTGACATATGGTATTTGGACTGATATGTGACTGATTTGGGACTGACTTTAGACTGATATAGATGTTGTAAATACTGATAATTGCTTGTATATGCTGATATAGTGATATATATGTTTGCGAGGATTTGTGCAAGTATTTGAAAAGATGTTGCTTGCAATTGAGCATAGGTTTTGCCTTAGACATCTATATGGCAACTGTAAGAGGCGATTTGGTGGAGGTTTAGCCTTGAGAGACTTGATAATGGGCATTGCAAAAGCTACCTATGTTCAAGAGTGGGAGAGAAAAATGAACCAGTTGGAAAGGATGAAAAAGGAGTGTTATGATAAAATGGCCACATTGATGCCTGAATTATGGTCTGACATGTTAATATACAATATATCTGAATCTTTCAATGGAAGAATACTGGAGGCTAGAGACAAGCCTATTCTAACCATGTTGGAGTGGATTAGATGCTACTGGATGACAAGGTTTGTTGAGAAGCGAACCAAGGGAGAGAAGTGCAAGGGGAAGATTTTGCCTAAGCAGAAAAAGAGATTGGATGCAGAGGTGATTTCGTCAAGAAACTGGACCTCTAGGTGGGCTGGACAATTTAAATTTGGGGAAGCACATACCTACAGTACTATCTCTAAGAAGTTTGTTGTTGACTTGCAAGCTGGAAGTTGTACCTGCAGGCTCTGGCAGCTAACTAGACTGCCTTGTATACATGCCTGCTGTGCCATGTTTTTCAAAGGTGATTAGCCAAAAGACTGCATCGGTAATTTTTACACCCTTGAAGCATACATGGCCTACTATACCCCAGTGGTGAACCCAATAAATGAGCAGAATCTGTGACACCCACTACCTCGCATACGATAAATATAAAATAAATCATATAAAAGAGTCAATAAATTAAAGCCCAAAAAAGGTAGCAAGTACCACATGATCCAAACATTTAAAACCAAACATATCAACTGCGGAAAAACATAAATAAAACAAAAACCCATATCCCGATGTCACATATCAGAGTTGGTAACCACTGCCGATAATACATTGGAAACAACTAGACATAAAATCCTATACTACAAGCAAGCGATCTCCTCGGGATCACTCCTCAATGGGCTGCTCACCCTACTTTGCATAAACCAAGCTACATGCATAGAAATAACAACGATAGGGAGTAAGAAACTATACGTATAAACATAAATGGTAATAGAATAGTTAGCAAGATGATCACACAGGATATAATACATCATAATATAACATATTACATCATATCATATTTCATCAACAAAACATGTTATGCGATGCAGAGCTACCCCACTACTCCATATGCAATGTGGATCCATTAACTAACTCAAGAAAACGATTTTGGAGTTACATGTCCACATTGGCCAATAAGCACCAACATTGACAGTTCACCAATCTTTCGGATGAATCCCTTAGATAACCGATTCACCTTACTCTCGAATGAATCACCACGAATGCGGTCAATCCACCTAACTCTCGGATGAATCACCGCGGACGGCCAGTTCGCCATACTCTCGGACGAACTCCCCAATAATCTTAACTTCCCCCAACTAACAACTCGATGTCATGAATGCATGCAATGCTAACGCACAATCAATATGGACAACCACCTCCATTAACACCATTAACAATGGCTATCAACTTTGACCATTAAGCATCATAGATTATCATAACTAACATCAACGTGCGATAACTCATCGTTACTATCTTAACCAACATCAACGTTTTATCATTAAGAATCTTCATTATTAAATCTTATCTTAACATCATCTTGGTTCATTAACTATCCTCAAAGTCACGTTTTATAATCATATTTATCATGTTTTGTCCCAAAAGGTTATTTAAACTTTTTAACAGAATCTGAGAAGTATTCTCAAATCTACTCAGTTGCACGGTTGTGCACGGTGTAACACCCCGATTTTTCAAGCTTTCGAGCTTTCTGTTTTAATTAAACCGTAGACAGATGGGGTAACCATGTGGCGTCCCAGAAGGGGGTGTCACACACGGTCTGAGCATGGACGTGTACACTGTGAGAACGATAATGCACACTATAAACACGGGCGTATTGAAACACTGTTTGCGAAGCGGGCGTACTGCCCTTGAGCACGAGCATGCTCGTTCCCTGCTACACGGACACGGGTGCGCTGGATTAGAGCATGATCGTGCACGTTCACCGAGTACTGAGAACAGGCATGCTCAACACCATTGTAGCATTCTCAGTTCTGTAAACTTCGATTTTTCAAGGTTCTAAATGTGACACCCCCAAAACTTAACCTCACTCTCTCTGATACCTTACACATACAGATAAGGCTCAAAATAAACTTAAGCAAATAAACAGTTATTACAGTCCAACTAACATCAGAGTTTCGCCTGGAAGCCATGGCGCAAAAACATCAGCGACAAAAACAGACGCCCCACTGGTCGTGGTACAACTCACAAGAGACTCAACGATACCTCCGAGATCTCTCTCTTTGCTCAAGGAGCGTTGACGCCAAACTCGTTGTTCACGATGGGAGTCCCACCTCTACTCGGCTTCACCTGCTACAGCTCTCTCGTCAACTGACTGACACTTCCGCCTTCGGATTATGACCCGGACAACAACGTACATGTAACACATAGGGAAGCATGCACAGGAGGTAAGAAATGCTACAATATCATGCAAAGGGATATCACATAGCATATAACACATCAACATACACCACAGCAGGCACAACCAGCAAACACACCCATCTCTCCAGTTCACTACAACAGTCAAACTCCAAGTTATCACAGCTAGGCATCACCGCCAACTCTACATGCACAACTGAATCTACATGATTGGCCAATTCTACAACGCACACTCTTATCATGGGAATACAACAGTCAACCTCCAACGGTGAAGAATGACAATCCAATCTCCAACTACGAGGGTGGATGTTCACCAGGTAAGAATGGCCCCTCAACCTCGTGTGACAGTTACTCAAACTGCTGTTGCAACCGTACACACGGCTCCCTATACACAACCACTCAAACTGCTGTTGCAGCTGTATAAAGGTACCAGCTTATATGATAGCCACTCAAGCGGCGGTTGCAGCTAATCATACAGCCCCTTGTGACAACCACTCAAACGGCTGTTGCAGTTGTTCACAAGTTCCGACCTTGCGTGATAACTACTCAAACGGCTGTTGCAGTAAATCCCACGGCTTTCCACCACAACAGTGCAAATGCTATGATTATGCACCAATTATCTCAACAACGTCTTAACAACAACTTATCCAACGTCTCAAGGTCCACATCCTCTAACTATGAGGATGTCGCTCTCCAACTATGAGAGCCACATTCAACTTAGATCAACTGGTTTGCAACATCGACTACGAATCCAATAATGCCAACTTCTCTATCCTTCTAACAGCACATCAACCGTCTCCATAGTCAATCAAGATCACATCAATCACAATCACATCAACATATTATAGTATAGCAACATATCATCATTGCAGGCATATCGACTAGCAGTTAAGCATGTTATCACAACTAGTATCTCATCTAACATGTTATCATATACGACATCATTTACTTATGTTATCAATTACCACAGATAGACATACATCCTCAATCAACAGACATCACAGATCGATCCTACGACGATAGCCCAAAGTAAGTTAAACCTAGGGTTTTAGGTACTTTATCAGGGCTCAGCCGCTAATAGGGTTTGAGGAGCCCTACACATGTTAACAATTATATACTACATCTACGAATCCTAGATATATATGGTTTCTTCCTCCTCACCTGGTGATTCGTTCCAAAATGCTCCTGTACCAACGGACAGCCCTGACCCTCAATCTCACGAACACGCCTACGACCACCACGAGCTCGCAGCCACCACCCCTCCTCTCATAGCCTCGGTCTCAAGCTCAAAATCACGAGCGCAGACTTTGCCCTGGGGCGAATCGAGAAACTAATCCGCTGGAGTTATAGAAAACTTCGTCGTGATTGCAACCGTGTAGTCGGAATCGCGTTCCAGAGGCTCGATCACCTCCAACCTCAAGCTTTCTCTCTTTAGAAACTCAGAGCTTCTCTCTCTAGTTGCAGAAATTCACCCAAAATTCGTGCAAGTGTGAGAGTGAAAGTGGAAACTCCACTGATGGCTCCTGCTGTCCAAGCTTAAGCGTGGATCACTTTGCACGCTTAAGCATTCCCACGCTCTAGCGTGGGCTCTCTCCACGCTTGAGTGTGGAACCTCGTCCACTCCGCCTTCACCTTGGCCTGCCACGTGCGCTACATGCGTCAAAACTCAGAACAGCTGGCAACGCACTCAGAACGCTTGAGCGTGCAAGCTCCCAACGTCCAAGCATTGCCACGCTTGAGTGTGGAGTACTCCCATGCTTGAGCGCTCTGCTCAGCTGGGAAGGAACTTCTAGCTTTCTAATCTCCTCCGTTTCTCGTGTTACGTCTTGAGCACTTCCAACATGATTCAAGCCTAGTTCTAAACATCCAACTAGACTTATAACCAACATATAACCCATCAAACACCTAAGCAAAGACCCGATTCATATTATCCATCTTAATTAGGGTTAACGAAAACAGGGATGTTACACTAAACACTTAAATCAATCATAAGGTTCTTTGACTACTCCATTGGGGATCAATCTCACCGCTCATCAATATCTTCATGTTTTATGAACATCAATTAACCAATCCTAGTTTCAGGTTCAACACTAACATTTCTATGTCTTTAATTAACATAGTTTAACAACAACAATTCAACATAACTCATATAACTGACATAATCATGGCATACAACAACATCATCATCAACTAATTTATATTACACATGCCAAGATCATATAACCACATATGAACAATTATCATCATACATGTATCAATAATAACAATTAGGATTCATACATCAATTAAGGCATATAGCACACAAAAAGGGTTTTGGGTTAACCCTCATCTTACGCTACCCCACAACCTATGTGTTCATACTAATTCCTTCTCCCCGTACCTGCTATGATGATTCTTGCCTAAGAGTCAAACTTGAGCAAAGGTCCAAACTTGACTCCTCCCAACGGGTTGAACGAGCTTCATCAAGAACGTCACAAGAACAGGGATAATCAATTCCCAAAGCAGATAAACAAAAGGAAACTAACACAAGGGTTTAGAAACATACCTCGATTAGATCATTGGAGAACTAATCCACTAGGTTGTCGTTCACAACGCCGACACTCGATAACCGAAGTTTGGTTCGATAGAAAGAACGGTTCAACACTCAACTTAGAGAATTGAAAGGAAAGAATGAAACAGAGTTGGTTACTTTACCTTAGATCAACACTAAACGTACGACTTATCCTCCGATCGCAAGAGCAAACACCAAGGGATGTGTTCTTGGCGAAGAACACTCGAAACGAGGATTGAAGGTTTGGGAAATTTGAAGAATGCTCAAGGAATTCAATGCGGATCCAAGAGAAAGAGAGAAGACGGTTATTTCTGAAGTTAAGAATGACAACTTTAGGGTTTAGGTCGAAGTAAAGAGGTATAACAAAAAAAAATTAGAGCGCAACGGGCTGGACAAGAAGCCCAAAACGTGTTCTGATGTGCATGCGAAGCACGACCGTGCTGGCCAACAAGCACGGGCGTGCTGACCAGTGAGCACGAGCGTGCTGGCCAGTGAGCACGGGCGTGCTCACCTAACAGAATCACTGATTTGGCTCGTTCTAAGCTTAACTGCCCCAAAACACGTCCCTAAGCATCTAACACAAGCATATCAACTATAGATAACATACATCAACAAAGTTAAACACATATAAGCACAGACTTGAAAAGCAGGATGTTACAGAATCTATCGCCAACCATGAACATTGACAAAATTCTACCCCCCGTTACACAGAGTAAAGCCTGCCAGGCCTAGAAATTTAAGAAGGAGAGAGGCTGATGAGAATCCAAGGCAATCAAGGCTTAGAAAAACTAGCACAGTAATAAAGTGCTCATGGTGCAAGCAGGTTGGCCACAATAAAACCACATCCAAGCAATCACCTCCTGCAAATGCAAGTGGTGAAAATGTCACTGCAGCTGCTGTAAATGCAACTTATGAAACCAGATATGTTGCTGGTGATAATGGCACTACAGCTGCTGCAAGTGCTGCAATCGGATCTGCTTCTATGGCAATTGCTGAAACTAGATCTACATAGCCAAGTTCAACAAAAGGAAGGTAAAGACCAAAGGTAGGAATGAAGAGGCAAAAGATAGCTGCAAATGACACAACCAGTGCATCACATGGTCCAGCCAATACACATACACAATAAATACAGTTATGTGGGAGTTAATTTTTTTTGTAAAGATTCCATCCAGATAGGATTTGAGATAGAATATGTATGTGGCCATGATGTATAAGACCACACATTTTGAAGGTTTACCTTTTTGGTTTTGGTGATGGAATATAAAACTACTTTATTTGTGTATTAAACAATTGCTTTTTTGGCATATAGTATAGTATATAGGACCACTTTTGTTACTTTTGCTTTGTTGTAGCTTTTATGAGTTGTTGTAGCTTTTCGGAATATAAAGCTGGTCACTCACAGTTAGTGAGAAGCAGCGACCAGACCAAGAGATTGTACATGTGGGTTAATAAAAACCTACAAAAAAAAGCCACATCACATGCCATATCAGCATAACTTAACAGTGTTCTAACAAAGCCCTAACTGAAGGACTTGATTAAAAAAATTATATGACATGGGACATAATTACAAATTTTTAAAGTTTGGGCACCTACTTGAAAATTCACAAATAGTTTGGGGACCTACACCATAATTAAACCTTATTTATAATACTATATATTATATTTTGAAGGTAAAGGCCTATTGACCTATTTAAAGGTAGATGTTTACTTACTTATTTATTTGTGAAGGCCTACTGGCTTATTTATCAATATAGGTCTATCGATCACTTTATCATTAGAGACCTACAAGGCTATTTATAAGTGAAGATCTATGACCTATTTATAGGTGGAGGCCTATTTAAGCGCTTTATTGAAAAGTAGGCCTTTAAATAGGCTTCCAGGTTGGATCAGGCTTTGAAGTAGGTAAGGCAAGACCTTAAAATGTTGCCTATATCAGCCTAATAGACCAGACTCAGATCTTGAGATTGGAACATAGGCTAGACTTGTTTATGTCGGGGTCTGGTCTGGCCTAACCTATTCTCATCCCTAGTAATAACTCACTAGAATAAAAAAAAAAAAATTAATATGCGGCGGTTTTAGCCATTTTACCGCAGTTATAACTCGTGGCGGCTGCAAAACCGTCGTGATCGTCAGAGGCTATTTGCAGCGGTTTGCAAAACCCCTAAAACTTAAAAAAAATGACGTAGTTAAACCGCTACAAAACTGTTGTAAAAAAATAGTAAAATAGTGGCGGTTAGCTGTCTGTAACCAGCACTAAAATAATGTTGAACGTAAAATAAGTACACTGAGACAGTATGAATTCCATTGAGTTTCCCATCATTGATCAAACAACCAAAACTTCAATTATTTCAACATTAATCTTTCAAATGGGTCAAGAATATCTTGTTTAAGGCCACTCCTCTATGGTACCAATTGTTGCTTCATTAATAGGATCACAATTTGACTTTGATCGTTATGGATTGGTACCACAATCTAGTCCTAAGCACGCAAACCTAATTTTAATAGTGGGCACAGTAACTATAAAAATAACGCCTTCTTTAGCTCAAGTATATGAGCAAATGTCTGAACCAAAATATGTTATTGTTATGGGAGCTTGTACATATATAGGGGGATGTTCAGTACCGATTCTCATAGTATTGTATGGGACGTGGATAAGCTAATTATAGATGTTATAACAAAACTTCGTTAGAAAATATCTCGAGAAATCTATGAAGGTTAAATTAGGTTTCAACGAGAGAATAGGTGTTTTACTACCAACCACAAGTTTCATGTTGGACACAGTTCTCATACCGCCAATTATAATCAACCACCATCTGCTTCAAAGATAACACATTTTTCAAATATAAAAGAGTTCAATATCCTCCCACAAAGTAGTGAATTAGTCAGGACAAGATCCTTCCGTACAAAACACAATAATAAATAGCAAGTCAATCTTCAAAAATTTCATTGTAACAAAGCCAGGCGGTTGCTCCCTATAAATTTCTTCTTTGAGTTCTCCATAAAAAAATGCATTTTTTATATTCAACTGATAAAGTGCCCAATGACAAATGACAGCCATGGCAAGAAATAGTCGAACGAAAGTAACTTTTGCCACCGGGGAATAGGTATATCCGTAGTTAAGACCATAAATCTATGTATGACCTTTGGCTACTAGACGAGCCTTTAGATGATCAATTTGTCCATTTGGGCCAACCTTAATAGCATACACCCAGCGACAGCTATAACGGGTTTCTTGCCAGAAGGAAGTGGAACAAACTCCCAAGTACCACTATGCTCAAGCGCCTGCATATCATCAATCATGGTTTGTCGCCATCCTGAATGATCAAACGTCTCATGAACATGTTTAAGAATGGAAACATAAGATAAGGATGACACAAAAGAATAATAAGAAGGAGAGACAATGATAACTTAAAAAATTATTAATATGATGAGGATTTTGGGTTGGCAGGGTACCTTTTCGAAGAGCAATGAGAAAATTAGGATTTTCTTTAGGAAGGTCTGAAGTATATGGTTGCTAGAGTACGACATGATTCTTCGGTTCTTTCAATGTCCTCCAATGTTGTATTAGGAGCTTGCGTATAACGTTGATATATTATTTTTTTAAAATTTAAAAATAAGAAGAAAATTAAGAATGACACATTATTTTTTAGGAAGAGTTTTTGAGTGGTTTCTCATAGTATTCCCATTTGATAAGTGAAAACTATTTTTTTAGATATTTTTAGGTGCCTAAGTGAGGATTGTTCTCAACTTTTGTTTTCCTAAAATATGAACTTTAAGATCAAAATCATGAGCACATGCTTAATTAATGGCCGTGAGCCCCTCCCCTTTGTCACATACTTGAAGTACAATACCAATATTTACAATCTTAAATCAATATTATATTACTTGAGTTCATATAAAGTGAGTATAATCTGTGAGCCAACCTGGCTCATTCCACTTAAATAGTGGATTGGATTTGGTAAAAAACTATCTCAAAAAAACCTCAAGTTAACATGATTTAGCTCACTTAACCCACAAGTTAAACGGGTTAGAATGAGATTGTCTCGAGGCTTAGGGAATAGAAAGAAAAAAATAGGGTTCTTCAGATGCATGAGTTACCTACCATAGGATGTCTGCAATCGTCCAATGGACCCACGCCACCCAATTCTAGATATGGATTTTTAGTTTATATTTTTAATAATAAGTCAAGCTATTGAACCCACCCCTAAAACCGGCTTGGCCAACTTGGTCCGACTATCAGTAGGAGCAACCGGTATTGAGTCTGTTTTGACAAATCTTCCCTACACAAGGCAAGAGGCGTCTTTCTTCCTCCTGGAACTCGATTTGACTCAGCAGCCTGCCGAATTATTTGAAAAAAAAATTCAAAAATCAAAAGCGAAAAAGGCAAAGTAAAAATCAAAAGCGTGTGGATGCTGAGATTCATTTCATGGTATTGACCACCGCTCTCTCTCTTGTGCGTTTGTATATATAAAAGCAATCCGAGGCAGCTCATTCCATTCAATTCAACTCAACCATCTCATTGCTTCTCTTCTGCCACCTCCATTTCTCATTTCTGCAAAATTAAGAAGCAACAGAACAGAACAGAACAGAATAGAAGATGGCCCTTGCAAAGGAAATCATGGGTTCTTCGTTGATAGAACGGTCTTCTTCCTCCAAAGCGTTACTAAACAAGAAGCAGGGCCAGTTCCTGGTTAACCCTGTCCCTGTGTTGTTGGTTCCTTTTGAAAACAGAAGAGATGTGAGATTGAGGAAGGCTGCGAGGTTTCCTGTGGCAGCTATCAGCGAGGATTTGGATTTGGTTAAGGCCTCCGTGCATGCAGAGAAACCAGTGCAATTCAAGGTTAGAGCTGTAGTGACAGTGAGGAACAAGATCAAACAGGATTTTAAAGAGACCATTGTGAAGCATTTGGATGCCATCACTGATAGGATTGGAAGAAATGTTGTGCTGCAGCTTATCAGCGCTGAGATTGATCCAAGTAAGCTTATTTCTCTTCAGGATGTGTACGGAATGGAACATTCTTATTCTCCATCTTAATCTTAATTCGTATAAAATTAATTAAATTTGCATGTAAGTTGATCAATAATAAATTTTGCTTAATAATGGTTTGGTTTGGTTTGGTTCTTATTATTCTTCTTCTGCATGCCCTGTCCTGTAGAAACGAAAGCTCCAAAGAAGAGCAAGGAAGCAGTGCTGAGGGACTGGTGGAAGAAATCCAATGTTAAAGGAGCAGAGAGAGTTAATTACATAGCCGAATTCATTGTGGACTCGAATTTCGGGGTCCCAGGAGCTATTACTGTGACAAATAAACACCAAACGGAGTTCTTGTTGGAAAGCATAACCGTCGAAGGGTTTGCCAGTGGAGCACTTCATTTCCCTTGCAACTCATTGGTGCAAGCCACAAAGGATCTTCCTGGAAAGAGGATATTCTTTTCCAACAAGGTACTCACCTCTGTCTTATATATTTTCTTTCTATGTCATCTATCGCAAATACTTTTACTTTTCTTTTTTCAGCTTCGAACGGTCAAAGCAATGTTAATTTTTCAAACGAAATCTTCAATTCTAAATTACAAGTTCGTTCATGTATTTCTTGAGGGCCAACTAGTTAAACGGGCACGTCATTTTTTATATTTACTTTTCAACGTAGAAAAAGTCTTCCTCAGTAGTCACAAGTTGCAATTTATAAAGCACCCATAATTTTGACTTGGACTTAAGTAATGAGTTTTGAAAATTCTTATTGACTAATGCATGGGTTAAGGACCCTTGAATCTGAGTTCTGTCATTTCAACGTCAAATTTGACTTATATATAACATTTTTCACTTATTTTTTATTCTTTTTATATATACATATTTCAAAAAGTCAATTAAAAAAAAATGTTAAAAAAACTTAACTCCTTAAATTTATCTATCAACTAGACACGGCAATATTTCATACACCTAATTAGAAAAGGGTTATATTATTTAACACAATTTTTTAAAATATTTATACTTCTATTTTTATATTTTAAATTTTTAATACACTTGTTTATAGTTTTTTCTCACAATTAAATTAAAAAAAACGAAGACACGGTGAGGGTGTCTGTCTTGTTAAAAAAAGACCTATAAATAAGCTTTCTTTTTAGAAAAATAGTACTAGTATCTTATTACTCATCACAAACTTATCATAAATTGATATATTATTAAAAATGTTTGACTCTTAATAATTTCAAAATTTCATATATGGAATGATTTATGATGGATTAATGGTATAAATTTTTTTTATCACGAGGATGAATCAATTAATCTCTAAACTTTTCTTATTGTCTTCCGTTCTAGTTATTTACTGCAAAACAGAAAAGAAGTTATTTTATTTATTTATTTATTTATTTTTCACAGCCATATTTACCTGGAGGTACACCTGCTGGGCTTAGAGTATTGAGGGAGAAGGAGCTTAAAAATGTTAGAGGTGATGGCAAAGGAGTTAGAACATTATCTGATAGAATATATGATTTCGATACATACAATGATCTGGGGAATCCAGATAAAGGAGTTGACCTCGCCAGACCAACTCTTGGTGGATCCCAAAATTATCCATATCCAAGACGCTGTCGTACTGGCCGCGCTCCCACTCTCACAGGTAACAACTAAAGGAATCAGTCAGTTAAAAAATTGACAATTCACTTAATATATTTGATTTGTAGCTCTTCAGATACAGCCAGCACAGCATTATTATGTTTTCTTTCTGAATTCTGCCTAAAATACAAATTTTGGTGAGAATTGAGTTTTAGGCTCTAGTCTCTATAATTAACGGTAATACAATACAATACGTAAGATGCTGCAACAGTAACTAAACAACTTTTGCTTGCGTGCTACATATATAATACAGATATACATGCAGAGAGTCGTGTAGAGAGGCCGCTGCCTATGTACGTACCAAGGGATGAACAATTTGAGGAGTCTAAGCAGAAAACATTTTCTATCAAGAGGCTCAAGGCAGTGCTCCATAACTTGATCCCTGGCCTTAAGGCTAGTCTATCTGCTAATAACCATGACTTCAACAAATTCTCAGACGTTGACGACCTTTACAGTAAAGGGCTGTTCATTAAGTTCGGGTTGCAAGATGAAATTTTGAAGAAAAGCCGATTCACAGAAGTGGTCAGCAAGATACAAGAATCCAGCCAGGGACTTCTTAAGTATGACACTCCCAAGATTATTTCCAGTCAGTATATCTATCCCCTCTTGTCTTTCCCTTTTTTATTAGAATTTTTGTTACACAAAGTTCTTTAAGTAGGATTTCAAATTTATATCTATATGGTATATAAACTATTGGCGTGTCTTATTTTTGTGAGTATAGGAAATAGAAATGTGCCCAAATATGGTATATAGTGTAATTTTAGACATTTTTTTAGCTTGCCTACGTATTAATTTATCCAAGGGGGGTCAAGAAGAATGTAATTGTTTTGGCCTTAGAGGGTTTGAAACGTGACATATAACGAGAAGGAGGACGATCCATATCAATGTTTGTCAGTAGCTAGAAAGCCTGATAGGATGTTAATATTTATTTTTCTATTAAGCTTTCAAGAGTACTCATCTACTTATTATCATACGATCCAGCATGCCATTAAGTGCGACCAAACCTTCATCCAATCGTTAATTATTAAGTGTTTAACACGTGGGACTATTATTATAACCAAAGTGTTGTTTCAATTTTTCTGCCCGAGTAAACTATTGATCTCTTATATATGTTTAACGTGCAGAGGACAAGTTTGCCTGGCTGCGAGATGACGAATTTGCCCGGCAAGCAATAGCAGGAATCAACCCTGTTAACATTGAGCGGCTTGAAGATTTCCCACCCGTGAGCAAGCTTGACTCGGAAATATATGGTCATCCCCAAGATTCTGCTCTTAAAGAAGAGCACATTTTAGGCCAACTTAATGGCATGACTGTCCAACAGGTACCCGTCAAATTCTTTAATAAAATGACAACCACGTTTTGTAACCAAATATCCCATGAATTCTCTCGGTACACTTAAGCCACTGGCTAGCACTAAATTTATTTTTTTGTATTTTGCAGGCAATGGTGGAAAACAAGCTGTTTATGATAGATTACCATGATGTCTACCTTCCATTTCTTGATAGGATCAATGCCCTTGATGGTAGAAAATCCTATGCTACACGCACCATTTTTTTCTTAACACCCCTTGGCACTCTCAAGCCTATTGCTATAGAACTTAGCCTTCCCCCTGCGGGACCAAGTTCCCGATCAAAACGCGTACTTACTCCTCCTGTGGATGCAACTACCAATTGGATGTGGCAGCTTGCCAAGGCTCATGTTTGTGCCAATGATGCTGGGGTGCACCAACTTGTTAACCATTGGTAAGCAAAGCCTCATCCTACTTTATTGAGTTTGTTCTTTAAACTATTAGAACTTCTATCTTGGAGTAAATTACCTGATTTATTTTTATTTGCTAAATTATATGTAGGTTACGCACACATGCCTGCATGGAACCATTTATATTGTCTGCTCATAGACAATTAAGTGCAATGCATCCAATTTTTAAGCTGTTGGATCCACACATGAGGTACACATTGGAGATCAATGCTTTAGCTCGCCAGAGCCTGATCAATGCAGATGGAGTCATTGAGTCTTGCTTTACTCCTGGCCGCTACTGCATGGAGATCAGTTCTGCTGCTTACAAAAACTTCTGGCGCTTTGACATGGAGGGCCTCCCTGCAGATCTCATACGCAGGTAAATATCTCAAATTCTTTGTAACTTTTACCAGGTGGACTACAGTTGAAAGTGACCCAAGTACTTTCTTAACTCTCAGTTGGTGTGTGCATCATTTGGATATGCGAGTTACAAATGAATCTAACAAAGATTTCCCATTTGACATGGCAGGGGAATAGCGGTACCTGACCCAACACAACCAAATGGTCTAAAGCTCCTAATAGAAGATTACCCATATGCAAGGGATGGGCTTTTGATCTGGTCTGCAATTGAGAATTGGGTCCGCACCTATGTGAACCACTACTACCAGCATCCAAGCCTGATTTGCAATGATAAAGAGCTACAGGCGTGGTACTATGAGTCAATCAATGTGGGCCATGCTGATCTTAGGCACGAAAGCTGGTGGCCGACATTGAACAATAGTGAGGATCTCGTCTCTATCCTCACCACCTTGATTTGGACTGCATCCGCACAACATGCAGCTCTTAACTTTGGGCAGTACCCTTATGGAGGTTATGTACCAAATCGTCCCCCATTAATGCGAAGATTAATTCCAGAAGAGAGTGACCCAGAATATGGCAATTTCCTAGCAGACCCGCAGAAGTATTTCCTAAATGCGTTGCCTAGCTTGTTACAAGCTACAAAATATATGGCTATTGTTGACACACTCTCTACTCACTCACCTGACGAGGAGTACTTGGGAGAGCGGCAACAGCCATCCATTTGGTCAGGTGATGCAGAAATTATTGAGGCATTCTACGACTTCTCGGCAGAGATCAGAAAAATAGAGAAAGAGATTGAGAGAAGCAATCGTGAGACAACACTGAGGAACCGTTGTGGTGCAGGAGTTTTACCTTATGAGTTACTTGCACCTAGCTCAGAACCTGGCGTTACATGTAGAGGGGTTCCTAATAGTGTGTCCACATAAGCACCCCAAAAATGATCAACTCCCTCACCTCAGCCCTCTAGTTTTGAGAGCCATTATGGCAGGCTTACGAGTTACTTTATACCGCGGTCAGTGGAATACAAGACAACACTCAATTTACCTACACGAGACTAATTAGAGAGCGTAGGGTTGTATAGGCTGTATATCAAATAGAGCTCGGGTGTTGGATGTTGTGGAAAAATTTATCAAATCAGCATTACAATTTTATTTATTTGCTTTGCAAATTTCTGTTGTTGTCATTGATTGCCATTCTTTTTTGGTAAACTCAATTATCTATTGTCATTTGCAAATTATAAATGAGTAAATACTCAATTTGATCCCTGAAATTATAGGATCGTATCAACTTAGTCCTCCACATTATCAATATTTCAAAATAATCCCTGAAATTGCAGAAAGTTAATCAGATTCGTCCCTCCGTCGATAGTTGCATGGACCATAATGACACTAAGTTGATAATGTTAGGGATGAATTTGAAACTAAGTGAATGTCAGGAATGCATTTGCTACATTTTGAAATTCTAAGGATCATTTTGGAATATTGATAATGTGGAGGACTAATTTGATACAACCTTCTAATTTCAGGGACCAAATTGAGTATTTACTCAACTATAAATACGATTTATAAATATTTATACATAAAAATATAATAAAGTATGGCAAAACCTTTTTTGAACAAGAAGTATGGCAAAACCTATTCGCGTAAAAATAATCATCTCACACAATGTTTATACTATTTTATATATTGATTAATAATGTATAGCTTCTCTGGTAAAAAGGTACACAAGTCAGAAGAAACATGAAAGATTTAACAAATTGTAAATATTGCACAAACATCGTATACAAAAAGCTCGATGATGTAAGTCATAACCGTAAGGTACAGACACAAACGAATAAACCGAATTGGTGTTTTTTTTTTTTTTTTGGAGGAGGGGGAGGGGGGAATATTTGAGGAAAAGGAAGACATGGTTATAGATCAATTACCAAAATTTTGATCTCGTATTGACAAGCTTCAAACGGATGGATGGAACTCAGATATTATAAGAGAATAACCAAAATTTACAACTGTGGGGCAAATGAATACAGACAGACCTGCGCCACTTTACTGATTGGGCAGGTTCCAGAAGAACTCGTCAAAATTATGGGTAGGAGAATATCAATCGCTCGTCCACGATAGCTATATACAGAAACCTGCAGTAGTCACAACCATCTCAGACTGGACCATTGAGGGGGGAATTAAAAGATAAATGGAGAGCTGAAACTTGGAATTATCACAAATAGTCATAGTTACCTTTTTGTAGACAAATCATAAGTGCAATTAAGGACATGGCCGAAAAATAAAGCCAGATAGGAATAGAACTCAGAAATTTTCCAATATAAGTATGCTATCTGAAAACAAGGCTTCCATTCTGCTGCAGTCTCAAATTTTCTACGAGTGACTGATAGAAAGATTTTAGTGCCTTGATATCACTACCCTGCAGAAAGAAATATCAGGAGGCAAAGCCAACATTTTTTGGAGGATATCATTTAAACCAAACAGAATATCTAATTAAAATCTCTTCTCTCCTCCCCTCCATCAAAATCTCTCCCTCCCATCCCCTCCTATCATTTAAACCAAACAAAGCTTTAGAGTCATCAAAGTTTTATTTCCATCTTTATCTAATGGGTTAAGTACTGAGGGTTTACATTGTGAGGAGTGAAATTGCAAAATACAAGCGAGTACCTTTTTCATTAAATAATAAAAGAAGCACATCTCCTTTTTTCCTTGTTCATATAGATGTTTGGGGTCCGTATACTGTTCCAACTGTATCTAGTGCTAGATGGTTTGTAACTTTTTTAGATGATCGTACTAGGGTTACTTGGACTTTCTTACTCAAAAACAAGTTTGAAGTAAGTATTGTTTTCCCACAAACACTTCTTCATGATTAAAAATCAATTTGGTGTGAACATTAAAAGGTGTAGGTCTAATAACAAAAAAGAGTACTTTAATCATGTCCTTACTCCATTCTGTCAAAAGGAGGGAATTGTCCATAAGTCTTCATGTGTCAAAACACCACAACAAAATGGAATTGCAAAAAGTAAAATGGATACCTTTTAGACCAAACCCGAACACTATTGTATCAATGAAATGTTCCCAAAAATTTGTTGGGGGTGGGGGGAGCCGGCCGTTCACACCCACATACCTTATTAATCGATTACCCTGTAGAGTCTCAAGGTTCAAGAGTCCTATGGATGTTCTTTCTCCATCCCAACATGTCGACCACTAATATATCTTAAACCTCGAGTCTTTGGTTGTGTGTCATTTGTCCATGTTCATAGTCAAGACAGGGGAAAACTCGATCCTAGAGCTCTCAGATGTGTTTTTGTTAGGTATTCCTCCACTCAGAAGGGATAAAAGTGTTTTCATCCTCCATCTAAAAAAAATTTGTGTCGCGTAATGTTAACTTTTCATGAAAAGGAAGCCTATTTCATGCAACCTTATGTTCAGGGGGAGAATGAATCTTAGGGTAGATAACCTTGAAACACCAGAAACACTTGATTTTCCTAGTCTTGAGTCAAATACACTTATGTCTCAATGTAGATCAGAAACACTTGATCTTTTTAGTCTTAATTCAATATAACCGTGTCCCCATCTAGATCTGAAACTGAACCTGAACCTATGTCAGAGATATCAAACTCATCTGCCCTTGAACTTGGACATGAAGTTGATGTAAGATTTGGAAAAAATCTGGTGTGCACAAAAAGGTCAAAGGTCATTCCTGAATCGACACACTTTCAAGAGCCCAACTCGATTCCTTCGAACAAGGTAATTAATTTAATTTTCCAGTTTTTTTACAGATGAAATGAAAGCCCAAACAGCAGATGAAGACCTAGACCTCCTAATTGCCATTAGAAAATGAACCAGAAAATGCACCAAACAGTCGTTACAGCCCCTTTAAATTATCTCTCATTTAACAAATTCTCACCAGCCCACAAAACCTTCTTTACAAACCTAAACACTACTTCCATACCTACTACTATTTCTGAGGCATTATCCGATGAAAAATAGAAGCAAGCCAGGGATGTAGAGATTGAGGTACTGAAAAAAGAATAGAACCTAGGAGCTAGTTACTTTACCAGAAGGGAAGGTAGTTGGATGCAAATGAGTGTACACATTAAAGTACAAGGCAGATGGATCGACTAAAAGTACAAAACCATGTCTTCTTACATGGGGAGAAAATTTATGCAAGTACCTCCGAGATATGATAAAAATGTAACTGCCAATGCATATAGTTTGTAAATTGAAAAAGGCATTATATAGGCTGAAGCAATCACACCGGGCATGATTTGGAAGGTTCACTAAGGTTATGACATCTTTGGTGTACAAGCAAAGTGAAGGAGATCACACCTTGTTCATTAAACACTTGACACCAGGGGGAGTAACAGTGAAGTTAATATATGTGGATGACATTATAGTAATTGAAGGTGATTGGAAGAAGCAGCACGCCTCGAGTCAGTGTTTGGCAAAGGAATTTGAAATAAAAACTCTAAGAAAACTGAAATATTTTCTGAGAATTGATGTGCAACCCTCCAGGAAAGGAATTTTTATACCTCAGCAAAAATATATTCTAGAGTTACTCAAGGAGTCAGGCAAAACAGCAAGTAAACTTACAAGCACTCCTATGGACCCGAATCTGAAATTGGGAAATGCAGATGCTATGATGAACAAAGAAATGTACCGACATTTGGCAGGGAGATTAATTTACTTGTCTCACACCAGACCACACATTGCATATGTAGTAAGTTTGGTTAGTCAATTCATGCATAGCCCGAGGGAGACTCATTTACCGACAACTCATAGAATTTTGTAGTATCTCAAAGGAACTCCGGGAAGAGTTCTGTTCAAAAGAAATGGGATGCAACACTTGAGGCCAACTAATAGGTTCCTGAACTCTATTACTGATAGGAAAAGGCCCAATAAGATTATGATGTTCTAGTTATAGGGGTCAATACCCACTTTAGGAGAGGAATTAACTTGTACCCGATGAAGTGGAGGGAAAGTTAGTTAGAGGTGAGAGAAAATAGATCTTAGATCTGTTTATAAGAGGGCAGTTCAGAGGGAGAAGGGTCATGTGAAAATTATGATAGTTTTTGATTTTAGCTTGGGGCCATAAGAGTTTTCCTTGGCTGGGAGCATTTGCTCTTACCTTCTGCAATTTGTATTCTACTTTCCTATCAATAATACAACCTTCCTTCCATCTTTGGTTTAATCTAACTCCTGTGTTTGAGATAGGAAATAGTTCCTATCAATGGTGCTTTCATTGAGAGTCAATCAGTTGGAGGGAAATCTCAAATGCATGCACATTCAGATGGCTCCTCAGAAAATCTATGATCTGGAAGTGCTTCTCAATAACGTCACTAAGTCGCTTGCAGCATTGCGTGACGAGTTACGAGCAGGATTCCAACGGCAGCAACAACCCCCAACATCGCTCTTCATAGCGCCATAATCAATGGGCACTTTGACTTCAGCTCCTAGGATTCCGGACGAATTTCAGCTTCCCACAAGATGCGTCGAATTGCCATGTTTGTTGGCGGCATTCCGGTTGGATTGGTAGGGAAGGCTGAGACATGCTTCGCAGATCATGGTGGACAATGCTTGCCGATCACTGCTTCGGCATCGTTGAACTTCGCTCTCACGGCTCCGGATGAGTTTTGACTGTCCCCAAAATGGGTCGAGGTGCCTTCCCTCGATGGCGGAGATCCCATTGGGCGGCTTGCCAAGGATGAGACGTTCTTCGTGGTACAGGGAACACCACCAAAAGTGGAGGTGCAGCTCGCTCAAATTGGTACGGAGGGCACAGCTTGTCAAGAAGGCTGGAGGAGTCTCGAAACAACCGAAGGAGAGAAGAAATCCAGAAATCTTGCTCCACCGCTGCCACCTCCGAAGCCACCGGAGTCGGATACTTTCATGGAGAGGAATGGGTCATCAAAGTCACTATGGGCTGTTACAACGGAGAGGCGTCTCTCTCACAGCACTCTGGGCAACCAAGTCGCACCAGCAGATCCATGGAACGGCAACCCGAATGATACTTCGCTGGTGACGGAGACGGAGGAGACAACGGTCGTAGTGAGCGCAGACTGCCGCCGGATCTAAATGCGTTCATGGCGGAGGTTGGGTCGTCACATGGCATGGTCGAGCCTCCATTGCCACTAGCGGCTAAGATCAAAGAGAGGAATGAGAAAAAGATGAAGGAAAGGGCAAGAATGAGATTACAAAGAATGGATCAATTTTTTAACCTGATGGGCCAGGCCCAACACGAAAAAAGGAGAGCTGGAATTTTGGAGTTTCTATCTCATTCAAGAATTAGAGAGAATGGTTCAGAGAATGCAAGGTTGGAATATGGGCTTAATTTCACATGTGCGTGGCCCATTAAGACCGGTTTTATTGTTGAAGCTATTGTCACCCTACTGACAGCGTTGTTAAAGAGGCAACACTTGGAGGAGTTACGTAAGAAACTTCAAGGATTTCATGTTGAGATGCTCAATGCTCAAGTACCATCCAGGCTTGATGACCAGCATAACGGGCTCCTTCTCGGAGGATTAAAAAAAGAGATTCAGCCAAAGGGGATTTTCTCTTCCTCTAGTCCCATGGCAAGAGGGATGTCGAGTGGTGCAGCTAGTGATGCAAATTCCCTCTTCTGCAGTAGCTTTGAGAAGAATTCCAATCGAGCTCAAGGTATAATGCTTCAAATGAGTCCACCTATCATCCCAACAAATAATTGGCTCATTTTGTGTAAGTCCAACTTTGCCAAGGAAGCAACTCAGGAAGAAGACAGCACTTATACTCAGTTTTCTTACTTCTGCCTTGAGGACAAGGCAGCTTTTCATGCAGATGGTATTGATAGATTCCTGAACTCTATTAGTGATAGGAAAAGGCCCAATAAGATTCTGATGTTCTAGTTATATGGGTCAATACCCAATTTAGGAGAGGAATTAATTTGTACCCGACGAAGTGGAGGGAAAGTTTCGTCGGGTACAAGTTAGTTAGAGGTGAGAGTAAATAAATCTTAGATCTGTTTATAAGAGGGAAGTTCAGAGGGAGAAGGGTCATGTGAAGATTATGATAGTTTTCGGCTTTAGCTTGGGGCCATAGGAGTTTTCATTGGCTGGGAGCATTTGCTCTTACCTTCTGTAATTTTTCTTCTACTTTCATATCAATAATACAACCTTCCTTCCATCTTTGGTTTAATCTAACTCGTGTCTGAGATAGGAAATAGTTCCTATCAATAACATTGATGCTGACTATGCATGGTCGATTAGGAGATCCACTTCTGGGTATTGTACCTTTCATGGAGGAAATCTTCTGGCTTGGAGGAGTAAACAGCAAAGTGTAGTAGCACATTCTATTGTTCAAGTTTAATTTTGAGCTATGGCATAAGGCATTTGTGAATTACTTTAGCTCAATTATTTTAGAAGACCTGAAGATCAAACGGGAAGGCCCAATGAAGCTCTACTGTGATTATAAGTCGGCAATCAGCATAGCACATAATCCAGTTCAGCATGATCGAACTAAGTATATCGAGGTTAATAGGCATTTCTTTAAGGAGAAGCTCGGTAGTGGGTTGATTTGCACTCCATATGTGCCCTCACAAGGGCAACATGCGGATATTCTCACAAGAGGATTGAGCAGCCCAATTTTTTAACGAATTTTATCCAAGTTGGGAATGGACCTATTTACTAGCTTGTGGGGAGTGTTGAAAACAGCATTTACACTTTTGGAAATAGCAACATTTAAAGCCTTTATGTAGTGTTAATGTATTTTTTAGATTCATATACTTGGGAAGTTGCACTTGTATTTATTTCCCTTGAAACATAACATGTAATTAATTATGAAGTGTACATAAATACCAAGTCTAATGAGTGTTAATCATTCAAGCATATTCAGAAAATCCACCTCAATATTCACAAGAATAAATAAATTTTGCTTCAACAGGACTAGAAATTTATATTTCAGCTCCAGAAAGTTTGATTACCTGCAACCTATGACGATATTGCTCAGCCAGATCCAGCGGGCAATGTGCAGCAGAAAATCCTTTTGATACAAAATGAACAAGAAAATCATTCCCAAATTTCTCGTACATGACCTTCTGGGCCAACACAATTTCTCCAAACAAAACAAACTGCATAAACGAGTACTAAAAATTGTCATCAACCCGTCAAAGCAAAGTACTAAATATGGAATTGATTGAACTTGCTCAACCAACTTGGATAAGTTGAGCAACCATTTAAGATTCCTTCCAAAGTAACAAACATCAAAACCCAGAGATAACTATTCATCAACTACGCTCCTTCCGGGCACAACCAGTATGCTCCAAGTACCCAATGAAAGCTGTTAATACTATTGTAAAATTTTTTCTTTTTCTATTTTTGGATAAATTAAGAACATATTACTAATTATTAGAAAGAAGGAAGGGAAGGTACATCTAGTGGGAGGACAAGAACTCCTAAGAAAAGGCAATATGAGAACAAACCAAAGCTGTCTAATCCCTTGCATATTAGTCGTACAAAAATTAGAAATTTCCTTGAAACAGCCAACAGCAGAGCACCAATGAGAAGCCAAACACATAAATAGCAGATCTAAGGAGCATTTCTTTCCAACCAACCAAACCAATTTTTTTTATCATGAAAGAGATATTATTAGATGAGAATAGAAAAGTACAAAAGAAGAGGATAACACATACTCACAAAAACAAAAAGAAACAACTGAAAACTAGCTGACATAGCCAAGAAACAAAGAATGACCATAGAAACCCCACTAAAAAACCATGAGCACAACACCTAAGAGATGCCAAAGAGTAGCCCTATCGCAAACAAACTGTAGAGTCAAAAAAGAGTCATCGAAAATTCTGTTGTTCCTTTCCCACCAAAGAACTGCCAGAGTTTTGGCATTTTTACGAGCCAAAACCTCTAAATTTAGTAAGGAGAAAAGTAAAGTCCATAGGGCAGATCCAAGACTCTTTAAAAATCCCGAACAACCTATTCCGAAGAAATTTCGCAGCTGAGCAACGCAAAAAGAGATGAGGCCCGTTTTCGCAATCTGAACCCCACACGATAGACATATTAGGAGACAAAGCGGTCAGAAGTCTATGCTTCCTTGAGCATGTTATTGGCGTTAAATTGTTAATCCTATTAGGCTATTAGCAGTCCATACAGAAGCTTTGACCTTTGAGTTTGAGGGAGCTTTAGACATACAAATGGGTTTATCCAAAAGAAAACTATTTGTATTGTGAGAGAGTCAAAAAGGATTTACATGTGAACACTTCCAAGGAATCTGTTCACTGTAAATAATAAATGTGGACGGTGTCGGTGTGGACGGTGGAGTCCTATCCATTGTATTCTTCTATTCATTGTATCTATTCTCCTAGGACTTAGCATAGACATTTAATGTTCTAGGAATCAGTTCATAGTCAAGTGTATATATATATAATGTACTCCTATTGCATTGTGAATACAATAAATATTCAGTTCATATTCAAGTTGGTATCAAGAGTTTTGTTCTTTCCTGGTTGGTTTGTCTTTTGGGTTCCAGCTGTTGTGAGCGCTGACCCACGTTTTCTAAAGTTGTCCGGTGACCGAAGTAACACCATTGTTCACCTCAGACACCGCCGACAGTCCGACAGCCGAAGCGCCGCCGTCAGAACAGCCCTCACGCGTCATCTTCAGCCGCTTCACCGTTTGCACCGCTGCTTCCATCGCCGTGATCGCCGTTTTCTGCTGGTTCCGTTATGATATTGTTTGGCTTGTGGGTCTGACTTTTTGCTACCCATCCTTTGAATCTTGTGTGGTGTTTTCGCTTTTTGTACTCTCTGAGTTGTTCCAGTTGTTCCGGTTTCAATTTTTCCAGAAGTTGTCTTTGTTCTATTTTTCTTCCATGGCATAGAAAAAAGCTTGATTTCGTTCGCATTTTCTAGGTCCCCCACCATTACTTCTGAAAAATAGAATGGTAAGAATTACATGACTGTCGTAATGCTGTAGAGATATGGTTTCTGGGTCAAGGATTATCTGACTATCTTACTAAAAAGGCTGCTGACATTGCTGAATCTGAGAAGGCCGAGTGGCAACGAGCAGATTATCAGCTTGTCTCGCTGTTGTGGCAGTCTATTGAACCAGGACTAATGGTACACTTCCGTCCCTACAAGACATGTTATGAGATTTGGAAAAAGGCTCAAACTGTTTATGCTAATGATATACGGTGGTTATATGTGACGATTCATAGTTTGGTGGCTATGTAGATGATTGACCTTGTTTTGCCTTCCTATCTGAATAAAGCACAGTTTATTTGTGAGGAAATCAATATAGGGTTGGTCCATGATGATGTAAAAAAGATGGCGAATAAGCTTGATAACATGCTTATTGTATTTGTTCTTCATGGTCTCCATAAAGACTTTGACTCTGTTCGGAATCAAACTCTGACCAGCACTAATATTCCTACGGTGGAGGAACTCATTGATCGACTGCATCGAGTTCCTTCTCCAATAGTTTCCATTGGAGTTGATTCTCAAACAGGATCAGAGTGTTCCGTTTTTGTGTCGAACTCAACCGATCGAGGGGGGAGAGGTCGTGGCCATAGAGGCAGTGGTCGTGGTAAAGGTGGTCGAGGTAATCTTTATTGTTCTTACTGTAAGCGAGATGGACACACTCAAGATCGGTGCTACTCCCTACATGGATTCCCAAATAAAACTGCCAATATAGTCCAGTCTCATGAACCAGCTGTTGAGCACAAGATCGAGCCTAAAAAGGATCATCTTTTGTCTACTAATGAGTATAAGGAGTACCTTCAGTTTAAAGCCACTCAACAGGCTTCTTCTTCGGCCACCATTGCTCACACCGATAATTCTACAATTTGTCTCTCTCAATCTGCGTCTGTTGGATCCTGGATTTTAGACCCTGGTGCTTCTGATCACTTAGCTAGTAATCCTTCTCTTTTCTCTAAAATGTCATTTCCTAAAACAACCCACAATATTACACTTGCCGATGGGTCTAGGACACAAGCCGCTGGTATTGGTCAAGTTTCACCTCTTCCTTCCTTACCTTTAAATTCAATCTTATTTGTGCCCGAGTGTCCCTTCAATTTAATTTCTATCAACCAAATTACTCGCACTTTAAATTGTTCCATAACCTTTAATTCGGATTCCTTTCTTATACAGGACCAAAGCACGGGACAGAAGATTGGAGCTGGATTTGAATCATGAGGTCTCTACTACCTTCAGCCTTCCTCTTCCACCATATGTGCTGTTTCAGGGTCTGCCAATCTCCTAAATCGTCGTCTGGGTCATCCAAGTTTGGACAAGTTAAAACATACGGTTCCTCATCTTTCACATTAAAAAATTTTGAACTGTGAGTCGTATCAACTTGGAAAGCATGTTGGAGTATCCTTCCCTGGTAGTGTCAATAATCGTACTATAGCTCCTTTTGATCTTATTCATTCTGATGTTTGGGGTCCTAGTCATGTTACTTCTATTTCAGGATATAGGTATTATGTTATTTTCATCGATGATTTTTCAAGATGTACCTGGTTATTCTTAATGAATGATCGTTCTGAGTTGTTTGATGTTTTCCAAACCTTTTGTTCAGATATAAAGAATCAATTTGGAAAAATAATTCATATTTTGAGCAGTGATAATGTAAAAGAATATTTTTATGCATCATTTAAATCTTTTCTGAGTTCTCTTGGCATCATACATCAGTCCAGCTGTCCTCACACACCACAGCAAAATGGTGTTGCTTAACGCAAACATCGTCATCTTGTTGATATAACTCGAACTCTTTTGATAAATGCCAATGCACCCTTAAAGTTTTGGGGAGATGTTGTCCTTACAACTTATTATCTGATCAACCGAATGCCATCCTCTACTTTGGGTAATAAAATTCCTCACTCTATTTTATTTCCTAAAAATCCTCTATATACTGTCCCCCCTCGTGTGTTTGGTTGCACCTGTTTTGTCCATGATCTTTCTCCTGGTCGTGAATTGTCTGCACAAGCTGTTAAATTTGTCTTTCTGGGGTATTCTCGAGTGCAGAAGGGATATCGATGTTATTCTTCCTCTACACATCGCTTTTATGTATCTGCAGATGTTACATTCTTTGAAGATATCCCATACTTTGTCACAACAAGTCCCTCCGACTCTGCTTCATCTCAAGTACTGCCCATTCCTCCTTGTGTAACACTTGTCTCCGATTCTTTAACTGCGCAGCCACAGGATGAACGTCTATTTCGTCGCTATGGTAATATTTTTGAGCGTCAAGTTCAACAGATTCCTGAGATCACACCCACTATTGATCCTCCTGGAGATGTTACCATTGTTGATACTCCTGATTCAGCTCCCGCTCCAATCGCTTCTCCCACTGCGGTCCAACCTAGCACTTCCGCTGACTTACCCATTGCCCTTCGTAAAGGTAAACGCTTCACTCTTAATCCTCATCCCATTTACAATTTCTTGAGTTACCATCGATTATCTGCTTCCCATTATGCCTTTGTATCTGCCTTGTCATCTGTTACCATTCCTAAAAATGTTCAGGAAGCACTATCTCATCCAGGATGGCGACAAGCAATGATTGATGAGATGACAACTCTAGATTCTAATCATACATGGACCCTTGTCTCCCCTCCTTCCAGAAAATCAATAGTTGGTTGTCGATGGGTGTTTACTGTTAAGGTTGGTCCTAATGGGCAAGCGGATCGCTTGAAAGCCCGACTGGTAACAAAAGGGTACACTCAGATCTATGGTTTGGATTACAGTGATACTTTCTCTCCCGTTGCTAAAATGGCATCCGTTCGTTTGTTCTTGTCTATGGCTGCCATTAGACGTTGGCCATTATATCAGCTAGACATTAAAAATGCATTCTTACATTGTGATCTGGAGGAGGAGATCTATATGGAGCAACCACCTGGGCTTGTTGCTCAGGAGGAGTCAGATCTTGTTTACAGGCTACAAAAATCCTTTTATGGTTTAAAACAATCACCTCGCGCTTGGTTTGGAAGTTTAGTAAAGTCATCCAACAATTTGGAATGACTCGATGCGAGGAAGACTATTCTGTATTCTTTAAATGCTCATCATCAAACAAACTTATTTATCTTATGGTGTATGTGGATACTTTCTTGGGATTGAAGTAGCCCAATCAAAAACAGGTATTGCTATTTCTCAAAGGAAGTATGCCCTTGACATTCTAGAAGAAACAAGGATGCTAGATTGTAAACCTGTTGATACTGCCATGGATCCAAATGTAAAGCTTCTACCTAATGAGGGGGAGCCCTATCCTGATCCAGACAGCTATAGAAGATTAGTTGGGAAGCTAAATTATCTCACCATGACTCGACCAGATCTTGCTTTCCCGGTTAGCGTTGTAAGTCAGTTTCTCAACTCACCATGTGACAGTCATTGGAATGCAGTTGTTCGGATCCTGAGATATATCAAGGGATCACCTGGTAAAGGACTTGTTTATATGGACAGAGGTCATGCTAATATCATTGGATATACAGATGCGGATTGGGCAGGTGATGCTAGTGATAGGAGGTCCACTTCAGGCTACTATGTGCTTATTGGAGGTAACCTGATTTCATGGAAAAGCAAGAAGCAGACTGTTGTTGCTAAATCAAGCACAGAAGCGGAATATCGTGCCATGGCTAATGCTACTTGTGAACTCCTATGGCTAAAATATCTGCTCCAAGAGTTGAAGTTCTGTGAGAAAGGTCCCATGGAACTTGCTTGTGATAACCAGTCAGCCTTGTACCTTTCTTTAAATCCTATCTTTCATGAAAGGACTAAACATATAGAAGTTGATTGTCACTTCATCCGGGAAAAGATTTTCTCCAACATCATTAAGACTTCCTTTGTGGGTACTGTAAAAGTTGTATTGGAATGTTGTGTGTCTTATGTGACCACACAGTCTCTATTTATAATCAGAGAATACAATCGTATAATTAATTACAAAGGATCAAATCAAATCCTTGATTTGTATAACTATATCCCTAACTATCAGCACGTATTAACTCTATAATAAGCACATGTTAAATATGCTTTCTAACACTCCCCCTCAAGCTAGATCGTATATGTTATATGAACCAAGCTTGTTACAAATATAATCAACCCAAGAGCCTTTGAGGGACTTAGTAAACATATCAGCCAATTGGTCCTCAGACTTGACAAAATCGGTGGTGATTTCTCCAGAAAGAACTTTTTCTCTTACATAGTGACAGTCTATCTCTATGTGTTTGGCCCGTTCATGGAAGACCGGATTTGATGCAATGTGAAGTGCAGCTTGATTGTCACAGATAAGTTTTGTATCCTGGAGTTCTCCTAATTTCAGCTGTTGGAGTAGATTCCTAAGCCATGCAAGTTCCTTTGTAGCTGACATCATAGCACGGTATTCGGCTTCTGCACTGGATAGGGCAACTGTGTTTTGCTTCTTGCTCCTCCATGAGATCATATTTCCTCCAATGAGAACACAATATCCAGAAGTGGATCTTCTATCTGATGGTGATCCTGCCCAGTCAGCATCTGAGTAACAAGTAATTTTGGCATTGCCTTTATCTTCATATAATAGTCCTCTACCTGGTGCATTTTTTATGTATCGAAGAATACGGATGACCGCATTCCAATGGCTATCACAAGGAGCATTCAGAACTGGCTTACAATACTCACAGCAAAAGTGATATCTGGTCTGGTGACCGTGAGATAATTGAGTCGGCCTACAAGACGTCGGTATCTTCCCGGGTCTTTCAATGTCTCCCCCTGATCCGGAAGAAGCTTGACATTGGGATCCATAGGAGTATCAGCTGGGCGGCAGTCAAGCATACCTGTTTCAGTAAGAACATCCAGAGCATACTTCCGTTGGTTAATTGCAATGCCTGAAGAGGACTGAGCAACTTCAATCCCCAAGAAGTATTTGAGAGGACCCAAGTCTTTTGTCTGAAAGTGTTTGAAGAGATGGGCTCTGAGCCGCTGGATACCGTCTGTGTCATCACCAGTAATGACGATGTCATCAACATATACTACTAGAAAGATGCGTCGACCGGTAGGGTAATGGATGGAGAAAACAAAATGATCTGATTCACACCTGGTCATGCCAAATTGTATTAAGGCAGAGCTAAACCGACCAAACCAAGCACGAGGAGACTGTTTTAATCCATAAAGAGCCCAGCGAAGCCGACAAACAAGACGAGAATCACCAGGAATAGTAAAACCTGGGGGCTGGTCCATATAAACTTCCTCCTGCAACTCTCCGTGCAAAAATGCATTTTTAATGTCTAGTTGATGAAGTGGCCAATGATGAATGGCAGCCACGGCAAGAAATAGACGAACAGAAGTCATTTTGGCCACTGGAGAAAAGGTGTCTTTATAATCGAGACCAAAGATCTGTGTATAACCTTTAGCCACCAGACGAGCTTTGAAACGATCAATCTAACCATCTGGCCCGACCTTGACTGTATAAACCCATCGACAGCCTACTGTAGTTTTATCTGGAGGTAACGGAACAATATCCCAAGTGTTATTTGAGTGCAATGCTTCCATCTCTTCCAACATCGCCTGACGCCAGTTCGGATCAGTCATGGCTTCACCTGTAGACTTAGGAATAGACACAGAATCCAAAGCAGAAACAAAAGAAACATAGGATGTAGACAACCGTCATAGTTTAAAACACAAGCATATTTAAGATTAGGGTTGCGAGAGGACCGATTACCTTTCCTTAATGCTACAGGAAGTTCAGGTGCAGGCGACGTCGATGGAGGGGCAATTGGAGCAGGAGATGAGACTGGTGGATCGATGCCAGGAGGTACTGCTGGAGGCTGTGTTCGCCGCTGGTAGACACGCAAAGGAGGTGGAGTAGAAGTTACAATAGGTACCGGAACAGCAGGTGGGATATCCCGAAGGTCCGCTGTGAAGGTATCATAAAGTAAAACAGAAGAGGAGAAGAACGGGCAAGTCTCAAAAAATGTGACATCGGCAGAAACAATGTATCGTTGTAGTTGAGGACAGAAACAACGATAACCTTTTTGTACACGTGAGTAGCCCAGAAAAATACATTTGAGAGATTTAGCTGAGAGTTTATTTTTACCTGGAGTGGGGTCATGGACAAAACATGTACAACCAAAGACACGAAGAGGAATGGGATATAGATCCTGCTTTGGGTATAGAAGAGAGTACGGAATCTGATCATGAAGGACAGAGATTGATAAGGTAACAGGCCGTGAGGAGCGCATCACCCCAAAAACGAAGAGGAACATTATGGTGAAGGAGAAGGGTGCGTGCTGTTTCAACTAAATGGCGGTTCTTTCTTTCGGCCACACCATTCTGTTGTGGTGTGTGCGCACATGATGTTTGGTGAACAATTCCCTGGGAAGACAAAAGTGATTGAAACTGGGATGACAAATATTCACGAGCATTATCAATGCGTAACATTTTAATAGAAGTACCAAACTGGTTTTGAACTTCTGCACAAAATCCTTGAAAAATAGTAAAAACATCAGAACGATTTTTCATTAAAAATAACCAAGTACATCGGGAAAAATCGTCAATAAATGTGACAAAGTAATAATAGCCTAAAGTTGAACAGACACGACTAGGACCCCAAATATCAAAATGAACTAAAGCAAAAGGTGACACAGCATTTTTATTGACTCGCTGACTATAAGTTTGAAGAGTATGCTTTCCTAACTGACATGACTGACACTCAAATGAGAAAAGCTTAGAAAGACTAGGAACCATAAGACGCATTTTATTGAGGCTAGGGTGACCCAAACGTTGATGTGTAAGGGTTTGAGAAGCAGCAGAGACACATGCCACCGGCAGTGAAAGGTGATATAATCCTCCAGACTCATGTCTTGCTCCAATCCTCCGTCCAGTACGTCGTTCCTACACATAAACAGAATTATGTGCAGGAACATAAAGTACAGAATGTAAGGAAAGGTTGGGAAGGGGTTGTGCTTGACCAATGCCTTCAACTTTGATTTTAGAGCCATTTGCCATGGTGACAGAGGGCAAAGAATCAGAGTAAGACAGATGAGAGAAAAAAGATTTGTTACCGGTCATATGGTCAGAAGCACCGGAGTCAAGTACCCATGGTCCAAGAGAGGAGGACTGAGAGACAAAGGCTACAGGATTACCAGACTAAGCGACGACAGCAGAGGGTGTTGGCTGATTGGCTGCTTTGAACTGAAGGAACTCGTTGTAATCAGCAGCCGAAATAGTAACATCGTCAGTGATTGCAGTGTGAGCAACAACGTTGGTGAACGTCACAGTGTCAGAATCGGAAGTATCACCCATGAGTTTTTGTAGGTGAAAAACAGTTGGACAGGGGCACCTGGTGGTGGGGAAGGCGGCGGAAGTGGCGGCGGGTGGGCACGGGCGCGTGTGGTACACGTGCAGGAGTGTGGCAGCGCGTGGAGACGCGTGCGGCGGCATTTGGTGACGCGCTTTTGGCCGTAGGGTCGACTCGGGGAGGTGGTGCGATCTGTGTATAAGCTAGCTTTGATACCATATTAGATTTGGGCCTAACTCAACCCCAAAAGCTAGCTCTAGAGGTGAGGATTGCCCAAGCTTTATAAGCTCTTATGAGGCTCTATCTCCAGTCAATGTGGGACTTGGGTTTTTCCCAATACACCCCCTCACACCCAGCACTATTGGGCTTGGTGCGTGGATAATATGGTGGGCGGCCCTTTAATGGATCTAGGATAGGCTTTGATACCATATAAAAGTTGTATTGGAATGTTGTGTGTCTTATGTGACCACACAGTCTCTATTTATAATCAGAAAATACAATCGTATAATTAACTACAAAGGATCAAATCAAATCCTTGATTTGTATAACTATATCCCTAACTATCAGCACGTATTAACTCTATAATAAGCACATGTTAAATATGCTTTCTAACAGGTACTAAAGACTAACTTGCAGACATGATGACTAAGTCCTTACGAGGTCCTAGAATAACATACATATGTAACAAGCTAGTTGCATCAGACATATATTCTCCAGCTTGAGGGGGAGTGTTAACTGTAAATAATAAATGTGGACAATGTCGATGGTAGTGTCCTATCCATTGTATTCTTCCATTCATTGTATCTATTCTCCTAGGACTTAGCATAGACATTTAATGTTCTAGGAATCAGTTCATAGTCAAGTGTATATATAGGGTACTCCTATTGCATTGTGAATACAAGAAATATTCACTTCATATTCAAGTGAATCAAAGACCTAAGTTTTTGAGTTGGGAAGATAAGAGAGATGAATAGTGTCAATTAAAACCAAAAGAGACTCTAGCTTCTATACTGTTCCAAGAGGATTATAGTGAGAATAGAACTGACAAACCGGGGCATTACGCAAAGTAGATAAAATAAGCCTTGGAAAAGACTCAAAAAGAGAGAATCAACCAAAACATCTTCCGAAAATCTGATACAAACCAGAGTTTGCATCACTGTTGTCAAGATCGCATGCCACCTCGTAGGAGCGCACGCTTCTACGCGTTTTGCAGAAGCCATCGAGGTGGAGCGGTGGCAAAACACGAAGAACCGCCGACGCAGCGGGATCGCAAGGGAAGAGCGCAAGCGCGGCAAAATCGACACTCTTCTGCGCGCCCCAAATTAGGGTTTTCAAACCCTGTTTGGCGTAACTGCGAGTTTCAACCTAGTTTCCGTCAAAACCCCGAATCCGGCCCATTTTTTACCTGGTTTTTTCAGCCCAGAATTTTAATAGTCAGAGTTCACCGAGAGTAAATGCTAACAGTAAAAAAAACTTTGGTAAATGCCTTATTAGTAAATGCTTTAATGGTTCTATTTTGAGTCCCAAAAATCCCACGCAGTCACACTGGTACAGTGCAAGAACTCTTTAAATACTCCACTTTTGGGTATTTTCTTCAGCATCTCTACCTCTTTCTTCAACAACTCAACGAGTACTATGCAGCAACTCATTAATTTCTTTAGCAACTCTCTTTCTATTTTCTTCTCAACTCTCTTTGTGACTTATGATTAAATTAATGAGATTCTTATGTTAAGGTTATTTTTCTTATTCATGTTATTTTATATGCATATATAAATAATTAAATATGATTCTGTCTAATGGTGGGATCTTACAGTCCATGTTACGATCCCACGATTTACGATCTTCCTTCCCCTAAACAATCCTAGGTAAGATCTCGAGTTTGACAACCTTGGTTTGTATCACTAATACAACAGTAACAAGTAGGGAAAAAAAGAGGGGAATTTTGTATTATTTGCAAGAAAAGGGAAATTACAAGGAATGACTATTCCTCTGCCACAGAGCTGAGCTCCTATGGAAAGCTACAGCTTCCATCCATAACAAACTTTCTAATTTCCAAAAGATACCTCACTCCTACCTACACAGCCTACTATAACTGCCTCATTCTGTTACCCTCCCTTTACAATTTCTCTCTCTGCCAGCTCACTAATTCGCCACATTCTTTTTGTTCCTCCTAGTATAAACTTTCCATACCTTAGGCCCAGTTGTTCCCTGGTCCAGCATCAGATCATTTGGACCTTTACTTTGGGGCCTATCAATACCCTCTCCTTCAAAAGCAGCCTTGTCCTCAAGGCCTAGTTCTGGAAATTGACTTAGGATAGTGATTTCATCTTCCCAAGTAGCTTCTTCTGGGGGTTTGCCTTGCCATTGAATGAGAATTTGATGCACATTTTCTCCCTTCTTGCTAATGGTCCGGTTGGCTAGAACTGCAGCAGGTCCTACCACTTCAAAAAAATCCCCTTCCATGCCCAAAGGTAGTTTTTCCTCCACCTTGTACTTGCCACAGCCTTCTTAAGCAAAGAGACATAGAAAATCAGATGTACCTTGGATGTTGTGGCCAATTTGAGTCTGTAAGCTACTGCACCTACACGTTCCAGCACTTGATAGGGACCATAATATCTTGCAGACAGTTTGGTATTGATCCTTAAAGCCAATAAATTCTGCTTGTGCGGTCGCAGCTTCAGAAATACCCACTCTCCTACAGTGAAACTCCTTTCTTTCCTTTTGGTATCGGCTTGAGACTTCATCCTGCCTTGGGCAGGCAGCATATGATGCTTCAATTGCCTTAAGGCTTCATCTCGGTATAGCAGGTCCCTTTGGACAGCTTCTACCCATGTTTCACCTTGCAAATAGCGGGCAAGAACTGGAGGTTTCCTCCCATTGACTACCTCAAAGGGTGTGACCCCTGTAGTCTCATGGTTGGAGGTGTTGTAACAATACTCCGCCCAATGCAGCCATTGTAACCAAGTCATCGACTGATAAGCTATAAAACACCTTAGAAAGGTCTCTAGGCACCTGTTTACCACTTTCGTTTGTCCATCGGTCTCCGGGAGATAAGGCAAACTAATTTTTATTTGTGTACCCTGCAGGCTGAACATTTCTTTCCAAAAGTTACTGACAAAAATATGATCTCGGTCACTGATAATAGCTTTGGGAATTCCATGAAGGCGCACAACTTCTTTAGTGAAGACTTCAGAAATGGTCCTGGCCGAGTATGGGTGCTTCAAAGTAATAAAATGACCATACTTAGATAACCTGTCAACACCACAAAGATAGCTTCAAAACCTTTGGACTTCGGTAAACCTGTGATAAAATCCATGGACACTTCCTCCCAAATATTGTCCGGTATAGGTAGAGGCTGAAGGAGTCCTCCGGGAGATGATGCCAGGTATTTCTACCTTTGACAAATGTCACATTCCCTCGCATAGTTTTGAATTCTGCCCTTCATTCCAATCCAATAGACATTAGCTGCAATCCTTCTAAAAGTCCTATAGAAACGTGAATGTCCTCCTTGAGGGGTGGCATGAAATTCCTGCAACAAGACAGGAATCCTAGTGGAGTGGGCAGAAATCACCATTCTGCCCTCATACAACAAACACCCCTTTCTTGTAAAGTCTGGTCTAGCACCTTCATCCTTGTTCAAATCTTTATATATTTTCAGCAAAGTCACATCCCTATGGACCTCCTCTAGCACCTGAGCACTGTCTTCCCAAACCGGGTACACCCTCAACTGACTTAATTCCCCATCAGCACCTACCCGAGAGAGGGCATCAGCCCCTCTATTTGCCACACCTGGTTTATATACTATGTCAAACCTATATCCAAGATACTCCACAGAGAGTTGGCCAAAGTGGCACTTCTTTTGATTTGCTACCAACACATGTTCCTGTAAGGTGTGCAAAACCTTAGCCAAATGCTTCATGTGTGACCTCCAATCCAAGCTATATACTAGTGTATCATCGAAAAACACTAGTACATACTTCCTCAGCATCTCCCTGAAAACTTCATTCATGAGGGATTGAAACGTTGAAGGGGCATTCATCAATCCAATGGGCATCACTAAGTATTCATAGTGTCCCTCGTGTGTTCTAAAAGTTGTCTTGGGTATATCTTCCTTCCTCACTCTCACTTGGTGATAACCAGATTTCAGATCCAATTTAGAAAAATATTTTGCACCATGTAATTCATCTATCACAGGAATTGGAAATTTGTCTGGAATTGTTACCTTATTAAGGGCTCGGTAGTCAACACACATCCTCCAAGTGTCGTCTTTCTTTTTAACCAAGATAACTAGGCTGGAGAAAACGTTGCGGCTGGGTCTGATCACTCCCGAACTAAGCACTCTTTCACCTGCTTCTCAATTTCATTTTTGTGGTGATTTGGGTACCTATTTGGTCTCACATTCACAGGACCCTACTCTGTCATGAGAGTGATGGCATGCTCCTTTTCTCTTTTGGGTGGAAGTCCTTTAAGCTCCTCAAAAACCTTTGCATAAAGAACCGACAGCATCTCTAACTCATCTTTTTTGTTGCAAACTCATCACTTCCTTCATTGACCCCTTTTCTGACCCGAGAGTACAGCCTACCTCAATGGACAAAAACAACCCTTTCACCCACCTTGTCGGTCTTCCCCACAAACTTTGCAACGCTGCTTGTCCCTCCTTGCTACTCCCTTCTCCTTTCAGTTCCACCCATGTTCCTTCTTGTTGGAACTTCATTGTTTTTCTACCCAAATCCACTATCATTTCTCCAAGTGTAGCTAACCAGGACATTCCCAGCACCAAGTCTATTCCTTCTAAGTCAAAAAGAAATGTGTCAACCTTCACCATAATGCCTCCTAGTTCCACCTCCATGCCCTTGCAACTGCCTTTAGCTACTGCTTGAAACCTATCTCCCAATTTAATGTTTAAGGGTCGAGTATCCTCCATTGGCCATCCCATTGCAACTACCAATTTTTTGGAAACAAAGTTACAGGTAGCACCACTATCCACTAAAATGAGGATAGGTACCCCTTTAACCTTGCCTTTGAGTTTTACAGTTTGAGGATTAGAGCCATGTTCCCCATTTAAACTCCCCAAACTCATGACAGTGCACTCAACATCAACCTCCTCTTCCTCCTCAGCTTCTCAGGCTAAAATGTTGCCTTCACTTTCTCCTGCCTCTTCCTCATCAAGTGTCATCAACCTCAGCTATTTATCTGGACATTGATGGAGGGGATGAAAAGAGCACCCACATTTATAACAAAGTCCCTTTTGTTTCCTCCCCATCAATTCATTATAGGAAAGGTGTGAAACACCCTGTCCCTCGATCCCGTCCTCTTTTTTATCAGACTTTGGCTCACTTTTGAAACGAGGCCCATACGTCCCACCTTTGGGATTACTACTCCCACCTGATCCTCCTTCCTTGGCCCTGCGAACATAAACCCAGTCTGAATCTGGATTTCGACCCGACCCAATGGTTGTGGAACGAAAAGAGGATCCTGACCTGGACCCATACCAGCTGCAACCTGCTCCACCCGAAAAACTGCCCTTACCTCCAATCTCCTTTTCCACCGCTCTCGTCACGTTCATCGGGCGGGAACGTGAGAGTGGCCCCAAGGAGATGAGACTTCAGACTCTCCCCTTGATCTCATCCTTCAGCCCATGGAGAAAGTACCCCAAGTATTGATCATCCGGAAGCCTTCGTACCTGCGCAATCAGTCTCTCAAAGCCCTCTATGTACGCATCAACGCTCCCTCTTTGCCGAAGATTTGTCAACTGCTCAAACACATCACCATCGCCCATTCCCCATATCACTCGAGGAGTTCTACCTTCAGTCTCTCCCACGCTAACTCCATTTCATCGTCGAACAAGGAATTAAAGAAGTGAATCGTGGGTCCTTCCTTACACAATTGGGCGAGATTCAGCCTCATCTTAGAGCTCGTTTCTTGCACACCAGTGTTATCGATGGCGGATGGTGGTCCACGGCGGAAAGCCAAAAATCCGTCATACAAATGGCGGATGGCGATGCGGCAATATGGCGGATGCTATGGCGGACAACATAAAAATATTATAAATATATATACATAACAAAAAAATGCAGAAAATGTGATTATGGACATTATTTCATATATTTTACTTTTTAATTTCATATATATATATATATATATATATATATATATATATATATATATATATTAATTCTGTTGGAATTTAAGCATAGGCCCATATGAGCAGCAGCCCACTCCCTTAGCCTTAGCTTATTATTGTCCAATTTCATATATCCTACCTTATTTTTATTTGTACATTAATTATTATATTATTTAATTATTAAGTCAATATCATTCCTCAGTGCACGAACACAACGCAAGGGATACTCTTCAACACACAGCCAACAGAGACATGATACTCTTCAACACAGCCACCGCCGCCAAGATTTCTTCTTCTCTCTTCTTCATCTTAGACGCATAGCAGATCCGTAGCATTCTCCCCCTCCTCTTCTTTTGCTTCTTCTATTTCACCCCCCACGCTAGTTGCCCGACCTGAATCGGGTCGGGTCGCACGCCCAACCCTCTGGAAACCTTCTCTTTTTTCTGAATTTGGGCGCCTTTCCGCCATGCCCGCGTTTCCACCATGGAATGCCACCGCTTTCCGACCGCCATACCCCGCCATGTGAAATCCGCCACGCCATGCCATCCATGTAACGGTTTGTCCAAATCCTGCCACCCTTATCCGCCATGGCCGTTTTTTAACAACACTGTTGCACACGAAAGTAAATCTCTGCTCGGGTGATCCACCCAGCTAGGTCATCACCGTTGAACATGAGGAGCTCCACTTTTTTGACCGATTGTCTGAACTCCTCCAATGCGTCGCCCTGTGACTTCTTCAGGGCCGACGAAGTGGAGTCATTCTTGACCGACGATCCTTTCTCTTCGTCTCCTTTCACGGTCTCTTGCTGCTTCTAGTGTCCGCTATTCTCACTCGTTTCCTCCTCTCCTTCTGTCTGGGCCTTCTGGCCCATACACCTCGCAAGCATCACCTTAAGGACCTCGTGGTTCTCATCCGCCTTACTCTGCCTGTCCTCCGCCTTATTCTGCATTTCAGCTAGCACCACCTTGAGACTGGTTAGCTCAGCCTCCATAGCAAATACTTTCGCCTCCATCACTTTTACCTTCTTTGCTCGCTTCCTCGGTGGCATTCACCGTACCACCTCTCCTCTTTGCGCCGATCCCTCACGAATCCGGCAGGTCAGACTAGTTTGATACAAACCAAAGTTTGTATCACTAATAAAACTGTAACAAGTAGGGAAAAGAAGAGGGGAATTCCGTATTATTTGTAAGAAAAGGGAAATTACAGGGAATGACTATTCCTCCACCACAGAGCTGAGCCCTTATGGAAAGCTACAGCTTTCCATCCATAACAAACTTTCTAATTTCCAAAACTTTCTATTTAGCTTACTATTTCTAAACTAGACCTGCACATAGCACAAATCAAGCAAAAGACCATCTTAAGGTCTACATATCTGCAACATACCCTTGAAAGTAATCCTATCAAGTATTGTTGTCCAAAGGAAGCATTTGACCTTAGAGGCTTAGAGGGACTTTTGGATTTCCAAATGGATTTGTCAAGGACTGGCGGAACGAGTTTAGAAACAATAGGAAGAATTCATTGAATAATCAAATGTCTAAATTTTCCTATCTGAACTAGAGGAGAGAATTAATAAAATCAAGTAAGACCAACAGGAACAATAATTCACAAGTTTCTCTATCACTAAAGTTTAAGCCAAGGTGTAAATCCCAATTTCAAAGAAATAATTATTAAGAACCTAAATAGAAAAAAGATAAAATAATAGGTGATCCTATGTAGGACTGTATCACCAAATACTTAATATCGCCGAAACCACCATATGACTTTCATTGCATTCTCAAACTTAGGGAAAACAATCATTTTCTAGAAGGATTAGCAATCTTACTCCAGACCTGTATATTAAATGCCCATTTACAATTCGATTTATAGTTCTTGCAGACAATCATTTAGATGATCACATGATTGACAATTCCAGATTCTGAGACCAAGAAGGGTAGCATGTTATACTCCTGAACTTAGAAATATTTATATTCCATAATTATATCATTTGCACCCTTCGATACTCATGATCCTCTTTTTTATTGCTTTAAATGAATTATATTTATGAAAGTTCACTTTTATTAACATCATTATTATTGTTGTACAAGTACGTAAAATCAATTTTTGAAAATTTTCCATTTCAGATCTTTCTTGAATTCTCCTCAAATTATGTTCGTTGTTATTAAAAACAAATGATAAGTATAACCTGTTATAACAAGGAGCAGAATGAGGGAGAAATCTGATTATATACATGATGATTTTGGACAGCGGCATCTTAACACTTGAACAAGCAACTAAAAAATGTATAAAACAGTAAATGAGTCATACAGTATTTGCATCATGGAAGTCAAAAGATCTGTCCACCACACTGTACAAACAGCAGTTTGTTGCAAATGCTTCAATCACAAAACTTCGAAAACCAGGAACCTGTAAACCATTAACCATTTAGTATAACAAAAAAAATACTCAAAAACCAGGATAAGTCGGAGCGAGTGGAATCTACCTTTTCTTCATAAGGCTGGGCACCCCAATCTTTAATTAGTCTGATAATAATCTGTACACATGCCTAAATAGTGAAAATAAAAAGATTCGGATTTTAGATTATGTTAAAACTTAAAAGTACTAATATAGGAAAACTAATTGTCCATGGTTAAATAAATAGCAACCGCTACACATACCTTTCTTACAAGAATATCCTTATGATTACAAGAAGAGTACAAAAGCAACTGCATCACTGGATCCAAGTATGTTTTACTTTTTGGGGAAAGAAATACAGAAGACAGATCATGTGTGGTGATCACATGAAGAAATGTATACAATGTTTGCTGAAGTTCTTGCAATTCACGAATTTCCTAAAAAAAGGAAATTACAATCCTATCACACATAAATCTAAGAGAATTTAGAACCCAAAAAATGTTAAATTGAAATGCAAAAGATACATTTCTAAGATGGATTTCATAATCAAAGTCAGCACAATACAGCTACCAACTAAATACCAGAAGTGTTAGAGCAAATACAGTGTCACTGTCTCACTAATCTTTGATCCGTCAAATTTTGCATTTTATGGTTCCATAATTTGTGGAAACTAAAAAAGCAAATAGATTACTAGACATGGACAATAAAAATAACAAGGAACACAGATATTGTCACATAGCACAAGCACAAACTGAAACTGCCCCACCTCCCACCAACTTCGAAAATATTGATAAACAAAATCCAAACCATAAAAAGCAATCATATGACAAGGGTACTTTAAAGCAAGCAAATTGAAAGGAAACGAAAAATAGCCTTTTCTCAGCCATCTTTTAGGAAACTGGATCTACATTTTCATACCTCAGTGACTGCATCAGAACCTGAAGGTAATCCATCTCTCGGAATAACACTGAATATCCTATCAGCAACAGCTGGAAATAATTCCTCCAAAATGTCATGCACCAAAGTACTGAACTTGCATATGAGTTGATTGAGTAACAAAAGAAAACCAGCCATCTCCTTTAGCTGCGACAAAAACATTATCAAGACATTACACAGTTTTCTCCCCTTATAGTGCAGGAAACAGGTGGATGGAAGCAAAACCAGCTTCATAAAGTAAACAACCAAACTCGAGCAGAACATGTATGTAACTTCAAACAAGGATTACCGTCATCCAACCACTCAATCTACAACAGCATTAAACATGCTCCACACACACACGCCCACACTCTGACGGACCACCAGTGCTAATTTGTGCACCACAAGGAAAGGGGCAGGAAATAGAGGATCAACACACATGGGTAAGGAAGCCAGAATGGGGAATATTCAAGATATTAACAGAATGCTTATGTGGTGGTAGTGGCAAATGAATGAAAATGAGGGAATTCAGTTTGGGTGAGTGAGAATAGACGTGAATAGAAGGTAAAGTAGGGAGGGGGAGTCATTGAGTGAGGAATTGGGGCCCTTGGGCATGGAGGAAGCAGACACCTCCAAGAGTCTTGCACTCTGAAGTGTCTCTACCACTTCCATCTTACTTTTCATATCCGTTCTTGTTTGGCTTTGTTTTTGAGGAATTACAGAGGTATACCTCAGGCCTCAGCTGTTAGGAGTTACTCATATTTTGTTAAAAAAATCCAAATTCCAATCACACACATTCATACAAGGTAAAAAAAATATGCCAAGAAAATCGTTGCAGTCACTCCTTGCTTCAAAGGGGCCCTAGACACTTTATTGCTGATGAATTCACCAATTGCCTACAAGGGATTTGCTCAGTTCTGACAAAATAAAAAAGGGGGGACGCATCCCACAAATTCAATTAAAGAAAATGAAACTAAAGCAGATACAAAGACCAATTTGACATGCTTTAGACATGAAATCTACTAGAGGTAACAAAGTATTGCCACAGAGATACCCTGCTGTTAAAAGAAAGGAAAATTCTTAAGTGCCAGAAAGTAATCAAGATATAATAAGGCAGCAAAAAGGTGACTACCATAATCCATGCTAGACACTAAAAAACCCATGCTGTTACTTAATTACCATACATGCATGTCCATATGTTAATATGCAACCTAACAGGATCATCTATAAAAAGCCCCAACAACAAATTAAGATAACAAGTGAGAAGGAATATTATTCTCAATGCCATCACATTCCAATTCCCCTTGCCACAGGGTCCACAACCATAACAAGCAATTTCAGAATTAATCTCCAATGCATGAACATCAATAGCAATGCAAACTAATAAATTTAGATCCACAAATTGTGAAAAGATGAAGTTTAACAAAATTAATATGTACCTCAATTTCTGCAAGTAACTGCTCCAATGCCTTTGGAAGGTAAGGGAAGACAGATGCTCCTAGTGTATCCACCATGCGGTGTATAAAAGATGTGACCTATATGAGATGCATGAATATTAGGTGACAATTACTGATCATTTAACTAAAAGAAAGAAAGTCCAATCTATAAATATAATTTATACCTTGCTTCGAAGAGGTTCTACTTTTGGAAATACAGCAAGAACTTGGAGAAGTACATCCAATGTCTATACAGAAGAAACAACACCCAGATTTAGCAAAAGATATTAAGAGACAACAACACAAAAGTTTAATAAAAACAGAGATAAGCTTAACACAAAAAAATTATCATCCATACAAAGGATGTTGCAAAGATGGATTCCAGACATTCAACAACAAAACTCCAGAATTCTCATCTGAAATAAAAATACTTTCCATAGCTTCTTAACCACAAAAATGACATAAAATATACATCTGATAAACTAGACACATCTTCAGGGATCAGTTGAAAATTACTAACCTGCTTAAACATGAGACCAATTGCAGGGCGACTAGTGGTTACAAGACGCTCACTGAAGCCCTAGATCATGTAAGAAATGATAAGAATGGGGGGAAAACAAAAGTATTGACGCTTCTGCCCAGTATGCTACCCGTTTAAACTTCAAAACTAAAATAAAATCATATAAAACATAAATCTACTTATCATTAGTAAAGAGTTGAATACATCAGAGAGGGGGAAAATGATCTAAACAAACTAAAACCAGAAGAAACCCAAATTAGAAAAGCACCTTGCTGAGAGAATTAATTGCCATGATAATTTGCTGGATTACAGAAATTTTGGCAATGGTCTCCTCATAAGTCAATAATTTGGCATTTATGAGGAATGCCTCAACCTGGGTTAAACAAGCATAGGAAAAATATGCATAAAAACCAACTCTAATAATCTCGAAGCAGAAATGATTTTGGGAAACAAGGAATGGGGGCAATGTATTTCTCAAAATCCAATTATCTCGCCATTTCAAAGTCAAGAATAACCTGCTGACAAAGAGGGCTGAGCAAAGAAGATAGATAATCAGATTGCTTTCCAGGTGGGACATCTTCCATTCCAATCAATAAACCAATTGCCTGTCAGGTGAGTCAATCAATGCATTAGAAGATAAACAACAACCTTGAATTTCACAGAAATATCCCTAATCCTGAAACTTTGGGAAATGTGAATACCTCAAAAACGTGGCTACCATCTTCTGATCCTGATAGCACTTCTGCTGTAGAATTCATAATTGTGTATTGAGCAACTGTATCTTGCAGGCTCTAAGAATTCAACACAACATTGAGCAGACAGAGGATGTGGAAGTAACCAATCACAAAATTGATCCATGCACATCAAAGGCAAAAAAATAATAGAAGTCAGGAACAGTTCCTAAAAAATTTTATTTCTGAAATTTAAGACTTGAAGTACATTTAAAATACATAAAAACATGAAAGAGGAATGAAATATATAATTGCTACCTGCAAAATTGTCTCTATGAAAGGCACCAGTTTCACCTTCAGCAATTTCACAACCCTCATAAACAAATAACTGGCCCTACGGCTTACATTGATGTTTGGATGATGTATGCCTCTTTCATCGAGAAAGGCAGCCAGGACCATAGGAATGTATTGAGTATTGTCCTGAATAAATTTAATATATCTTGTCACTGTCTCCAAATAAACAAGAGCAACTAGCCTATTAGAGTGACAAGAAAACTTCGTTGATAGAAGCATGAGCACCAGCTCACTCAACAATCCACTACCAGTTCTCATGGCTTCGTCACTTAGGGATTCTCCAAGTGCATATAAAAGAGAAAGTGCACCTTCCACCTCCTCTACATTGCTATCTGAGGAACTTGAAACAGCACTTGCTAATGAATTTCTTATAAACAACTGAGTTACATCAGGTGCTACACGACCCACATTGCGAAGCAGAACAAATAAATCCTTTCTGAACTCTACCATCCTATCTTCCTCCTCTTTCCCAATTTTGTCCATCACATCAAGATTAGGACGGTATATGGGGTCATAACAGATAAGCACAAGGATAACTTCCAATATCTGACCCACGTGAAGTAGTTCTTTCTCTCTCAAAGGAGCAAAGCTCTTCAAAGTGGCAACATAACCTGAAAGAAACTGAACGACATTAAATGTAGCATCTACCTCAAAGTTCTTCATTACGTAGAAAACGGAGGGTAAAGCTTCATTCAGAAGCTCCATAGAGATTCCTTTAGCATCCTCAGAATTTATACGTTTAAAGCAATCTAAGGCCTCCGCAGCATACCCAGTAAACAATGCAGATATATCAGAAACCAGCTCGGCATCACCATCCTCTGCCACCAACCTAAATACGCGGCTAATTTGAAGGTTTTGCAACAATGATAGTTTCGATTGGGGCTCCATTCGCTTAGAAACTACCGCTAACAAGCATCTGACTGCAGCACCGCGAAGCGGATCAGACAGGCTACCAACCAAAATCAAATCAAATAACAAAGGGATAAAAGCATCATTCACAATCAACCCAATATCGATCCAAGAAATATATCTCCTCATGGAATCTAAGACACTAGTACATAGCTCTTGATCGGAATTCCTGTACATAGAGACGATGTCATACCAAGCTCTCACTATCTGGGACACACACTGCTGTCTCATTGCATCTTTAACCCGCGCCGCAACTGTCAACTCCTCAGGGGTTCGAGGGTAGTCCAAACTAATCAATTCATCATCCAGGACATTCAAAACTCTACAGAACATGTCTATCACCGCATTCCCTTTGCTTAAATGCGGAAAAAAATCGAGAAAGACAGACGACCAAATCAAAGGGTACTCGAAGTAAATCAAAGTGATCAAAACCTGTGCAAGCTTGTTCTTTATGAAAGCAGGACCTTCCAAAACCTTTGTTAGGTTCTTGTCATCAACTCGTTCAAGGCACACAATCGAAAACACGGAGCTCTTGATCATGTATATCTCGTCTGGGGTCATTGACAAGTAGCGTGCCTTAATGATATCATGTAAGGCCTGTAGGCACCAAAACTGAACTTGAACAAGATTTGAAAAGCATAATTTTTCAATGCACAATCTACATATTGATGGATTCTCCTTTATATCGTTACAATAGTTTTTAGCTTGTTTCTTCAACTCATTGTCAATAGCTCCCGATTCGTCAAACATAATAAGAACTGCTTTCTCCAGATCATCCATGATATTCTAATGAATCAATGAGGTTCAAGTGCGAAAAATCCAGTTTATCTGTTGAATTTGCAACTTGAGCATAAAGGGCTTTTGAGGAACGACACAGAGACTTGGGATGAGGGCTTACCTTTCTTGAATGGGAGGGCTAGGGTTTTTGATTCTCTCACTTCTCTCTATCTTGCTTGTGTTAATTAAAGAGCGGGGTTATCTTTTACCGCATATCTGGATGATTTATGTTTTTTTACTTTGGTTGTCCTCAAAAAAATTAATTAGGCTCTTTCACCTAATTAAAACCGAAGATTGTGTGTTAAAAATTAGATAACGCTACTCGAAAGTAAAATTGCTATGTAAATATAAGTAAAAGGATTTTTATCAACCATTAAATAATTTAAAAGATTCAAATCTTAATGTATTTTATCGAATCAATCATAAAAAATCATTTATTTGTTCATTTTAGAAGATTTCACTTTAGAAAAGCATTTTCCTTAAAAATTTGACTCGATGAGCAAAAACTACTAAAGTAGCCTCGAAGAGAAATTGTACTGTGAATTACGTAATTTAATTATATAATTACATATTTACTTTGAGCTTAATTTTGATATACCGTAAATATAAAATTTTTGACACTATCAATCAATCATATATCAACCAATGTGTAACAAAATAATTTTAATGATGTGATAATATATGATTAATTGTTGATATGAAAACTCTTCAAATTTAGAATAAAGACCCAAAATGGTCCCCGCCAAAAAACGTATGGACACTTTAGTCCCTAACAAACAAAAGTAACCAAGGAAATGACAAACTAAGGACATGTTAGTCTCTTAGTTAATCCTTGTTTTGGACCCTTTGTTAACTCACTAACGTGTACCGTTAGTTTGCCTATGTGTACCGTTATTGTTGAGTGTGGAAATTGATTTTTTAATCTTCAAAACGCAAACGTTTTGGTTCCCTGTCTTCGGTCGACAACACTGCAAAATGATGTCGTTTTTGCAAATTATTCATCCAAAAAGATAACTGATCTTGCAAATTAGGAATGTAATTAGGGGTGACAAAATAGGTTGGACCCGACGGATTAACTAGTTTAACCCACCGATTTTGGCGAATTGGGTTGGGTTCTCAACCCACGAACCTTTTTTGACCATCCGTCTAACTTACCAAGAAAACGGGTTAGAGTCGGGTTTTTAAAAAAATATATTATAATTATTTTTCAATTTTATTATTTTTTAGCGGGTCAACCCGCCAACCTATTTTCTGGTCATATGGCTATTTTCTATTTTTTCTAATTGTTTTTTATTTTTTAGCTGGTCAATCCGCCAACCTATTTTATATTTTTTTTTTATAGGTATTCTTTCAAATCTTATAAATTCCTATGATATAAATCCTTTAAAATCCAAATAACAAATTCTTGATTACAAAAGTCATTATAATTTTTTTATAAAATCATTACATTTCTAAATAGTCTTTTAAAATCCACACAAACTTTTTATCCCAAAATAATCTTTTAAAATTTCAATCCAATGCACCCTTAACTTCACAATTTCTTTTTCCACTACATAAATATGATAACATGTGAACAAATCAACTATTTGAATATGTTGTCTTCTCCATTATAAAATTGAATATGCTATATGATATAGTAATTAGAGTTTATGTGTTTATTCTACACTATACAAATCGAATTTGAATGGATTAAATATGTTTTTAGTCCCTAGAAAATGAACGGATTTTGATTTTGGTCCTTGTAAAAAAATTCATTTGGTTTTATCCCTCTGAAATATGAAATTACTAATTTTAGTCCCTATAAAATGAGCAAAATTTTGGTTTTGATCCTTGTAAATTATTTTTCTTTGGTTTTCAACCTTCTAAAATTTAATATCACCATTTTTATTCTATAGCATTCATTATAGCATAGGTAAATATAATTTATTTAATGTTTAAGGAAAATTGTAGGGGAATCATATGCTAACATAAGAACCACAAAGGTCGTTGTGTGTCACTTGGGATGACCGTATGACCTTCTGTTATACGCATAAGTAGTTAATGGATGTCATATGATAGTAGGAACCGAAAATAGTGATTCTAGATTTTAGACGGACAAAAATCAAAAAAAAAATTGTAGGGACCAAAACCAAAATTCACTCATTTTATGGGGACTAAAAACATATTTAACCTATTTGAATTATATATTCTAGTTTTATTCTTCATCATGTGGTCCTTTCAAATCTTATAATCTATATAATCCTTCATTGGTTTGAAACCCACCGTAATTAGGGCCTTTGACTCCCTAGTGGGTCCACAGAGTATCCTCACAAGCTTAGATCCTTTGGACCCGTTATGAGACCAATCTCTGTTCGGAAGCTTAGTCACAGTTAAGGTTCTTCGCTCATCTCCAAGAATATGTTATGTGGGATTCGAACTCAGGTCCCCCTCACACAAGCTCAGTTTGCGCAACTAACTGAGCTACCACAGCCATTAGATCAAATCCATATAATCCTTTCAAATCTTATAAATTCTTATGATATAAATTTATTAAAATTCAAACATGAAAATCTTAATTGTAACAATAGTTTAAAAAAATTCTTACAATTATTATATATCTAAGTCATCTAAAATCCACGAAGCTCTTTTATGCCAAAATAGCCATTTAAAATCCTAATTGAATACATCCCTATATCTTTTATTTATGTATAGCTATGTTTAAATTAATTGTACTTTTTTTAAGTAAATTTAGCTCGACATTTATTTGACATTTGAATATTTGAAAATTAACAAAAAACATATGATGTGCTTTTCATGTGCAAAGTATCATTCATTGTCTAATTTTCTGTCTTTGGTTGGGTATTCATGCAAACAAAGCTGTGAGACTGACCAGTGACTCAGGGTGGTAGTTAGGTAATGAATGATACGTGGTCAGTATATGTATTATTATAGAACGGCCGAGGAGTCCAATGCAGTGAGGGATATATTCTGGACACATCCGGACGCTGTAACTATGTTGAGTACTTTCACATTGTGTTGCTCATTGATCGCACATACAAAACCAACAAATACCGGTTGCCATTACTTGAGATTGTTGGCGTTACTTCAACGGAGTTGACATTCTCCATGGCATTTGCTTAGTTGGAGTCTGAGCGAGTTGATAACTTATCTCGGGCACTTGAGCAGTTCAGAGGGCTACTTCAACAAAATGATGCTACCCCTCATATGATAGTGATTGACAGAGACATGGCCTTAATGAATGCAGTGCAACTTGTTTTCCCTACTTCATATAATTTATTGTGTCGTTTCCACATTGCTAAGAATGTGAACGCTAAATACAAGATGTTAGTGAGTCCGAAGGAGCTTTGGGAACCCGTGATGGATGCATAGGATAGTGTCGTCAGTTCTTCCACCGAGGGTGAGTTTGAAAATATATGCTCAACTTTCCCTATTTTTTGTGAATATGTGAAAAATACATGGTTGATTCCACATAAGGAAAAGTTTGTCACTGCATGGGTTGATCGATTGATGCACTTGGGGAACACAACAACTAATAGGTACGTGTGAGATCATATGTTATTACTGAAGGAACCTGTTTGAAACACAAGAAGGGAGTTGAATTGTGTTTTAGGCGATTTTAAATTCTTTTCGTAAGCAGATAATGGTTTTCCAAGATTGGACGCTAAAACGATTAAAAGCAAAGAGAGCTCTTCCAAACACCAAGTTGGACGCTAACTAAGTTTGACTAAGATAAGAAGACAGCATAATAAAAGGCAATTCAATCTCAGTTAGTTAGTTGGATAATAAACTAAAGTAAGAGTAAAGGAGAGAAAAGAACACAAAGATGTTATCTTGGTTGACTCTTCACCATAGAGCTACGTCCAGTCCTCTCTACTTGAGAGCTTTATCCACTATAACAAAAACCTTTTGTTACAAAGTATTCAACACCTCTTCAGGCAGTATTCTCAACCTCTTCAGGTTCTCTAAGTATTCTTTTACATACAAGCCTCTTCAGGCTCAACCAAACTATGGTTTTGAAAAGAGTTTGTTCTACTAACTCACTAAATGTGAGAATTCGAAACTAAAGCTTAGACTCTTGAAAACAACTCTACACAGAGAGTACTATGAAAGTGAGGATCAGAGTAGCTTTTCTAGCTTTGCAAGCTTGAGATTTTCTCTTTTATCTCTTGAGCTAATATTTGCTTGTATCTCTTGAAGGATTTTGAAATGCTAAGTGTTGCTTCACTTGTATTTTTCCTCAAGTTCCATCTTTTAGTTCTTATTGCACTTTCAAAAGATGGAGGTATATATAGCCTCTTGTCTTTGAGCAGACTTCACTCTTCAACGGATGGAAAAGGATCCGTTCTGATGAGCATTGAATGCATTTGATCCGTTGAGTCTGATGGCTTCTGAAGTTTCTGATCAGCAGGATAGACTGTCACGATGATAGCTCAAAGTGGTGCTGACATATCCTCTGAGTAGAACGAAAGTTGCCTTTTGTCTTTCCAAATGAGGGAGGTCAACTTCTTAAAGTGATAAAGACATTCTGGCTTATGCTTTACATTTGTACGAATATTACAAAGAATGTTTTGTCCCAACGGTATAAACCTTTTACAGGGAATAATAAATTCAAATGCTTTTACAGGATATTCGCGCTCAAAATTTTAAAAGCAGTTATTGGACTAGCTATTACGAAAGGTAACCGAAAGAGTCTTCGGACTCAAGGTTCTATAAATTACCGTCCAGTCGAAAACCAAGACTAAGTGTTGGATGAGATAGAGTCTTTGGACATGTTGGACGAGATAAAGTCTTTGGACTCAAATAAATGTTATCCTGCACACTTAATATAAAACATTAGTCCATAACTAATCTTTGCTCATTTAAAATTAGCTCTTTGTTAACATCAAAACTTTAAGAGATTATTTGGACCATAACCACTTTGGTTCCAACAATCTCCCCCTTTTTGATAATGACAAAACATACTAATTTTGATTGAACAAAGAGTCCTAAAGAGCTGAAGGGCTCCCCCTAAGACAAACATTCTAATCATTTACAGCATCTAAACATTTAAGGCATATAAGACAGATATAAGCACATGTATCATTTAAAGATTCAATCAACCCATCTAACTTTAAATATTCAATCAACCTTAAATTCAATCAACCTTAAATCTAACTTTAAATATTCAATCAACCTTAAATTCAACCAACCTTAAATATTAAATATTCAATCAATCCATTTTCTCCCCCTTTTTTGTCATCAGACAAAAGAGTGAGAAACACATCATAGTCAGTATATTTGAAAACAAAGAAAACAAAATTTTTAAGAAGAGGGAGGAGGTTTTGGGGTAAAATTTTGGAATATAGCCGCAATTTGCTGAAGGAGCACCGCATTGTTGGCTTCGATGGTTCGTTGGACGAACTCTTGAAACTCAGGAGGAATAACCGAACCGGAACTCTCAGCTGTGGCCCCGGTTGCGTCCACACCTCTTTGATGAGGAATTACACTCAGAGCCTGAGAAGGAGATGGATCAACAGGATGGACCATTGAGAGAGGGATCGATTGAGACTTGGACTGAGCTGAGTCTGCAACTTGTTCTATTGCCTCAGTTTGAGTTTCAGACGAAGGGTCCGCATAGACAATTTCGGTGTCCCCAGTCTTTTCAGGAATAACCGGCTTAGGAGGAAGAGGAGGAGGTACATTAGGATCAATGACAGGTTGAGGTGGAGGTGGCAGCACTTCAAGTATGATCTCAGCATCATCATATGTGTTTTCTCTCCATCTCATAGCAGGCATAGGCAAAACATCTCTAGGATAAAAAGGTATGCCAAAGATATCATCGATCATCATGAAGTCAGCTTCACGGATTCGATATTGTCTTGGGTAGACGTGAATCTCTGCTTTCTCCTCAGTTGATAGTCCAGAAGATGATGCTTCTTGGGAACATCTCCAGATGTGGTTTTCCCAATAGATCCTAGCATCTGGGTCAAATCTGAATCGGGGATCTTTCTTCCAAATACTTTCTAGAGCCCCAGAGTCATCTCGATGTTTCGTCCAAAACAGGGGATCAAAAGCATTTTTGTAAGGCAGCGTCCATGACTCAAGCCTTTTGCGAAGGTCCTTATCCTTGTTGGGATCTAGGATAGGGAGCCTTGGACAGGCTCGAGGAGGAACAACTCCTACTCTTGTGCGAGATGTCTTTGACCAAAATCTCTTTGGAAGGTTGTGATGGATCTTAGCTTCTCGAGTCATGTCACACTCCTTCCGCACAGCATAGTAAGGAAGAAAGTCCCGGACATCAGAATACTCTTTCCAAATTGATGGATAGCTTGGAATGAAAGAGAGGTCGGGATCAAGGATGAAGTTGCTTAAGCCAAACGTCCTTGCCCTTCTTTCATACTCCGTTTTGTAACCTCTCTTATCTTCATGACGAAGAACAACATGCCTCTTTACATTATAGTGGCACCATTGGAATGCCTTGTCCTTGATGAGGTTGGTATAGACTTTCCTTGGAGGAAACGTCTTCTTCTCAAGGCAGGTAACCAAGGGTCCATGGGCAGTGTATGTTTCAGAGGGCAGAGGTTTAGTTGAAGTGTATGGGATGGGGTGATAGCCAAGTTTAGGGGGTAAGGTGTATGATGTCGGGGGTTGTTCAAATTCATACTCAGGTTATGGAAGAGGGCTTTTGGGGTGAGGTTCAGTAATGGGGGGTGTGTGTTTAAGGAATAGAACAGGAAATTTGCGTTTGACCTCAGCCCAAATTGAACATTTGTTTCTGTAGTCTACTCTAGGGAGGCGTCTACATTTGCTTTTGGGAAAGATCTGTCTGGGGTAGGGAACACCATAAGGTTGGAAGGGGTGATCTCCCCAGGGTGTGAACCAGTCTTCGGGTTCATTTGGTGAGGTTAGAGTTTGAGTTTGTGGTAGGTTAGTGGGTGAGAGTGGTAGGGAAGGTTCAAAGGTAAAGTCTGCTATCTCAGACGATTGGACGATAGGATAAGTAATAACTGAATTGGAGATAGGTTCAGTATTAACTTTCGTCTTTGCTCGAGTTGACCTTGCCCTTATTGACAAAGGTTTAGGCAGAGGTGCAGCAGACGAGGTTTCCAATCTTGGCCCTTTAACTACCCTGGAGATGGGTAGATTGTCCTCTTCATCCTCATCAGTGGGAGCTAGAACCAGCTTCCTTTTTCTGGATGGTTGAACGGTGAGCTTTGGACGAGAAGAAGGAGTCTTAGCTATTGGACGAGCTCGTTCAGCAGAGCGTCCAGCAGTGACATATTGTTCAGACGCTTCTTCTAAGCCTTGCGTCTGAGCTCCTTTTTGTTTTCCTTCAAGTTTGGACTTTTTGAGGCAGTCCAACTGCATCATCACCAAACTCTGCCTGCTAAACTCAGGCTGATGCACACGTTCAATGCCATGAACTCCGTAGTATTTGAACTTTCTTTCTGGAGCCAAGTTCTTTAGTTCATCGTAGACCATATGCTTCTCAAATATTTTTGAGAGAAGAGCACAGTAGATGATTGCAGTGTTCTTCCCAGAGCCTTCAATGGCATATTTGAAGAAGGAAAAGAGAAGGTGGGGAAGGTTTATTTGCCTTTCGAGAATCAAATGAACCAGGCAAAATTGATGGGCCTTTGAAACATTATCCTTCGACCCAGACTTATGAAGGATAGCCTTGTTCAAGATTTGGTGAAGAACCCCAGCCTTGTCAGTCTTTTGAGGCTATGAGTTTGTCACCCGAGTTTTTCAACAAACAATCTATGATGGTGGAAGCATCACAAATCTCTTCTTCCCAGTCATCTTCAACAGTTATGCCTGATTGAGCGCACCCAGTCGCATTAGAGGTGGTTGCTTCAGATACTATTACTTCAGTATCAAGCACTTTGTTGCGAATCTCCCTTGCAGAGACAATGGGGTTTGTCCAGAACTCCCTAACTAGAGCAGGGTAAATTACCGGAGAACCTTCAAAGAAGCTTGACCATCCAGCCGCATGGATTTTAGAGAAGATGTCAATCCCGCTATCAGCCAAGAATTGTAGGTTAAACTTGAACTCGACCATGACATCAACAGTCTGAGCGTTAAAGGTTTGTCCTTTACCCTTAGAGCCAACAGCAGAAGAGGTTGCCATAGTTTCAGAGAGGAGGTTTAGGAAAAGAAATGGTTTTTCAGAAGAGGTTTTCCTTTTGCAAGAAGAAAGGTTAAAGCTTTTTGTAAAGGTTTGATTTTTAACAACACATAGGTTTTAAAGAAGGAGAATGGAGAACGAAAACCTTTCGTATTTTCAAAGAGAGAGAGCGAAACGACGTGCATTAAATGCCTGACACACGTTCAGACTTTGAAACCGTAAAAAGCATTTTTGACAAATAAATAAAACAAAAACTGACTCAGTTAAGGGAATGAAAGATAATAGTTCATTCGACAAAGATTGAGTTCCATTAATGCATTAGACGAGCATTCAGAAAGTACAATAGACGAGCATATATTGGACGTAATGTAAATATTGGACGCATGCATTGGACTCTCAGTCAATCAATGAAATGCATGTTCAAATATTTTCTTATAAATATGAACCTATCTTCGGCTAATGGTATAGTGAAGATATCTGCGCATTGATGGTCAGTATCAACAAATTGAATATCTATTGTTCCTTTTTGCACATAGTCCCTGATAAAATGATGTTTTATTTCTATATGCTTTGCTCTAGAATGCAGTATGGGGTTCTTTGACAAATTAATAGCAGCAGTGTTATCACACATGATAGGGATGTTGCTTACAAACACGTTGTAGTCTTCCAACTGATGTTTGATCCATAACAGTTGTGAGCAGCAGCTGGCTGCAGCAATGTACTCAGCTTCAGCAGTTGATAGAGCAATTGTGCTTTGCCTTTTGCTTGACCATGAGATGAGATTAGCACCAATGAAGTGACACCCTCCACTTGTGCTTTTCCTTTCTATTCTGTCTCCAGCATAGTCAGCATCACAAAATCCAACTAATCTGTATTCATCGAATTTCTTATACAAGAGACCCAGATTAGTAGAACCTTTTAGGTATCTAAAGATTCTTTTTACTGCTGAGAGATGAGACTCTTTTGGATCAGATTGAAAACGAGCACATAAGCAAACACTAAACATGATATCAGGTCTGGATGCAGTTAGATATAAAAGGAACCAATCATACCTCTATATACCTTTTGGTCTACCTTTTTATTTTTATCATCTTTGTTTAGCACGGACGTTAGATGCATTGGTGTATTCATAGGTTTACAATCGTCCAACTTGAAGCGTTTTAGAAGCTCCTTTGTGTACTTCGTCTGATGAATGTACACTCCGTCTAAAGTTTGCTTTACTTGAAGTCCGAGGAAGAATTTTAGTTCTCCCATCATGCTCATTTCAAATTCCCTTTGCATTAATTCAGAAAACTCTTGGCAAAGAGATTCATCAGTTGCACCAAATATTATATCATCAACGTAAATTTGAGCAACAATAAATTCCTTTTTATTTACTTTTCTAAACAGAGTTGTATCCACTTTTCCTCTTGAGAAACCATTGTCCATTAGGAAAGAGCTGATTCTCTCATACCAAGCTCTAGGAGCTTGCTTGAGTACACATAAAGCTTTGTTAAGCTTATAAATATGCTCAGGACAGTTCTGATCTTCAAAGCCGGGTGGTTGAATAACATATACTTCTTCATTAATTACACCATTTAGGAATTCACTTTTTACATCCATTTGATAAACCATGATGTTATGATGTGCAACATATGAGAGTAAGATGCGTACAGCTTTTAATCTAGTTACTGGAGCAAAGGTTTCTGTATAATCAATACCTTCCTCTTGTGAGTAGCCTTGGGCAACTAGCCTTGCTTTATTCCTAACAACCTTGCCATCTTCATCCAGCTTGTTGCGATAGACCCACTTGGTTCCAATGACAGACTTATCCTTAGGCAGGGAGACCAGCGTCCAAACGTCACTTCGTTGAAACTGGTTGAGCTCCTCTTGCATAGCAAGGATCCAGCATTCGTCCAATAAGGCTTTGTCCACAGACTTTGGTTCCATCTCAGAGATGAAGGCTGAGTCAGCTTGCTCTCTGAAGGTTGACCTTGTCCGGACGCTATCATTAGGTTTGCCAATGATTTGATCCTCAGGATGATAAGTTCTGAATTGCCACGAACGAGGGGTATTTACAACTTGCTGAGACAATGATGCGTCCTGCGTAGCGTCTGACGCCTCGTCTTTGTTGGTTGTTGGACGAGCATCTGAATCATTTTGATTCATATCTGCAAAAGAATCATCTAGCTCTGGTAATTTCTTATCAGGCTGTTTGTCATCAAATTTAACACGGATGGATTCTTCAACAATCAAAGTTCTAGAGTTATAGACTCTAAAAGCTTTGGACGTTTCAGAGAATCCTAACAATATTCCATTATCTACTTTGGCATCAAACTTTCCTAGTTGATCCTTAGTATTTAAAATAAAACACTGACATCCAAATGGGTAGAAATAAGAAATGTTGGGTTTGCGTCCTTTCCACAATTCATAAGGAGTCTTATTCAAGATTGGTCTTATGTATATTCTGTTTTGAATATAGCAGGCAGTATTTACAGCTTCAGCCCAGAACTGCTTAGGGACAGAATTATCACTGAGCATTGCCCTAGCCATCTCTTGAAGAGATCGGTTCTTCCTCTCAACAACACCGTTTTGTTGTGGAGTTATAGGGGCAGAGAAATTGTGATGAATACCACTTTCATCACAGAACCTTTGAAAAAGCTCATTTTCAAATTCGCCTCCATGATCACTTCTGATCGAGCTGATGAATATGCATTTTTCATTCTGAACTTGCTTACAGAATATAGAAAAGACCTTGATAGACTCATCCTTGTGAGCAAGGAACTTAACCCATGTCCATCTAGTATATTTATCTACTATGACAAGTCCATATTTCTTACCACTGACAGAGGCAGTCCTTGTTGGACCAAACAAATCAATATGCAACAATTCCAGTGGTCTAGAAGTACTAACAATGTTCTTGGACTCAAACGAGTTCTTAACTTGTTTTCCTTTTTGACATGCATCACAGAGAGCGTCTGATCTAAACACAATCTTTGGTAAACCTCTTACAAGGTTATGCTTGTTTAGTTTAGAGATTAATCTCATACTAGCATGACCAAGTCTTTTATGCCAGATCCATCGCTCATCTTCGACAGACACTAGACATGATACACTTTGAGTTGAAAGTTCTCCCAAATTAATCTTGTACAGATTATTTTGCCTTTTGGCAGTGAATAAGATGGACCCATCAGGGTTCTTGACCACACATTCACCTTTATTGAAGGAAACAACAGACCCACTATCACATAATTGACTTATGCTAAGCAAGTTGTGTTTTAATCCTTCAACCAGAAGAACATTATCAATAGAGGGAAGAGGATGCTTACCAATCTTACCTATTCCGACTATCTTTCCTTTCTGGTTGCCTCCAAAGGTGACCCATCCACTAGACTTCTAACAGATTTCTTGGAACATACACCTTTCTTCCGTCATGTGACGTGAGCAACCACTGTCCAAGTACCAGGATTGAGGTCTTTTTTGTGTTGCTAAGCAGATCTGCAACAGGTATTATCATACTCTTAGGTACTCAGATAGACTTGGGTCCTTTTGGGTTAGTTGGTGGTCTTCGACCATGCATTTTGTTTTTGTTTTTGTAAATGCATTTTGAAGAGGTGTGACCACTCTTTCCACAAATCTTACAGTAAGTTTTGGATGAATGCAATTTATTTTCTTTTTGCTTTCCATAGGAATGAAAAGCCTTGTGATTTTTGTTGGACCCTGATATTTTCTGAGACGCATTTTGTTTCTCAGAGTCATAGCCTAGGCCAGACTTATCATGAGGTGATCTAGTATACCTCAATATCAGGTCTAGCTTCTCTGATCCTCCAACAAGCTTAGTTACGCTTTTGGTGAGATCAGATACCTCGTTTTAGTCTAGTTACCTCATGAGGTTCACTGGACTCAGAGGTGAGTTTGTCAGTTAGACTGACATTCTCAGCTTTAAGTTTATTATTCTCTTCAACAAGTTGCTTATTTAGTTTGTTGGACTCTTCCAACTCCTTATGTACTTTTGACAATTTTCTCTTAAGCACGATGTATTGATGATGCAATATAAAAGAATCCTTTAGCAGTTCATCATATGCTTCTTGAAGAGAGTCAGAAATGGATACCTCGTCATCTTCTGATTCAGCGTCCGAAGAGCTTTTGACCATCAGGCAGAGATTTGAGGTAGACTGGCTCCTTAGTCTGAACAGATGTTCCAGAGCGTCCAGCTTCTCCTTAGCTGTTTGGAATTATGAGACCATGTCCAGTCTTGGACGATCAAGGGTGTTGACAAGACACCAGTTAGCATAAGTATTTTGAGAACATCGTCTGATATCATCACTCATCCAGTCTGTTTCATGTTTGGACGACGTTGATCCGTCCTCAAGGGTAATCGTTGGACGATAATCTCCGTTAGTGAAGATGTCCCACAACTCATAGTTTTGAGCTTGGACGTATATTTGGAAAATTGATTTCCAATAAGTATAGTCTGTTCTCTTGAAGATGGGTGGAACATTCACATTCCATCCTCTTGCAGAGGTAGACTCCTGACTTCTTTCGCCGGGAACAACAAATTGTTCATCGTCCGAAGAGTTTTCATCTTGCTTGTTGGATCAGAGGCATAGATTAGCCTCTTCATTTGTTTCTTCTTCTTCTTCTTCAGAAGAGTTCAAGTCCTCCCAAGTTGCCATGAAGTTCTTTTTCTTCTTTTTGAAAAAATTCTTCTTGTCCTTTAGCGTAGGGCAATCAGTTGTGAAGTGTCCTGGTTTGTTACATTCAAAACAGACCAGCTGACTTTTATCCTTGGGTTCAGCATGATCCTTGAAGCTTTTCTTTTGGAATGGTCTTCTCTTCATTCCATTTTTCTTTCTCCACATATTCTGAATCTTTCTGTAGATAAATGATAGCTCGTTATCGTCTGATACATCATCATCAGACTGATCAGCTTCATCACTGGACTCATCAGCTTTTAAGGCTTTTGAGTTGTTGGACCTATGAGCTTTCAGGGCAATCCCTTTGTTCTTCTTTCCAGGATTGTCAAGATCAAGCTCCTGCTCATGAACTTGAAGCGTCCCGACAAGATCATCTAGAGTCAAAGTGGAGAGATCTTTGGCCTGGGTGATTGCAGTGACAAGAGGTCTCCATTTCTTAGGCAGACTCTTAAGAATCTTGGTGACATTCTCCTTGGTAGTGTAGACCTTTCCAAGGGATTTCAGATTGTTGATGATCGTTTGAAAGCGACCCATCATGTCAAGGATAGACTCTCCTTCAGCCATGGTAAACATTTTATACTGGCCAACCAGCATGATGATTTTAGAATCCTTCACCTTGGTTGTCCCTTCATGGAGATTAGACAAGGTGTCCCATATTTGTTTGGCTGATTCACATGCGTGAATCTTCTGAAATTCGTCAGGACTGAGGGCACACATTAACGCATATCTTGCTTTATGATTCAGTTCCATTCTAGCCCTTTCAGCATCAGTCCAGTCGTCCTCTGCTTTTTCTGTCCCGTCAGAGTTGAGATAAACGTTAGGACCTTTTGTGATTCTGGTCCAAAGAACTGAGTTTGTACTGAGGATGAAACCTTTGAATCTTTCCTTTTAGTACAGGTAGTGAGTACCGTTGAAGAACGGCGGTCTGGTCATGGAAGTACCTTCCATAACAGGTTGACTCCCGCTTGGCATACCTGGTCTAGACATATCTGCAGTAGGATCTTTTTCCTCTACACGGCAAAGTGCTCAACCCAGAGGCTGAGCTCTGATACTAATTGAAGGAACCTGTTTGAAACACAAGAAGGGGGGTTGAATTGTGTTTTAGGCGATTTTAAATTCTTTTCGTAAGCAGATAATGGTTTTCGCAAGATTGGACGCTAAAACGATTAAAAGCAAAGAGATCTCTTCCAAACACCAAGTTGGACGCTAACTAAGTTTGACTAAGATAAGAAGACAGCGTAATAAAAGGCAATTCAATCCCAGTTAGTTAGTTGGATAATAAACTAAAGTAAGAGTAAGGGAGAGAAAAGAACACAAAGATGTTATCCTGGTTCACTCTTCACCAAAGAGCTACGTCCAGTCCTCTCTACTTGAGAGCTTTATCCACTATAACAAAAACCTTTTGTTACAAAGTATTCAACACCTCTTCAGGCAGTATTCTCAACCTCTTCAGGTTCTTTAAGTATTCTTTTACAGACAAGCCTCTTCAGGCTCAACCAAACTATGGTTTTGAAAAGAGTTTGTTCTACTAACTCACTAAATGTGAGAATTCGAAACTAAAGCTTAGACTCTTGAAAACAACTCTACACAGAGAGTATTATGAAAGTGAGGATAAGAGTAGCTTTTCTAGCTTTTCAAGCTTGAGATTTTCTCTTTTATCTCTTGAGCTAATATTTGCTTGTATCTCTTGAAGGATTTTGAAATGCTAAGTGTTGCTTCACTTGTATTTTTGCTCAAGTTCCGTCTTTTAGTTCTTATTGCACTTTCAAAAGATGGAGGTATATATAGCCTCTTGTCTTTGAGTAGACTTCACTCTTCAACGGATAGAAAAGGATCCGTTCTGATGAGCATTGAATGCATTTGATCCGTTGAGTCTGATGGCTTCTGAAGTTTCTGATCAGCAGGATAGACTGTCACGATGATAGCTCAAAGTGGTGCTGACATATCCTCTGAGTAGAACAAAAATTGCCTTTTGTCTTTCCAAATTAGGGAGGTCAACTTCTTAAAGTGATAAAGACATTCTGGCTTATGCTTTACATTTGTACGAATATTACAAAGAATGTTTTGTCCCAAGGGTATAAACATTTTACAGGGAATAATAAATTCAAATGCTTTTACAGGATATTCGCGCTTAAAATTTTAAAAGCATTTATTGGACTAGCTATTACGAAAGGTAACCGAAAGAGTCTTTGGACTCAAGGTTCTATAAATTACCGTCCAGTCGAAAACCAAGACTAAGTGTTGGACGAGATAGAGTCTTTGGACATGTTGGACGAGATAAAGTCTTTGGACTCAATTAAATGTTATCCTGCACACTTAATATAAAACATTAGTCCATAACTAATCTTTGTTCATTTAAAATTATCTCTTTGTTAACGTCAAAACTTTAAGGGATTATTTGGACCATAACTACTTTGGTTCCAACAACTACAATGTGAAAATAGTTTGTGGATTTGAATTTGACATGATCTTTATATTGTTGTTAACAGGGTTGAGTTTGCACACTGGACGTTCAAGAAGTTGCTTCAGGATCGCATGGGAGACTTGTGTACTTGTTGGAGTGTTATGCACAATATGATGACACTGAAACACACAGAAATAAAGGCATCATTCGAGAGAAGCATAACTGTAGTAGAACACAAGCACAATAGTCCATTTTACATCCACTTGCAGGGATTCGTATCAAGGAGTGCACTAGGTCGTATATTTGACGAGTACGATCGAGTTAAACATGTTGGTGTTGATAGTTCTATTTGTGGTTGCAAAATAAGAACTACATATGAGCTACCTTGTGTTTGTGAGCTTGCTAGGTATATTATGATGCATATCTCTATTCCTTTGGATGCTGTTCATATTCACTAGCAGAAGTTATACTTTGGTGCACAAGGAGTGAGTGATCCGGATGCAGAGTTGACACTGGTACCAGCTGTGGAAGCATTAGTGAAACGATTTGATGGACTTGATCGAGCAAGGAAAATTGTATTGAGAACTAAAGTGTATGAACTAGCATTTTCCGATACAAGTTCAATTCGTCCTCCTCCTGAAAAGGTAAAAACAAAAGGGGCACCTAAAAAGGGTCATGGGTCTAAGTTAAAGCAATCAACTAGACATGATCTTTCATACTTTGAGCATGTTGGTGCATTGCATTCCGTCCATGATAGCACATCTACTCAGGTTGCTCCACGTGCATCAGGAAATGGGTCAAGACGGAAGAGCGAAATGAAGTACTTTGACCAACTTCCTTTGGAGATTCGTCCATATATCGAGGGCATTGTTGATGTGGCTGCAGATGGTAATTGTGGTTATCGTGCCATTGCGGCCTTACTTGGTAAAGGTGAGGACTCTTGGGCTATTATTCGAGACGATTGTAATAGAGAGCTGGTAGAATGGCAAGCTAAATATGTCGCTTTATTTGGCAGTCTTGGGCGAGTACAGGAACTAAAAGGATGACTATTAGTTGACGGGGCGGCAGGTCCGGATAAGTGGATGACTTTACCTGACATGGGCTATGTGATAGCGTCTAGATATAACCTAGTTTTGATCTTTTTATCCTCACATGGGTGTATGACATTTTTCCCTCTTAGAGGTCGACCATTGTCATCTCTATCTAGTCACCGTTTCATTAGCATTGCCTTGGTGTATAACTGTCATTTTGTACAGGTATATGATGATGATTCAACATTTTGCAAAGTAGTTTTCAAAATATTTCCCCCCAATTAGAACGAGTTGATTGACTTTGTTTACTGTCATTTATAGGTGTTGTTGAAGCCTGGGTCCCCGATACCTCCCACTGCTGTTCAATGGTCTACTTACTGCAATGATGAATCTCGATCATGGGAAACTACATATATTAGTCGCATGCAACTTTTTGCATATTTATGTAGACACGAACGTGAATATGTAAATCTAGCAGATGATTGATTATATGACTGTAGTTCCATCTTATATACACGTATTATTAGTTCTTACTCATTTAATATTGCACAATTATTAAAATACATAATTATCGTATGCGTCAAAATACATTTTAACAGAATCCTAAATACATCAGAAACTAAATTATACTCTATAAATAAACATCACTGAGTCGACTGACCCCTCTTTTTCCTCTGATAAGTTATTCTCCCACTACCCCCCTACGGGCCAAGGTCAGTGCTTCTCGCGCTAATGAGTAACCATCGGTGCCGGCAATGACTATCTGTTTATCAATCATCTCCTGCATAATCTCACTAATCCTCAAGCAAATCGCCTGCAAGTATGAATAACAAATACTACGTTTTAATCAACAAAATATATTGGACAATATAAGCATAGAGTACAAATGCGTTTAAACTGACCACTGAAGGATGATCATCGCTGGATCCAGGGGCAGGTGCAGTAGGTGCAACAGGTGCCACTGCCATAGCAGGAATCTGAACCTCACGTGGTATGATGTAAGGATGCGAAATCCTATGATACCACTGCATGTAACCATCTACGCACTCCGTCGGATGTGTCGCCTGAGGCCCTCTAGCAGTGCGAGAAACCACATGACCTGTGAAATGCACCCACCACTCGTCCATCTCAGCTGGAGTAGTGACCACACCTGTAATCTCGCGTGGTGATCGCGATATGCCCTGTGCATGTCCAAATTGTCGCAAAACCCTCTCCGGCAAGTGTGCATGCATGCGGGTACCCCATCTGATGTACCCTGAAAACAATCTAATATCCTCAAATGGCCGGTGTGGTCTATGCGGGCCATAAGGCATCCAACATACATGGTCCACCAACAAGTCATCTACCTCCCTCTTAATGGGGAGCACAAGACCTGCACCCCGAACAGATGTCCATCGAAGGGCTCGGGGTAGATCCTCATTGTATTCTATGGCCTCCTCCTTAGTGCCGAGGGTGGGAAAATGCTCATATATCCATGCCTGTATCAATGTTAATAAGTCAATTACTTTTAATTAGAAGTAACTTAAGGACATTACAGATTCTAAAATTTCATACCTGTACAAGCGTCACGTAACCCCCGCGCTGTTTGGTGTTATGCACACTAGCATCATTGAGGTGCTCATACATGTAAGTGAGGGCAGCAGCACCCCATGCAAAGGTACTGCAAGTACCCAAATCTCGAAAACGCTTCAAAAATGCAACCTCGACATAAGTTGCACTCTTATCCGCAAAGAGTGTGCAGCCAACCAGATGGAGCACTCCCTACACAGGTCGTCATAGGTATCCCGCAACCACCTAAACCGTACATGTGATCCCCTCGTGGACCGACACTCCTGCACTGCATATAGCCTATCCACCCCTAACAGCTCATGCAAACACTCAATCGCAACATCTATATCCATCTTCGGCTTCGTGAAGAAGGCACCTCTGATCGGCAGGTGCAGTATGGAGGACACATCATCTAATGTTATAGTCATCTCTCCAAAGGGCATGTGGAAGCTACTGGTCTCTCGATGCCACCTCTCAGCAAACGCAGACAAAAGTCCATTGTCTACCATGCTATAGCAGCAGTGTAGCAATGGTGACAACCCAGAGTCCTCCACTAGGGTCTGTACCTCGTCGTTCTGGATGACGAATTGTCTCACCTTCTTCCGATGAGAGATGATCTTCAGCTCACCGCGATCCTAAATCAATAAAAGTGTTGTTATGTTCAAATTCCATGATTTTATTTAAGAAAATACAAAAATAGAGGTCTCTTACATCATTGATCCACAATCTAGTAGCAACATGATCCGCAAATGATGTAAGGATTGACGTGTCCTCAGGACCCCCCGGAAACGACTCTGTCGGTGCCGAAGCATTAGGATCTCCAGTTAGCTCAGCAGGTACCGAATCATTAGGATCTCCGAGTGCATTAGCTTCTACACGTTCTTTGCGTGCAGAAGCTGTGGGTCTTCGGCGATCGACAACAGCCCCGGTATGACCACCTCTGGTTCGTACCATATCTGCAACTTATAACAATTCACCCCACAAGAAACTAATTCTGAAAATATAAAAATTAAATTTTTTACACAACCGGAATCTAGAATCCGGAAACAAAAAAGTTACACTACCGGTTTCTAAATTCCGGAATATAAACAACAAAATTATTATAATTCCAGAAACTAGAATCCGAAATACAGAAATAAGTTTTTTTATTGTATCGGCAATTTGTTTCCAGAACATACATTAAACATATTCCGGTGACTTATTGCCGGAATTATAAATAATGTAAAAATCAAATTCCGGTTTCTAGTTTCGAGTACGTTAAAGTTGACTTCTAAATTCTAAAGACCAGAACGTACAACATTGTTTTCCGGAAATATATTGCCGGTACTCACAATTTGAAACAATAAGATTCTGGAAATTAGATGCCGGAGTACATGATATTGTATTCCGGCATCTACTTTCCGGAAACAACCAAAAAGCCAAAAAATAATAAATGCCGCGGGGTTACCTGAGAAGATGGTGGGCAAGGTCGTACATTGGGTTGGACGTGGTGGCCAACGTCGTACATGTTGGAGCTAGTGGGCACTGACTTTGACTCCCTCTAGGCCGACGTACAGTGGAACAGACGTGTTCGCTGATGATGATAAAGCCAGAAGAGAAAGAAGAACAACAAGAAAGAGGAAGAAAGAAGAACAGGAAGAAAGAGGTGGTGGTGCGGAAGAAAAAAAGGAGGCAAAAGGGTGGATTTGTTTTTTTCCAAAGTGATAGAGATATTTAGGTCTTTTAACTCATAAAATTTAAAATTGGGGTGGTGTATGGAGAAAATGATGTGGTGTACGTAGCTGTGTGAAGACCTATCCTTGTTTTTTGTTCTTAGGCAAAACTAGTTCAGTGGGCTATGGTGGGAGATAAATTTTTAATGAATCTCGGTTTGTTTACCGGTGTATTTTCGGGGACTTGTATCCGTTTCGACAATTTGTTCATCGTATTTTGGCATGCTATGTGGGATGTATTTTACTCATTATTATTATTATTATTATTATTATTATTATTATTTAATTTAAAGAGAAATGAATACTAGTATGAATATCCAGTTTTGGTTTTAGAGCTGTGCCTAGCCTAGCCATCCATGCTGTGTAAAGGCTGTAATTCCGAATATGTCCCATGATTCGGAGGCATCGGCTTCCGCCGGCTCCAGCAGAGATTGGTTCTTCCCTTCCCCGTCGTTTTTGCGCTCCTCCTCTTCTTCACAAACACAATATAGCCGTCGATTCTACTCAAGCTCAAAGCCTTACTCTCCTCCGAACTCCAATCGTCCCCAAGGCATTCGCCACCGCCGCATAGTTAAATTCCCTCGCGCTCGCACTCCTACTCCTACTGTTACTGAGGAGAAAGAGAAATTTGTGCTTTTCGACACAAAAAACGCAGCAGATAAACCATCTTCTAAGAACAACCTTATCTGCTTTTCACAACTTCGTTGCCAGTTTGCCCTTGTGGTAGGTAGCTAACTCTTCTCTTTCTCCTTCCGCTCCGCCCCCTTTTCTCTCTTCGTTCTCTCACTGTCAGTGTGGGTGCAGACGTTGACTATTGCTTTTCTGCTGCTGCTGCTGCTCAGAAATACACATCTAGAAAGAAAACTCAATAAGTTGCAGGTAACTCCTATAATATATCTTAGTATCTGCTCTCCCTTTCATCTTAAATCAGACTTTGTCTTTAAACCATAGTTCTATTATGCTTTTTGATCTTATCATTGTCCCTGCCTTTAATTCAGACCTTGTCTTTCATGTCCTTACTGAACCAAACTAAATTTTTCTTTGTAGGGTGAGATTCTCAGCCTTAATCTCAGATTATATGCGTGCCATAAGTTGGACTCCCTAAACATTACTGCCACAACACAGAAACTGGATACTTTTGCAAGTGAAAACTTCAAAAGAAATCTAGCTTTTTTTCTCTCGTTCACACTTCTATTTATCCCTCTTATTATTTTCAAGTACATAGACTATGTGTCAAAATCAAGATTTTCTGACAATATATCAGAACACGTTTCTCTAAACAAGCAAATAGCATATCGGGTTGATGTATTTTTATCAGTTCACCCGTATGCTAAGCCACTTGTGTTGTTAGTTGCAACACTGTTGCTAATTTTTCTTGGAGGATTGGCCCTTTTTGGCGTAACTTCCGATGATTTAGCACATTGCCTCTGGTTATCTTGGACCTATGTTGCTGATTCTGGCAACCACGCCAGCTCTGAAGGTATTGGTCCAAGGTTAGTTGCAGTTTCCATTAGCTTTGGTGGGATGCTTATATTTGCAATGATGCTTGGGCTTGTGTCTGATGCAATTTCTGAGAAGTTTGATTCACTGAGGAAAGGAAAAAGTGAGGTGGTTGAACAAAATCATACTTTGATTCTTGGCTGGAGTGATAAATTGGTAAGATTCTAGTGTGACCATCTGTTGGATATCGTGTGACTATCCTTATCAATTTTTCAATGAACTAATATTATTATTCATTAAAAACAATTCAAATATATAGCAGTTTATTTGTGTTTTTATGCCAAGGTGATCTGCCTGGTGGTTTGGCGTTTTGAGATGTTCATGTATCTCAACCGCTAATAGCATGACTGGATGTGCAGGGTTCATTACTAAATCAACTTGCCATAGCCAATGAGAACCTGGGTGGAGGAACTGTTGTAGTGATGGCTGAGCGAGACAAGGAAGAAATGGAGCTTGACATTGCAAAAATGGAGTTTGATTTCAAAGGAACATCTGTCATATGCAGAAGTGGCAGCCCCCTAATTCTGGCTGATCTGAAAAAGGTGTACTGTACTGCTTTATCCCTTTGTTTGGAACTATGATTTGCTGTTTCTCTGGTTTAATTTAATGTATTGTTGTGTAATGCAAGTGCATGATTTTGCCAAGTAATAAAATATAGTTCCACTAGGACTGTGTTAATGATTACCAATTATGTACAATTATGATGATATAGACAGAATCAATTTTTGTAAAATTGTGGTAATAGGAGAAAGTAAATTCTGGAAAATAGTAAAGTTTATAAATTTTTTTTTTTCCAATTGAACAAGGAAATCAATTTATAAAAGGCTTTAGGATTTGGGTTCACCACGATAATGATTGACAGGTCTAGTATGATTTTTCTCTTAATGAACTAGAATACCCTTGAAGGTGAATTATCCTAGTTAATTATTTTTTCTTTTCAGAACATAATAACGTGCTCATGCTAACTTAATTCCTATTTTCACAGTAATTAAATTAAAATGAACTCTTTAAGAACAATGATAATTCAAGAAATACCTAAGAGAATTAATCTACTTTCGTGATTAACAACTCAAGTCTAGTTTTTAGAGGGGAAAGCGTGTAATGAGTGTGTGAGGTGGGAAAGTTAGTTGTGGAGAGAGAAAAACAAATCTGAGATCTGATAAAGAGGGGAAGATTCACGTTAGGGGCTATGTCAATTGTTTTTAGGGTTTTTCGATTTTGAGCTTGGGGCTAGGAGTTTTTCTCCTTGCTGGGAGCATTTTGCTCTTACTTTTTATCCTTTATATTTAATTGAAAGGAGAATTGAAAGGAGGAAGAAATATTTTCTGAATTGCTTGTGATGATTCACACATAGCATAGTGGTAATCTATTTATACACTAGAGGAATTAATTACAACTATGATAATTACAAGATAACTAAATGAGGTAGCTATTCCCCAAGTTCATGAACTAGAGATTACATGAATATTAATTACATGAATATTAATTAATTACAATAGCTATTTCCTAAGCTTTTAATGATAGTTCATGAACCTTGGACGGTGGACTATTGATTCCAACACTCCCCCTCAAGCTGGAGAATGGATATCTATCATTCCCAGCTTGCAAGTAAGTTGGCTGAATTGTTCCGTTGGTAGACCCTTAGTCAACATATCTGCCAGCTGCTGTCCAGAGGGAATGTAGGCTGTTGTTATCAATCGACTATCCAACTTTTCCTTGATGAAGTGTCGGTCTATCTCAATGTGTTTTGCCCTATCATGATGAACAGGATTATGAGCAATATTGATAGCCGATTTATTGTCACAAAACAACTTCATAGGGCCTTCATACTTTATATTCAAGTCATCAAGCTCAATTTTCATCCATAATAGCTCACAGACTTCTTGTGCCATAGCTCTAAATTCTGCTTCTCCACTTGATCGAGCCACTACACTTTGTTTTTTACTTCTCTAAGTAACAAGGTTCCCACACACGAATGTGCAATAGCCTGATGTGGACCTTCTATCACTCACTGAACCTGCATAATCTGCATCAGTATAAGCCTTCATAGTCAAGCTTCCTCCTCTTTTGAACAAGAGACCTTTTCCTGGAGTGGCTTTGAGATACTGCAGAATACGTTCTACAGCCTGTAAGTGTCTCTCCCTCGGGTCATGCATGAACTGGCTCACAACACTGACTGCATATGCTAAATCTGGTCTAGTGTGTGCCATGTAAATCGACTTCCCCACTAATCTTTGATATTGGACCTTGTCAACCTTGGCTTCTCCTCTTCGGTGCTTATCTTGTGATTCTGCTCGATGGGAACACTTGTAGGTTTGCATCCAAATTTGCCTGTTTCCTTCAAAAGGTCAAGTACATACTTCCTTTGATTTTGAGTAAGCCACTTCAATCCCCAAGAAATATTTTAATTTTCCGAGGTCCTTCATCTCAAATTCTGCTGATAATTTCTCCTTAAGCAGTTGTCTCTCCACCAGATCATCTCCAGTAATGATAATATCATCCACATAAGCGAGAAGTACAGTCAATTTTCTTCCTTGTGAATGTTTGAAGAAAAGTGTATGATCTCTTTGGCTTTGCTTGTAGCCAAGGCACACCATTACTTTTGTAAATCTTCCAAACCATGCTCGGGGAAACTGTTTTAGTCCATATAGAGCCTTCCTCAATCTGCACACTTTGTTTGTTCCACTTGTGGGACCAAATCCAGGAGGAATCTCCATGTACACCTCTTCCTCTAAGTCTCCATGCAAGAAGGCATTCTTGACATCAAACTGGTGTAGTTCCCATCCAGAGTGGGCAGCAAGAGAAAGTAAAATACGAACAGTGTTCATCTTTGCCACTTGAGCAAATGTCTCCTCATAATTGATGCCATAGGTCTGAGTCCCTTTGCCACTAGTCTTGCTTTATACCTGTCTAGAGTACCATCTAATCGGTACTTCATGGTGTAAACCCATCTACACCCCACTGGTTTATTTTCCTTTGGTTTCTCAATAATTTCCCATGTTCTATTCCTTTCTAGAGCTTGCATCTCCTCATTCATGGCTTGAACCCAATTCTTATCTTTCAATGCTTCTTGTACTGTTCTAGGGATTTTGATAGGATCAATGACTGCAATAAAACTCGTGCTGCAAAGAAAGGTTTGTGGAGGAAACAAATTTGGAAATAGGGTAATTGGCACAAGACCTTTTCCCTTTTCTCAATGCAATAGGTAGGTCATCATCAATGTTAGAATCATAATTATCCCAAGGAATAGGTTCAGAATGAGTGGAACTAGTGTTTTCAGTACTCACCATTGGTTCGGATGCTTAGGGTTGTTGCTGGATCAATTCGGGTTGTTTTCTCTTTTGATAAACCACTTTTGGCGAGCTTGCTCTTGTTCGAGCAATTCTTTCAGGTTCAGATGAGTGATTGTCAAAAGGAGCTAATTCCTGTGTATCAGAGGGCATAGAAGATTGGACCAAGGGAATGTTACTGTCTGAAACAATCTTAGCTTCCAATTCAGTAGTGTTCTCCCCCTGAAGCTGAGAGGGAGTAAAAAAATATTGATTTTCATGAAAGGTGATATCCATGGAGACATACACTCGACTACAGGAAGGATGATAACATTTGTATCCCTTTTTGTCAGGAGCATAACCAATGAAAATGCATTTAATAGCACGAGGGTCAAGTTTGCCCCGATGCTGACGATGGACATGAACAAAAGCAACACAGCCAAAAACACGAGAGTCAAGACTTCGCATAATAGGTGCAAAGGGAAATAATGATTTCATGGCATGAACAGGACTCATACCACCAAGGATTCTAGAGGGTAACCGATTTATTAAATATGCAAAAGTCAAAATAGCTTCCCTCCAGTATGAGTTTGGTACAAACATATGAAACAATAAAGCTCTAGTAATTTCAATCAAGTGTCGATTTTTTCTTTCAGCAACCCCGTTTTGTTGGGGGGTATCAAGACATGTAAGTTCGTGAACAGTGCCATGTTGTTTAAGAAAGGTGGAGAAATTTTGATTCATATATTCTCTACCATTATCAAACCTCAGACGTTTAATTGTTTTATCAAATTGAGTTTTAATCATATGTAAAACTGGATGAATAAATGGTCTATGTCTGATTTATCTTTCATCAAGAAAATCCAAGTAACACAAGTGCAATCATCAATAAATAACAAAAATCATTTTGCACCAGAAATATTAAGACGGGATGCTGGACCCCAAACATCAGTATGAATAAGAGAAAAAGTTTCATTACTTCTATTACCACTAGGAGGAAAACTCACTATGGTGTTTAGAAAACTCACAAATATCACAATTAAAGGACTCAACAGACTCATTTGAAAACAATGCAGGAAACATAGATTTAAGTAAAGTAAATCGGGGGTGCCCAAGACGTTTGTGGTGGAGCCAAATTTGGGAAGCACAAGGTTTGGAACAAGTTTGATGACAGGAATGTTGGAACTTTTGATTAGAGTCATCTGATGCATTCATCTCAAGGTAGTACAACCCTCCTTATTCCTTAGCAGCCCCAATCGTCTTCCCCGTGACAAGATCCTGAAATACACAATGAGAGTGAAAAAAGGTTACAGCACAATTGAGGTCTTTGGTAAGTTTTTGTATGGAAAGAAGGTTAGATTAAAGTTTAGGAACATGAAGCACATTTTTCAAATTTAGCAATGGACTAAGTGCAATATTACCAAGACCTGCAACTGATGTATGAGAGCCATCAGCTACAGTTATGTGATGATTACCAGTGGTAGTTTTATATGAGGAAGAATGGGAAGGACAAAAAGTCATGTGATCAATAGCACCAGAATCAATAATCCAGGAATCCTCAGGAACAGTACCAGAAGCATGGAAAAATAAAGAACTAAAATTCTTACCATTCATGACAAGAGAGCAAGATCCAGAAGGCTTACTAAGAGAAGCCATAAAAGACCTTAAGTGTTCCATTTCTTCCTTGCTAAGAGTAGGGATATCGTCTTTCACCTGTTTGGTCTCCACCTCTGATTCAGAATCTATGGAGGCCAAGTGAGCCTGTCCTCAGGCAACATTTTTAAATCCCCCTATGCGGCCATGAACCTGATTTTTCCCATGGTGCTAAAGCAATTCTCCTTGGTATGACAAAACTTCTTACAATAGGCACACCAACGATTAGATTTGAAGGAGGATGAAGAACTGGATCTTGTTTTGACAGATTTCAATGCTGACCCATCAGTTGGTTTTTCATCAAGCATGATTGCTCGTCGACTTTCTTCCCCACTGATTGTATAGAACACTTCTAATAAAGAGGGTAGCTTCTCTTTTCCAAAAATCTGAACCCGAATCGGGTCAAATTCTGGATTCAGCGCTGAAAGGAATTCAAAGATTCTATCTCTACAAATTCAGCCAAGGTGGTTGTGTCCTTGCTGCACTCCATCTTCAAGTTCTGATATTGATCTAACTCAATCCATAATCCATTCAAAGTGCGATAGTAATCTGTCACCGAGATAGAACCTTGTTTAGTGTTGAATATTTTTGTCTTCAACTCATAATAAGCAGAGATATCCTTTTTCATGGAAAAAGTTTTACTGAGATTATCCCAAATTTCCCAGCATGATGGCAGGAACATACAATTTTGGCTAATTTCAGGAGACATGGAGTTCCAAAGGCAAGTCATAATGAGAGAATCCTCATTGTCCCATATTTCAAAATGTGGATCATTTTTCTCAGGAGCCTTCCCTTTAATGTGGTTTAGCTTTCGCCTTCCTTTTAGAGTAGTTCGAATGAGCTGGGCCCACTGGAGATAATTTTTTCCTTTCAGGCGGAAACTTCGCTGAAGGGCAGGGAGGTCACTTGGGTTCAGGATGGAAGGCTGGGTCTGTGAAATAGTGGATTCAGCTTTTGACATGGTTAAGGTAGCAAGGGAAGGTGGAGAGGGTGAAGAACGAAGGTGGCTGTTTTAGGGTTCTGGTGGGTGGAACAGGACAAGGGAACGCCGGCGAGCAGATCTGGACAAGCACGACGTTGTTCGGCGGTCGGGAAGGTGGTGCGTGGAGCTCACGCGTGGACAGGGGCAGACGCTTGTGGCGGCGCGTGGGGAGGTTTCCGGTGATGGGTCTTTCGGTGTTTGGCCGGCCGGAGCTTTCTGAGAAGGTTGGTGTATGGTATTTGGTAAAAAAATGGGTTAAAGGATGGATTGGTGTGTGGAGAGTAGAGGCAGCGTTGAAGATATCAGGGAATAAGAAAGGATGGACTCAAAAAATAGTGTTAGGAAATAAAGAGAAGTGAGGGGAATTAACAAGTGTATTCTAATAATATTATTTATAGGATGAAAAAATGTTACAAAACACTAACCAAATACCCTATTTATACTTATTGTAGAATCCTACTTCTAATTAAATAAGGAAACAAATCATGAAATAATAAATAAGAAATAAATCCTAAGAAATCTTCTAAGATACTCTAAGATATTCTAGGACACGATAACGATATTATAAGATACTCTCCTGATATTCTTGTGGAAAACGGTGCATTATCAATTTGGACAATGCAATGTGGAAAATTGTGTTTAGTTGTATTAAATTGTTTTGAGACTCTTATCTTAGGAAATAGTTAGAGTTATTATTGCATAGGAATTAACTCAATTATTTCTTGTAAATGTGTATTTATTACATAGGTGCATATATAACCCATTGAGTTATCATATGTTTCTTCTATGAGCTTATTACATTTTTCTACAATTTCTGAGATGGTATTGGAGTTGTTCTTTCTTGGGACAGCCTATGTTTCTCCTTCATTATGAAACTTTCGCGTTTCTGCTCTCTTAATCGTTTGGCCTTCATTGCGGACAACACCACACATCTGCTGGCTTTCATAGCTGGTTATCTCTGTTTGCAGAAGCAGTTCTGACCTTGGGCTGCTCTTGCTTTTCGCTGAAGCCTTTTTCTATCTTTTTTATTCTGAAATTAGTTGGCCATCATTGCCAACGATTCGTTACTTGTCATTTCATTCCTTTATCACTTCTACCTCAATTGGCTTTCATTGCCAATCTATTCTTTCAGCTAACCACATTTGCTGGTTCATCCCTTTGTTGGTCACATCAAATCAGAAGCAAAGTTGGATAAAAAGTCATCCTCTGAAGAAGGAAAACCTGGTTCATTGAAGGGTCCAAATTGTGACAGTTTGTGGTGCACTTATTGCGGTAAACCACGCCATTCTTGTGAGAAATGCTGGAAGCTTCATGACGAGCCACCAAGTCGGGAACAGGGGCAGAAAAGAGACCATTCGTGCAGCAATAGAAAGGCCAACGCTGCTGCAGTATACCAAACAGAATTCAATAGCCTTAACCAAGAGGAGATTGGGGGGTTGAAGTCAATTATAAGCAGCCTTGAGAAACTCTTAGGTACTTGTTCTCTGTATATTCAAGTAAGCTTCCATTTTCATTGGATTTAATGTCTCAGAAACACCTTCTACCCAGTTCTGGTACTGGATTCAGGAACCACAAATCACATGACACCCTTACCCAAACACTTCTCCACATACTCACCTTGTCCCAACAATAAGAAAATTGCCACAACAAATGTCACCCTTGTAACTTTAGCGAATATCCAAAAAAACTCATCAATAATCTTGAAAAATGTTCTCCTTGTGCAAAATTATCCATCAATCTTGTCTTTTTACAAAAACTTACAAAAGATTTATCCTGTAAAGCGATCTTTCACAACTGTCATTGTGTTTTTCAAGCCAACGATTCGGGGAAGACATTGGACGTGCTAGCGAATGGAATGACCTTTACTATCTTGAAGAGCCAAATTTGTCCACCATGGTCAAGGACTTTGTACCCCACTCATTCATCTCCGAGTCTATGCTATCCAAAAAAGAGAAGATCCTTCTTTATCACTGTCGGTTAGGTCATCCTTCTTTTACAAACTTAGATGTTGTCAAAGTTGTGTCCTTCCTTTTTTCAAACTTAGATGTTGAAAGTTTCTGTTGTGAGGTGTGTGAGCTTGCTAAACACAAGCATGTACCTCTCCCAATAAGTGATAAGAGAAGCACATTTCCTCTTATTCATACGGATGTATGAGGGCCCTCTACCGTTCTAAATGTGTCTGCTCTATGGTCATTGATGTAATGAAAGGCATGACTTAGGGTGCACCCAAAGGTTCTCCCCTTGCCATCGAAAGCCTCTTTCTTGGTTCGTAGTTTCAGTAGAAGCACTGACAGTTTTTTTATTTTATGCTTCCTGGGTTCTTGTCATCTCCAATTAGTGCCACTGTTCAAGGTTTTTTTTGTTGGTGTAGCTAGTCCAGAAAAGTTAGATGTGTCAGTCTCTTCCACAAATGAAGCTTCTATTGATGCTCACTTGAATAAAAGTTTAGATCTTGTTGATGATAAATCATCCTCTGATCCACAATCTTCCACCATTTCTTTTGGTCTATGTAGTGATAACAGGATTGAACAAACTGACACTAAATCAAACTCACAAGTAGAGTTGAGTGAGTCTACTTCATTGAATTTTTCCAATAACCAAGGAGGTGAATGGCATAGAAACTTCTGATGCAGCAGCTTCTAATTCACAAGAATCTGTGATCTCATTTGGCAACAGTGCAGATGCCAACAGTAGCTTGCCTAATCAATCTAATTCACAAATTGATTTGACTTCAAGGGCAACTATGCCAGTGGCTGGTACCAATTCTTCCAATTTAACAGCTGATATTATTAGAACTGGGGAACCCACTTCTGTTGTTTTGATCAATCAGTCCAGTGCAGAGGCCATAATGTCCTTTTTTGGAGGAGGATTTTGGTGTTATCACCACAGAAAGTAGTTTCCTTTTTTGGAGGAGGATTTTCCTCTTGTAGACTTTCTTTTCGAGATCACCATGCAGGAAGACATTATTAATGTCAAGTTGATGAAGAGGCCAGTAGCGGATTGCATCAATGTAGAGGAGGAGCCGAACAGAGGCCATAGGCCACAGGAGAGAAACTATCATTATAATCAAGCCTACATATCTGTGTGTAGCTTATGACTACCAAACGAGCGTTACATCGAACAATTTTACCATCGGGACCAATTTTGACAACCAAAGACTTCCCAGGAGGTAGAGGGACTAGTTCCTAGGTACCACTGCTTTGGAGAGCACACATCTCATCAATCATTGCTTGCCTCCACCCAGAGTGGGATAAAGCGTCACCAGGAGATTTAGGAATAAAGACAGACAACAACGAAGAAAGGCAAGCATAATGCAAAGGAGAAAGGTGGTGAACACTCAAAGCAATATAATGAGGAGACAGGTTACAAGTAAAACGTATACCTTTGCGGAGAGCAATTGAAAGGTCGGGTTCAGGTGGCAGGGCTGGATCCAGTAAAGGAGGTGGTGCCGAGGAAGAGTCCATCATGGCCTCAACAGCAGGAGTAGCAACAGGGACGTACACCAAGGAGGGTGGTGGGCGACAGTGATATGTCTGGAATGGCCAAGCAACTGGGGGGGTCCACAGGCGGAGTCCCCAGTGGGACAGACTCGAGAAGGACAATAGCAAAAGGAACATGAACGATTGTAGAAAGTGGCTCAGGAGGCACGTGGGTCGACTCAAAGTAAGGGGCATACTCGAAAATGGTAACATCGGCCGCTATAAGATAACATTGAAGAGTAGGAGAAAAGCAACGATAACCTTTTTGGGACCAATGATAACCAAAGAAGACACACTTGAGTGATTGAGCCGAGAGTTTGTCAAGACCAGGAGAGATTGTGGACAAAACAAGTGGACCCCGAGACATGGGGCGAAAGGGAATGAAGAGGGATAGGGGGAAAGGAGTGAGTGAGGCACTTAGTCATCAAGGACAGAGTAGGGCATGTGGTTTATAAGATAGCAAGCCGTCAAAACAGCATCTCCCCAAAACCGAAAGGAAACATGACCATGAAGGAGATGGGTCCGAGTTGTTTCAACGAGGTGCTGGTTTTTACGTCGGCTACCCCATTTTGTTGAGGTGTATGAGCGCATGATGTAAAGAGTGAATTGAAACACCAAATCGAGTTTTAATTTCCTGATAAAAATGCTAAAAAATTGAAAATAATTCAGACCCGTTTTTCATAAAAAATAACCACGTATAACGTGAAAAATCATCAATAAAACTAACAAAGTATTTGGACCCCAAAGTATCTGATACCATGTTGAAAGAGAGAGAATAGAGACATGAGATGCTATAACTGTGTGTCATAATACACAACAGATGTTTGAATATATAGACATAAATTCATAAATACAGGAATCCGAATCCTAATTTTCCTAATTACAATAATTACATGATACTAACTGATACTAATGGACAACTATACAAACTAATAACCATGTAATACATATTTTCTAACAAAGACAATTAGAAGCCTTATTAAGAAGAGTAGAGTAGATTAGGTGGAGGATAACCTGATAGTTAGAGGTAGAGGGAGACCAATAAAAACTATAGGTGAACCCATTAAAATAGACTTAGATATAAATGACATTTCTGAAGCAGCCAATCCCACCTAGTGGGAAAAGGCTTTGTTTTTGTTGTTGTAGTAGTTGTTGTTGGATATCGCTTTGGTCAACTCTACTATGGTGCCTTTTCCAATTTCTGCTACACACATATTTTTTTACGTTGTATTATTTTTCTCATTTTTTCCAGTAGCATTATAACATAAATGTCCTCTTTCTGGCCGAAGATATCACCTAGTTTTGATGTCATCTATAACTTTTTATTCTGTTGATTTGTTCACTAACATCATGTGATATACAGGTTTCTGTTTCCAAGGCACGTGCAATAATAGTCCTGGCTGAAGATGGGAATGCTGATCAGGTCTGACTGAGAGTTGATCTGCTCGAGGTTTTGTAAGGGTGGTTAACCATTAACTTGCTTTTGGTTTGGTACAGAGTGATGCCCGCGCTTTGAGAACAGTCTTAAGTCTAACTGGAGTCAAAGAAGGATTACGAGGGCACATAGTGGTTGAATTGAGTGATCTAGACAATGAGGTCCTTGTTAAACTTGTTGGTGGCGATCTTGTTGAAACTGTTGTAGCTCATGATGTCATTGGTCGCTTGATGATTCAATGTGCTCGGCAGCCTGGACTTGCCCAGGTCAAAATCTACTATCTATGCAAAATTCTTCAACCGATGTTTCAAGTCAATGATTAATTTATAGCAAGACAGAGTAACTACATTGTGGTTGACAACTTGAGAGTTTCTATGTATAGTGTATTTTACTTATATTATTTTTTTAGGCTTCTTCCCTATCCTTAGATTTTTGTGGGATAGGATTGTCTTTATGGCCGCTCCTTGGTATTCTGTACATGGTCTCTTAGTTTCTTTTACAGTTTTGCAAGGAATTGGAGAGCCCTATTGTGCTGCCCTTGTTCGATTTGATTTTGTTTTCTTTCTGTTGACAGGGTGTAAATGGAGCATTAAATCTCTATTTAATGCCCTGATTTGCCTCTGTTTTATTCCTGATTGTATAGCTATCTTATTTCCTTTTTTTCTTATTCTCTTTTAGGCAATTCATTATTCTTTGATTTTGTTTAGGATGTTGATTTCCTGATTTCTGTGATTGTAGCAAATCACTCTTTGTAATTACCTCTATAAAAAGAGGAATCCTTGTACTACCTTGTATCAATAAAATTCCGCATCTTTCAACTCTTTCCGTGATTCTGTTTAGGACAAGATATTAACACTTGAAAAACATAATCTAAGTGTTTGTGAATTGCTTGATGCAATCATATGATAGAGACCTAGACCCAAGGCCCAATATTACTAAAATGTATGAGAGAGTGGTGCACCTGTGATGCACTGATCCAAGCTAGCATAACTGATTTTGGCTGATCTGGCAGGAGAGAGAAAGAGGGTGTGAGGAGTGTGTTCAGCAGCTTCGGGGGAATATATTGTAATGGGGAGAGCCATAACAGTTTAGGCTGGAATTAGGACTTGGGACTTGGGAGAGCAGGGTACTCTCTAATTGCCTAGTATCTTTGTTTTCCATTTTTCTTTCTACCATTGTAATACAGCTTTTGTTATCCCTTTGATAACAGATCTGTTTTCTTCAATTAATACAAAATACTCTCATTTTTCTTTCTTTAAACGGATATACATATATATATATATATATATATATATAGGGAGGTACTTAGGTGAGAATACTTTGTTATTGTGAGAAATGAGAACAATGGATCTTGATTTTTGGATTTTATTTGAATGGCCAAGATTAGAAGATAAATGCATGTGACCTTTTTAAGTGGTCATGTGACCCTTAAGTAACTTTTAATTTTGATTATCCATGTATGGTTATATGGTCAAGATTCATTGTTGTTACAATCTTAAAACAAGGAAACAAATCAAAGAATACAAATATCATATCCTAACTATTATACCAAATCAGATCCTAAAGATATTATGAATTAAGAGAGAATATGCAGCTCTAAATGGGATATATTTTTTCTAAATAGGAGATACTTTTGAACATATTAACCTCTGCCTCTTTTGTAATATTTTCTTCTTTCTAATGAAGTTTATTCTTCTATCAAGATTTTAAAAAAAATGATGGGATTGCTTTGGCAGATATGGGAAGATATACTTGGATTCGAAAATTGTGAATTCTACATCAAAAGATGGCCAAAGTTGGATGGTATGCAATTTGAGGATGTATTGATCAGCTTTCCTGCTGCAATTCCTTGTGGAATCAAAGTTGCAACGCATGGTGGTAAAATTATTTTGAATCCAGATGACTCCTATGTTCTACAAGAAGGTGACGAAGTTCTTGTCATTGCGGAGGACGATGATACCTATGCCCCAGCGTCCTTGCCTACGGTGCTTTGTCACAATAAATTGCTGTTGTTCTGTCTTTTTCCCCCTTAATTATTTGTTCTATGGTAAATACATGGTCAAATGCTAATGAAAAATGAAGTTTATTCGAACTGACTTGGTATGCAATAAATTCTAATGAATCTCTACTAAATTCTTTCCATTGGATAATGAGTTATGCTGTAAACTTTAAGCAAGGCACAACTGATAGAAAAAAAAATTTGTTTGTTAAGGTCTAACAGTCATCATTGTTGCACACTGCTCAAAGAGTAGTAAAGCCCAAGAAGTCAAGAACTTTTTTTTTATGGATGGATGAAGGACATGGTTCCTTGTTGATTTCAGGTTTGGAGGGGGAGCTTACCCAAGGACTTTGTTTATCCAAAGTCTCCAGAAAGAATACTTTTTTGTGGTTGGAGGCGTGATATGGAGGACATGATCATGGTAATGCTATAAGAAATCTGCTGCTGTGTACCCTGTTCTTTTTGTGGATTAGTTACCATTGTGCATGAAATGGCAAAGTCATCTCAGAATGCAATTTCCTGTTATTTCTGTAACATTAAATTTGACTGCCTATATGCTCTCAATTGTCTGACTTTCTGCATGATTCTTGATTCTTTGGATGTAAGTTGTCTGTAAGTTACTGGCTTGTGTTACATCTAATTTGGTTCGTAACATTTGAAATTTAAGCTTTGCACATCACTGTAAAGATAAATCCTCGAGCTTCCTAGAAATCACAATAAAAGCTTGCAGGGTGTCAAAAAGAATTGCCAATAGCTTCACCTTAGTTGTATTTAAGGGAATGCTTCTAAGGAAGGAAAGCTTGACTTTCTTTATATGAGTCCAAACAGAAATAAGCTGAAAACTCATGGGCATATATATTCACTTCAATTAAAAGCTTAGTTAACTGTATTTCTGGCCAAACACGTATATTATCTTAAACCGTGAGATATGCTAATTTAAACTTCAAATACACCTGCTGAAACTATACTAAAGGAACTAAACTATTGTTTCTAAACATTTGTTTGCAATTAGAGGCCAATGCTTTTTTCTTTTTCTTTTCCCTACTCCTAGTATTGAATATTTTTGGTGTGTATGAGTTTAATCTTGTTATATTGTTAGTGTCGAAGTTAGTAGTATTTGGATGTGGATGGTGGAGTTGTATTAAATTGTATTGAGACTCTTCTCCTAGGAAATAGTTAGAGTTGTTATTGCATAGGAATTAGCTCAGTTATTTCTTGTAAATAGGTATGTATTTATTATTTAGGTGTATATACAGCCCGTTGGGTTATCATCTGTTTCTTCAATTTGAGAATAAATCCTTTCTCAAAAACCTGCATGGTATCAGAGCTTCGTGCTCTGCACCTCCTCCAATGGTGAAAACGGCGATGATCAGAGCCACCCAATGTCTTTCATCTACTGTGACAGACCCATCTGGTAGGCCCACTAGTCAATCAGGGCCTTCCACATTGGCTGTCGTGGTCCTTTCCCAAAACCAAAATCTGCCTGTCATAATACAAAAACTTCATGGAAAAAACTACCTTGAATAGGCGCAGTCCGTGAAGCTGATAACAAAGTCCACCATTGAACCCTCCTGAATAGGGCTGAGCAGCGGTCGGTTTTGGTCGGTTTCGGGCCCAAAATGCCCAATCTGCAGCAAACTGTCAGGTGAAAAAAATGGCCCATTTCCGCCCAATTGAACTGGCGGGTTGGTCGGTGGCGGGTTAATCGGGTGGCGGGTTATTCGGGTGGGTTAGGACGGATATAATATATCATTGGGCCATGTTATTTTTTTGGGCCTTTTAAAAAAATTAACCAGTTTCTGTTTTTATTTTATTTTTTTGTTCATTTTTTAAGAGTTAAGACTTAAGTTGAATACAAGCCTTGATCTTTATATAATTATATTGGCCCATTTTGCAATACTAATTGGTTCAGGCCCACAAATAGGGAAACTATTGTAGCATTGTTTTTCAACAGTGAGGGCCAATAGCCCAATATTGATATGGTCACCTAAATTTCAAGTACTAAATATATGTAAACAGTACCCAACATTGCAAGGACTAAATAAGTGAGATTTACAAACAATTTGGTAGCCCTACTTATAGTATGAAGTTAAAATATGTAATGAAACTGTGGCAGCAGATTGTTCAGTTAATAGCTCAATTCCCAGCAAGGCAGGGTGTCTTGGTTATCTGCAATTGAAAATCTCTGTTCAGTAAGCACAGAGAATAATTTTAAAGGAAGCTAAAAGCTGAATGATACTACTAGGCCACCATTTATATATCAAATTCAGGGTTTTAATGCTAAAAGTTGTTTCTCTTACTGCATAACAGTTATTTGGTACATTGTATGTCTAGAATTCAATATATTTACTGATCCTCACAAGTGTATTCAGTTCAGCAGATAAAATAATGGCAAGTATTTATAAAATTTTAAGGACAATATCTCAAATTATATTTGAAGAATTAAAAGATACCTAGAAATTAAAAATTCAATAACATGCAATGACTGTGAAATATAATCTGGAGAAGTGGGCCAGCCTGTAAATCCATCAAATGCAACATAATAATTAGGCATATAGTCAGAAGGAAAAACAGTTGCAATTATGCTAAAAATCTTAAGATAATTTAGTGAAAGTGAAACCTACTGAGCCCATTAAAATGCATTATGCTTCAAGACTTCCTCCAATAAATGATCCTGGAGGATCAGGATCAAAAGCAATCCACTACCCAACTGGAATCCTCACAGTGACAGCTATTTCTATGTCTCTACAGTTACAGAAAGTTGAACAATCAAATAAAGAACAAAATATGCTATTTGTTATCTTTGTTATAGCAAAAAATAAAGTAGAAGGAACTCCTATTACCAAAACAATCATAGTTGATATACCTAGCCACAGTATGCCTTGAATGGAGTGTAAATTATGGTTGTAATTGTCGACAAAGATGCTTGAAACCCTCTCCTTCAACTGCTCTAAAGGGTTGTTCATCTAAGGTGATGAACACGGCCAATGCCTTTCTACAAGCCTCAACATTAAATCTATGGCTTGCTGCAACCAGATTACTACCTTCTCCACTCCTACCAGGAGCAAAAGAAAGGACTGTTTGAGTGGGATCATTGCTGATAGCATATGTATATTTAGGACATGATTTGAGGTGAGAAAGCATGTTTGATGTGCCATGAGTCTTGGTGTCAGCTAGATATCTTTTGCCACAATAATGACATGATGCAGTTGGGTCTTTGGCTTCACTCTCAAGCAACATGGTGAAGTGATCCCATGCACTTGATGTTCTTCGAGTACCACTAGCATTTGGTTTTCTCTTCCTTATATTTTTAGGAGGAAGAGGAGGGGCTGATGCCCTTGCAGCTTCATTTACAGCTGCTGGCTGGTTAGTGGGTGTTGTTTCTTGTGTTAAATTAGGTGTAGGAGGCAAGTTCTGAGTACAATGTTCCATTTCTAAAACATATGAATTATGAAGTGTTTTAAGTCTTTCATTCAAGTTTAAATAGATTAATGTAGAGTTTATTATATACAGAGTTAAGCATAGACTTATCCAGCAAGTAAACCTAACAAGTCAACTGTAAAAGAGTATCATTTCAGTTAAGCATAGACTTAAAGGGTTGTTCAAAGTAAAATTCATCTAAATAAAGTAAACCTAACAAGTAAACTGTAAAAGAGTGTCATTTCATGTACTATAAATAACACATATTAGCAAAATCAGTAATAAAATATGAATAATATTCTGAACTGGAATGTCCATAAGTTTTCAGAAAAATAAATAACAAAATAGAATAGGTCACAGAGCAATATTGAAAGAATAACAACAAAATATCAACATCACATAGTTATATTGTCAACCAGTGATCCACAAGTTTTCAGAAAAATAAATAACAAAATATCAACATCACAGAGCAATATTGAAAGAATAACAACAAAATATCAACATCACATAGATCTATATTGTCAAGCACTGAACACAAGAGAAACAAACAAATTAAGACATAGCAATATTGAAAGAATATCAAGAAAATCGAAGATTAAAACATAGAAATAGTTATTTGGGAAATAGATTTCAAAAAGCAAACAAAAAAAATTGAAGAATACCCTAGAAAATTGAAGACAGAGAACAGAGAAGAGGTTGAATGGGTGTAAGAGATGACCTTGTTGATGGTCACGAGTAAGCACTGGTCACTGGATTCAAAGGATCAAGGTGGTGCTCAACTTCAGAATAATGCCTCAACTTCAATCTCAAACCCTAAGACAAAAATCAAACAAAACCTTAATAATCAAACCACAAGAAAAGAATCAATCAAACAAACAAACAAAGGAAAACAAGGAGAGATGGAGGAAAGGAAAGGTCGAACAAAACCTAGGTTTAATCGAAGCTAGAAAGTGATGGCTTTCGATTTTCGAAGAGGTTGGAGGCGAAAGAACAGTCGAAGAAAAGAGAGAACAAAAGAGAGTCGTCCTCGTTCTCGTCGGCGGCAGTCTCGTCGGCGAGTCGCGAGATGGAGAGAGGCAGAGAGCACTGAGCAGGAGATGGCTAGGGTTTTTGAGAGTTGAGAGAATGAGATGAGACGAGAGTCTCGAGTGAAAGAGAGTGAAATGAGACTGAGAGTTGAAAGAAAGTAAAGTTTTTAATTTTTTACATGTAGGGTAGCCGGGTAGGGTTTTTGATGGGTATTTATTTTTTTTTAGTAGCGGTCGGTTCGGATCGGGTTGGGTTAAAAATTGACTAACCCGGACCCGACCAAATTTACCCATAACTACCCTATTTTTTAACCCGTTTAACCGGTAACCCATTACAGCCCGTCCGTTTCACCAAAATAGGAAATGGGTAGTTCGGGTTCAGGCGGGTCACGGGTTGGTGATCAGCCCTAGGCGAAAGGGTCGATTGGGAGATCAAGAATGGAGGCCAATGAAGATCGGAGGACAAAATTGGAGATACTTTGTTCTCTAGTGAAGATGTTTTTGTTTGGCTGGGTTAATCTGATTGAGAGATATTTCTTGACTAAGGGGTATCGGAAGAGGAAAGGCTGAGGGCTGTGATGGTAGCTGTATAAGGGAAAGCCCTAAGTTGGTTTCAATGGTGGCAGTCGTGCGTTGAAAAACCGTCTTGGGAAACCTTTAACAACTCAATCATCAAGAGGTTCCAATCTTCTATGATGCAAAATCCGTTTGAACTGTTGTTGGGGCTAAAGCAAATGGATATAGTGGAGGGATTCAGGGAGCAATTTGAGTGCTATGTAGGTCCCTTGCAAAAGATTGATCAGGAATACCTTCTGTTGAGATCCCACATTGACTAGAGATATGGCCAAAGTAGTCCTTATAAGACTTGGACAAATCTACCTCTTGAGCTAGCTTCTGGAGTTGAGTTAGGCCTAAAGCCCTAGTTTTAAGATGGTATCAAAGCCTATCCGAGATCCATTGGGCCACTCGCAGATGTCCAGTCCTGCAAACCTATGTTGTCGATCGCGGCGCTATCGCACGCGATCGCGGAGGAGCGGTGCGGTTTGCACCCCCTCTGCTACGCGAATCAGTGGTGCGGCGCAGTTTTGGATCGCAGGTGGTGCGGCTGCGATTCGCGGCGGAATAGCGGGTGTCATGGCCAGTAGCGGCCGTTATTGTAAACCAACTACGAAAATTCCATTTTGCCCCTCTAACAGCCATATTTTTTTTTGGGGCTTTTGGTCTTTTATCCCACCATTTCAATTTAGGTCTGGGTCACACCTATCAGACCACCACAATCACGTTTTTCATCTTGGCTGACCCTTCTACTCTTCTCACTTGCGACTTGCCACTCCTGCCCCTTCCCTGCTCGTTTTCCAGCGGCGACAGTGTTTCCGGCGACAACACTCTGTTCTCTCCTCTTTTCGTGCCTCTTTGGCTCCTTTCTCTCCTCCTCTGTTACTGAATGTTGAAGTTGATGTGGTTGAAGTTGTTGGAAATGATTCTGATTCTAATTAAGATCACTTGTACTTATTTTGATTTTTGAATACTTTTAGAACAATATAACTTAGGTTAAATTAGTAGTTAAGTACTTATGTTATATTTTTTGAAGTGGAGACATCATACTTTATGAATTTTAGTGACTATTGAGTATTTTGAATGTTATGACTACCCCTTTAATTTTGTGTATTTTTCTGTTTTTGAGTATTTATGTATGTATATAATATAGAAATAAAATATGTAAGCTATTTTTTAGTCTTCGCAATAGCGGTCGTCCCGCTACCGCTATCCCGCTATAGCATTTTTGGGCTTGGCCGCTCCACGCCGCTATTTGGGATTGACAACATAGCTGCAAACTTCACGCTTCAAATGTCCAGTCTTGGGCATGAGGGGGTGTGTTGAGAGTCCCACATTGGATAGTGATACGGCCTGAATAGTGGTTATAAGTAAGGGGCAACCCTCACTCGGTGAGCTAGCTTTTGAGATTGAGTTAGGCCCAAACCCAAAGTTCTAAGATGGTTCGAGTTAGAATTTGAGCTTTAGGCCTAACTGAACCCCAAAAGCAAGCTCATCGGGTGAGGGTTGCCCCCCACTTATAACCACTATTCAGGCCATATGACTATCCAATGTGGGACTCTCAACACCTTCAATTTATCTTCTTGAATGGATTGAAGGCAGAAATCTGAGTAGAACTCATGCTACATCCCACGAAATCATTGGGAGATGATGGACATAGCTCAAATGATTGATGAGAAGAATTTGGCTGTATCTAGAGGTGGGCATCAGGCAGGTGGAAAAACAGGGGCTGTCGCAATAAACTTCCCTACTGCACGGACAACGACATATGAGTCTAGGCCTAGTCCCATTACCCAAATAGAAACTCGGGTTAGTGGCTCGGTAACTGGATCTACTAGTAACAGACCAGATGGTACTTTTAAGAGCAACTGCAATGGATTTGGAAGGCTATCAGAAGTAGAGCTCCAGGAAAAAATAAAAAAGGGCTTGTGTTTCCAATGTAATGAAAAATATAGCCCAGAACAGGTAGGTAGAAACAAGTAATTTCAGGTGATTTTGCTCGAAGAAGCTCCTAAGACGCCAAGGAGCAAGATGGGTTGTAGGAACAAAAGGATATGGAGAATAAGGCATTGCAATTATCCATGCGCAGTATAATGGGTCTCACATCCAAGAGATCTCTGAAACTGTGGGAGGAAGTGGAAGGCAGTGAAGCAGTAGTGCTGATAGATTTGGAGCCTCCCATAATTGCATTGCATCAGAATTGGCAAAGGAGTTACAATTACCTGTTTCCAAAACCTTGGAGTATTTTGTGGAGGTGGGAGATGGTCATAGAGTTAGATGTAAGGGGGTCCGTCAACAAGTCATTTTACAGCTGCAAGGGTTGGAAATCCAACGGGATTTTTTCTTGTTCAATTTAGGGGGAGCTGACATCCTACTGGGAATGGAATAGTTGGAAAGTTTGGGAGAGATATGGGCTAATTTCAAGGAATTGAGGATGAAATTTTACATTACAGGGAAGACAGTGAGGTTTAAAGGAGAGCCAACCCTCTCTGAGACTGCAGCTTCCTTGAATTTAATGATTAAAGGTCCTTGATGAGGGGGAAGGGTATTATGTGGAGCATAAAGCATTAACAGACAATCCTCCAGAGCATACTGCAGTATCAGCAGAGATAGAGGAAGTTTTGAAGGATTTCTCCGATGTTTTTCCACAGCCACAAGGTTTACCTCCGTCTACAAGGCAAGACCATGCAATATTACTGCACCAAGGAGCTCTGCTCCCCAATTTAAGACGTTACAGGTACCTAAATTACCAAAAAGAGCAGAGGCTGTAGCAAAAGAAATTAGTTCTTATGCTGTAGGGTCCAAGCTCAAATCACTAATGAAGGGAAGGGGTTCATGAAGCCCAATTCTGAAACACAGGCTGCTGTTGCTGCATCTTTTGCTGAGATAAAACGAGGCAGCCAATTGATAGAATTTTTCAGCGCCATCAACAGCAACACAGATGACACTATCAGGTACCAAACTACATTTGTAGTTGCTGACATCCGAGAGATTTCAGTTCCCTTGCTTCAGACCGTGGGAATTTGCTCATTATGCTTCAAACAGTGGGACCCCAGTGGAGTTATTTCAGCCATCCAAAGTGTTGACTGAACCCTTCACCTTGAGGACAAGGTGAATGATTATGGGGGAGTATTGTTAGATACCAGAGTAATAGAAGAACTAACAGAATAAAACATATCAGTTAGTAATTGTTATGATTAGGTAGTTGTTAGGTAGTTGAGGGGTAGGTTATAGATAAGTCATAGGGGGAGAGAGAGATATTGGAAAGCAAAGGGAAGTAACAGAATACCTGGGAGTTTGAGTGAGAGAAATCCTTATATCATCTTGATCTCTGGTTCTGTACCACTTTGGTACTGTCCAGAGTGAGTTCTATAATAAAATTCATTTGTTTTTCCTAATTCTGAACCATTATCTATCAGAGAGCTCCTCTCTAAACAGATCACGTCATCTCCACCATTCAACTCCTGCCCACGACCTTCCTCCTTGGATCAGAGTGTTGTTCCTCTTGTCTCACCTGACTTTCACATTTTCTTTACCTTTCTCTCTGCTCCCCCCCCCCCCCCCAAAAAAAAAAAAAAAGATTTGGCTTACTTTCTGCTGTCTTGAGGCCCTTTTTCCTGGTTTCCATCACTGTGAATGACTTTGTGGCTACAACTCTGTGGCTTTGTGCACTTTACCTTGGTTTTTCCAATCTAGGGAGGAAGTTTATGGAGTAGAAATATGCATTTGCAGTCGCGCCTTGAGGTTGAACTTCTGCAATGCCCTGGATTTAAGTTTAGGATATGAATATTCGTGGGAACAGCCAACTTAGATCTTCTCCAGGTTAGAGAGTTCATGGAGCATCAGTTTGCAAACTACAATGGTGATACTTATCACTTGATTGTGTAGAATTGCAAATATTTTGTGAGGATGCTTGTTACGAGCAGACAGAGAATTTAATATCAACAGTGGTCAATCATCGTGCAAAAATAGGTTCCTCCTGCAAATGCATGCTGCCAGATGCCCTCGAAACTAACACTGTTCCACAAGATCCCAACTTTCAAGGGTGTCACCTGTCGTAGTAAAAAAAACAGAGGATATTGTGGGTTGCTTTCTGTTGGAAATAGAATATAATTAATGTTCAGCTCATTAGCATTCATTTTATTGTAGAGTTCATTGTATTCTTAGATTATTGTATCTTAGGAGTTATTGCAATGTTTTAATTCTCCTTCTTGTAAATTGTATTTATTCTATGTATAAATAGTTTTCTGCTGAGTGTGTCATTCACTCAAGCATTTCACAAATCCATTTGTCTAAACTACTAGTCCTAACTTGGCATCAGAGTAGGCTAGGTTCTGCGTCTGTTCTGTTCTTTCCTAAGAGGTTTTTTGCGTTCTTGTCCAGCAGAATCCTCCAAAACCCTAAGCCTCTTGTCCTATCCTTCTTAGAAAGTCACCACTATTGGTCAACCCTATTCCCACCGTCACCAGAAATAGCCTCAGCAGTCGCTGACCTGCCAGCCCACCAAGCGTCGTCACCGGAAAACGTTGCACGCGCCACCGCTTTATCGGCGTCGCCACCTTCCTGGTGCGTGTAAGCCACGCGCCACCTTCCTGCTGTCGGAAATTTTCACCGCTAGTCCAGAACTGTTCGTCGGCCTCTTCTCTATCTGTCTAGGTGGTCATACCCGCGATTCTTTATTGTTTGGATAGTAGGTCTAAGTGTCCTTGAAGCCACTGTCATCTCTTCTGTCATATATTCGTCTCAGTCTTCGTTTCTACAAAATGGCATCACCTGCAGGTTCTGACAAGGGTCAGAAAAGTCCCATTTCATTTGCCTTATCTGATAATGAGTACAAGGAGTACCTTAAGTTAAAAGTTGTCGCTTCTAGCTAAGTCTCATCCTCAGTACTTCAATATGGTAATTCTTCAGTTTATTTTTCTCAATCTTTGCCTTTTGGATCCTAGATCCTGGACTCTGATGCATAAGATCATAATGCTCGTAATCTTTCATTATTCTCAAACTTAACCTTTACAAAAATTCCTCATTTCATAACTCTTGCAGATGGTTTGAAAGGTCGGGCCACCGACGTTGGCAAAATCTCTCCTCTTCCTTCTTTAAATTTAGATTTTGTCCTTCTCATTCCGAGCAGTCCTTTTAATGAAAGATCAGTCTGAATTGTTTGAAATTTTTTAGAATTTTTATTCAGAGATTTCCACTCAATATGGTCATTCAAGTCCTTTATGTCATCTAAAGGTATGATTCATCAGTCTAGTTGTCCACACAAACCACAGCAGAATGATATTGCAGAAAGACAACAACGGCATCTTCTTGATACTGCTCATACCTTGTTACTTCAAGCTGATGCCCTTTCAAAATTTTAGGCAAATGTAGCCCTTATTGCTGGTTATTTAATCAATCGTATGTCATCTTCAGTGTTAAATAACCAGATTCCTCATTCCATTTTCCTGATGAATCTACATATAAACTTCATCTGCGTGTTTTCGGTTGTACTTGTTTTGTTCTTGATCTTTCTCTAGGAAAACACAAACTCACTGCTTGTGCAATCAAATGTATTTTCCTCGGATATTCCAGAGTACAAAAAGGTTACAAGTGTTACTCTCCTTCTTTACATCGTTTCTTCACTTCTGCAGATATGACTTTCTTTGAAGATTTTCCATTCTTCACTTCAAAGGATGAAATAGTCGCTCCATCTACAATTTTACCTATTTCTTTCTTCAATCCTTCAACCTCCACTCCTCAAGAAGATAGTGCTCGTCCTTGGATCACTTACCATCGTCGCTCTTGTGAAGCTTCAGCGTCTCAATCGGATCCTGAGCTCAGTGATCCAGTTCCTGTCCCAACTTCTCAACCGTCTTCGGGCCCGCTTTCATCTGTCTCAGACTTCCCGATTGCTATTCGTAAAGGTGTTCGTTCCACTCGTAATCCTCATCCTATTTATAATTTTGTAAGTTTTTATCGTCTTTTCCCTGTTCAATATGCTTTCACCTTTTCCTTGTTGTCTGTTTCTATTCCTAAAACTGTCCAAGAAGCTCTTTCCCTTCCAGGATGGCGGCCGACAATGATATAGGAAATGCAAGCTTTGGAATCCAACCATACTTGGTCTCTGGTTCCTTTACCTCTAGATAAAAATATTGTGGGATGCCGATGGGTTTTCACTGTCAAAGTAGGACCTAATGGTATCGTGGGTCATTTTAAGGCTCGTCTTGTGGCCAAAGGTTTTACTCAAATTTTTGGGTAGGATTATGGAGATACTTTTTTCTCCTGTTGCAAAAATGGCTTTAGTTCTTGTTTTTCTGTCCATGGTAGCCATGAATCTATGGCCTTTACATCAATTAGATGTTAAAAATGCCTTCTTGCATGGTGAATCAACTGAGGAGATATATATGGAGCAACCTCCCAGGTTTGTTGCTCAAGGAGACTCAGGATTAGTTTGTAAACTTCACAGGTCACTATATGGTCTTAAACAATCTCCCCGCTGTTGGTTTGGGCGATTCAGTTTGGTTTTACAAAACTTTGGAATGATCCGAAGTGAAGTAGATCACTCAGTATTTTGTAAGTATTCATCTAATTTTTGTATCTATTTTGTGGTTTATGCGGATGATGTTGTCATAATAGGAAATGATCATATTCGAATTGAACAGTTAAAGGAACATCTATTTCGTCACTTTGAAACAAAAGACTTGGGTCGATTGAGATATTTTCGAGGAAGTGAAGTTGCTCAGTCAAAGTCGGGAATTGCTATCTCCCAAAGAAAGTATGCTCTTGATATTCTTGAAGAAACTGGAATGATGAATTGTTAACCAGTAGATAGTCTAATAGATCCAAATGTTAAGCTTCTTCCTGACCAGGAAGATTTATTCTCAGATCCAGCCAGATATCGAAGATTAGTAGGAAAGCTGAATTATCTAACTGTAACTAGACCGGACATCTCTTTTGCTGTCAGTGTTGTGAGTCACTTCTTGAATTCTCCTCGTATTGACCATTAGAATGCAATTGTCAGAATTTTAAGATTTATTAAAGGATCATTAGGTAAAGGATTAGTATATGAGGATAGGGGGCGTAAGGATTTACTGCCTATACTGATGCAGATTAGGTTGGAACTCTGTGTGATAGTGTTAGTAAGGAAGATAGAGATGTGTTAGTTATTTAGTTTGACAGCTAGAGTCTATCTCTAGTTTATCCTATTGTTTAGGATAACAGTTTATCTTTATCTCTTATCTTATCTTTATCTCTTATCTATATTTTTTGTATATATATAGAAGAGATACATTTTGTAAATTAATATACTGAATTATAAGAAGTAAATTAAACAACGATATTCACTGTTTCTCTCCTCATCTTAACTTTTATGATATCAGAATTTTTTCAAAAGTTAACGTGAGTTGAGAGAGACTTTGGCTGCTATGGCCGATTCTGGTGTAAGCGGAGGTGATGGTTTTGAGGTTCAGAACTCACAACCAACCTCCACAATTATACCCGCTGCAAATACCTCTGATAGTATGTCCCTTCAGATTACTACCCATAAACTTTCGGGCAAAAATTTTGTCCAGTGGTCTTGATTAGTTCAAATGGTGGTTCGTGGCAAAGGAAAGTTTGGTTATTTGGATGGAACAGTCAAGCAACCTGATGCTAAGGATCCTCAATTTTCGAATTGGGAGATTCAAAATTCTATGGTAATGGCTTGGCTTATTCATTCAATGGAGGACAACATTGGTGACACTTATTTGTTCTATACCACTGCTAAGGAAATCTGGGATGCGGTCACTCTAGCGTATTCTGATTCTGCAGATTCATCACAAATTTTTGAACTCAGGAATCGTGCTCGGAATTTGTGACAGGGGGAGCTGACAGTAACTCAATATTTTACTGCTTTGAAGAAGGTATGGCAAGAAATTGATGTTTTTCGAATCTGTGACTGGAAAGACAAATCTGATGGTACACAATATAATACGATGTTAACAGAGGACCGAATTTATGATTTTCTTGCTGGTTTAAATCCTGACCTTGATGATGTACGTGGTCGTATTTTTGCAAAAACAACTTTACCAAGTATTGATGCAGTTTTTTCTGAGGTTCGTCGTGAAGAAAGTCGAAAGCATGTGATGCTTGGTAGTCCATCTTTGCCCCATATGGAGACATCAGCTCTTGCTATTTGAGGTTCTGATACTCGGAAAAAATCTCAATCATGGTGTGATCATTGTCAACGACCATATCATACTAAAGACACCTGCTGGAAACTTCATGGTAAGCCAGCAAATTGGGTGCCTCGCAGTGCAAGAGGGAAAGAAGGCAAGGGTTTTCAGGCTGTCAGTGAACCACAGTCAAAGGAATCCTCGTCAGTTCCATTTTCAAAGGCACAGATGGATCATCTCTGTAAACTTCTAGGTGGCCCAATTGTCTCAAGTAACTCGATGATGGCACAAAAAGGTACTCCTTTATCTGCTACTTGCAGTTTCTCAACAAAAGGTGAGTTATGGATTATTGACTCCGGTGCTTCTGATCATATGACCGGATGTCGACATTTGTTTTCTTCTTACTTTCCAAGTTTTGGTAATCATAGAGTTAAGATTGCCGATGGTTCTTTTTCCACAGTTACTGGCATTGGGTCAGTATGTTTAAGTCCTATTATTACTCTTCCATGTTCCGGACTTAACTTGCAACCTTCTTTCTATGAGCAAACTCACACGTGACTTGAATTGTGAAGTTAAATTTACGCCATCTACTTGTGTGTTTCAGGACCTGTCTTCGGCGAAGATGATTGGGAGTGCTAAGGAAGACTCCGGCCTTTATTTCTTTGAGAATATTTGTTCTGTTAGTTGTTATGTTCATGCTGACTCCAGTCTATCCTCCATGACTCGAGAACAGCAAGTAATGGTTCTACATTTTAGGCTAGGTCATCCAAATTTTTTATATTTGAAACGTTTGTTTACCTCTTTATTCCATAATAAAGATGAATTTCAATGTGAAATCTGTCAGTTGGCCAAACACAAGCGATCTTTTCTTAAGCCTATATGTTATACACCATCGCAACCATTGCTTTTAATTCACAGTGATATTTGGGGTCCATCTCGAATCACGAGCTTAACTAATAAAAGATGGTTCATTACGTTCATTGATGATCCTACTCGTGTTTGTTGGGTGTATTTACTTAGAGATAAGTCTGAGACAGAACAAATTTTTCAAAATTTCTATTCCATGATCAAGACGCAATTTAATGCTACTGTTAAAATTCTGCGGAGTGATAATGGAACCGAATATTTTAACTCTGTTCTTGGTAATTTTCTAAATCAACATGGTCTTATTCACCAAGTTCATGTGTTAATACACCTAAACAGAATGGTATTTCAGAACATAAGAATCGCCATCTTTTAGAAGTTGCTCATTCCCTTATGTTTCAATCCAATGTTCCAAAACGATTTTGGGGGGATGCGATTCTCACAGCCTGTTTTTTAATTAATCGTATGCCGACCAAGATTTTGAACTTTCAAACTCCTTTAGAAGTTCTCTCCAAATCTTGTCCAGATTATCGTTTCTTTTCCGAATTGGATTTGAAAATTTTTGGCTGTACCTCTTTTGTTCATAATACTGATTCCAATCGCAGTAAGTTGGATCCTAGGGCCTACAAATGTATTTTCTTAGGATATTCTTCCACTCAAAAGGGGTACCGCTGCTATTCCCTAGAAAAAAAACGAAGTATTTTGTGTCTAGGGATGTTACTTTCTTTGAAAATCAGCCTATTTATGATAATCCTTTATCCCTTTCAAAAACTGAACGTGTTGCTGACTTTCCTAAACAGCCGGTTACTAACTCTTCAAATTGGAAATTTTTGTGGGATTTTTCTCCTAAAGATCAATTGCCTCTCTCACCCAAATCTCCTCCAACAGACTTCAATTCCACTAAATTCTCAACTCCAGCCGTGTCACCATCTTCTGTTAGGTGTCGTGATTTGGATATATCCTCTTTTTTGAATTCTGAAAATTTATGTTTTCCTGAAAATCAGCTTGATCCTAATATCTCCCTATCTCCTCATTTATCTCAATCAGCTTTGCCTCTTATCTCTCCACCAAAATCTCCGCCAACCTCTCCTTCTCATTTTTCAGTTTCTAAATCACCTTCACCCAAATCAGCTTTGCCTCTTATCTCTCCCCAAAAAATCTCTGCCAATCTCTCCTTCTCCTCTTTCGGTTTCTAAAACAACCTCACCCAATTCCAATTCTACTCCCAATCCACATCTTATCTCTGATTATCTACCCGAATCAGATTTTTCAAATCTTCCCCTTCCAAATTCAAATCCTCCTAATTCAAATTCAAATTTTTTGGATGAACCTGGTTCCTTTATTCAGCCTTTACCATCGGCAGGGGGAGAGACTGCAGTGCCGCTGGTTCGATATTTTCGGAAGCGGTTTAAAAATGTTGACAATTCTCCTCACTTAACTACAACAACCTATTCTCAGGAAATTACTCCGGAAAGTCCTACTTGCCAGTCTCAATCTTCAGACCCGAATTCAGGTACTAATAATAGCTTGGCTGATTTGGATGTTCCCATTGCCTTGAGAAAAGGAAAACGATCTTGTACAGCTCATCCTATTTCTAACTTTGTGCAATACGGTCATCTCTCTAGTTCAGTTAAGACATTGGTAGCTAACTTGGCTGAGCTGAAAATACCGAACAAGGTGGAGGAAGCTTGGCAACAAGATGAGTGGAAACAGGCTATCATGGCCGAAATGGAGGCTCTTAAAAAAAAAATCAAACCTGGGAGATTGTTCAACGGCCTAAGGAAAAGACTATCATTGGGTGCAAATGGGTTTTTACAGTCAAATACAAGGCAGATGGCTCAGTAGACCATTACAAGGCCAGGTTGGTTGCTAAGGAATATACGCAGACATATGGTATTGATTACCAGGAGACTTTTGCTCCGGTTGCAAAAATTAACACAGTTCGAGTTCTCTTGTCTCTAGCAGCTAATTTGGATTGGCCGTTACAACAGTTGGATGTTAAAAACGCGTTCTTAAATGGTGATCTTACAAAAGAAGTATATATGGATTTGCCACGAGGATTTGATGAAGAAAAGGAATATGGAAATGTCTGTCGTCTAAGGAAAGCATTGTATGGATTAAAGCAGTCCCCAAGGGCATGGTTTGATCGTTTCACCAAAGCTGTTCAAAGAGAAGGGTATAAGCAGGCTCATGGAGATCATACTCTGTTTTTTAAACATAAGAATAGAAAGATTACAATTCTTATTGTTTATGTTGATGACATAATCGTGACGGGGGATGACTTAGAAGAGATTCAGCAGTTGAAGAAACAATTGGCACTGGAATTTGAAATGAAGGACTTGGGAAATCTGAGATATTTTTTGGGAATGGAAATTGCCAGAAATAAAACAGGTATTTCAGTTTGTCAAAGAAAATATGTTTTAGATTTACTAGAAGAAACAGGGATGATGGGCAGTAAACCAGTAGAGACACCTGTGGATTCGAATGAGAAATTAGATCCTAATTCTGAAAAAAGTCCGGTTGATAAGGGAAGATATCAACGATTGGTTGGAAGACTAATTTATTTGTCACATACGAGGCCCGATATTGCTTTTGCAGTCAGTCGTGTAAGTCAATATATGCATTCTTCTAATGAAGATCACTTGAATGCTGTTTATCGAATTCTTAAGTACCTGAAGGGAACACCTGGGAAAGGCTTATTTTTCAGGAAGAATGAAGAAAGATCTACAAAAGTTTACACTGATGCTGACTGGGCAGGTTCATTAAGTGATCGAAGATCTACATCAGGTTATTGTTCTTTCTTGTGGGGCAATCTGGTGACATGGCGAAGTAAGAAACAGCCGGTTGTAGCTAGAAGCAGTGCAGAGGCAGAATTGAGATCAGTTGCTCATGGGGTATGTGAAGTTCTATGGCTAAAATTACTCTTAGAATAACTGAAAATTGGCTTAGAGGTTCCTCTAAAGGTTTTGTGTGATAATAAGGCAGCAATTGATATCTGTCACAATCCAGTCCATTATGATCGTACCAAGCATGTAGAAGTGGATAGACATTTTATTAAAGAGAAGGTAGATAATGGAACACTTTGCATGATTTATGTTCCTACTTCAGAGCAGACAGCAGATATATTAACAAAAGGCCTTTACAGACCTGTATTCGATAAATTAGTTGACAAGCTGGGAATGCACAACTTGTACACACCACAGCTTGAGGGGGAGTGTTAGTAAGGAAGATAGAGATGTGTTAGTTATTTAGTTTGACAGCTAGAGTCTATCTCTAGTTTATCCTATTGTTTAGGATAACAGTTTATCTTTATCTCTTATCTATATTTTTTGTATATATATAGAAGAGATACATTTTGTAAATTAATATACTGAATTATCAGAAGTAAATTAAACAGCGATATTCACTGTTTCTCTCCTCATCTTAACTTTTAGATAGGATATCCACCTCATGATATTGTGTTCTCTTTGGTGGCAATCTCATTTCATGGAAAAGTAAGAAGCAAAATGTGGTTGCGAGGTCAAGTGTTGAAGCAGAATACAGAGTTGTGGCCCTCACTACATGTGAACTGATATGTCTAAAACAACTCATTAAAGAATTAAAATTTTGTGAGGTTGGTACTACGAGACTAATTTGTGATAATTAGGCAACTCTTCATATTGCATGAACGAACCAAGCATATAGAGGTTGATTGTCATTTTATTCGTGAGAAGATTGTTTCCGGAGAAATTATCACATCCTTTGTCAACTCAAATGATCGATTGGCTGATTTGCTCACCAAAGCTCTTTGAGGACCAAGGATTCCCTATATCTGTAATAAGCTGGATGCTTTTGATCTCTACGCTCCAGCTTGAGGGGGATTGTTGGAAATAGAATATAATTAATGTTCCACTCATTAGCATTCATTGTATTGTAGAGCTAATTGTATTCTTAATTTCTTAGCATTCATTGCTAGTTTTAATTCTCCTTGTAAATTGTATTTATCCTATGTATAAATAGTATTCTGCTGAGTGTGTCATTCACTCAAGCATTTCACAAATCCATTTGCCTAAACTACTATAGCCTTAACTCTTTCAATTGATTGTAATATTATGTTTTTTTGCACCTAGCCTTTATATGTTAGAACATGAAGTCTCTTATTATGTTGGGACTTAAGAGTCTTGTTATGTTGATAGCTTATTGGGCTGGGTTTGTACTAATTTTATTACACTAGTACTTGACCTAGATTAGTAGGTTTTGCAGTTTTGCATCTATACACTTCAACACACATCTCAACTGTTTATTTGCTAATTAATACTTTTTTTTTGTCTCTCCACCTCTCTGTTCCTCTAGGTTTTGGATGCATCTCTAGCACATGGTTCTGAACTCTGGATGTTTAATGATGTTCCAGAAAAAGAGAGGGAGAAGAAGCTAACTGATGGTGGCCTTGACATAAATCGATTGGAAAATATATCGCTGGTTAATCGTGAGGGGAATGCTGTTATACGTCGTCACTTGGAAAGCCTTCCATTGGAATCATTTGATTCGGTAAGTGACATTTATTAGTTTGTTTTCTACAAGTGTTATTACCACTTGTTCTCCATTCTTCATGCATATGGAACTACCTATGGTTTCTGCAATATTGATATTTGTTAATAATTTACTGGAGTATTCTTTCAGCAACAGCATAATCGTATAGACTGGTTATTCGCAAGTAGGGATAAAACTATAACATGGAGAAACATTTGGAATTCGTGCCTATAACAATTGTAATATATGCAATTTCATGTAGGAAACATATTTTTTAGATATAAAGCCATTCATAAGTCTTTACCAAACAACTTAAGTTTTTGGGAGAGTTGTTCCTTGACATGGTATTAAAGCTTTTATGACCATGTGGTCAAGAGTTAGTTCCTTGCTACCCCACACTCTTCTAAATAAAAGTCGAGCTTCAGAACAAGATAGAGTGGTCCTGTGCATTGTCCATGCTTCAAGACTCTTGCGTGAGGGGCGTGTTATATATGCAATGATTCACGAGTCTTCTCCTAAGAGCTTAAGCTTTTGCAACAGTTGGTGGTTGACATTTTTGATGTAGTTTCTGGTCTATGCAGATATTGATTTTGGCCGATGAATCAGTAGAGGATTCAGCAATTCAAGCTGACTCTAGATCTCTTGCCACACTGCTTTTAATTCGTGACATACAAGTGAGTTTCTACATAATTTTAGTCTTGATTTGATATTACCTTGAAAAATGCTTATCTATAAAGGCCCATCTTCTGCTACCCAACAAGCACTCTCGTCGTTTGTCTGTAGAGCATCTAATGCACAAGAACATGCAAATATGACATTTGTAAGTAATAATTTGTTTATGCATGAACAATTACAGAAACACATTAATTCCGAAATCTAGAACTGTATGCTTTTCACACAGTATGGAAAAGAGAGTGTACCGTTCTGGCGTTCTCCATAGATATTAATGAAGAACCAACCTCGTTCTCCATGAGCTTTAATGAAGAAATGACCTCTTGGAAGATGTTGTAGAATGTTGATTTCTCTCTCTTGGCCCCAGCTTAATAGTACAGTGGTGATGGAGATCTTGTACTACACTTATATAGGTGGAGAGAGGATCACATCCTTTATATATATTATGTCATGATAAGGTGCTTCCATCAAACGCCTCTCAGTAGTCATGTCTATAGACTCTTTTAGTAGGCATCTACTTGAATTGATTTAACTATCCAAACATATATGATATTAATAAATATGATTCCTTGATAAATTAATCAATAAGATTTATATAAAGGGTGTTTCAATGCACGAGACTCCTACATGGTGGGTCTGGGGAGGATAGATATACACAGCCTTACCCCCACAAGCGGATAGGTTGTTCCCAGGATTTGAACACGTGACCTCCAGGTCATAAGGCAGCAACCTTACCGTTGCGCCAAGGTTCACCCTCAACCAAAAGGATTTATATATTTCAATAATTTTTAAATCATCATATGGGACACAATTCTTACAACATTAGTAGAGGATTGTTTGATTAGTTTATTTTGGTGGGGTTTGGGGAGGGTAGATATGCGCCGCCTTACCCCTGCAAACGGAGAGGTTGCTCCCAGGATTTGAACCTGTGAGTCTATGACCTCCAGGTCACAAAGCAACAACCTTACCATTGCGTCAAGGCTCACCCTCAACCAATAGGATTTATATATTTCAATAATTATTAAATCATTGTATGTGACACAATTCTTACAACATTAGTAGAAGATTGATTAGGATAATTTGGCAGAGTTCTGATATTGATAATATATTGGCTTTCATTTACTCTGCTTGTGTGCTAATGCTGACTGTTGTTAGAGGTATAGTTAGATCTAGTTAGTTGGTGGTTAGTTACAAGTTGGTTGCTTGCTTACATTGTATATAAGCCACGTTGGCTTAATGCAATCACTTTTACAAATTTTCAATCAATTCACAATTTAGTTTTCTCTCAATTATTTTCTTCTTCTTGGGATCTGACATGTTTTCTAACATAGTATCAGAGCTCCCATGGTATCCACCATGAGGAGTTTTTCCGCTTCATTTTGTCTTAGTTTATTTACTTTTTTTTTTTTTTTTTTCACTTTCCCGAGAAAATCTAAATGCTCATTTTCTTTTCTTGTTCTTGTTATCCAAGCACCGCAATTCATTGTTCTTGTTACTTCGTGCCTTGTTGCGATCTCTTTGTTTTTATTGCTTCGTTCCAGATTTGATTTATTTTCTTTATTTCCAGATCTGATTTCTTGGCATCATTGTTCCTTTTCCTTTTATCCTGTTTTCTCTTCTTTTCTCACCTTTCAAGATTTTCCTTCGTTTTCTCAGGAAAAACCCAAAGCACTATTTTTTTTCCTCCCGGACCTAACTATCTCTCTCAGAATTTTATCTGCATTTTTTTCTCGCATTTCGCTGCGTTTCCTCTATTTTTTTCTACATCATTCCTCCTTATTCCACTTAGTTCTTCGGATCTTTGCCTCTGGTTTCTGGTTCCTTCACCATGTGTGATCGGATTTGAATTCCCTGGTTTGAGATTTGGTTGTTCTTACTTGTTCAGATCTTGAGGCAGTAGTTTAGATCTGGTTGTTTCTTGCTCAGTTTGGTTCTCGCTTGGCTTTCTTGACAGGGTTTCAACAGTGTCACTGTTTCTGCTCTATCTCCTTTGCTGGTGCGGTAGTGCTGCCATTCTGGTTCTGTTCAGCCAGTGACAGCTCTTTTTACCCAAGATCTTTGTGCGATTTCGGATGTGTGGTTCTGATTCTAGTCATGCTGAAAGGCTGGATGAAGAGCTTTTCGATGTGGTTTCAATTCTTCTGCAAACACATCAATTTCTGGCTTTTGAAGATTTCTCGCTAAATAAACCTACAGAATTGGATAGATCTTCAACTTTGAACATCGTTCATCCTTGTACAATGTGGCAAGAACACGGGAACGTTGAGGTCCTGCAGCTGCCGATATTGTGCATGTAACAGTAGCAGATAAAGCTTGCTCAAGTGCTTCCTCATTAATCTCCTCGTCTCCTATTTGCTTTTTTTTTTTCTTAATCTCAGATCTCTGTTTCCATATGTTGTGGTGGTTCAAATCCTTCGATGGTCCAAATCCTGTTCTTGGTGTTATGTTTCTGCTCTGCTCTGACGGTGTGGTGAGCATGGAAATGGATTTTACATCTGGCATATGTTTGGTTTGTGAAGCAAAATTGGTTCATCCTTCTTGCCGATTGAGGTTTGGTTTTGTTGCTAGTTTAGTAAAGTTGCAGTTTTTTTGGCGCTTTCCCTGTCTGTGGAAAGCAGGATTGGAGTATTTTTTTTTTTGCGTAACAGACGGTGTGGCTTGTTGTTTAGGTACATGATACAACAACAAAAATATTGAATATGCTGATGACCGAATGGTCTTGAATTTTTTATTGCCTTTGCTGCTCAGTTTTATTGACTCGATTGTTAGGCCTAAATTGGCTATGATGTATGCTTCTGCCCTTGGTAGTTAAGCATTGATGTGAGCTTCTCCCTTGGGTGGTTAAGCATTGATGTGAGCTTCTACCTTGGATGGTTAAGCATTGATACTTGTGTTTTGTTTCTGCCAAGTGATTAAGTCTTGAAGTGTGGCTTTTGCTCGGTGCTTAAGCTTTGCCTAATTAGGCATTTGAAGATTGCTTCCAAAATTGGGGTTTTTGATATTTTTGTAACAAGTGTCATGGAGACACCGGGAGAAGATCGAAGGAGCTTAAAAGAAGGTGGAAGACTTCTCGGAGCTATGCACCTCGGTCGTTACCCATATCATTGTCCTGTTTTTCTTGCTTAGCGGATGTGATTACAGCTTGTTCCTTTGTAATTTTCATTAGTGATCGTTCTTCCTTTTCAATTGCATTGAGTTGTTCATCCCAAGCTGGATGTGCTAATGCGCACTTCCAGCTTGCAGGGGAAAGTTAGAGATATAATTAGATATATTTAGTTAGTGGTTAGTTACAAGTTGGTTGTTTTCTTACATTAATATAATCACTTTTAAATATTGTCTGTCAATTCACAAATCAGTTTTCCTCTCGATTATTTTCTTTTTCTTGGGCTCTGCCATGTTTTTCTAACAACTGCAACATTAGATAGTGATATCTCATGGTGCAGCAGCTAGTTCGCATTAACCAATTGCATTACTTTTTACTTTTAAAATTGGATGATATGTATCCTCCCATGAGTACTATGACTCTATGAGCAATTAATGATGGATTTTAGTTTTTTTTCTTTGTTCTAAGCCTTATTGATTGATCCTTATGTTTGATTTCTTTTCTGAGATATTCAATTATCTTGTATTTTCACGTTATATTGTTTCTGAAGCTCTGATGTTTTGATTTCAGGCTAAGCGTCTTCCTTATGTAGCTATGGCCAGTCAAGCTCATGGAGGAAGCTTCTCAAAAGGTTCGTGGATCGGGGAAATGAAGCAGGCTTCAGATAAAACAGTTATAATTAGTGAAATTTTGGATCCTAGGACAAAAAATCTTTTATCTATGTCAAAAATTAGTGATTATGTTTTATCAAATGAACTTGTCAGCATGGCTTTGGCCATGGTTGCAGAAGATCGACAGATAAATGACGTATTGGAAGAGCTCTTTGCGGAGGAGGTACTACTCTTCTCAATAAAATTAAAGGACAGATTACATTATATATTTTGCATGCATCGCATCTAAATGATCTAATACTTAGGCCTGTCAAGTTTGCTTTTTGCTATGTTATGGAGTTCCTAGCTTATTGCAAACTGAAAAATCAGATCTCTTGTAATTACTTGAGTATCCTGTAGGAGACATAAAGAAGCAATTTATTTTCCCTTCTTTAATAATCCTATGAATTCTTTTTCTGACTTATTAGGGAAATGAGATGCATATAAGGCAAGCGGATCTCTACCTCTGTGAAGGTGAGGAATTGAGTTTTTATGAAATAATGTTACGAGCTCGGCAGAGAAGAGATATTGTGATAGGCTACCGTTTAGTGAATGTCGAGAGGGCAGTCATTAATCCCCCAGCGAAAACTGACAGACGGAAGTGGTCATTGAAGGATGTTTTTGTGGTGATTGCTGAAAAGGAATGAGGCATTTGTGGACAAGGCAAACAGATATCCATACCGGTGATCTTGGAGTTCCGAAATATAATCTGGTTCCCCATTTCTGTTCCTGAAAATGAGAGGAATTGCCATTGAAGCTAATTTGGACTGGGCTATGTAATGATACATGTCAGTTATGAATTTATACAAGTGACCGAAGTTTTTTATATACTAAACTAGACAATGGACTCCTGTGATGCACCAGTAAATAATAATATATGAGGAGTATAATTATGTATTATTTGAAAAGAAAATGTGTAAAGAGCAACCCAAAGATGATTGGCCTAATGGAAGCATGTTAGGTTTGCAAGTTGCAACGTAAGTACAAGGATACTATTTAGTGAGAGGTTTTTGATTCGATTCTTGCTTGTGCAAAATAAATCTCTTAGGGAGGGGTCCCACCTTTGTTACTCTAGGTCCTGGAGTGGTAGTTCACTTCCTACCATTTTAGTTTACCAAAAAAAATGTGAAAAAAACAAATCGTTTTATTGCAAAATAAAGAAATGAGAAAATTTATAAATTTTAAAAGATTTTAGATATTGAGTGTTAACATTTTTTAAAACCTTTACACTAATCATATAAATAGGCACTAACGTTTATGATTGAGGTTAAGTTTATATGGTTATATTTTTCGATGTTAAGCATTAGAATCAGAACCAAAAACAGATTTACAGGAAAAAGAATCCACATAGTATCTGATATACTATTTGAATGAGCTTATTGAAAAAAAGTCTCAGCATGTCATCTATCCACATACCTAAACAAAATCAAGGTTTAATATCGTCTCCACAGACCATATTTATGCTTCAATAAGAATAATCTGATTCAGTAGAAGAGGAATAATGCCTTTTACTCATATTAAAAGAACTTGGGAGAAAAAAGTTTCTGCATAAGAGGCATGCATATAACACTATCATATGATTTCACTATAATCAATGATGGGAACTCACAATAGAAAGCAAAGGTAAAAAGTAAATACACAAACTCCAGTCCTAAACTCACTTCACCTGTGATAAATCAAAGATGTAGACCCCAATATTTATAAACAAAGACTAACTGTCGAAGATCATTAAATCTACTGAACAATTCAATCGGATATCCCAATAATGACAACTCTTATATTGGCCAAAGCACCACCGCCGGAAAATCTATTGCATAAAGGATGATAAGTGTGGGTCTGCGCGTAGTTCCGAATGAGGCTATATGACTCAAACATTGTTCACAAAACTTTTTGGGAAAAATCAGATGCCCAAATAAAAACAATATGAATAAACCTAATTAGCTAAGAAACTGCTGACACTGCTACTTAGAGCTAATTGGGCAAAGTCTCGTTCTTACACAATTGACGGACTCATGGCCCCTTGATGAGGTTTCTTTGTTGAGGCTCTTGAGCAACAATTTTGATTACATAAACCAAAAATATGCCTTGTACTGTGGGCGCTATCACATTTGTCCTTTTTAAAACACTTATCCATTGTAATTATCTTTGATTATTTCCAGCAGTTATTATGTGCTGAACTTCACAGTTCACGAAAGGATAATAAAGCAGTCAATATTTACGCCCCTTATTATCTCGTCTTATGTTGGAGCTCACGGATTGTTTGAATGTGGCAAAATATCGGGATCATATGGTTAACTAATACATTGCAAGTTTAACCATAGCCAAAAAAAAATGAGGCTGCAGTAAAAGGTATATTTAGACAACACGGTACCGTATCGAAATATCTAAGTCCTGAAGTGCTCAATACCAATACCATACTTTGTGGTTATTACAAATTACTGGCATAATCTGTGATGCATAACATAAAAAATCTGTACAAATTTCTCTTTTCCCTTATTAACGATTTTATCATGTTAATTACATGATGCAGAGGTAAAAGGAGGAATTCGATGCAAAGAAGATTGTGTAGTTGGTTGTTGCTATATATATATATATATATATATATATATATATAGAAGCATATGAAGCACATGAGGGTTCAATCAACCCCTCCCCCTGATACCGAGCTCACAAATTCTAAATCCTGAAGATAATCACCAACCACAAAATCTGAAAAAACCAACACATTTTGAAGAGACTGCCTTTACATATTGTTTGGTTGGAGGGGAATGAAAGGGCGGGAAGGGATTTTTTTAAACATTTATTATTTGGTTCGTTTTTTAGGAGGGGAGTGGAGGGGATTTAAAACATTACAATGGATTGACTAAAATATCCCTACTTATTTATTTTTAAATTTAAAATTATAAAGGTATAAAAGTAAGTAAGTTTTAAAATCTCTCCCCTCCCTTTGTAAACCAAACACAAATAGTGTTACTTTCCCTCCCTTCCATTAAAATCCCTCCCCTCCTCTCAATCAAACACAATAGCTACTTAAAATCTCTCCCCTCCCTTTCCCTACATTAAAATCCCTCCCCTCCCCTCCCCTCCCCTCATTTGAACTAAACACACACCATGCTTCTTCTCTCTCCTCAAGTTCAGATACAACCAAATCTATCAATTTTGCTTCACAGAAACTATTGGGAGTGGAAATAAAAATAAACATGGAAGAAAAAAAAAATTTATGAGTAGAAAACGATGAAGAAATTTTCTCAGACCAAAAAAGACTAACAATTATAAAAAAGGGTGTTGCTAAAAGCAAGTGTTTATTGAAAAACTAAATAAAATACTCCTTCAAATATTAAATGTATCATTTTTCAATGATAAATTTCTTCTTTTGATTTCTTAACTAATGTACTTAGGACACTGGTTAGCATTCTCCTATAAAAAAACAAAAAAAAAACACAACACAACACAATAAAATATTAAATCCCATATACCAGAAAAAGGGCATGAAAGAAACTAAGAACACTTGAACATGAATTGATTTTTGTGTATTGAATAACTTGTAACTTACATCACAGTATAGCCTCATACTTATAAGACCAATGGCCTTGAAAGATAAAACAAAATAACTAACTCTACCAGCTAATCACTATTTTGTTTCTAACTTAATCTCTTATAACAATGTAACTTAATCTGTTACGATCTTATCACAAACAACTATACATAAGGTAGGATATCAGATATAAATCTTATAAATCTTCTCAATACTCCCCCCCTCAAGTCGAAGAGTGGGAATTACGAACTCCTAACTTGCACAATAATTCATGGAACGATTTGAACCCCAAAGCCTTAGTAAAAATTTCCGCTTGTTGCTGTTGTGAAGGAACAAAAGTGGTAGCAATGGTGCCTGATTGCAAGTGTTCACGAACAAAATGACAACCGATTTCGATATGTTTTGTTCTTTCGTGAAAAACAAGATTAGCAACTATATGTAAAGCCACTTAATTATCAGAGTGAAGAGGAGTAGAACTATCACATGAAACCATTAAGGAAGAAAGAAGAGTACACAACCAAATGATTTCACTAGTTGCATGAGTCATTGCTCAGTACTCTGCTTCACTGGATGATCGAGACACTTTGTTTGCTTCTTCGTCTTCTAAGAAATTGGAGTTAAACCAAGCTTCACAAGATAGCTAGAAACCAAGCGTCGAGTGATAGGACAAGCTACCCAGTCTCAATCACAATAACCAACAAGTTGCAAATTATTGTTTTTAGGAAGAAAAATGCCTTGTCATGGTGAAGACTTTAAGTAACGAAGAAATCTTAAAGCAGCTTCCCAATGTGCTTGCATTGGACTTTGCATACGTTGGCTGAGAATATGCACTGAATAAGTAGTCTCGGGCCTGGTGATTGTTAAATAAATTAAGCGTCCAACAAGACGCCTATACTAGGAAGAATCCATGTAGAGCTTGCTAGTGTCAGTAGACAAATTATGATTTTGCTCCATGGGAAAAGTACACGGTCTGCAATTATTCATGCCACATTCTTCTAGTATATCAAGAGTGTATTTTCATTGGCCAAGAAACAACCCTTCTGGTCCACTTGACAACTCAAGGCCAAGAAAATATTTGAGTCCTCCTAAATCTTTCATGCGAAAACAGTTATGCAAGAAAGCCTTAAAGTCGTTGCACGCTTCTGTGTTGTTGCCAGCAATGATCAAATCGTCCACATAAATAAGCACAACAAGAAAAACATCACCAGAAGTATATGTGAACAGACAATGATCCACATGAGATTGAAGGAAACCATATGAAGTTAAGCTTTCAGAGAGTTTGGCATACCAATTGCGATAGGCTTGGCGAAAGCCATAAAGTGACTTTTGCAATCTACATACAAGGTTCTGTTCTGGAACAACATACCCTGGTTCAACTGCCATATATACTTCTTCTTTTAAATCTCCATGAAGGAAGGCATTGCTCACATTCATTTGATGTAATCGACAACTTTTTGCTGTAATATTCAATCACAATCATTTTGGGTTCCTGTTGAATCAAGCTAAGCGAGCGCCATAATTGATGCATTTGCGGTGCGTTTGTCGGGGCAAAACGCTCCTCCAAATCAAGCCATACATCCCTCGTCGTTGTTGCATGCAATATGCTTCCATGTAGTGTGGGATCTATTGAATTGATGATCCACACTGTTACCATGGAATCTGCCTTCTCCCATGCAAGAAACTTCGACGATGTCTTTGATGGTTTCTTGACCGCTCCATCGACAAAATCGAGTTTGGACTTCGCACGTAGGGCAGTCTTCACGGATCTTGCCCAGTTGTGATAATTTTCTGTGACTAGGGGCACAGCAACGATTGATGTCCCTGGGTTGTCAGATGGATCGGGATGATAAGGTGAGTAGTTCGTGACATTGAACTGCTTAGACTCATCGCTAGAGGTATTCTTCTTCTCCGTCTTTTCGTCGTCGCCGGAGGCATTCTTCTTCCCCGATTTCCCATCGTCGTCCTTCTCTAATGCCATAAAGAAATTAAAAGATTGCCGACTGTCCCCACAAACCAACATGGGTCTTTTCAGCGTGCTTTGTCCTCACTCACACACTTTCTGGGAAACTTCCCATAAGGTCATTCATCCCATAAGTAATCCAAGTCAAGCACGCTTAACTATGGAGTTCTTATGATCTGGGCTCCCGAAACGAAGATGCATCTTGTTGGTGTCGGTAGTACCAATCAATTCATTTAAGCCTTCCTTAATTATGCAGTCCCATACCTGCACAGTCTCAGGATCCTTCTCATTCCGATATGAATTTGGTTCATTTATGTGTCCCTTTGCCTAGAAGCCTGCCAGGAGCTGCTCTTTGTCCGTGCCTCATACACTGGCGATCACTCCCCGCCCTCATCAGCCTCAGGCATCACATGCCCACCAGTTTCCGCCTGGTTCATCCCCGAACCACATCGTACTGGGACAAGTCTGCTCTGATACCATTTGTAACTGTCCGGACTGCTTTCAGGATTGCCAACTGTCCCCATAAACAAACACGGGTCTTTTCAGCGTGCTTTGTCCTCACTCATACTCTTTCTGGGAAACTTCCCAGTAGGTCACCCATCCCACAAGTGCTCCAAGTCAAGCACGCTTAACTATAAAGTTCTTATGATCTGGGCTCCCGAAAAGAAGATGTATCTTGTTGATATAGGTAGTACAAATCAATTCATTTAAGCCTTCCTTACCTATGCAGTCCCATACCTGCACAGTCTCAGGATCCCTCTCATTCCGATGTGAATTCGATTCATTCATGTGTCCCTTTGCTTAGAAGCCTGCCAACAGCCACTCATTGTCCGTGCCTCACCCACCGGCTATCACTCCCTGCCCTCGTCAGCCTCAGACGTCACATGATTGTGATGACCATGAAAAAAAAATAAAAACAATCCAACAGTGTGAAAGGTATTATAAACGCACATGGAAAGTACGAATGTTTTTTTTATAGACTTTAGAACGCGTATTTAAGTGTTCTAACATAATTTATGTGAAATTATGACACCATAAACTTAAGGATGTGCTAAATATGCCAAATAAGTGAGGGATATGGGCCTACTGTTGCCAAAATGACACTCCCCACTTGGGGGAAGGCCTTAGGGGCCCAAAAATGTTGATGAGAGATTGTTTTGGAAACTTTAAGGTGGTTAAAAACATGGGGATAAGGGGGCATACGGGTTTTACAAATGAGAAGGAAGAAAATAAGAGGTTTGGAGAGAAGAAAGGGATGAGGAGATGGAAGGAGAGTTAAGGCAAACTCCTCACCCTTTTCATCATCTTCGTTTCATGGGTAAGCATTTTCCCACTCCATCATCTTCTCCATTTTGGGTCCATCGTCTACTTCCCCAAAACCCTCATTTCTCCTCCATTTTCGGTTTTGTAGAGAACTCCATTAATGGAGCTTAGGTTTTGCAAGATTTTGGCCTAACAAGTTAGGTAACTTGCTTCCTATTGGTTTAGGATGGACGATGGAGCTTGAAGAAGCCTTAAACACCTTCTTGAAGCTCCAAAATCAAGAGGAGAATGCCCACCCAATATCAAATCTGAATTTGACTTCCACTCAAGGTGAGGGATTTTGGTGTTTCTCGAGTTTGTTTTGGTTTAATTTTGCTTATTGATGTTTTTGTCCATGAAATTGAAAGGAATATCAATGTTATGATTTATGGGTTAAATCCTAGAAATTGGGGGTGAAGAACTGATAGAGCTTGAGTTTTCTTGGTTGTGGATTTTGAGAAAAGCTTGAAACTCCACATGTTTCTCCTGATGATTTAGAGCTGTATTTTGGTTATGGTAAACCCCTTGATTTGAATGTTAAAATGTGTGATTTTTGGTGGATATGGATGAATGGTTGTAGGTGTTGCCAAATGGGTCTAAACTTGATACATGCATGTGATGTATATGAAATTAAGTTTTATCTGAAAAATATGTTTGGTGATCTTGTTTGAAGATAAATCAAGGTTAGAAACTCTAGTTTAAGTGACTAAGTGTTTGGGGTAAGCCTCTAACCTGAGTTCAATATATTTCTTGAGGAAACTTATTTTTGTCCCAAAACTTGACTAAACCTTAAATGAAAAACTGTTCTGAACCACTTAAAGAAAAATTACGAAAATTTCTACATATATATGCTACTGTGACTGAGATTTCAAATGACCCTGGAACTAATTCATTTGGATCTATATATCCCGAGATATGTACATTTGAAGTCAGGCAGTTCAGAATCTGTCATAGCAAAAAAATGCTTCTGCATAATGAGTTACTGGGAGTTCCTGTGATGACCGAAAATTATAATAATTTTACCACTTAAACTATTATGTCTTAGCTTTATTTAGACTTTGGAAACAGGTCAAAATAACTTTTGTAACCCAAGTTATGCATTTCGGAATTTAAGCTGTCCGAAGTGAATTCTACAGCATATAAGTCAACTTTGAAATGAAAACTGTATTGATATGTAATTCCAAAAATTCTAAAATTTTCATGGCATATAAGTGTGTGTCTTAACTTTCAAACAAAAGAAAAAGCGTATGATTTGGATGTCTGTGCAAGAAGTTATGTAGTAAATAGTATCAACTGTCAAAAACTTCTTGTTCTACAAAATTATGTGTAGCAAGGCGTGCTTGCAAATAAAACTGGATATTTTCCAGCCACTCATAAATTGTGATATTATATATGAGAGTATCTTGATAACTTATTTTTCCAATGGCACAGACTTATGTCAATAGGAATTCCCTATCCCAAGTTATGCACAAGTTGGCATTAGTTATTCTAAGTTGAATATATATAGTTCAATGAAACCTTGAATCTCATGTGGGGGCATGTCTGGAACAATTCTGTTAGATAAATATATTCAGGTGTACGGGATCATACATGTTGTTTCATTAATTGAATTATTTTTAGGGTGTTGGATCACAGTTTCCCTCTGTTTTAGTAAAATGTGAAGTTTACCTTTTTGCTAAGTGATCCATGAATTGGAATTTAGTTCTTTTTTTTTTGGGTGAGGCCTTTTGTTGATCTCACCTTGGCATAAGCATTTGAACTTCATACAAAGCGGATGCCGACAAATAATTTGAGATATTCGTTATGTTTGACAATATATGAAAGATATACATATACGAGAACATATATGCATACATATGAATTGACATATGTAATTATTGAGATTATTGGTTTATGCTTTAAACATGAATGGGAATGGTTGTAAATTATATTGAACATGAAGAGTACCCATGGATTTTGTGAAATTAGATAATTGATTGTTATGTTGGAGACTTGTAAATGCAGTTATTGTTGGTTATGAGGTTGCAAAGGCATTTGCATATTGAAATAGTTATGGTATGATTTATGTATTGAGTTTGATGTTAAAACTTGTGCTGATGTTGGAATATGATACAATGATCAAGAATTAAATTTTTAATCACCAAGATGGCTATATCGGAATATGTGAAGATTTTGTTATGTATGTGTTTGTTTATATATGTTCCTCATTAGGGGTGGTTGCATTGTGAAATGATTGAAGTTTTGTGGGATGGATTAAAAGGATAAAGAATCCGCAGAACATGAAAATGGAATAATGATGGCATTATACCATGGTTATGGAAGGAAAATATTGTGGGCTTTGGTCACATGAGGATAATGGAAATGATTGATCTATGATGGAAAATATTGTCATGGATTAATACCAATTTGGTCACTGAAATTGTAAGGTCGTATCAATTTGGTGCCTGAAATTGTAAGGTTTATATCAACTTGGTCCCCGACGGGGGGCTGGATTGATTAACTTTAGACAACTTCAGGGATGTTTTTGAAATTTCGAAAATGTCAGGGACGAAGTTGATTTAACCTTACAATTTTAGGGACTAAATTAGGGATTTACTCTATTGTCATTCCAATGATGAACATGCGGTTAATTGTATAATTTATCAGATCTTAGGGCGTATAAGTGTTCTTATCTCGATATTATGTTTATGGATTTGTTTTAAATTAATGTTTTACCTATTGATTATTGATTTCTGTTTTAAAGGGATATCTCTCACCGAGTTTCCTACTCACTCCTTCGTTTTAACTTTTTAGCCAAAGATCCTGTAAAAAGGAAAGATTTCAAGGATGTCCGACTGTCACTGTAGAGGAAACTGAAGTTTGTCCTGTCATAGTAAATCTAGAAAGTTAGAGTTTAACTTTTTATATGATGTATGAATATTGAAACGTTTTTTTAGTTAAATGAATTTGTTTCACCGTAACTCTGATATGCATAGTGGTTTTTTGTAAACCATTTTGAGAATTTTGTGTAAGTTAGCATTTCATATCATGATGAAATTGTGAAAACATATTCTAAAGTTTAGGTTGATGTTAGGCTTCGAGGCTAGGTAAACGACCTTAGCTCTGGCCAGTCATGAACTACTCCAAAAATGGGTCGTGACATGTGTATTGAATAACTTGTAACTTACATCCCAGTATAGCCTGGTACTTATAAGACCAATGGGCTAGAAAGATAAAACAAAATAACTAACTTTACTTGCTAATCACTATTCTGTTTCTAATTTAATCTGTTATAATAGTGTAACTTAATCTGTTATGATCCTATGACAAACAATTATACATAAGATAAGATAACAAATATAGATCTTCTCAATCTTCTCAATAGATGCAGACCTCTGTCAGTTTTCTTCCCATGTAGCATTTTGTTATATTTGACAAAGACAGATGATTCATTATCACCTTCAGAGAATGAATAGGTTGTCAGCTTAAAATATAGTGCAAAGAGAAACATAAGCCTGTCAGCCACAAATGCCAGCAAAATCGTAAACCAAAATTGACCCAAAAAAAAGTAAGCCACATTTGAAGAATTTCACACACCAATATTGATAAAAATATGAAAATAATGTCACAAACCTTATGCAAGACAACAACAAAAGGCCTTTGTTCTGGCAACAACTTGTTTAGATCAATGGCAACAAAGTATATCCCCTTGCTCATACACAAAAAAAAAAAAAAAAAAGATTAAGGATCCCTATTGAGAGTGTCAAGAAAGCAGCAACACTCTAAGATTATATTAGATTAGTTGATAAATATATTCTATTTTTGATACAAATCTATTTCATTATAATAATAAATTTAAAACTATATATGTGTATATAAAAAAAAATTATATATCATGTAGTTCTGATGTCCAGTTGGTAGCAATCTTTTATATGAACAAACTAAAAAAATTGTGGACAAAAATGTAATATTAACATTCCAGACAGGCAAAGAACAATTCACTAAGTGTGCGTTTAGATGGGATATTTCGCAATTCCAAGGTATTTGAAATACAAGACAATTAAATTGTTTCAATTGAATTACTTTCATTTTCAAAATGTTTTGTTTGGATAAAGCAATTCAAATTCTTTATATTTAAAATTATTTGTTTGGATAAATGAATTTAATTTCCTTCAATTACAAAATTTCATTTTTGTAGAGTTTATTTAAAAAATTGGTAGTGGTGGCCGGCCGGCCGGTGGTCCGACGGCGACGACGATGGCCTACCGACAGTGTTGGTAGTGATCGGCCAAATGTGGTGGCAACGATGGCCTACCGACGGCTGTGGCGGCCGGTCGACAGTGTTCCGACAGGCGGGCGACGGTCCGATGACAGACCGACGACGATCCGACAATGTTGGTAGTGATCGGCCAAATGTGCTCTGGCAACAATGGTGGTGGTCGGTGGTGGTGGCCGATCGACGGTGGCTATGTTTCAGGTTTGAACATGAAAGCAACCAATAGAGAAATTTCGAAATTCTCTCTCTTGAAGTGGAATTCTAAATACCCAATTTTACATAATAAAAATACTTCGTTGAAATACCCTGGATTTTTAAAATACTTTTTTGTTTTTTAATCCAAACAAAGTAATGTGAGGTGTAGTATTTTAAATACCATCTAAAATTACTTTACCTTCTAAAAGTACTCCATCCAAACACACCCCGATTTAGATAAGAATAAAGAAAAGACCAAGATATCAGAAACCAATAAGAAGCCGTTTGGGAATTCTGGTCTTTCTTTGAGAACTGAGTAGATGTTGCTCATGCATAGGGATGACAATGGGTAGGGTACTATAGTACCCGTCCCTATACCCGCGCTTTAAAAAAGTACTCGTACCCGAATCCATACCCGCATGGGTAGCAACTTTAATACTCGTACATTTATACATTGGGTACCTAAATACTCATACCCGCACCCATTACCTGCACTTTAATATAAGAAATTTATGGATGTTTGAAAACAAGATAAGGAATTTTCACAGTCAAAAGAGGATAACATAAATATGTAATACAAATTAGATCATTCTAGTATGTTATCACATTACAGATATATATCATAATATATCTAAGACTGAAATGCAAAAGTCTTTGATACAAAACATCCAATATTCTCCAAAATATTAAGTAAATATAGATCAGTAGGATTATTAAATTCATTAGCATCGATTGGAGTAAACATAAATGTCTACACATGTATGTTTATTTTATTTTAAGGAAACATTAGGGTGCAAAAAGGAAAGTAAAACAACGGTAAAGAAACTAATTTATTAATTTTGCTTACAATTTTTTTAATTTAATTATATATATATATATATATATATATATATATATATATATATATATGTATGTATGTATGTATGTGTGTGTGTGCGCGCGCGCGCGCAGGTATGGGGCGGGATGGATACTCTAGTATCCGTACTTGCACCCATACCCGCAAAATTTTACGGGTAATTACCCGCCCCCATACTTGTACCCATTAAACGGGTAATTATCCTACTCATCATGAATAATTTTTACGGATATCCTCGGGTATCCTATAGGTCTGTTACCCATTGCCATCCCTAGTCGTGCACCAGCTATGGCTAGACTTATATTTGATGATCTGTCCACTTTAGCTGGTTTAAAATCAGGAGTAAGCGCATAGATACAACTTGGCTTCAAGAAAAATGGATCTTGTGGATCCTGAAGTTGAAATTTCACCGGCAATGGATTATTAACAGGAAACAGACCTCTAACCGCAGCTTCATAGATCTTCAAATAAGTAGAAAAATTAGGCTTCTATAATGACTTTTCTAACACGAACCTGACAATAAAAGTTCATATCTGTATTAATGACCAAGTATAATGAAAACTAAATCAGAATGGAAAATTGATGCTTAATTTCATAATTTCAAAAAAAAAAAAATTGATCGATGAAATGAATGGAAACTTACCTCATTGTTGGAGTTAGGGACAGATTTGAAGCAGGATAGATGGTAACCGTCGAGAACGAAGTAGCACTTGCGAGAGAAATGGAGACCAAAACGATCGGAGATGCAACCATCCTTCCATTGCACTTCCATCATTTCCACCATCACTTTGAGACGCAGACGCGGACGCAAAGGCAAAGAAGAAGGAGATGAAAAGGTGTGTCGTTGGAATGGAGAGAAAGAAATCGAAGGGATTATCAACACACATGGCCAATCACGATCAAAACCTATTTGGTAAAGTGGGTAGAAATTATTTCTCTCCTATTTCCAATGCATTGGAACAATGCAAACCTACACCAAACAAATATCGAAAATGTCATTATTATTTTTTGACTGAAAAATATCATTATTTAAACATTTGTTTGAAATAAAAACAAAATAGCTCTCATGAGTTGTCATCCGTCCTTCACATAGTAAATTGAGCAATTAAAACTTATTCCTTATTAATTTGTCTTTAATAATTAATACAAATAAAAAAATAAAAACAATATATAATGTGGAAATGTCAACAATGCCCTCAATTTGGGCATGAAAAAATACCTATGAATTCCTTAGTGAACCTTACTTTATATATATAAAGATCATTGTATTGGGAATTGATGTCACAAACAAATCAAAAGGGTTTGTGGGATTGATTTTTCTTTATGGTGGGTCATAGAAGAAGAGAAATAAACACGAAGATTATAAAAGAAATTCATAAATCTTAACGAGCCCACGGGTAAAAAATTTTTTTGTCTCTCTCCTTACATGACCAAATGAAAAAAAAAATACACGAGGATCTATTTTTTGTTATTATTAGAGTTGTCAACTTGGGTTATGTTGATGGTATTATGGGTTAAGCACTAATTAGGTCAAAATAACTTGAACCATTTGGGTCATAGGTCAAACGAGTTTAAATAAGTCGGGTTGGTTTAATTAGAACCACAAATGTTATTATTAATTTCTATTTTTAATATTTAAATATAAATTTTAAAATTAATTATACATATATCCTTTTTAGATTTTAATATTTTTATTTTAATTTATGCTTATTAGATTCTATTTGAATTTTTTCTTTTATTTTATGTATTTTATATTTTTAAAATTTAGAAAGACTTATGCAATGCACGTGATGCTTACTAGTTGCCTTTTACGAGTGAACTCCAGGGGCGGATCTATGTATATTCCAGAGGGTGCACTTGAACCCTCTAGATTTTTAAAATCATTTATTAATACCCTAGGTAAAAAAAAAATGCCCCCATAATTGTCGAAAATTACATCCATGCTATAAGACCTTTGAACCTCTCTCTCTCCCACACTCAGCATTGCATTCCAGCCCCATTCTCAAGACCCAGTGACCCACACACACCCGACGACACACACTCACTCACCCTTGCATCAATGCCCTCCTCCAGTCCGCCTGTCGTCCGTCGCGGGCCCGCGACCGCGTCACCCTCCGCCACATCGCCACTGCCAGCGTGCGTAAGTCCCCCATCCTCCTCCTTCCTCTTCCAGTCTCCCTCTTCCTCTAAATTGTTCTTTTTGTTTAGGGTTTTGAATCAAATTGAGGATTTTGATTTTGTTCTTCTCCTTCCTATGATTTGTTTTGAGTTGTTTAGGGTTTTAAATCAAATTGGGATTTTGATTTTGTCTCCTTCCTATGATTTCTTGCTCTGCATCAAATTGGGGTTCTGAATTGTTTACTCTAACTGTGTTTATTGTATTCTTTAATTGTTCAGGAGATTGAAAAAAAAAATTAAAAGGAAATTACAAACAAATGAGCAACAACCTTGTGAACGAAGTCTACAGCAACAAAGGATTGAAGTTAATTCAGAAGAACTATCATTAGATCCAGGAAAACGATGAGTTGTGTTCAATAACGTTAGCAATGAGCTGATTATTCAACGATTTCAAAATATGAAATCACGTAAAGGACAATTATGAGGTATGTAATTTATTTGATTATATATATATATATATATATATATATATATATATTAAAATTTTATGTCTTTATCTTCATATGTTTGATAATAATTTTATTGATTTTTTTGGAAATAGATTGTCCTTTTTGGAAATAGATTTACCTCCATGGCTCCGGGTCCTAGATCTACCACCGGTGAACTCTAAACAAGGATTGAGAATTCTTTTGAAAAGTCATGAAGACATATCTCTAAATTGTACAACCAATAAGGTTTAAATAGAAAATTTTGAAAATTTGACCTATACAAGTAACACAACTAATACAATATGTAATGTTACATTATCAACCATTTCCTTAACTCTATATTTTGATACACATTGTTTAGTGACTAATATAATTTGAGTTTAATTTTTATGCATCGTCAGTGTAAAGTTTTTTACACTGTCAACCAATCAAAAATCATGGTATATGTAACTTTTAAGATAGTTAGATAAAAATCAAACATTTTAGCTAATGTGACAAGTTATGATTGGTTGATAATGTAAAAAATCTTTATGCTGATAGTACATATCAATTAAATCCATATAATTTTCATAAGTTTTCAACCAAAATATAACTTTGATGTTACCGTTGTATTTTCATTGGTTGACTGTTGTATTGTTCTCTTATTATTAGTAACTATAATATTTATTTTGTTATTCTTTATATATATATATATATATATATATATATATATATATATATATATATATATTCATACAATACAATTTCATATTTTCAAATGAATTTATTTTTTATTATAAAATTCTATTCAATATAAATATTTTATTCGATATAAACATTTTACAAACTCGTACAGCACTGGTTGAGATTTTAGTTTGGCTGTTAATTTTTACAACACAATTTTTTTTTTATACATCATAATTTTTTAAAAAACATTTAAATATCTTTAAAATACCGTCAAGTATCTTAATAAACCTGAAAACCTATATTTAAGAAATACACTACTCCCCCTTTTCTTCATCCTTCTCTCGTCTCCCTCCTCACCCCACCCATTCTTTCCATCTCTTTCATTTTATCTACCAAAAATCAACACCAGTGCCTCTTATGCCTTGTTAAAACTCCCCCTGCTATTACACTGAAACTATCGAGGAAGGAGCTCCTTACAACAACCCGTAAGTGCCTTTGGTGGACCAAACTCCTTTCATGACCACCACTTTTGTTTCTTATTTAATTTACTCTCAATCAAAGAATCTCAATCAAAGAATGGTTGAAGAAGCCAACTATAAGTCCACCAATGAATTATTTGGCGGGGGAGGTGATGAAAAGAACCTCGATAATTTTATATTGAAATATGAGAGTGATTTCTTCGAGTATGCTGCTGAGCTCATCTCACACAAGCTTCGGCCGTTTGAGGTGAGTTAGATACTTGTGCTTCTCCCCTTCCTTAAATATTTGTTGAATGGGCATCCTAATTTCCTTATTGATGAATGCAGAAAAGTTATCATTATATTGGTTTACTAAAGGCAGTAATGAGACTATCAATGACTTCTCTGAAAGGAGTAGGTGTAAAAGATAGGTCGTTCGGTTGAGAGTTTGGTGGGGGTGAGGAAGGAGAAAAGGGAAAGAGGAAGAAGAGGGGAGGGGAATGGTGCGATGTGATGCTGAAATATAAATTATAAGGTGTATTAAGATAATTGAGATTATTTTAGGAATATTTAAATATTTTAAAAAAAAATTATGATGGAGAAAGCAAAAACCTAATTGTCACAAATTGCAAGCAACCCATAGTTCTCTGGCCGGCCTAAGCTCACTCAGTATGATGGGCCGGTGTCCATTTGGGGCCCGCGTCCATCTTCGTCAATCAAAAGTCATCTATCCATGTATCTATCTATCTATCAAGACTATAAATAATCTACAATTGACGCACTGTCAAATTTTTGAGAATTGTTCTCCGTCGACACTGATACATAACATAACATAACACAGGAAAAGTGATCGACTAAGCTGCAGCAGCAGCAACTAGATCCATCGTCGTTGAAATGGCTCAAGAGTCACTCCCAGATATCTCTCCTCCGTCTTCGTCTACTGCTGAATCGCACACAGATCCATCTCTTTCAAGAAACGTTTCTTTTAGCCGGCTCAACGCGCAGGCACCAGAATTTGTGCCCACCCCACGGACCGATTTGCAACAACCTAGGCTCGTAGTACCACCGCCTCCTCCTCCGCCCTCAGGCATGGTGCATGTTTACCCAACCTCGCCGTTCCATATACCGATTCAAGGGCATGTACCAGTTGCCAGTCAAGTTGTCCCGGTCCAGAACCACCGCCATCATCTTACGCATCAGCAGCATCACGTTCCGGTTCACTACCGTTCTCATCATCAGTATTATGTCAGCACTGATTCCGGTGTCCAGCAAGTTCAGCAGTCTCAGGTTGACCCAGATCATGCTTCTTCTTCCAAAAGCAAGCTGTCCGACGAACCTAGTCAGAAGATTTTGAATCAGGTATCCCTTTCAGTTTGTATCCAAGTATCTAAGGGAAGCATTCCCTGCTTCTGATAGCCTGCCGTCAATTTGTAATCAATGTGTATTTCAATATGAACTGGCCGAGCCTGAGTTTTTACAGGGTTTCCGCTCACTAAAAGTCAGGTAATGTTAGTTTGGAGGGGAAGGGAGGGCAGGGGTAGTTTTTATTCCTAAATAAATTGAGAAGAATTATATAAAAATGTTTATAAAAATGAATAAGGGATGATAGGAATGTTGCATGATAATATCTCACTTTAAAAAAATTATGAAATAAGGATCATGTTTACTTAAAATGAAAAAGCATTCCCCCTTTCCCCCCAAATCTCCATTCAATCGTACCTTAAATCTTGTTTGGTTTGATGGGAATGTTTGGTTATTCACATCCTTATTTTTCAACAAAACATTGGAATGGGAATATCTCATTGTCATAATCACATTCCCTTTTGTTAGGCGCAAGAGTCAGTAGATGGGAGTTAGTTAGTTGAGTGGTTAGTTTGTTGTGTTAGATAGTTAAATAGATGAAATTGTAGATGAGAGAGTCATTCATTGGTTCTGTTAGTTTGGAAAACAGAGCTTGAAATTCTTTGTTGAAGGGGCAAACTTGGAAGGAGACCACTCTCCTTTTCTGTTGAAGATTCAAATAATACATAACAGTTTTTCTCTCTTTCTCACGGGTTCCTAACAATTTTGGTCCGGGTTGCTGGATCCTCAATCGATGGAAATGGAATCACGAATTGAATCACTGGAAAAGTCAGTTGAATTCCTGAAGAAACTATCAGCGACCAGGATGTCCACATTCGTTCGTTGGACTCCAATCTTTCAGAGATCAAGAAGAGCATTGAAGGTCTTGAAAGGATTAAGCTCATAATGGGTGGATGGATGAGGCAACAAGGGGTTGAATGGGAAGATGATGACGATGATGAACAGCAAGAGCGTGACATAGCTGCTACCCAGATGAAGAGGAAATCGGCAACGAATCTTGACGGAGTTACTTCTGACTTTTGAGTGTGACGATGATGAGAGCCCCTCTGGGTGGAGGAAGGTGAAGTTACCCATGTTATAAGGGAATGATCCTCTAGGCTGGATTGCTAGGGAGGAAAAGTTCTTTGAGGTACATCACACGGAGGCAACAAAGAAGGTGCAGCTTGCCTTCATTGGCATGGATGGACCTGCAGTCCACTGGTTCTGATTCTTTAAGAAGATGATGTCGGATTAACCTGGGAGGGATTGACGGAGGCTTTGATCTAAGGGTTTTGTGGAAGAAGCGTGGTAATGTGTAAAAGAGGGAATTGGAAAAATTGTAAAGGCGCCCTTAGTTGCATTTTTAATAATTTAGAAAATGAGTAGCTCGATGTGAACTTGCCACTGTACTTTGCAGGCCTAGCAATATATTATGTATCTTTAAGATTGATTTAAGGAGGAATTTAAGAACATTAATGCTTTTGTTAAAAGAAATTGAGTGGATATAAATTAAGCCAAATTTATGCTTTTGTGACATATCTCTATGCATATCATTATTCATTACTTCTCTAAGGGTTTGTTTGGCAAGGCCAATCCACTAGCTTATAGCAGATGAAATTGTAGCCCTATTTTTTGGCGCTTGTTGTGGTTTATGGTCTGAATTTTTTGGCTCTCTGATTTGCACTATATATCAGATTGCCTGTTTGTATCTCTCCCTGATGCGTTTTTAATCTCTTGCTATGTGATGTTTTTTGAGAGTATGGTGAAGTTAAGAAATAGATCAATTGTCCGTGATTGTTGGGGTGGCCTTTATCTACTTCTGCATTGTTTTTTAATGGCATCTTTTATTAGTTACTAACATGTAATGGTCACCTACTGACTTTTGGTGAATCTCGTTTGTCGTGAGGATTTTGCTTCTACCATGCCGGTCCTGTTCGGTCCCTTTGGCTCCTGCTCGGTTTGTTTTTGGGCGGAATCCGAGTTTTTTGGCTATATGTGGCTTCGTTTTTTCAGTTTCAGATCAGGGGAATTGGTTTGTGGGGTTGATGTTTAGTTATTTTATCAACCTTTGGGCATTGTTTCTTTCACTTTTAGTTTGTGAAGGTCTTGGGTTGCTCTTGGTTGAACCTATAGCTTTGTAATCTCTCCTCTCTCTCTCTCTCTCTCTCTCTTCCTTCTGTACCATGTATATGGGTGGAGTACCCCTTGTACTCTCTTATATATTCATTCTTTTGCTTATCAAAAAGAAATTGTAGCCCTATTTGGTAAAGATTTTTTTAACTAACTTATATCGTTTTTTTACTAACTTGTAGCGTTTCTTCCGGATGCTAATTGAATTAGCATTTAAACTTATAGTTATAGCTTATCATTTTTTCTCCCACTTTTATCCTTACTATTTTAATCAAATTCCTCATTTATCCTCACCTAAATAAAATAGAAAATATTAATCCTACTATTTTGTAATCCCTAATTCATGTCTATAAAAAAAATGGAGAAGATACTTTTGCCTATAAAAAATAAAATTTATATAAAAAATCATATCAATATGTCATTTCATTTATTAAAAATAATTAAAATTAAAATTTAAAATTTGAATTTTTTTAGATGATAAATAATTTAAAATAAATTAAAGTATTAAAAGTGACAATTATTTTAAAATAAATAATATATGTATATACATAAATAGAATTTATATAAAAAACGTATAAACATATCATTTTATGTCATTTTGTATTTATCAGCTAGTTCAACCGCTAATTTTACCAAACATTTCAAATCCAATGCACTACCTTATCCGCTATAAGCTAGCTTATCTGCTATCCACTAGTTTTTACCAAACAGAGCCTGAGTTGCATCTTTTACATTCTATTTTGTTTTTGTTTTTCCTTCATGCATCACAACTTGACTAAGGTTTTGATTGGGTTTGTTTATGTAAATAATTTTTAGGTGGAGTATTATTTCAGTGATTTGAACTTAGCTACTACTGATCATTTGATGAGGTTCATCAACAAAGATCCTGAAGGTTTTGGTAAGATACATTTTCAGTTTCCTTCTTTTTTACCATGTACCTTGGGCACAAGCATTTCATTCTACTTCCTGTTTGACCTTACCTCTTTCCTCCTTTTTAAGGGAGGAATAGGATGATGGAATTTCTATTCAAAGATGTGTATTGAATATTGATTATTGTTTCTGTAGGATGGTAGATGGTTTCAGTTTTGATACGGACTGATATATTGTATTATTTCTAATGCTATTCTAAAATTGTATAGTGCCTATATCTGTTGTTGCATCTTTCAAGAAGATTAAGGCCCTCATAACTAGTCACTCCCAATTAGCAACTGTTTTGAGGAACTCATCAAAGCTTGTAAGTCTGTTTGCTTTCTTGTTTCATGAACTGAAGTTATCGTTGAACTTCTCTTTCACTCTTTTATGGATTTTTTCATAATTTTATTCATGTTTTTAAATGTACATCATTGCTGAATTCTCCAGGTAGTTAGTGAGGATGGAAAGAAAGTCAAACGCCAGTATCCACTGACTGAGTCTGATCTAGAAGAGCTACAAGTAATTTTTACTGCAACTTGTGACTGGCTTTAGGTTGTGTGCCTCAGTTTATTAATGCTGCATTTGGTTTTCGTTACAACAATCAATAACTTCGATGGGTTGTATTTTGGTGTCATGTATTCTTTTCCCAATATTTAGCTCATGATGTGTTATTGTTGTTAATGTTGGTAGCTCTTAATTCTACGTTCTTGGTAGCTCTTAATTGTACTCTCTCTCTCTCTCTCTCTCTCTCTCTTTCTCTCTCTCTCTCTCTCTCTCTCTCATCTAGCATTTCTTTTGGGTAGTCTCGCATTGTTGTTGCTGAAAACCTACCTGAGGATCATTGCCATCAGAATCTTATGAAGGTTTTCTCTTCTGTTGGGAGGTACTGTTGTAGCTTCCACTAAATGGTGCTTGTCATAGATTTTTTTTCTTTTATCTTTTTAAGTAAGATATTTTTAGTTAAACTTCGAATTCCAGTTATCTTACATTTTATTCAGCAGTGTGAAGACTATCCGCACTTGTCCACCTCAAGCCTCCAATAGTGGGGCTTCTTCAGCTTCAAGATTGGGAAAAGTTGATGGCATGTCTTTATCCAACAAGGTATACATATGTGCATGCATGAATTCATGTGCTACAGATTCCGGCATAGAGTTATTATATCCTTTATTTTTGTTTTCCGTCATTTTTTTGGTTTGCAGATAGGAGTTCGTCCAACATATACATCAGTTTCAATTCTGGTGGTGAAACCAACCATTTAATTGAACTCCATAGGATGGTTTCCAAGTTTTTTTTTTCGACCGTTGTTTGAGGCCTTCCACATTATGTTGTTGTATATAGGACAGAGCTATTTAAATATGCGTATTAGTTTTTGTTCGAGTCACTTAGAGGAAATTTAACTGCTGCCCATATAAGATAGGGGTTGTGTAGCTTGTAAATGTAGTCATGTAGCATATGATTTACTAATTAATATTCACTAGGGGATGTTAGTTGTGTCTCAGTTTTAGTCCCATGAGCTTTGCTGCACATCAGTAATAAGATTTCAGGCCTGTTTTGCTGTTTTGACCTTCTCAAAGTAAATATTTGTTCCTAGTCTTTATCATTTGTTTTTCATTGATGTACAACTCTTATTTCCACTTGTGGTCTATTTGGAGCCAATTGCAATTTGTATGGGACTTGAGTCTAACATCAGAAGTATTGGATTCTTTTTTGGGGTTTATATGGTCTTGGGCTAGCTTTTGTTGTGTGGTTCTCCCAAGGTTTTTTATCAATTGGTATTAGTGTTAGAAATTTCCAATAATTATGTGGGCTCAATTAGAGCTTTCTACCATGTCTCTTGGCTGCAAACGAGTGGCATGGTTGGTGACACTGGCATTGCAATGTTCACTCGCGACTAGTCAAAGGGCTAGTACATAGCCAGCCTGCGTGGGTGGGGCTGCGGAGCATGGTTGGATGTTAGGATCAATTGCAAGGTATGGGACTTGAGCCCCACATCTGAAGTATGGGATGCCAGTATATTGTTTATATGGCCTTGGGCTCTCCAACCTCAATGACCAGCTTTTGTGGTGCGGTTCTCCCATAGTTTGTGTCATAGTTTTATGATTTAAATTTTGAAGTATAGACGTGCCCACCTGTGATGTTGACAAATTTAATGTTGGACATGAACCTATGCTAGTGGAACATGCAAGTGATGACATTCTTTTTTTCTCTCTTTTCTTTTAGAGTATTAATTAAGAGAAGGTAATTCAATCAATCTAATTTTACTTTTTGTTCCAGTTGCATGCATTTGTTGAATATGAATCTGTTGACCTGGCTGAGAGAGCAGTAAGTACCAATGCCTTTACTGAGTTGGCAGAGAATTGTTTCAGTTTACTTTTCAACTGAGATGGTGATATGTTTGTGAACCATTGGCAGGTTGCTGAGCTGAATGATGTGGGAAACTGGCGGAGTGGCCTGCGGGTTCGTCTAATGCTTAGACGCATGGTATATGTTAAATTATTTTCCTCCGTTTCATGTATGCAAGTGTTTCTTCAATAATTTTTTGTTTTTACAACCAGTTTACTGAAAGTTGAAACCAGTGGCTGATTAACTGATTGAAGTTTAACTTTTTTTTGGCATTAACAATCATAGCTCTTATGGCCTCCTCTAGAAATACATATTTGAAAGTTTTGAAACTTAACTGGAATGGAACAATAAAAACAGCCCTCTCCAGTCTGGCAAAATGATCTCATAAATGTTTGGAGCAGTGGTCCACAAGTTGTTGGGCCTACTGCATATTTTATTCCGTTTTACTTCTATGAACAACAACAAAATTGACAGGTTTTGATTTATGTGGTTTTTGATGTATTATATTATTAATCTTGTGTTTCCAGTCAAAACATGCTCAAGGACGGGGAAAGAAGGGGCTTGATGTTGAAGTTAACAGTGAGGAGGACTATACCTCTGTGCCTGAGCAGCAGGCAAATGAGAAACAAATAGAAGATGCTTCCTTTCTTGATACTCAACTGCATGAACATATGGTAAGTGCTTCCTTATATTGATTGACGACTGATTGTATGTGATATATAAAAGAGTTTTGCTGCATAACAGCAAATAATTACGAGAATCCTGTATCGATCTCCCGTTAATTGGAATGCTTGAATAGTTCAGTTCCTTCGATGTGAGGCTTAAGAAATGGATAACACTTTTGTACTTGATTTATTTGAGTAAAAAGAGTATGTATGTTTTCGCATTGATCGATCCCTTTATTATTTTTTGTTTATTCCTAGAGAAAATTTATACAGGTTCTATTATGTCTTCCTGGTAGTTTTATTGGGAACTGTTCCCAACATATGTTGAAGAACCCCTTCACACATACGTGAGCTCCTATAACAAAAAGTATGCTTTGGGTCATTTTGGCAATTTTGCTTTGTTGGTATAAAGATATGCTGTGAGTAATGGTGTTTTATTCCATCGTTTACAGCATATGTCCATGTCTCTAAAGTTGTGATGTGGAAATTTCTAACTGTTAGTGGATAACATAGAACTGGTTTTTGCTGTTGTGCCATTTAGCCTTCCTTTTTAATTTTTATATGCTTTTCAAAGTCTCTTGTAGCCTATATGATTAGTAATTTTGTTAAGTATAGAGAAACTGATAGTTTAGGCTATGTTTACTGTAGCTTACATGAACCTAAAGAGTTAAGTGGAGCAGAACTCATGGTTTAAGGAGTTCTATTTAAGTCGTCTTCAAAGCCGGTCCGGTTATTTGGGCCTTGATTCTTAAATTTATTGTGAAAATGCATGGAAATGAAGTTTGGTCTTGGATAATCTCTCACCTATCCAAAAAGAAGGGGATTTCTGTTTTTGTTTTTTGTTGGACATGGTTTGTTCTATGCTTTTCCTTTTTCTTTAGGCCATAGTTCTTTTTTTATTTTGGCAGGGAGAAGAGCATGGTTATGACAAAGAGAGTGGGCAGAGGAAAGGGCGTAGCCGGGGGGGCCGGGGTAAGGGACGTGGCCGAGCTCATTGTCATCGTGTGAATCACTTGGGAACGCCCCCCTCCAATAATTCAATATTTACTGAGCAAGTCGTCGCCAAGCAACCTCCTGGGCCCCGTATGCCAGATGGTACTAGAGGATTTTCAATGGGTCGGGGGAAGCCGGTAGCTGTTAATATAGCATAATATAGCTGTTTAATCAATACATAATCAAGCTTGTAATTGTCCTTGTAGCGAGTTTATTATAGTGCGGGGACAGAATTATTGTGGCAGTACTAGGACGAGGGCTGTCTGGCTGAGGCAATTCTCAAACAGTATTTGCTTCTTTTTTAAAGTCGTTTTTCTCTTACAGAAGATGCAGTGGCTAATAGAGTAAAAAGTAGGACTTCAGAACTTTTGCTAAAATGTGATAAAAGGTAAACATGATGGTATAATAGCTTTTCGAATTTCTCGCCCTAGCAATTTCGGCCAATATATATTTATATTACGTCTTATTTTTCAGGTGCAGTATAAAGCCATAAGGACCCAAAAGTAATGGTCCACGGCATTGCGAAAATCTCAATTTTGCTTTATTCAGAAACAATTTAATATCACTAACCAATGACGCTGACTTTGAATTCATAAATCCAAAGCATAATAAGATGTAGACTGTTTGACTTTGTTAACTTCTACATATAATAGCAGTTAATCATATTAGCTATAAGCTTTTGAAAATACAGAATCAAAATAACCCAATTACCATCTTCTAAAGATCTTAGGTATCTGTTTTTTAAATATTTTTCGTGAAGTTGAGATATTGTTAGTTTGAGGAACGATATTTATAACGAAATGTTTTCAAAAAAATAAATATAAATTCTCATCAATTGGTGTTTAATATTTGTAAACAAATTGAGTAAATTCTTAATTTGGTCCTTGAAATTGTAACAACGTATCAATCTCGTCCCCAACATTAATAAAATTTCAAAAACGTCATTGAAATTGTCAAAAGTTAATTAATCTAGTTTCTTTCATCAATAATGTCAGGGATTATATTGATTGGGGTTGGAGACTCGATTAACTTTTGATAACTTCAAATATGTTTTTGGAATTCCGTTAATATGAGGGACGAAATTGATAATGTTACAATTTTAGGGATCAAATTGAAGATTTACTCTAAACAAATTCATTGAAATATTTCATATTATTAATCATTTGATAGTTTTTTTAAGCAGAGGGGCTAAAAGTCCAAAAGAAATTGTCTAAATAGTCACATCACTAAACAACAGTCTAGCCAACTCCCTAGGAGGAGGCTCCACTGAATGGAAAGACTTCAAGAGACCAACCAATCTACACGAGTTACCTTCTCTAGAGCTGTCAAATAGGTCGACCCTAGCCTATTCAGTCCTAGTCCATGTGGGTTAAGGTCAAAAAGCCCACAAGACCAAAAAGCCCACAATAGAGGAAGCCCATAAGGCCAAAAGCCCATAAGACTAAGGTGGGTTAGGGCCAACCCACTATAAACAAAATTCATTTTTGTAATGGAATTAAGTTGACCTAACGCACATCAAATACTCAAGTTTCAAACATGTGCAGATGTCGTTTTTCTCTCCTTTTATCTAAATAAGTGGTTTATCCACATAGATCTGATTTTTCTTTCGTGTTTTTCCATGATTTCGTCATTTGAGTGTGACGTTGTTTTGTTCGTCGTCTTGATGTGGCGTTGTTTAGTTTCCCGTTTTGTTGCGGTGTTCGTTTGGTTCAGATAGGCAGATCAGCTTCAATCCATTAAAGATTCAATCAAGATTTGGGCGTTAACGTTACAAATCCGGAGGCATGGATATTCCGGTCACTTTGATTGTCACATTTGTAGGCATTTTGCCGTTTTATGCTATTAACCTGGATGTTGTGAGTTTTTCGCAGATTCATCCTTTTCGATTTTTAGCGATGTTGAATTTATGTTGTTTTCGATTTATTTTACCAATTTGAATGAATAAATATATTTTTTGGTCAAAAAAAAAACATGTGCAGACTGTCACCATTAATTTTAATGAAAGCAATACAAGTTTATACTTTTTTACCATAATTTAATGGAGCTACATATTATAAAAGAAAGTTAATATATAAAAAGTAATAAGTCAGAATTGTGTGCTCTCTTGCAACAACAAGCGTGCGTTCTCCCGTTGGATTTAGTCTCCTGTTCCCCACAATTAGAGAATCAAATGGGAAGAGATCTTTCAATTGTTATTTGACTTGGTATAACTAACAAATCCCATTTGAATTGGTGAAAATAAAGGGATCATTTCTTACTTGACCTAACTCCCTCTACAGAATTCATAATTCTCAATAGATTAAACATGAGCCAGATGTAAACTTTAGGTTAAAGTAATAATTTGGTCCTTATAGATAATAATGATTCTTCATTTAATCCCTATATATAAAAAAATTATTAAAAAGGTCTTCATACATACAATCGTTATCCATTTGATCCCTCTCATTATCTTGCCATCTATAATAATCCGTTAATTCTTATATGTAGGGACTAAATTGCTTAAACAATTGTCTGAACAATAATTTCATAAACCTAATTATAATCACTCACTTTTCCTCCGGTAATATTATTTTCATACCATTTTCACAACTATTTTATATTAGTCAAGATGGCTCAATTATTAGTTAACAAGGTGAGAAAAATCAACATTTTCTCCAACAGTTATTGGTGAATTTCATTTGGAACTCATGTAGGGTAATGTGATTTAATGAATCCCACATAAAATTTATCCAATAACAATGAGTATGTGGGATATTATTGAAAATAGTGCATTACTAACATTGCTCCTGCAATAATTAGGAAACCATTATATGCAAAAAGATTCTTTTCCTTTTTCCTTACAACAGTTGCACAAAGATAATTTTCAATATTGTAATGTTAGATAATTTTCAATATTGTAATGTTACAGCGATATTGATCCTCAGTCTAATACTATGATAGTCTTCGCAAACTTTCACTGAAATCTGCAAAGAAGATAAAATACAAAGAAAGAGGATAAGAGTCTTCACAAACAATAAAAAAAGGAACAAGAAACAGCTATGAGATTGAGTCATACAACAAAGTATGTCAATCTCTCTGCATGCCTAGCAAAGAAACCCCCGATGAGACTATGAGCAGAAAATCAAAAAGAGGTCAAAAGAGTAATATATCCAAATGAGGTCATGGGTTAAAGAAGATTTATTGAAAATTCTAACACTCTTCTCTAGCCAGACACCATATAATAGCATAGACAAAGCATTGCCAGATCTTTGCTTCTTTATGAGGACCAAAACTTCCTTATTTAGTAAGGAGAAATTGATGGAAATTCATCGGGCAAAATCAAGACTTTCTAGAAGTCCCAAATAACTTAGGGGGTGTATTGGATTGAGATTTTAAAAGATTATTTTGATATAAAAAAGTCTTCTGGATTTTAAACGACTGTGTAGGAATGTAATAACTTATAAGATTTTTTTTAAAGTCTTTTATAATCAAGATTTTATAGATTGTATTTTAATGGATTTATATCATAAGAATTTATAAAACTTTGAAGGATTATATGGATTTATAAGATTTAAAAGAAACACATAGTGGAGAATAAAAAATTCTATTTCCGTTATGGAGAATAAACACATAAATTCTAATTACAACATTATAGAGCAAATTCAATTTTATAGTGGAGAAGACAACATAGTCACAAAGGGTCTGTTTGGTAAAACTAACGGATAGCGGATGAGCTTATAACGAATAACGGATGAGGTAGCTGATAGAGGAGAGCGGATAAACTAGCTTATTGGTGTGAAAGTGTTTGGTAAAACTAGAGGTTAAACTAACTAACAAATATAAATTTTTTTATATAAAAAATTATATAAATGGTAGTCTTTCCTGTTTATAATGTTATATTATCATATAAAAAAATTTATATTATTATACGTTATATTGTGATATAAATGTTAAACTACTATCATAGAATTATTATAAAAAAGGTTAAATTATAATTATAATACATATATATATATATAAACGTTATATTATCATATAAATGTTGAACAAAGAGTGAAAATAGTATAACGATTAAACATTTTATTATATTATTATTTATTGAAAAAGGTAAAGGTGGAAATAAATTAAGGATAGTAAGGATAAAATTGAGAAAAAAACCAGCCGTTATAAACTATAAGCTCAAACGCTACAAGCTCGTAAAAAAACGCTATAAGTTAATAACTAATACGCTTACAAAACAACCTTATAAGCTATATGTTATAAGCTAACAAATGAGTTTTACCAAACAAGCTCAAATATATTTTGTTCACATGTTATTGTATTTATGAAGTGGAAAATGAAATTGTGAACTTAAAACTATGAGTTTTGGTAATTTATATTGGGTTGAACAGAGGGGAAAAGAGAGGGGGGAAGGAGGGAGGGAGAGAGAGGGGGAGAAAGGAGAGAGATGAAGGGAGGGAGGAGAGAGAAAGGTGAAGAGAAATAAGGATTAGAAAATCCTTAGAAATCTCATGTGTTGGAGTGAGACTTTTGGTTATTAAAAAGTTAATAAAAATTCACACAAAGTCTCACCAAATCCACCTTAGAAAACAATCCATTGAAATTAGAAAGTTTTTGAATACCACAAGACTTTTTGTTACTTATAAAAAGTTTTGATTAAATACCACTAGATTTAGACACACTCTTTAAAAAATCCTATTAGTCTTGATTGAATACCACAAGACTTTTTTATGATAAAAAAGTCTCTTAAAATCTTTATAAAAAAGTCTCTTAAAATCTTTTAAAATTCTAATATAATACACCCCCCTTAACCTTGAGAAAACTCGTAGTAGAACAATGCAAAAAGAGATGAGCTTCTGATTCCAAACTAGAGCAACGCATTATACACATTAAATGAAAAAACAATGAGAGGCCTACACTTCTGGAGCATGTCTTTTGTGTTAATCCTGTTACAAACAACAGTCTAGAGTCTCGACAAATGCTTTGGACCTCAGAGAGAGCTTTGGAGTTCCATAAGGGCTTGTCCAAAAGAAATCTATCTCTATTCGATGATTGAGGACTTGAGGTCAAGAACTGAAAATACAATTTACAAGAGAAAACTTCAGAAAAGTCGACTCCAAATCCTTAAATCAAGATCTAAAGAGAGAATAATAGAATCAAGCAAAATCAAAAGAAACTCAAGCTCACCAACCTCTCTATCATGCAAGTTTCTAAAAGAAAGAAAGAAAGATTCAAGAGAAGTTATCTTGAGAACAAAACTGACAAACCAGGGCATCACGTAAAGAAGATAGGTGGAAGAGTCTTGGAAAAGCCTCGGAGAAAAGGAACAGTACCAACCCAAAAATCTAACCAAATATTAATATGAGAGCCACCACCCAATGCAAGAATAAGAGAGAATTAAAAGATAACCCCTGAGAAATAAATTTCAAAGGACTAGCATGGGTAAGTCCACTCGCAGAAGTGGTGTCCCACCCATTTGGCTGCAAACTATACTTACTACAGATAACTTGATGCCATAAAGAAAACGATTGTAGAGGAAAATGCCAAAGCCACTTTGCTGGCAAATCAATGTTCTTGGACACTAATTTACCAAAACCCGACCCCTTCCTATTTTGGTTTAATACAAACCTCCCAACTAACAGTGGTCTCTACTAGAATCCTCTACTCCCAACCAAAGGAAATCCCCCATAATTCTCTCTATTTTCTAATCCACACCCACCTATATCCAAAAGAAGAGAAAATGTAAAGGGATGCTAGACAAACAAGATTAAGAATTATCTGACCACCCAAAGATTAAGAAACGGCACCCTTCCAACAATCTAACCACTTGCAGATATTACAAATTACCTGATCCCAAAAGGATGAGGCACGATGATTGCCTCCCAAAGAAATGCCAAGATAAGTGAAAAGGGGTTAAAATCTCAGTCCACATTCACATCAAATCACTTTTGGCCAAATTAATTTTAACTTTAAGACTTGAAATGACCTATAAGAAATTTAAAATAGACAGGATATTAACAAAAGAATCAATGCATAATTCTAAGAAGAAAATAGTATCATTGACAAATTGAAGATTGGAAACTTAAACCCCCATTCGAACTAATTGTCAACCTCATAACCAGCCCATTATTAACTGCGAGTGAATGCTAGCATGAAGTATGTGATCAAATGATACACCGGTGAAGCACTTTTTTGACCTACAATAATAAGTTTCTAGGTTTTTTATTTTTTATTTTAATTTCTTTTATTTTAGAAATTACACTTTTACCCTCATCCCCTTCCCCTCCTTCGCCCCATCCTCTCTTCCGCTGGCCCCACCCTTCACCACCGCTCTTGCATGGGTAAGAGGTGAATGAAGTGCACACGAGCTTTGTCTTCCTTCTCTCTGAAATCCCCTTCTGAAACCACATCCAAACCAAAACCTCCCTTCTAAATCCCTTGGATAAAGTTCAGTCTTTGATCCCTCCTTTGAACCTACTTGCAGGGCTGCATGAATCTTAACTCCAACATTTCACGAACCTTAACTCCAACATTTCCCTTCCATTTCTCTCTGTTACAACAAAACCCCGAATTATAAAATGGGGTGCCAAAAACTCAATTTCTCAACAGCAAATTGGGAAACAAGACTAAGATCATCGCTTGCTCTCACCACAGTGCCAAGTCCACCGACAAGGTCCTAATGCTTGAAAGGCAGAGCATCAAATCAGAACTTGGTTGATGGTTGGACGGTAGAGTTGGGAGCGATAGGATAGGGGTAAACTTGTCATTTTCTTTTTTTTTGGTTACCTGTATTATCAGGTAAAAGTTGAGATTTTTTTTTTTGGACCAGCAAATCGGAATCATTGAATAAATTATTAATATATCCAATGGCTTAAACCAGTGCTTCACCCATGTACCACTTGGTAAGATACTTCATGCTAGCCATCGCCGCTCTAGACAACTAAGCACATCAACCACAATAAATAGAAATTGTTCTTTATTCCATAAAACATTTAACCCAAAAGTACATGGAAGCTCTTTCTACCTTCTTTAAAGAAAAAAAAGAGCCCACAAATATTCTCTCCAAGAATGATATTAAATTCCCTTTCTAACTGAAAGCTTCTAAGAAGCAGGTTAAAGCAATTCACAAACCAGAATAAGCATTACTCTCTTCCAATCCCCACCAATGCAAACAAATAATGTACACACAGGCATGAAAATGTCTCAGTCGAGGTAGAAGAGAGTCACAATCTTCCGCAGATTTTTAGCTTCTTGACAAGTTTCCATGAGCAACCTACTATCATGGAAAGCAAAGCAAATGACTTGCTGCACGTGTGAAATGATGTCCATATTACATAACCTGCATTTGAAACATTAGAAGAAAAACTAATATCCTAATATTACAGCTATAAAAACATAGCCAGCAACACAAATTTAATTACAAGCTACCAACAGTTCGAACAAATACCAAGCTTATTCATCAAATTCACGTTAGACTACAAGCTGAACTTATCATGTCACTGGAACTGTACTGAAGGTGATAAAATAAATCCTGCATTCTAAGATCCCAAAATCAATTTTTTTTTTTCAAACAACTTGAACATAGATAGACTTATAAACTAAAACAGTATTCAATCAAATTATTAAGCCATCAACTCTCTAAAGTGGTGCTATACCCATATAACAAAAGCAAGACTCACTTGAAACATTGGCTAAACTTAATTGGATAAGAATAAAATAAGGGACAAGAAAAAGCATGTATAGTATAAACCTGCTAGCTTCTATTAGAGGTAGATGATCATTGTAGGGCTTCTCTATTACATTTTTCACCTGCACATTCCACAAATCATAGAAATCAGAACCAATGATTAAAAACCAGATAGGGTCAGCCAGTCATATGAAAAACCAGGAAGCAGTCCAACAGCAAGTCTGTTCAATCTCTAAAAACTGTTTTATGTGAAAAATGAGAAAAAACATTCAAAACACTAAGGCTGCTTGAACTGCTCACGGGTTTCACTGTTGTGGCAGTCAAACTTCAAAATTCAAACTGGATCACTTTTGCTCATTTTCTAAAATTTCTTTGCCTAATATAACTTCTTTTGATCCCAAATCCTATACTGAGTCCTGAGGTGCAATTTTATTATCTGTGTGTTGTGGAAGTGTATAAATACTTCACAGTATTTGAGATATGTTCATAAATACATGTTTTTAAATACTTCAAATCGTACTTGTTTAAATGTGTTAGGAACCTAAAAACAGAGTTATGAATATAGAAGAAAAGAATGAATCTTTATTGAAAGAATGAACAGGAACTTAACAATAGGAGAGTAATTCTCCTCCAAGGGTTTCCTCTTCACAAAGGGTTTCCCCTTTCACAATGAAGCCTATGCTTAATTCTCACAAAGTATAATTCTCCATCTCCCTCTTCACTCTCATTCTACCTTATTTATAACCTCTCCCCTTAACTAACTAATACCTTCTAACTAACTAACTATTACATTTCTCTTTATTTCCTATTGGGCTGGGCCCTAACAATACTACCCTCTCCAAAAACAACCTTGTCCTCAAGGTTGGAAGCTCTATAGTTCATTTTCTTCTGCTGGAAGCCTGGGAGAGATGTCACTTTCTTCTGCTCACAAAAAATAAAATTTGCAGCTGTTTTTTGAGCAAAACAAATAAAATGAGCTGTTTTGCTCATGGAATTGGGCTTGGCCCATTTTTTCCAAAACTAAACTCATTTTACAAAAATTCAGATCCATCTCACCTGATTCATGAGACCCATGACTGAAACCATTTTGGGTCTGGCCCATTAGGTCTAATTCTTCCCTCCTTGCTTTCTCCTTACACAGCTCTCCCTTCCAGATCCATAATGACTCAACTGGCGGCTCTGGCAGCAGCAAGGCTGGCATTTCTGGTGGTGGCGGGTCAGGTGGCTCCGGCGGCGGCGGCGGCCGGACTGTATATTCCAAGACCCACAGTTCCCTGCCCATTGAAGGGTTGTTCTGTCTCTGATTGGCTGCCACATATAAAATGTTCTCCACCTCCGCCCTTACGTGGTCCCTAACACAAGGCTCATTCTGCTACAGTCTCTGGAAAGGATGCACCCCTACTGCAACCTCACTTGTAACAACCATCTTGATTGCTTCTCCTGTATTCTCGACCCCAAGTAACTCTGCCACTTGTTCATCATCAATTTCAGGCTTTGTGTATTGGATTCAGGTGCTGTTTCTTGATCTTTTTGCAAATTTACTGGTGGCCAATCTGATTCTTCTTTAGTTTCTTGTTCTTCTTGGACCTTCTCCAATGGCCTTGTCTGCTGGCTCTTGAATATCCCCCGTTTCAGCAGCCCAACCCAATGGCTCACCTCCTTCTAAAGTGGGTAACTCCATTTGTTTCATCCAAGAATGAGAAAACGTCTCGTCCCCTTCATCACTGCCTACGCCCTCAGCTTCCTCCTCGTCTGAAACCTCTGCTTTGTTGACCGAACCATCGTCTCCATCATCGGAAAAAGTCTACCCTTTCTTCGACAAACATTCCAAGATCAACTCTTTGATTTGTTTCGCATCAGGCATGCGTTCCTTGATGAAAGTGATATCCTTCTGTAACTCGACCAATTTCACGCCATGTTCGTTGGTTATCTTCTCCAACGTTCCCACTCTATGCTCCATCGCGATCTCGAAGATCCGGCAGGTCGGACCAATTTGTTAGGAACCTAAAAACAGAGTTCTGAATATAGAAGAAAAGAATGAATCTTTATTGAAAAAATGAACAAGAACTTAACAATAGGAGAGTAATTCTCCTGCAAGGGTTTCCCCTTTCACAATCAAGCCTATGCTTAATTCTCACAAAGTATAATTCTCCATCTCCCTCTTCACTCTCATTCTCCCTTATTTATAACCTCTCCCCTTAACTAACTAATACCTTCTAACTAACTAACTAACTATTACATTTCTCTTTATTTCCTATTGGGTTGGGCCCTAACAAAATGTCAATATCATATTATTTGTTTTATATAAAAAGATATTTTATCAACGATAAAAGAAAGAAATTATAATGAGGGGAGAATATGACATCAGCCAAAGCACAAAAACAAAAAATGACAAAGGAACCAGAAGTAAACTAAGAATGCATCAAGGCTGTCCAATCTCTCGGCAGAGATGAGGTAAAACACCAAACACAAGGTAGAAACATAATCTGGCAACACCGTTGAATCACTTTCCAAAGGATCAATATTTCAAACCGCACCATTGGATTGAAATTTAAAAATATTCATCATGTATATCATGCTCATAAGATTTCAATTTATCCAAATTTGTTTTCTGTTCCATCAATGTGTGTTAGAATTAGCATAAATATGCTTTTCAAATAAATAAAATTATTTACTAATCAATCACATACTTGGAAATTATTTCAATTTTATAAAATTTAGTGTGCAAGATCAACATGATAACTAGGTTTTCAACAGTTAGATTGATTAAAATAATTTTCTAGAAAGAGTTATTAGATGGTGTAAGTCAAAAATCCCAACTCATGAATATAAAGTACATGAAAAGCCATATCTTTTCTTCCATATGGATAAAAGAATCAGACATGCACTGATGCGTGCGAAAGCATGCACAGAAAAATAGACAAAGAAACAGATATTCATTAAAGAAACATACTACCAGGTTAAAGACTGGTCATAAGGAGAGCAGTTGAAAATATAAATTTACAAACAGAAGAACTGTGCACAGTATAAACACTGTACTTAAACCCTACTTTTGATAATAGCTCTTGACTCTCGGGAGGCTGTTTTTTCAAACTTTGAGGTAATATGACTGTAAGCAACTCTTGTTTCTCTGCTCTTAAAGCACCTCGAATGACAGCAGCATTAGTTCCAGATGCTCCAGATGTATATATGTGGTTTTTCTACAAACAAAATTTACAGCATCAAATATGCATAAAGTCATAAGAGATCGCTGTGAGAGTTTGACAATAAAGTTGAAAGCACTTGTACTGTATCACCATATCATATGTTCTACAAGGAAGCATGTGATCATATTTAAGATACACTGGATTGAAGTCACAGCATCTTACAGTTATAACCATAGCATAGCTAAGAATCTCAATTAGTTTCTGGTGCATGAATCCCATGTTCCGTGTCCCAAAAAAGCCAATGGCTCTAGGTCCTTGCTGTTGAATGGCCAATAACTCCTGCCAAAATCAGAACTTAATTCAAGATAATGTGAAATTTAACGTTAGGCATAAAACTGTGGTTGCTTTCATGTTGCAACAATAATTTAAGACTAAGAGTTGTTGTCAGCTGCGTCAAATTTCAATATCAAATTCAAAAAAGACAGGTGTCTGTATAAAACATAACAAGCATATACTATCAGAAAAAGAACCATGTTATGACGTTAATAAGCTTTGCAGCAGGATGGCTACATACCTGTAGATAATCAATATCAGGAACAGGTTTGAACTCGGATACCATAACTGTCCCTGATCCTTCCACAACTGATTGGGCTTGTGTTGGAACTTGTATGCCTACTTCTTCATCAAAAGCAGACATGCATAACCCATTCTCCATTTCGTATTCCCCACTGTATCTATCTTGATCTCTCCTCATATGTCCACAAAGCCACTATACCAGTACATAAAAACAGAGTCCCTGGTAGTAAAAATTAGTGAAAAACAACTACCCACAAGAGTAGCGATCATCCAGGTTAGGTGGGATATCATTAAATGACCATACAGACACCACATAAAGGAGAGCCAATTGACCCAATCGATCCACAATAGGGTTGGGATGAGTCAGAAGAAAGAAAAGGACATGTGACCAGTGTTATCAAAAAGCGGCCATGGCAGCGCCATGGCGGGTTGCAGTGGCGGATCTTTGGCCAACCGCTATGGCCAATTTATGAAGGAAGGCAGCGCCATTGCCGCAATGGCGTTTTGAGGCGGCTTAAAATGGCGGATTTTTGGCCTTCTGCTATGGTCCGCCATCCGCAATTGATAACTTTGCATGTGACACGTACTGGACTCAGCATAAAAATTCAATAAAACAAGAAAATATCCTACTCACAGCACAAACTTAGGGTAGCACCTTGGCACAAGAAATTACCAATCTAAATAATACAAGCAAAAAGATGTTGATAATAATACAAGGAAAAACAATTTAAGTTATTGATTTGAGTAACTCAATTGAAATTCAAAATCTGGTAGCGACCAGAAGCAGTTGCCTTGATTTTTTTTTTGAAATGTTTCCTCCTCCAAATTTGAAGTAATAAACTTAATTACCATAGAGATGCTAGTTAATGCAGATCAGAAGCCTTGGCTCACAAATTAGCTTGAGTTAATCTTATATCACAAAACCATGAGTTATACTTCGATTCCAAATTTGCTTGCCATCAAATTATTTTCAGTAATCTCAAGAAAACGCAATGTGTAGAGAACAGTTTAGACCAATTTATATTGTTCCTCCCTTGATTCTCTCCAAATCCCATGGTGCTACAAGTTTCCTACATTGCAATTGGAAGTCTTTGTGCCAACTGACGTTAGCAAGGGACTCGAACATGAAAGCCTGAGGCAACTTACTCCAAAGACATTTACATAGGAAACACACACACACACACTGAGACACGGACCGTATCTGAAATGTTTCGGCCAAATCACTCATTGAATTACAAGATAATAAAATGCTAGGTTAAATATGAATGAATTCAAGTACACAGAAGCAGAGGCCAGAGAGAGATACCATCCGTCTTGACATAAATCGTCTCGGTCTAGCATGACTCTGGGACAAGTAATAGAACGCATGGAAACTAGAGTCTGCTTTTAAGGGTTTCCAACTATAATTTGGAGAGAGGGCGGAAGGAGTAAGAGGTGGTAATAAGAAGATTGCAGTCATTCCGATTCTCTTCCTCGATTCTGTCTAGCCTTTTCCGTTCTTCCTTTTCAATCTATCTAGGTAGATAAATGGTACACCTTTTCCAAGGAGAGGAAGAGCCTGCGCAACCTTTTCTTGCTAAGAAAAATAAAATAATAAGAGGTGTTTTTTTTAACGTACCACCAATACGTATTGCTAATAACCACTGCTTTAGGACAACGGCTGGGAAGGAATTAGAAAAAGAAGTTTTGCATAGAAATCGGAAAGTTAATATATTTAAGATGTAAGATATGTTGGGATTTTGGAAGAATTTATACCGAATTTATTTGAGTTTATGAGATTAAATTTATATAAATAATTTATGATCTTTATATAAACTCATTTTAATTTATAATAATAAGCTTGTCAACTGAGTCATGTCGCTCTGTTAGGGTTATCTATTTTTCTTGAGAGTTGCGTCTTTTTTCATTATCTCTATCAATTCTTTTTTTAGTTTTCGATGGCAGCCAATGTGGATGAGGCTCTAAATAATCTCTCTCTTGTGGAGGAGGAGGATGGCGGGTTGGTTTTCAATGTGGAGGAAGCCCCAAAGGGGGATGTTAACTTAGAGCTCTGTTTAGTAGGTAGGTTTGTGACAAATAAACATATCCGCTTTCCATTCATGAAAGCAAGACCGGAAGATGTATGGCAGCCGAGGAAAGGGGTTGCGATTAAGGAGTTAGGCTCTGGTGTGTATGTTTTTCAGTTCTACCACAAACTTGACTTGCAGAGAGCTTTTATGGGTGGACCTTGGACATATGACAGCCATTTACTTATCCTGGAATGGGTCACCCCAGGGATTATGTTGAATGAGATCCCTTTGTTTCACGTCAATTTCTGGGTTCAAATCCATGATCTCCCAACAGGATTTACGACACCAGTGATAGGGAAGCACCTTGGAAACTTCATAGGGGAATTCCTGGAGTATGATTCAAATAATAATTCTGGCTTCCTGAGGAGTTATATGAGAATTAGAGTTAGAGTGGATGTATGAGTGCCTTTGAAGAAGGAGAAGAAGCCAGGAGGGGAATGGAAGATTGTCAGCTTCAAGTATGAAAGGCTCAACACCTTTTGTTTCCTTTGCGGCTTGCTTGGTCACTCTGACAGGTTCTATGCTTGTTTGTTTGATATGGAGGTTGATGATGGAGCACGGATGTGGGGCGTAGGGCCACGGGCGGATATGCATAGGGGTGTCGTGTAACATCTCGATTTTCTGTGATTCTAATTGAGTTGGTTAATCTCGATTAGGGCTTTGAATGCTTGTGTAAATTGTTATGTGCTAGTTTAAGGCTCAGTTGGAAGTTTAGAAATAGGCTTGAACAAAATTGGAGGTGCCTAAGGTGTTAAACGAGTAATTGTGGAAGTCAGAAGTTTGGAAGGCTCTTCCCAGCTGAGCAGCAAGCTCAAGCATGGGAAGGGAGCACGCCCTAGCATGCCAACGCTCAAGCGTTGGTATTCTGCACGCTCAAGCGTGCTGAGTGCGTTTACCAGCTGGTGCACTTTTTAACGCATGTGCTACACGTGTTAGGCCAGGGTGAAGGCGGAGCGGACAAGGACCCCACGCTCAAGCGTGAGCACGCTCAAATCTTCAGATTCATAGGACTGTTTCAGATTTTTTGACGAATCGGCCCTGTAGCCTATCAAATAGCTTTACCACCAAATCTGTCAAATCTTCACGACGTCTTTCACGTCTTTCAACTCAAAAAGTACTACCCTGATCTATCACATGTGCTAGAGCCCGAATCAATCCAACTGAAAGACAACCTTGAGTACGAGGCTTCACCTGTTCAGATCGTGGATAGAAGGATCAAGGAACTGCTCAGCAAGAACATTCCATTAGTCAGAGTGGAATGGAACCCAGTGACTGGCGATTCAACATGGGAGCGCGAAGCTGAGATGCGCTAGAGTCATCCCTATCTCTTCAAAGGTATGCGACAAGAATTTCGGGGACGAAATTTTCTGTAACAGGGTGGTAATGTAACATCCCGATTTTCTATGATTCTAATCGAGTTGGTAAATCTCGATTAGGGCTTTGAATGCTTGTGTAAATTGTTATGTGCTAGTTTAATGCTTAGTTGGAGGCTTAGGAATAAGCTTGAACAAATTTGGAGGTGCCTAAGGTGTTAAACGAGTAACTGCGGAAGTCAGAAGTTTGGAAGGCTCTTCCCAGCTGAGCAGCAGCTCAAGCGTGGGAAGGGAGCACGCCCTAGCGTGCCAACGCTCAAGCGTTGGTATTCTGCACGCTCAAGCGTGCTGAGTGCGTTTGCCAGCTGGTGCAATTTTTGACGCATGTGCTATACGTGGCAGGCCAGGGTGAAGGCAAAGCGGACAAGGTTCCACGCTCAAGCGTGGAGAGAACTCCACGCTCAAGCGTGCTAAGAGTCCACGCTAAAGCGTTCTCAGCAGGATCACTTAAGTGGAGGTTTTCACTTTCCTCCACACTTGATCATTTTCTTATCTTCAAGCTCGGGGTTGCAGAGAGTTCAAGAGAGAGGACATAGCTTTTAGTGAGAGAAACTCTAGTTTCGAGGCGATCGAAGTACCGAAACACAATTCTGATTACACGGTTATGATCGCGACCAAGTTTTTTACGACTTTGACGGATCCGTTTCTCAATTCGCCAAAGGTAAGCTCGAATCCCTAACACATGTTCTTTGCGTTCTTGGCGTTCTTCAAGTTCCTACCTTTTTCTTTGATCTTTGACCTTGCCCTAGGGCTAACACTATTGCATATATGTTGTGCTCATGATTAGGGCAAATTCGCCCTCGTGGTTTCTCGCGGATTGGAGCTTGAGGCCGCGGCTGCTGGAGAAGCTTGGGGTTGTTCTTCGTGTTGGAGGTTGCGAGCTTGGTGAGTCGGTGATTCGCATGGATTTGCGTGTCAACTGTTCAAGTGGGGACAAAAGAGTACTGCTGCCGTCGGGAAGGCAAGAGTAGTGTAGTCGTGATTATACTGTGTGTAGGGAAGCCCTAACCCTACTAGTGGTTGAGCCCCGATAAAGTACCTAAACCCTAGGTATAGCATACTTTGGGCTCTCACCATTAAGTTTGGAAACCCTAGGTTAGTAAACTGTTGATTGAGGATGATCTGCTTCGTATGATTGGTTTGATGATTGGTTGTTATTGCTGCAATCTGTCTAAGTGCCTATATATTACTTGGTATATGTGATATGCTACTATATGATATTGTTGATGTTGTTGTTGTTGCCGTTGTGCTATTTATGGTAATTGTCATGTGGTGGCAGAATGCCGTAAAGTTAAGTTTGGTTATGTGCCTTGTTGTTGTCGGGTTGATACCGTGGATGGTCCCGTTGTTGTTATGCTGACTATTCAAGGCTGTGGCCGTGTTGTTTGGGCTGTGGCTCGTGGACGCGTGGCGTCGAGGCTGTGACCGTGTGGATGCAGTGACATCGTGTTGTTCCTAAGTGAGAGTTTAGGCGTGAGATCCGGTGTCAAGCCTGTTGAGGATGTTTGTTGCATATCATCAGCTGTCAAGTGGCGAGGCCATATGACAGGTAGTATGGGCTGCCAGCGTCATACGAGGTTAGTTGTACCTGAGTGCAGGTACGGAAAGTAGTGTTGAGTCTCCAAAATGTCTGATGTGCATTTACCTTAGTTTTGATGAGATTAAAACAGTTGTTCAATGATTTAATTGAACCCGTCTGTGGTGTTTAACTCATCTACTCAGTGTGCAGATTAAAACATTAAGTGTCTATATGAACTGAGCTTTAGCGTGTTATCACCCGTCTGGACCTAAGGCAAAAGTTCACTCGTCTGAACAATGGAAAGTTCACTCGTCTGAATTAGGAGAAGTTCATCCGTCTAATGAAGTCTTCACCAGTCTGTTGACCAGCGTTGAAGAAATCCTTTCAACTCGTCTAATGAGAAATCAACCGTCTGATCAAAAGAAGACTCAACTGTCTGAAAGACTACGCAACTGACGTCATTCTCTTTATTAAGAGTCAACCCGTCTAACGAAGTTATTCACCTGTCTGGTGACTAACGTTGAAGAATATATTGGATGAAAGCTGTCTCGTCTCTAAAAAGTAATTTCAACAAAGAGCTTTACCTGAACACAACTGCATCTTACACCAAAAGGGAAAGTCTTCCCTCTGATGGCAAAAAGCAAGTATGAAGACCTGCTAAGATCAAAGGTGTATCAGAAGTCTTCACCATTTTGATGAGAGAGAACAAGCGAAGTTCTCAAGGCTTTAATGGCTGATCAGAACGACTCTTTTGCATTTAATGACGATCTGCAAAAGGCCAAGCTTTCAAACATTGTGTCTAACGGCTTTAAAATCTTGAAGACTATTTAATGAAGAAGACTTTGAAGATTCAAGTAAAGAAGAGAACGAACATTGCAATCAAAGAGCAATTACTCTGAGCATTTATATCTTCATTCTTTCATTATTTATTCTTCAATCATTTGAAGTTATTACGCAGTCTTTTAGAACTTCACATTTAATACACTCGTCTGAGTGCTTGTGAAAGACTTGCAATTTGTAATTTACTTTACAACTTCTCTTAAACAAACCAGTCTGAGCCTGGAGAGGCTAGGTGTGCAAACAATACTCGTCTGGAGCCTGAAGAGGCTAGGTGTGGAAATAATACTTGTCTGTTCTGTAACCTAAATCAGTTATAATGAAGAAAACTTGGTGCTGCCAAGGACTGGACGTAGCCTCATTATTAAAGGGTGAACCAGGATAAAACCTACTGAGTGATATCTCTCTTTTCCTTAACTCTTTAGTTTGATTATTTATATTAACTATCATCTAACTAAAGGGGTTTTTAACTATGTTTATCAAACTATTTTCATCTTGCATGATTGTGTATTTTTTGTGAAAACCTTCAGACAAGTTATTAGTTTGATTGACCTATCTTAGCTGACTCGTCTATTCTCACTCGTCTGTGCTTGCGAAAAAGTTTCTTAATTCACTACAAAAAAATGGCAAAATCGCGAACGTAGAATTCGGTCGCTATACATCAAAATTCGGTCGCTAATTTAATTAGAGACCGAATTTACGACTGAATAGTAGTCGTGGCAAAAGACATGGTCGCTAAGGTTATCGCGATCGAATTTTAATTCGGTCACTATTAGAGACCAAATTATCCGTCGTAATACTTAATATTTCGGTCGCTATGCTTTTGGTCGCATTATGTCAGATAACCGAAATTAGCGACTTGATATTTGGTTGCTAATTCGGTCGCTAACCTGCTACTATTTATATTACCAGCGATCGATATTTCGGTCGCTAAATTGGGAATGGATTTTTTTAAAAGGCGGCGACCGATATATCGGTGGCTAATTCGGTCGCTGTAATTTTCCTTTTTTTAAAAATTTTTTTTTAATAAATTCTTTTTAATTCATTATTATGATAATACATAAGAATCAATTGGATTCTTTTCAAATTATTGTTATTGATTAGAATTAAAAAAACATTTAACTTATTAAATATATTAAGTAACGCTATAAATGTATTAAACAAAACCTTAATATAGAGAAGGGGGCGAGAAGTCACCTATAAAGTGAAACCTAATGTAAACAAAATTCGTCCATAATTTAAATAAAACAAAAATGTAGCAAACAAAAATGTATCAAAAATAAAAATGGAGGCGGAGGCGGAAAGTCATCCTCGTCATCATTGGCGGCAGCGTCCTCTGGAGAAGGAAAAGGCACAACTGGATGAGGGGGTGGCACAACAGGAGGCTGGATCCTCATATGCTCCATCACCATCCGTAGATGCTGACCCTGCTCCACTGTCGTCTGCATCAGCTTAGCAATCTGCTCCGCCATCAATCGTTCCCTCTCAGTTTTCTCCCCAAGCTCGGCGTTAAGCTGTGTAATGGTGTCCTGCATCTGCTCGAACTGCTCTGAAGGGACGGTACCTGCGCAAGACGAGGTAGGCATGCCAGATGATGAGGCAATAAACTCGTCACCTAAGTGGCTGAGGCCATACACGTGCCCCTTCTTGTTCCTACCTCCGACGACCTCCAAATATATGGCATTGTCGTCGATGGAGATCGGAGATCGGGGGCCCTCACCAGATAAAACCTCATCTTGTGAGGCACGTGATATGACCTCATCCCGCCTAAGATTATGTGTCCTGCGAAGTATAGTAGAAGATCATTAGTTACATTTATAATATTAACAAGTAATAAAAAATCACAATTTTTAATTAAGTTTGTTTTTTACATACTGCATAATTACGAGCCTTATCATTGACCCATTCCCCCGACTTTAACTTTTTGGTCTTTTCCACCAACTCCATAGCGGTCGGGGGTCGCTGTAACTCCGTAACCTGCATATATTTATATATTTTTTAAATTCATGATATGTGCAATAAATAGAAACTAAGTACTGCCCTAAAATATCATTTAAACTTACCAACTCATCAAAGTGGGTGGCGGCCGATTTAGAGCCTCCGATGTAGGCAGATGCCCCTCCATCAAAAACTCGATTACGTCGGGCGGTGGCGCTCTTCTCCTTGAACTTCGGAGTGGCCCAATGTTGTTCCAGGCCCTCCCTGATCATCAGATCCATCCAGTTACCCTTATCCTGATCGGTTCTGAGCTTATTCATTGTGTTTTTCATAGCTAAAGAACCTTTATGCCCAAAATCGGTCCTGACGGTGTCCTCAATATGTGGAGCCCACCTATACGATTTCTGCAAGAAACACTTATTAGTCAAGCTTAAGAATAAAGCATTAAACCTAAAGTAAATGTAATTAAATATTTTAATAAATTATTACCTTAAACTCTCGAAAGAACATGTCCCTAACGCCCTGAGGGATGGCCTTCCAACTAGGCCATACAGCATCAAATTTTTGTTTGAGGATCTTGGAAATGGTATCGGAAGGGCCCTTCGCAGGTACAAAGCTGCGGGAAAATTAATTAAACAATGTTTTAAATATGACCTTAAATTAAATTAATCACATTTATATATAATAAAATAAAATTAACTTACTCATTCTTGCCCCTAGGGACAAGAAGCGTCCTCCGGTCAGTCGAATCCTGGCTCTCATGTGGCGCCACTGATGATGACGGTCCAATCGACGTCCTGACATCCGAGGCTGGTGTAGCTGGTGCCGATTCATCACTCGTGGGCCCAACTGCGGATGTATTGCCAGGAGTGACTCTGTCAGAAGCCGGCGGGTCGATGGTGGGAGAATCTGTCTCAGAACGACCTCTGCCACGACCTCTGACAGGGACTCTGCCACCACGCTGGCCTCTGCCTCTGGACAAATCTGCCATCTATGCTAAAAAAGGATATGTAACATCATAATACTAACTAATTGATTAACTATAATAAAAACGAATAAACATAACAAATGAATAATACATAAGTTACGTAAATTGTATTTGTGTCACTGAAATCACTCTCACTCTCACTCTCACTCTGGCTTGATTGAAATGTGTCTTCGCTACATTCTTCCAAGTCAGACTGGTTCATTAACTCTCTATCAACTTCTTCCTCACCGCCAGCAATGTCCGCGAGAGAATTATCAATGATATCTGGCGTAATATCTAGTGATACGTGGGGCCCTACAAACTCATCATCTTGGTAAGGAACATCTTTCTCATGAACCTATCCTATTCGAGAAAAAACCTTTTCCACACTCGGTTAATACTAGTTATTCCCAGGCCCAAATGCCTTATACTTAATGAAATTTCGGCAGCATTTCCCTTCGATCTCCAAGTACACGACTTGAACTGGGTCAGATCTACCACGATTAAGTATGTACCAGGAGAACAAAAAGAGATTCATCAAACCAAAATTTCATCAAGTATATAAGACATTTAAACGTGGAAATGACTATTATACGAGTGCTAAAAATGTTTTACCCTAAACTGTCCCACTTGGACAATTCAGGATTCAATACAATGAGCATTCGTACCTTAAGAAGGTAAGCATACTCATTAATATTGGAACTCAAACGGGAAACTAAGGCTTTTTTAAATAATTAACTATAAGAAAGTAGAATCATTATCTTATATATCAAGCAAAAAAATTGAATCACATCCTATTGAGTTCAGCTCTCCACTAACAAACAACACATAATTGGCAAACACATGCATAAAGTCTAAATTATCAGCACATAACCAACATCCTCACATCTTATTGAACTCTACTCTCTACTAACAACAACACATAACATGCACACACATGCATAATTTCTAAATTATTAGCACACAACCAGCATCCTACCTTTCGGAAAGGATCACATCCCATTGAGCTCTGCTCTCCACTAACAAACAACACATAATATGCACACACATGCATAAATTCTAAATTATCAGCACACAACCAGCATCCTACCTTTCGGAAAGGATCACATCCTATTGAGCTTTGCTCTCCACTAACAAACAACACATAATTTGCACACACGTGCATAAATTCTAAATTATCAGCACACAACCAGCATCCTGCCTTTCGGAAAGGATCACATCCTATTGAGCTCTGCTCTCCACTAACAAACAACACATAATTTGCACACACATGCATAAATTCTAAATTATCAGCACACAACCAGCATCCTGCCTTTCAGAAAGCACCACATCCTATTGAGCTCAGCTCTCAACTAATAAACAACACATAATTGTCAATCACATGTATAATTTCTAAATTATTAGCACACAAACAGCATCCTGCCTTTCGGACAAGATCACATCCTATTGAGCTCTGCTCTCCACTAACAAACAACACAAAACTTCACATAAAGCATTACATATACCACACAAATCAAGGCATAAAAAGAGAGAGTATCTAACTTACTTCGATTCCAAGCAAAGAATGATACAGGGCGTCAAGCTCGAGGAGTGCTAGAAGAAAAGAGAAATATCATAATCAAATTTCATTAAGTTCAATCATCCTCAAACAATCAAGAGATTTTTCCATGTTGTAAATACTATTTGCTTCATCAAACAATTAATTTTCAACCATAACAATTAGCAAAAAATAGCAATTGAATGCAATTTGTACCTATGAAAAAGCTACAATAGAAGTTATCCACTGCTTGTTTCTTTTCTTCATTAGCATAATAGAAGTTATCCATCCAAAACAATAAAATGAAAGTTTAACTCTATTCAGGCTTATCCAAAACAAAAAATATGAGATGCTAGCAACACATTCTCTAACACTTTCTTTCCAACATATACTCCCCAATTGTGACCCATATGAATTTCAACCAATAGAAGGATATGTGTTGGAAAGAGAGTGTTAGAGAGTGTGTTGCTAGCACTCAAAAAATATTTCTATTTCTATTCTCCGCTAGGAGAGAGTGACGGAAATGGGCTAACAGAACCTACTTTTTGCTTGCTTGATGCTCTAAGCTGCAACAGAGAACACAAGAAGATAGACCAACAGGGAGCTGCAACATCAGCAGGACAAAACCAGAAAGTGCAACATCCTATGTAAATTGTGGCCATGGACACCAAAAACAGCAGACCAAGGCTTGATTCTCAACAACAGGCACCCAAAAAGATAGACCAAGGCTTCATTCTCAACAACAAGCATATGCATCGGATTTGTTTAATGTAGAGCAGTAAGAAGACATACATAAAATCGGATTAGAGAACCACTCAAAGAAAGACAAAGAAGAATTCCCTAGTCTAGATTTGAGCCACAACCAACTTCTTACTTTGATCATTTCAACCACTTATTCTTAGTTTAGAATGGCAGAATTTAAACAGATTTGGTTTCTATGCAACCAAATAGACCAAATGATGCATAACCATAAAATCTGATGTTGATACTGATATATGGTCCTACCATAAACTTTGCTTGTAGTGTCGTATTAATTTTCGGGTGTCTACATATCTCTATTGCTTGTGCTTTAGCTTGGTATAATTTCTGTTTCTGCTTGTCTATATAATATATCTCCAATCTCTCAATAGAACGTGCATCTGTTGTCTTATAAGTTATCAGCTATCAGAACACACCAAGCTTCAGTAACATTGGAGTCATAATTTTTAATACTGGTTTTCTAGTCAACTTGTTTTGGGTCTTATCTTTTTTACGGGTATTACGGGAAATATCAGTAGTTCCATTTTTAGAAGAGATTATGGCATAACAATAAGCGAAATTAAATCAAGAGGGCCTATTTGCCTTCAACTACCATCTCTTAAGGGTGCATGTAAACCATGGGCTTTGATAAGGACTTGAATGTGTGTATGATGTGTTGTTCGATGTGTGTTGGTTTGTATGATTGATTTTATAAATTTCCTTTACTTAGGTGAGGAATAAAGATGTCACCAAATTCAGTTATTACTTGTAAGAAAGTAAGAATGCTGATTCGAATCTCCTTTAATGCCAAGGGTTTATAGAAGAGAACAGAATTGATTGCTATCATATAAACAAGTCAGTGAATGAAAACTTGTTTGAGCCTAAGTTGAAGATGTAGAATTTCTCCAAAGATTGTGTGAAGTAGTATATGAGCGTTTAATTGTGCTAAACATCCGTAGAATATTTATGAAAAAAAAAACATAAGCTGTGTTGGAGAGAGTGAAAATTCAAGACTCAAGTAATTTATCCAAGTTAATAGTGTTGTGGTTTACTTGATTAAGAAAACTGATATTGTACATCAATGCAGTGCTCAATACCTATCAGGTTGGATAAATCCGAAGGATGTGGAGAGGGTTATTACTAGAGGAAATAAACAGTGTGTGTAAAAACTATCTTATATTGTGCGAACTATTTCATTTCATCAAATCTAACTGATTAAGTTATATTTGTTTATAAGAATTGGCATGTAAAGGCCAAAGTCAGAAAGGGTCCTGATTAAGAGAGCGGTAGTTATTATCATATAGAAAGATAGTACCCCCTATGATTATAGCATGTACCCTATACAAAAAGGATAAAGTAGTTCTGCATACACGCGCGAAAATGTAAGTAATTAAGGGGTTACATATTGTCCAAACCGATGAGTGATGAACAGATAGAAAACAACATAGTAGTTTGGCAAGGGTGACCTTCAAAGAATAATTATATATTATAAAGAAAAAGGTCGAAGAATTAATAGCCAATAGAGATGGGCAAATTTATTTAATTTTCTTTCTTTTCGATTAATTTATTTTCCTTCTAAAATGATATAAAGGGGTTCAGACAAGCTTAACTTATGGTGTGTTTGATTTCTCCGTCTGGAAGGTTCCCAACGACCGTTTGGGACCTTCCCGATAGAAAACCAAACACACACTTAACTTTGTAAATGAATTGTGTTTAAGACTATCAGCGAGCCCCTACTTTCATATTAGCTAAAATTTCATTTGTGTGCTCCACCATATAGTAAAAGTTGTTTAGTTGTCAAATGAAATTTAAAAATAAAAGCACATGTATTTATCTTTTAATTTAATCATCTAAATAAGATCCAATAGTCCAAATTTATTGTTCTTACCTTCTTAATTTCCTTCTTAATTAGTCTAAAAATTAATATTTGTAACAAAAGTATATGGGTCAGTTTGTTTTATATTTTGATAGAATTGATTTTAAAACAATTGATGTTAAATGAAATTTGACTATGATTTTTCTCAGTCAGCTTGGTAGGGAGTGAAAAAGTTCAGCTCTTCATTACCTTTTCTCTAAAGCAATACCCTAACCCTATATATGAATCTCAACCCAATTTAGTCCTCAGACACTGCAAACACACATTCACATATATATAGGCATAGGGAAAAATCACAGTGAAACAAAACTCAAATTGCTGAAACCCTAACATTAAGCATATATATATATATATATATATATATATATATATATATATATATATATATATATATAGCCATAGGGAATCCAGTGAAACTCAAAACTCTACTACCCCACAACAACCAGAGGGAGGAAGATTAAATGGTGGATCCAGAGACAATAAAATGGTTACCTGGGAAATGAAAGAACGCAGCGGAGGAAGGGACGGTGGCCTGATCACCGTTTCTGCAACGGAGAAGCGAAGAGATGAGAAGAGAAGAGAAGAGAAGAGAAGAGAGGAAGAGAAAGATGACAGAAGAGAAGGAAGAGAAGAGAGAAACTTACCAGAGGAAGGGGAGAGAAAGACAGTGGCCGGAGGAGGGCAGAGAGGGATGGAGGAGAGGCAGAGATGCAAAAGTGAGGAAGGAGAAGGAGTCTGACGCGATTTAGGGATTAAAATCTAGCGACCAATTAAATTCGGTCGCTAAATCAGTCGCTAAACACAATCCTATAGAAGCCATTTAGCGCGTCTTAGCGACCGATATTTATTTCGGTCGCTAAGTATGTTTGCTGATAATTTACGGTCGCTATTCGGTCGCAAATATGCCTCTCTTAAATATTCATTCAGCACGTCATAGCGACCGATATAAAATTCGGTCGCTAAATAAGGTCAACATATTTGACTCTAACAAAATTCACTTTAGCGACCGATTTGGCGACCGATTTACATGCGACCATTTTTTTCGGTCGCAAATTCGGTCACCAAATAAATACATTATGCGAACCATAAAGGTATTGATATCGGTCGCGAAATCGGTCGCTAAGGGCAACGGAAATATTCGGTCACAATTTTCGGTCGCTATTTGACCTTTTTTTTGTAGTGATTCCGCATAAAATTGTCAAACACCATTCAACCCCTTCTAGTGTTTGCATCTGTCTATTTCAGTTGGTATCAGAGCTCAGCCTCTGGGTTGAGCACCTAACAGTGTAGAGGAAAGATCCTGAAGAATAGACAATGACTTTTGGAGCAAGCTCGAGTGGGAACCCCTAACCTGAACGAGGCTCCATGACCAGACCTCCCTTCTTCAATGGTGCAAATTATAACTACTGGAAAGAAAGGTTTCATTGGTTCATGTTGTCAACAAACTCTGATGTATGGGATGTCATCACTGATGGTCCTTACACTCCTCAAAATAATGATGGCTCAGACAAGCCAAAGGCTCACTGGACACCTGCAGAAAAGGCAAGATGGGATCTAAACCATAAAGCCATATATGTTATAATCTGTGCTCTCAGTCCAGAAGAATTTGAAAAGGTATGTGCTTATGATTCTTTTAAAGAAATGTGGGACTCCTTATCTGTCACACATAAAAGAACTGCAAAGGTAAAAGAATCTAAAATTTCTAATCTTGTTAGAAAATATGAATTGTTCACCATGGATGAAGGTGAATCTACTGCTCAAATGATTGGTAGATTCCAAACTATTACTAACGGTTTGAAATCTCTTGGTAAAATATATACTAATGCTGAGAAAGTTGCTAAGATTCTCAGAAGTCTTCCAAGGCAGTGGAGACCTCTCTTGTCACTGCTATATCTCAAGCCAAGGATCTCACCTCCTTGACTATGGATGAACTACTTGGCACACTCATTGTTCATGAGCAAGAGCTCAATGAAGATGTGTCAATCAAAAAGAGCAAAGCCATTGCTCTAAAGGTTGATCTAAAGGCAGCTAAAGCCTTAAAAGCTTCAAAGGCAGACGAGTCTGACTGTGACATAGATGAGTCTGATAATGAGGATTCTGATGATGATGATGAAGAGACTTCTCTCATGACCAGAAAGATGAAAAAGCTCTGGAGAAAGAAGAAGTTCATAAAGGAGAAGCCTTTCAGAAAAATCAACAAGGAATCCACATCAACAGACAAAAGCCCTGTTGTCTGCTATGAGTACAAGAAGCCTGGTCAAATCAAACCTGAATTCCCTCTTTTAAAGAAAGCTTCCAAAAAGAAATTCTTCAGAAAGAAGAAGAAATGAATGATGGCCACATGGGAAGATCTTGAATGTTCATATTCTGAAGGAGAAGAGACAGAAGAGGAAGCCAATCTCTGTCTGATGGCCAACATAGATTCAGAACCTGAAACTGAGGTACATTCTGAACTTGAGGAATTGCATTATGCTTATGATGAGCTGGTAGAGGAATCCAAAGGATTATCTAAGGCCGTCAAATCCCTCAAGAGATATTATGTTAAACTCCTCAGTGAGCATTAACAAAAATCTCATGAGTGTGAGATGCTGGCCAAAGAGAATAGCCATCTGAGGACTAAAAAGTCTGATGAAGCTTCGATCTCAAGTGAAACATCATATTCTGAAGAAGTTGTCACACTTCAACAGAAAGTGAAGGATTTCACTTCTGGTCTTGCTAGATTTGTTAATGCCAGAGATAATCTGACAAAACTGCTAGGATGTCAGTGACACTCTCTTAACAAAGAAGGCATTGGATATGATCATCAAACTGATCATAAAGTATCAACAAAATCTTCAACCGTCTATGTTAAACTAACTCCAATTAGAATTTGACTTGTCTGTAACTTCTGTAGAAAAGCTGGACATTTTATGTCTAAGTGTCTTCACAAGAAGAAGAGGAAGTCTTCAAAGACTCCTAGAACTAACAGAAAAGGACCCAGAAAAATATGGGTACCTAAAGATAAAATAATTTCTGTTGCAGATATCCTTAATAGGACAAAGCAGACGCCTCTGCTGGTACCTGGACAGTGGCTGCTCGCGACATATGACAGGAGAAAGGTCTATGTTTCAAGACCTCCAGTCTAAAAATGGTGGATTTGTTGCCTTTGGAGGCAACCAAAAAGGAAGAGTAATTGGGGTTGGTACAATTGGTGGTAAACCTCCTTTTCCTTTAATCTCTAATGTGCTTATGGTTGAAGGACTAAGACACGGTTTTCTTAACATAAGTCAATTATGTGATAGTGGATTTGATGTCTCCTTCACTAAGAATGAATGCATAGTCAAAGACAAGAGAGGCAAGACCTTCTTTTCAGCTAATAAACAGCAAAATCTTTATAAGATTGAGCTAACTGAACTTTCATATCAAAGTGTAACCTGTCTAATGTGTAAAGAGGATGAAAGATGGTTATGGCATAAAAAACTAGGACATTCTAATATGAAACTTATTTCGAAATTGAAAAAGGATAACCTTGTGAGAGGATTGCCTGATATTAGTTTTAAGAAAGATGTTTTATGTGATGCATGTCAGAGAGGTAAACAAGTAAAATCAAGTTTCAAATCAAAAAAACCTTGTATCAACCTCTAAATCTCTTCAGCTGTTACACATGGATATGTTTAGGCCTGTTAGTGTTGCCAGTTTAGCTGGAAGGAAATATGGATTTGTCATTGTTGATGACTTTTCTAGATTTAAATGGGTACTTTTCTTAACCCACAAGGATGAGTCCTTTAAGGCCTTTTCTGTATTTTGTAAGAAAGTACAAAATGAGCAAGGTTTCTGTATTTCTACCCTTAGAAGTGATCATGGGGGAGATTTTGAAAATGAGCAATTCAGACTGTTCTGTGAAGAGAATAGAATCTCTCACAACTTCTCTGCACCTAGAACTCCACAGCAAAATGGAGTGGTTGAGAGAAAGAACAGATCTATGCAAGAGATGGCTAGGTCAATGCTCAATGAAAATAATCTCCCTAAATACTTCTGGGCTGAAGCAGTAAACACTGCATGTTATGTGCAAAATAGAATAATTATAAGGTCTATCCTAAAGAAGAGTCCTTATGAATTGTGGAAAGATAGAAAACCCAACATATCTTATTTTCATGCATTTAGATGTGAATGCTTCATCCTAAATACCAAGGATCAACTTGGAAAGTTTGACTCCAAGGTAGAGAAAGGTATCTTCATTGGATATTTTGAAGTATCTAAGGCATGTAGAGTTTTTAACTCTAGAACCTCTGTTGTTGAGGAATCCATTCATGTAAAATTCAATGATAATTTAAAGACTGATAGGGAACTATCAGATCTAGAAGATAATCTTGCAAGAGTCGACCTTACCCAGCAGACGAGTCAACAGCCACACGTATCAAAAATTGAATCTGCTGAGGAATCTGTCAGACAAGTGGAGCAGACGAGTCATCAGTCAAGTCAGCATCAGCATGATGATCTCAGAAGAGACTGGAAATTCAAAGCTCATCATCCTGAAGACCTTATCATTGGAAGTCCCTGTGAAGGTATTAGAACCAGATATATCTTAAGAGAGTCAAGCAATATAGCTTTTTTATCTGAAATTGAACCAAAGCATATTGAGGAAGCTCTTGAAAATGAAAGCTGGATTCTTGCTATGCAAGAGGAACTCAATCAGTTCAAAAGGAATGATGTCTGGAAACTTGTCTCCAAACCAACAGACAAGTTTGTTATTGGAACAAGATGGGTTTTCAGAAACAAGCTAGATGAAGATGACAAAGTCGTCAGAAACAAAGTAAGGTTAGTAGCTTAGGGCTACAACCAACAAGAAGGTATTGACTATACTGAGACTTTTGCACCTGTAGCTAGAATAGAAGCTATTCGCATACTCATGGCATGTGCTGCACAACATCAAATTACTTTATTTCAAATGGATGTAGAAAGTGCTTTTTTAAATGGAATAATTGAAGAAGAAGTTTATGTTAAACAACCTCCTGGTTTTGAAGATAATGAAAAACCAGATCATGTTTTCAAACTTAAAAAAGCTTCATATGGTTTAAAACAAGCGCCTAGAGCATGGTATGATAGACTTAGTTCTTTTCTTATGAATAATGGCTTTATAAGAGGAAAAGTTGCTACAACTTTATTTAAGAAATGCTCAAAAGATAACTTCATAGTAGTTCAACTATATATTGATGATATTATTTTTGGAGTTACTAATGAAAAACTGTGCAAAGAATTCTCTAAGCTGATGCAAGCAGAATTTGAAATGAGCATGATGGGAGAATTGAAGTTCTTCCTTGGACTGCAAATCAAGCAGACGAGTGATGGTATCTACATCTATCAACAAAAGTATATCAAGGAAATTCTAAAGAAGTACAAAATGGATAGCTCAAAGATCATGAAAACTCCCATGCAAACTAATGCTAATCTAAGCAAAGATGAGGAAGGTAAAAAGGTAGACCCAACTGTCTACAGAGGTATGCTTGGATCTCTTCTTTATTTAACATCTAACAGATCTGATGTTCAGTTTAGTGTCTGTATGTGTGCCAGATTCCATTCTGATCCCAAAGAATCTCATCTTAAGGCTGTTAAAAGAATCTTTAGATATTTGTTTGGAACTACGAATCTTTGTTTAATGTACTTGAGAACACAAGATTACAGATTAGTTGGTTTTTGTGATGCTGGCTTTGCTGGAGATAGAATTGAAAGGAAAAGCACCAGTGGAGGATGTCACTTCATTGGAGCAAACTTAGTCTCTTGGTCAAGCAAAAGACAGACGACTATCGCACTCTCAACTGCAGAAGCAGCATATGTCTCTGCTGCAAGTTGCTGCTCACAGCTTTTATGGGTAAAACATCAACTCGAAGATTACTCTATATTTGAGCATAATATACCTGTCTGATGTGATAATTCAAGTGTTATTTGCTTAACTAAGAATCCCATACAACATTCTAAGGCTAAGCACATAGAAATCAAACATCACTTCATAAGAGATTATGTTCAAAAAGGTGTATTTGATGTTAAGTTTGTTAAAACTGAAAATCAGTGGGCTGATATCTTTACAAAACCATTAGCCGAGTATAGGTTTAAGTATATAAGAGATAACTTGAATATACACTGCATTGTTGAATAACCTGTCTAATGTGTATTGCATTACCTGTCTGTGTTTAACTGTCTGACTCTATAAGTCATACTCATATTTGATATAATTTTCTTTTAAATGGTTATTATTTTTAATGCCATTTCTTTTTCTGAGGCAAAATGTGTACATGGCTGTTTTTACCTGTCTATGTTTCACTGTCTGACTCTATAAGTCATACTCATATTTGATATAATTTTCTTTTAAATGGTTATTATCTTTAATGCCATTTCTTTCTATGAGGCAAAATGTGTACATAGATGTTTTTATTTTAAATCTAAACCATTTTTTAAACCTCCATCTTTTTGTTGTTTTCATTAAAACCGTCTTTCGTCTTTAAAAAGGGAAAACCTTTTTTTTTCTTTTAAAAGGTATTTCGTTCTTACGTTTTCAAATCTCTTTCTCTTCGTTTTTAAAACCATCAAGAGGATGCATCTGCTCAGGAGGAGTAGTTGAAGAAGCCTTTAGGCAAAACCAAAGGACAAACTTGCTTTTAACTATTTTTGTTCTTTTTAATACTTATTTGTAATTTTCTTTAAATTACCTTGTACACAGCCGATGATGGTTAAATACAATTACCTCATCTGTTTCTCTGTTTATCTTTTTGTTGATGTCAAAAGGGGGAGAAAGTTAAATGAAAAATGTTTTAATGTTATAAGCTGATATGAACAATTGTTTATTCGTCTGATATGGAAATATGATATCCGTCTGATATAGAAATATGATAAATAATATGTATCTTTTCTTTTCTCTCTGTCTATGTTTTATTGCTTTTGATAATGTCAAAAGGGGGAGAAAATACTGAGATAAGACTAAGAGAAAAAGATCAATGCTTTCAATGCTTATCTGTCTGATGCTTATCTGTCTGAGTATGTTGTAATAATGGAACAATGTTTAATCTGTCTGATCATGTTGCAATTGTCTGATACATATACATGACTACTTTATGTGAATTTTTCATAAGTTCATTAAATCATTTAACATGTTTTGTCATCATCAAAAAGGGGGAGATTGTTGAGTCTCCAAAATGTCTGAATTGCATTTATCTTAGTTTTGATGAGATTAAAATAGTTGTTCAATGATTTAATTGAACCCGTCTGTGGTGTTTAACTCATCTACTCAGTGTGCAGATTAAAACATTAAGTGTCTATATGAACTGAGCTTTAACGTGTTATCACCCGTCTGGACCTAAGGCGAAAGTTCACTCGTCTGAACAATGGAAAGTTCACTCGTCTGAACTAGGAGCAGTTCACCCGTCTAATGAAGTCTTCACCAGTCTGTTGACCAGCGTTGAAGAAATCCTTTCAACCAGTCTAATGAAGAAATCAACCGTCTGATCAAAAGAAGACTCACCTGTCTGAAAGACTACGCAACTGACGTCATTCTCTTTATTAAGAGTTAACCCGTCTAACGAAGTTACTCACCTGCCTAGTGACTAACGTCGAAGAATATATTGGGATGAAAGCTGTCTCGTCTCTAAAAAGTAATTTCAACAAAGAGCTTTACCTGAACACAACTGCATCTTACACCAAAAGGGAAAGTCTTCCCTCTGATGGCAAAAAGCAAGTATGAAGACCTGCTAAGACCAAAGGTGTATCAGAAGTCTTCACCATTCTGATGAGAAAGAACAAGCGAAGTTTTCAAGGCTTTAATGGCTGATCAGAACGACTCTTTTGCATTTAATGAAGATCTGCAAAAGGCCAAGCTTTCAAACATTGTGTCTAACGGCTTTAAAATCTTGAAGCCTATTTAATGAAGAAGACTTTGAAGATTCAAGTAGAGAAGAGAACGAACATTGCAATCAAAGAGCAATTATTCTGAGCATTTATATCTTCATTCTTTCATTATTTATTCTCCAATCATTTGAAGTTATTAAGCAGTCTTTTAGAACTTCACATTTAATACACTCGTCTGAGTGCTTGTAAAAGACTTGCAATTAGTAATTTACTTTACAACTTCTCTCAAACAAACCCGTCTGAGCCTGGAGAGGCTAGGTGTGCAAACAATACTCATTTGAGCCTGAAGAGGCTAGGTGTGAGAACAATACTCGTCTGGATCCTGAAGAGGCTAGGTGTGAAAATAATACTTGTCTGTCCTATAACCTAAATCAGTTATAGTGAAGAAAACTTGATGTTGCCAAGGACTGGACGTAGCCTCATTGTTAAGGGGTGAACCAAGATAAAACCTGCTGAGTGATCTTTCTTTTTCCCTTAACTCTTTAGTTTGATTATTTATATTAACTATCATCTAACTAAAGGGGTTTTTAACTATGTTTATCAAACTATTTTCATCTTGCATGATTGTGTGTTTTCTGTGAAAACCTTCAGACGAGTTATTAATCTGATTGATCTGTCTTAGCTTACTCGTCTTTTCTCACCCGTCTGTGCTTACGAAGTAGTTTCTTAATTCCGCATAAAATTGTTAAACACCATTCAACCCCCTTTCTAGGTTTGCATCTGTCTATTTCAAGTAGATGGGGCGGTCAAGTGAGTGAACTTGGGGATGTTGCCGGTCTCAGGAATAGTTTACAGTGACGGATGAGGTAGCTTTTATCCTGTCGTGACGCTCGATCCAGTCCGGTTTGCACGACTAATCCCACAGCTTTCCATTGTTCCAGGCTAACATACCGAGGCGATCGAGATACCTCGGTTCCAGTGTGGAAGGGGGATGCACTTTTATTCACGGGGAGCGGTTCGGTTTCTTGGACAAACTAACTATGTTTCGACACGGAATCTGTTCCGATATGGACATGTTCGGGTGTGGAACCGTTCCGGTGGGAACCATTTTTTTGAGTTTTCGGCCGACATGCTGCGTGGAATTAGTATCCCGATCTAGAGGATTGATCTGAGTGTGAGACTCATGGAGATGGATGCTTGTTGCATGTGTTGTCTTGGGAGATGTATGTTTGAGTGCATTAATTGTAGTACTTGTTGTACCTGCTACCTGCTATATGATGTTTACTGTACTGCATTATTGTTGTTTGTCGACATTGTTATGCGTTGTATTTCTTATCTCCCTACTGTTTAGGCTGTTTATCTGTTCTGGGTTCGCTTGAAGACGACGAGCCAGCCAATTCACAGGATGGATCCGAGACTTCACCCGTTTATCACGGGGGCACCGCGGATGTCGGTGCTAGGCGACATTGAGATTGTCTACCACGATGAGAGGGGATGGCAGGTGGACCCCTCGACCTTTTTGGTGGTATATACAGGACCCATTAACCTGATCTTTCGAAGCGGTACACCACCGTATGTGGACACCATTGGACCCTACCACTTGTACCAGTTTCTTCCCTTCCCGAGGATGTGGCGCCCTCCGAGGCAGAGAGAGCGAGACTACATGTGGGTGGCACCCTAGTTCTCGGTGAGACAACCCCTTCCTAGGAGGTCCCATTGGTGACCCCACTTATAATTATTAGCGTTACAGCATAGCGTTATAGTATGAAAATGTGGAAAATATTAAAAAATTAAATATATTGATACCATAATAGTTATTACAAACATAAGGGTATTGGCTCCTTCAGTAGAGCCTACGACAACTGATACCAAATATAAAAGACTTCAGAGTACGCAGTAAGTAAAACTGAAAGCATAGCGGCAGAATAAAGTAAAATGCATCGGACTTCTTCTCCTGACTCCAAAAATACATTTCACTCAACCCATGTACTGGCCATAACAAAACTAAGACTGTCTACCCAACCACGACTCTAACGTATACGGTAGTTGGGCCCGTATACACTACTCTTCGGTGAGAGTAGTCAATCCTCCGGAGACGGTCGTCCTCTGCATAGAGCAGCTCAGGGTCCCCCAGCATTGGGATCCGAGGCTCTCCCCTCGGCATCAGGCTCAACAGGTATGCCGTCAATCTCCTCTGGAAACTTCTCATCTGGGTCTTCTCGTACAGTCGAGAATAAAGATAAAATACGACATAGGAATAAAGGGGATAAGAAACATTAATATGTCGTAAATGGGAAAAACAACGATATAAATAATGTATATAAATAGCATCACACCCAATCACAATAGTGATAACCAAACAACTTCTGGATAATTTTTCCCTTAACTACTGTCTCTCACACTCATGCAACTAACGACTATATAGACGCGATCACGACGCGACATCCCCAACGGATCAAGGTGTCCCAATCATCACTATGCCACCCCTCGTAAGGAAAGGTTCGGTCAAAAGCCTGCAGGCCCAACTCGTCTCATGGGTACAACATATTTCCCTGCCCACAGGCCAGGTCGGAATATTCGCCCGTCAACAACGCAATTTACGGTAACGACATGTTCCCCTGCCCGCAGGCTAGGTCGGAACATTCGTCCGTCCATTAACAACTCAACTTTTGATAACAACATATCCTCCCCGCCCATAAGCTAGGTCGAGATATTCGCCCGTCCGTCTACAATTCGACTAGCGGGTACGACCATCTCCCCGTAGGTAAGATCGAAATCGCCCCTATGCCAAACTAATCGGTACGACCATCTCCCCGCAGGTAAGATCGAAATCGCCCCTACGCCAAACTAATCGGTACGACCATCTCCCCGCAGGTAAGATCGGAATCGCCCGTATGCCAACACAGTGATGAACAACAACTATGCAACATAGATCTCACCGACTCATCTCAGGATCAACACCTAGTGCCTCAACCACGACTTATAAACAACCACAACCAACTTTCATCCGGTTCAACCGGGTATCAACTCACATCACAACAGCAACAGATTTATTGTATCTCTAGGTTGAGCACTACGACATATATATATATATATATATATATATATATATATATATATATATATATATATATATATAATCTCGACTTTCTCACCACACATTCATCTCCCAATTTATCAAAAATCACTGCCTAGTTCTACTCAGACATTAGCAGTCACAACAACATATGAATAACAACCAAAACAAGTTTAACAGTAAAATCAGCTTACAGATAAATAACATTTAATCAATCATAATCATATAGCATGCATAACACATATATCACATATAATATATCAAGTATCCACTCACATAACAAATACCCTCAATATATAGTAAAATCAACCTAACGGTCAAACGACCTCTAGTAGGGTTTGGCCCGCCCTACGCATATCAATATATATTATTTAAAGCTTGCCTCCTCGACGATATCGTGGTTCTTTCCCCCACCTTAGTGATTTTCCTGAGAGATTCCGAATGTGGTTCCGTAACAGTCAATCGAGTGCGCGAATGAACATTCGAGTCCTATCAGGTTCTATACAGTAAAACACAACCAGAAATTAAAACAGTTAAATCAAAAACTCCCTAATTCTTTAGAATTAGCTACTGACCCTATTTAATTAATTAGGTTATGGATGTCTAAAAATTCCTAACTCTTGGATCAATGATCTTTAGGTATCTCTAAACATAATCAATGAAGGCATTTACTCAAAAAATAAAGATTTCTCCTATTGCACTACCCCTAGGGTTCAGCCCTATTGAATAAAAAATATGAAAAATAGCTAGGGAACTCCAAAAATTCTCATTTCTTGGATAACACCCTAACTAAGTGTCATAACCCTAGATATCAACTCAAAACATCAAAACCCAACCAAAAACCCCCAGCCCTACACTATAAGGGGGTTTCGGCCTCTCCATAAAAAAATAGCTAGAGAGATTTCTTGGCTCTAATCTCTTGGATCATGCAATTATGTCATGAATCTAGGCCATAGAAATTGGTTTGGTATTAAAATGATTTTTCTACAATTTTTCATGGATTTTTGAAGATTTGGGGTAAAAAGCCTAACATTTCTGATCATGAAAATTAGAGGAGAACAAAGAGATATTGAGAGAGATTGAGAGAACTAGCTACCTCCTATGATGATCTCCTTCAAATTTGGTGAAGATTGCTTCACAAAATCTCCAAGTTTCAAGCTCCAAAATGGAGAAAATGGTGAGGAGAAAAAGAGAAAGAACAGGAAGAAGAAGAAGAGGTTTGGGGGTTGTGTCTTGCACGAAGAAATGAGGTGAGAATGTGAGAGAATAGCCTATTTAAAGAATTAACTTAAGACATTAAGAAAATAGGTAAAATGTAATAAAAGGTAATTAGTAAAAACTAATTAAGGACAATTTGGTCAATTCACGTCCCGACATTTCGAAAAATCCTCATGACACTAGTAGGAGTCCCCAAATGATTTAACATAGCCTTGGTATGAAAATCATTGGTTCAAGGTTCTCGAAAAACCCTAAGACAGCTCGAATAGTCTACCCGATCGATTTTCCGTCCGAATACAAAATATTATTTATATTTTTGGACGTCAGGACACATTTTAGCAAAAAGGTAGAGGATTGAATTCTAAGACTAATGGTTCTGATCGGTAGTCAAAATGAGGTCTTGATAGTAGAAAAACACTATCATCCGAAAAACATACATCGGGCTCCGTTTGAGTTTTCGGTCCAAAACTTAACCATAACCTTATACGATTGCGTAGAGTGTGGCTATGGCCTCGGAATAATTTATTTAATTTTCTAGACCCTCCAATAAAATACAATTACTTAAATACTAATTAATTAATTAAAAGAATAAGAAAAATCGGGGTGTTACACTCGGCGGTATCCAGTAGGAGAGGCTACGTCTACCGAGGCCAACGCCGGAGGACGAGGCAGTATTTGAGGATATACCGTCAACGTAGGATTGTTTTGTCCCACTTGTCATCGGAGTATGAGCCTTTGGTGCGGTATAGGCGTACTCATGGCGAGGGCAAGGGTAGTTTAGGGCATCCACACCACTGATGGTGGGAGCCTGCCAGTGCGTCCTAGGTTGTGAGCTGAGAGCTTTTCATGTATTTTTGAGTGGGGACGGGTAGCGCTGGTGAGCTGCGAGGGTTTCTATCTTCTGCTTTTGGATGTACCTTTTGTTTCTTTTGGCTTGGTTTTGTACAGCTTGTATACTTATATACAGTGCCCTAATGATGGAGCTATGTTTATGCATGGTATCGGTATAGTTATTTTATCTACGTTTACTCTGATGCAATCTATGTTTTCCGTATGTTATGTGTTATATGTTTTAAACGCGTGTGTTTCCGTTACGTTATTTGAATGCCACGCTATCGCTATAATACGGTTAAGCATAGTTAATAATATAAGTTTGAGACTAATGAGATTATCCTTCTGAGAAAGGAGAGTCGTCTCACAGCGTCACTAGTAGCTGCCGGTTGAGGGAGGGAGATGTGGTAGGGTTTGCACCGAGTGGAGAAACGGCTGGCGAAGTTATCTCCGGGTTGCATGGGATTCACGTTAATGGGGCTCCACAAAATAATGTATTTCAGCAGATTGTTATTAATTCCCAAAAATCGGGATTGCCTACTGATTTAGGTCATACATTTGCACCCACTAATGTAGGCCTGAGTAGTACGCCTACTCCTATGCGCATTAACATTGAGGACCTAACTATTAACTCAAACCCGGATTTTGTTATGCTGGACTTGGAATGAGGAGAGAGAAAATGATTGCGAAAAGCTCAACTTTTGCATGATTAGAATAGTACACACGATTTTCTGGGTGCAACAAGTAGACAACCCTCCACTGAAGATAATGAAGACAGTAATGGTGAGCCTTTTTTTTTATCGGCATGGCCTGGTTCCCAGGCCTATCAGGAGCCATGATTATTCTAAGCTGAAACTGTCGTGGCCTGGGTAACCCACGGGTAGTTCAAGCACTCAGAGATCTTACCCGCTCTTATAAACCAGATGTTATTTTCCTTAGTGAGACACTGGTTCATGAGAGGAAAATGGAAGAAGTAAAATTGAGGTTGGGTTTTACGAGCTGTTTTATTGTTGATAGAGAAGGGTGAAATGGAGGCCTTGCAGTTTTGTGGAAGGATTCTGTTAATGCAAAAATCATAGGTTACTCTCAGAATTTTATTAACCTTGAACTTATGGCCGAGGATCATGGTACTTGGAGACTGGTTTTATGGCTTTCCTAAGGTGACAAGAAGAAGGGACTCATGGAATCTTATTAGAACGCTAGCAAGCATGTTTGATCTTCCTTGGTGTCTCATTGGGGATTTTAATGACTTACTTGCTAATGAAGAAAAAAAGGGGAGAATGGAGAGACCACAATGGCTTATTGATGGTTTTCGCAATGCTGTTCTAGACTGTTCTCTTTCTGATATTGACTTGGAAGGGTACCCGTTTACTTGGGCGAGGTTCGGAGGTAGGGTGAGGGATCTTGAAGAAAGGTTAGACAGGGCGCTTGTGACTCATACATGGTGGGACTTCTTCCCAGAGGCTCGGTTGGAAAATTTACTGGCTCCCGTTTCTGATCACTCTCCTATTTTGTTGACTGTTGATCCTGTTGCTGCTGTTGTTAAGAAAAAAGGTTTCAAGTTTGAGAATCACTGGTTGTTGGAAGACGGTATTGATAGTATTGCTAAAGATAGCTGGGCCCGTGATAAATCGACGGGTATTTCAGAAAAGTTGTTCTACTGTGCTAAGAACCTAAAAGAATGGAGTTTCACTCTTGGTCCAAATTTTCGTGGGGACATCGATCAGTGTAAGAGGAAGTTGGAAGCTCTGAGAAATAAAACTGATAGAGCTGTAATTAACCATTTCTCACCCCTCCGCAATAGACTTGCCAAGCTTCTGGTACAGGAGGAAGTCTATTGGAAGCAAAGAGCTAAAATACATTGGCTCAGAGGTGGTGATTCTAATACAAAGTTATTTCATGTGTCTGCTTCAGCTAGAAGAAAGATTAATGACATTGAGTCACTAATTAGAGAAGATGGTACAATTGCCCAGTCGCAGGAGGACCTGGGAAGGCTCATGGGTGGCTATTTTCCAACTTGTTCGTGAGTCAGCATGGTGATGTGCTTCGCATGATTGAGCTTGTGTCTCCAAAGATTTCAGCTACTGATAACACTTTATTATTAGCTCCCTTTACGCATGAAGAATTTCAAATTGCAACTTTAAGCATGCACCCTGATAAAACCCTTGGTCCTGATGGTATGAATGTAGCTTTTTATCAGCGGTTTTGGAATATTTATGGGGAGGATGTGGCTTCAGCTTGTATGCAGTGGATCCATACTGTTATTATACCAAGGCAAGTTAATGACACAAATATTGTTTTAATTCCTAAATGTGATAGACCTATCACTATGAGAGATCTTCGCCCTATTTCGTTGTGTAATGTTATCTATAAAATCCTCTCTAAGACTCTTGCTTACAGGTTAGCCAAGGTTATTACGAAGTGTGCTTTAGAAGAACAACCTGCTTTTGTTGCTGGCCGCTTCATAGCGGATAATGCTCTTATTGCTACTGAAATTATTCATTATCTAAAATGTAAAAGGTAGGGTTTGGTTGGGGTTGTGGCTCTTAAGCTAGATGTTAGCAAGGCTTATGATAGAGTCAGCTGGGATTTCTTGTGGGAGATTATGTTGAAGATTAGCTTTGACCCTCAATGGGTAAATTTGATGATGATGTGTGTGACAAGATGACCCACTTTCACCTTATTTATATATTTTATGCATGGAAGGCCTTTCCGCTTTGATTAAAAATGCGGAGAGGAGGGGCTTAATTCATGGTATTAAGATTTGCAGGCACGCTCCGATTGTGACCCACTTGTTGTTTGCAAATGATAGTTTCATTTTTTAAGGGCTTCTAATAATGAAGTGAGGGTTTTAAAGGATATTCTTCATAGCTATGAAGTCGCCTCGGGGCAAGAAATTAATTTGCACAAATCTGAAGTCACTTTTGGCGGCAACGTTTCTCTGCAATCTCGTGATGAAATTTCTGGCATTCTGGGAGTTCAACAACAGATTGGGTTGGTACCTATCTTGGCTTCCCATCCATGATTGGCAGGAGTAAAAGGGATGTTTTCCACTTTATCAAAGATAGAATTTGGAAGCGGGTAAATTCTTGGAGGGGCAAGACCTTATCCATGGTAGGTAAAGAAATTCTTATCATGTCAGTTGCCCAATCTGTTCCCTCTTATTGTCTGAGCATGTACTTAATCCCTGATTCTTTAGCTGATGAGATTCATAGGATGTTAAACTCTTTCTGGTGGGGTTCGAACAATTATGAGTCAAAAGGCATTATATGGTTATCTTGGGATAAACTCTTTATGCCTAAGAAGCATTATGGCCTGAGTTTTCGTAATTTGCATGCCTTCAACTTAGCAATGGTGGGTAAGCAGGCTTGGAGATTTATTAAGCATCCAAAAGCTCTTGTGTCTAGAATCTTCAAAGCAAACTATTTCCCACAAGGTGATTTCTTAGATGCGAATATTGGTCATAATCCCTCCTATGCTTGGAGGAGTATCTGGCAGTCTAGGGCCATTCTTAAGTGTGGTTTGCGCTGGAAAATTGGAAGTGGAGAGTGAATTCCACTTTGGGGCTTACCTTGGACGAGAAATAGGAATGTTGTAAGGGAACCTATAGATGCTATTGCTGCCATGTATGCGGGTCTGGACAACTTATGTGTGAAAGACCTTTTCCTGCCACAACATATAGCATGGAATGAGTCCATGGTAAGGCAACTCTTTAATCCACAGGTTAGTAATAAAATTCTAGCCCTCTGAGCGCCACAGTGTTGGAAGATGAGCTTGTTTGGGCACCTTGTCCCAAGGGCATTTATTCTGTAAAAACTGCTTATCATCTTGCCATGAATGTTCTTATTGATGCTTCCCACTTACATGATGATGGCGATTGGTTGACGATTTGGAAGTTAAAGATCCCACCGAGGGTGAAGTTCTTTATTTGGAAGGCTTGTTGGAACAGACTACCTACGTGCCTTAGACTTCATGATAAAGGGGTCTCTTGTCCAACAATTTGTGTGGTTTATGAGGAGGCACTGGAGAATACTTGGCACCTCATGTTTGAATGTCAAGTAAGTATTGATTGTTGGATTCATCAAAATCTGTGGAATTACATTTTCCCAGTTCTCGCTACAGCTTCCTCATTCAAGGAGGTGGTGTTCAAGTTGCTTTCTTCTATGGATGAGATAGCGGTGGCAAAATTTGTTAGGACTCTTTGGTCATTATGGCGTGGTAGGAATGCAAAATGTTGGGAGGGGGTAGTTACCTCAACGCCACAATATATCCATCATAGCCTTACCTTCCTTGCGGACTAGGCTCATGCGAAGGGACTACAGAACCGACTCAGGGGCACTGCCGATGTCGTCTTACAACAGTGGTGGACAGCACTTGAAAATGGGCTTTTGAAGTGTAATGTTGATGTAAGTTTCTTTGAGTATGAAGGCAGAACCTCTTTTGGAATGTGCATTAGGAATGAGTATGGTCAGTTTGTGGCAGCTAGAACAGATTGGGTGCCTTATTGCCTCCCAACTCTTGAAGGAGAAGCCACTGGTTTACTTAAGGCTATCCAATGGGTTTACAGCCTGAACCTTCATAATGTTATATTTGAGGTGGATTATCAGGGTGTTTTTCTTATGGTGAAGGAACCCAAGGAGAACTTATCTAAAGTTGGGATTATTATTAGAGATTGTGTTAATTCTATTTCCTTGTTCTCAAACTCTAGTGAGTTTCGTTAGGCGGCAAGCGAATAGCGTACCCCATAGCTTAACTAGGGAGACGTTTTTCATAGCTAGTCCCGTTACTTATAATGTTGCACCCTATTGTATTGCTTCTTCAATTTTGAATGAAATGCATTAAGTTGTTTGCTTCAAAAAAAAAAAAAAAACTTGTCAAAGAAGCTTATGAAAATAAGTTATTTTAAACTTATTTGAAAAAAAACTTATTAAATAAGAACTTAATTAAGCTATTTAGTCAAATACACCCTTAATATATTTAAAGATATAACAATTAATTTTATAATACAACATTTTCTTTTATTGAATCCTTAACCAATGTCATTATGACGCTTGTTAGCAAGACCCTCTATTATTTAGTTTTTATCTCATTGTTTATTATTAATTACTTCAAAGAAAACAACATGTGGTTGGTCCGAGTGGTAACGAGTTGGGGCTATGGCTCTTGTATATGGAGAAAATCTGATTGAGAGAGGTTAACCCTTAAATGTCGTTCACTAGCTCGGGGGATTAGTCTCCGCAGTTACACATGTGATACCTTGGGAAACCAAAAAAATTTACTTCAAAGAAAAAATATCATATACTTGTTGAATTTTTAAGTTGGGTGTGTTTGAATTAGTGGTAAAAAATATATTATTTTAATATTTTTTTAATAATTGATTAATATAAATTTGTTTTTATATTAAATGTATTAAATTATCAAAAAATTATAGAGTAAAGTATATTCCACTATCTTGAAATTTACCAAAATAACAACAAACTTCAAATATGATCTTGAATTATTAGTCGCCTCAAATTTTAGTGTTGATTAATCATTGATTTAACACCATTAAGTCTACTAAAAAATAAAAAATAGTTTACAATTAAATATTTGATATTTATATATTAAAAATTAATCTTAGACTTTATTATATACAAAATAAAGTTAATTTTATGATTTGAAAAATAAAACTACAATTTGAAAATATTATATAAAAGAAATATAATTCATATAAGTATTTTTTTTCCAGACTATTATATAAATTTACTTTGTACAAATAGATGATCTTTTTTAGTATACAATCTATCAAATGATGAATATTAAGCGTGTATCTATTATGTGAAAATCATTTTTTATATTCTTGTTTCTTTTTTTTAGTCATTTAGATCAACAAATTCTGCACAAGTATCATGCTTTCAATTGTTTTGTCTATAGAATATATGAATTATTATAATAATTGTTTTTAATAAATTGAATTCAATTTTGAAATACTATTAGTGTAAAATTTTTTACACTATCAAGCAATCACAAATTATTATATTCGTGACTTAGCATCTCCAATAGTTTAACCAATTGGGGTCGCTTAACTTCACTTTTAATGGGTCCTACCATGTCACCTAACCACTTTTTACTTTATACTACTCTAAGTACTCCAATAGTGTAACTCTTAAGGGTATGTTTGGTTCAAAGGAGGGATTTTAATCGATGGAAGGGGAGGAGAGGGGAGGGGAGGGGAGGGGAGGGAAGGGAGTTTAAGTAGCTATTATATTTGGTTAAGAAGAGGGGAGAAATTTTAATGAAGGGGAGGGAAAGTAACACAATTTGTGTTTGGTTCACAAAGGGAGGTGAGATATTTTAAAACCAACTTACTTTTATATCCTTATAATTTTAGATTTTAAAATACATAAGTAGGGATATTTTAATCATTCCATTCAAAATGTTTTAAATTCTATCTCGTCCCCTCCAAATGCCCCAACTTTTGGAGGGAAGCCAAAATTGGGTGAGGAGAGATTTTCCTCCCCTCCATTCCCTTCCCTTCCCCTCCCCTCCTAAAAAATGAACCAAACAACAAATGTTTAAAAAAATCCCTCCGCTCTCCTCCATTTCCTTCCAACAAAACACTATGTAAAGGTTCCTTAAATGAGTTCCACAACTTAACTCACATATTTATTTACATATATTTTTGTTTCAATTTAAACTATTAATTCATATGTGATTAGGTTGCTGAATATTATGATTCTCTCTTTTTTTATGTTGGTGGTCATTATATAAGAACTAGTTGCTTATAGAAGTAATCATCTTTATATGTGACATCCACATCAGGTTGCTTCAATGGTACAAATCACTAAGAATTTATCCTTAACTTTAAAAACATGTTAAGTAACTCCCATTGAAGTTGCTCTTATTATAAAAGTCATACATTTTTAGTGGTGTGTTAATTTATGAGTATAGAATGTGTAAAAGATGTTTACACTGATAGTACATATATAGTGAATCAATAAAGATAATAAAAATATCATTTAAATAAGTATATTTGAGTATTATAATTAAGATAAATTTCTCTATATATTCTAAATGGTGATAAAGTTTGAGATTAAAATTCACATCCCTGTAAACACTTGATATATAAACCCAATAAAATAACTTTAGTGTAAAAACAAAAAAAAAATTTAATATGTATGCGTACGTTCTTATTACAATGTTCTAATATTTTATTTCATGCATAAACAAGATAACTTGATAGAATAAACTAAATTATAGGATAAATAAAATAATTAAACCAAGTAAATAAGAGTAATACACACACACACACACACACACATCTATATATATATATATATATATATATATATATATATATATATATATAGGAGGGATCAAGTTACTCCAAGAATAACTTTAAGAGAGTTACTTTCAATCTCATACATCCATTTATTCTAATCCAACAAAGGTCATGTAGCTTCTTTAATAAATTAATATAGATCCATTAAATTAGAATAAATGGATGGATGAAATTGAAAGTAACTCTTTTAAAATTATTCTTGAACTAACGAGCATAATATAGGTTACTTAGTTTTTAGATTAAAACAAATATATAAAATTATTCATAACTTTTGTAAAATTACTATTCAGTTATTTTGTCTCCGGTTTATTTCTTTTATGTATGGAGAAGTTAGCAATCTACATCATTGAAAAGGTTAAGAAGAGTTAATGGCTGTCAATTAAGGTCTCAAGGACCGGTCCTTTCACTTCCCATCTCTTATTTGTTGATGATGTCCTCCTTTTTATGAAAGCCAAAATGCTCTCAAGTTAGGCTAATAAAGGATATTTTTTAGAATTTCAATTGTGCAGCGGGTTTGAAGGTTAATTTAGCAAAATCTAAGTGTCTGTACGATTTGATCATTTTCTACTTTTATTTTTAATGAAAATAAAAAATAAGCTTGAAAATGCGTTTAATTGAGTCTAGTGTTGAAAATATTTTCTGAATTGGATCCAAATCTGAAAATAAAAAATAATTATTTTTAATGTTTTCATTCCTAAATTTTTGAAAATAGGAAATGAAAACAGAAAACAAGAAGTCAAAACAAATACGTTTTCAAATTTTTCAAAATTTGAAAATGAAAATAATTTTCAAAAAATAGAAACAAAAAATAAAAATATGAAATGAAAATGTAAATCAAACACGCCTAAATGTTTGCCTCGATCTAGGCAGCAGGCTTTTCAGGAAATTTCAGGTATTCCTGTTATAAATAATGTAGGTAGGTACCTAGGTTTCCCTATGGTAAGAGGCAAGGTAAGGAAAGACCATTTCAATTTTATTTTGGATAAGCTTCAATCTCGGTTGGCAGAATGGGGTCTAAACTACTGATGAAAAAAAGAATGGGGTCTAAACTTCCTAACAGAGTAGGTAGATTAACTCTTGCCAATTTTATTTTCTCTTCCACTCCAAATTACTATATGTAAACTATTTGGTTCCTCCACGTTCTTTGCCTGAAAATTGTTAGGAGTGTGAGTCAGTTTGTTTGGAAAAGCATCTCTTCAAAGGGTCTCCACCTTGTAGGTTGGCATAAAATTGCTAGACCTTAGCTAGAAAGTGGATTGGGAGTCGGGGAGTCTAGATTGGTTAACATCTCCTTGCTTGGGAGTTTGGTTTGGGATCTTATGAATAGTCCAACAAAATTATGGGTTCAAGTACTGGGTCACAAGTATATTGACGGAAAGTGTGTTTGTCAACTCTTTTTACCGTTACCTCAGTTGTCTGCTAGAGATGCAACAACTATTGTGAAGATATTCTTCATTGCCTCAGAGAATGCCCTTGGGCACAAAGAATTTGGATCAATATGGGGGCTTGGGATGGTAGGTTTTATCAAGAGGAAAAGACTCTTACATGGGTTAGGGTTCATTATTGGGATCATGGGGCCGGATTCCTTACGTCTCTGTGGTGAATTTGGCATGACAGAAACAATCATTGATTCAATCTTTTTGAACTTGGGGATCTTTGGAAATTGGTTTTATCTGCAAATAAGGTTGCCTCAATCATCAACATCCAATCACATGCTAAATCCCAAGTTAGAGTTGCTGTTAGGCATTTTCAAGTCGTCAATAAGGTTTGATTACACCGTAAACGTAGATGGAAGTTCAATAGGAAACTTGAGAAGAGTGAGAATTGAGGTTCTTGTAAGGAGAATATATGGTACATGGATTCGTGAGATTTTATGTTTCGTCAGATTCTCCAATAATCTTAAAGCGAAGCTATTTGGGTCTCCTCTATGGCTTTTTGTTTGGCTTGGGAGACTGGGATTTCGAGTGCTTGCTGCTATTCAGATTCTTAAGAAGCTTTGCAAGCTGGTAGCTTAAGAACCCCCTCCATTTCACAGATATGTGTCTTTAGCGTGGGAGATCCTTTCACTGATTAGTTGGAGGTGATGTCCTTTGGGAGGGCAACCAATGCACCGATTACTTATCCAAATAGGGTGCTGCCGGAGTTTTGGAAGAGGAGCTCCTCCTTACTGCATCATTCTTGAGAGCTTATGTGGATAGAGTCTCCTTGATATGCGTTTAATTTCCTTTTTTTAAGTTTGAGTAAAGGTCCAAATTAATCATTGACAAAAAAACGGTGACATTTTGATTCCTGATAAATGAAAAATATTAATTTGGTCTTCAAGAATGTAAAATACGGGTCAAAATAGTCTTTGACAGAGACTAAAATATCCCTAAAAATTATCCTAAAAAGGATTAATTTGACCCACATTTTATATTCTTGAGGATCAAATTGGTATTTTTATTTCTCAAGGACCAAAATGTCACTGTATTTTTTTTATCAAGGATCAATTTGGACCTTTACTCTTGAAATCTTAGTGGTTATTTTGTTTTTTCTTTAAAAAATAACATTTTCATCATAATAATCTATATATTTTATCGGTTAAATAATTGAAAGCATGAAATTTATTTTAAAGTTGTCGAGCTAAATAATTAAATAAAAAAATATAATAGAGAAATTGTTTTTCACATAATTAAGACATGTTTTATATCTATTATTTGTTAGAGTTTATTTTATAATTAAAAAATCAACTATATTTTGTGAAAAGAAAGCATAAGATTAATCTTTTAAATTCATTTTTACTACATAAATATCAAACTACTTATTATAAATAATTTTTTTATCAATAGTTAGTTAATTAACACTAAAAAATTGGATGGATTGAAATTCATGATCAAGTTTTGGGTTAATTTGATATTTTAATAAGTTTAAAGGTGATAGAGGGTAACTTAGTGAAAAATATATGAAAATGACAAAATGATATGAGTTTAATTAGTTGCATTGTTAATATAATTTTTTTTTTACAATGATAAACAATTACAAATTATGATATAAATGATTTTTAAGGTAATTACTAATTGGGATAAAAGTTAAACTTTTTTAATAATATATCAATTGAGTTTAATTGCTATGCACCGTCAGTGTAAAATTTTTTACACTGACAACCAATCAAAAATCATGGTGTGTGTGACTTTTAAAGTAGTTAGGATAAGAGTCAAACACTTTAGTTTATGTGACAATTTCTGATTGGTTGTCTGTGTAAAAAATCTTTACACTGACAGTGTATACCAATTAAATCCATATCAATTTATGATTAATTGATAGCTTAAACAATCTTTATACTAGCAATACATATGTAATAAATCGAAATAATATTTACTTCTTAAGATTTCAAAATAATCAAAAATATTTTTCCATAATGATCAAATATATTGATTAACGTCCGTTAAAAAAAAAAATATTGATTAACGATGAATTTAATCATTAATCAGATATAAAAAAGTAATATAAGAATAGGAAAAATAGGTTGATCAGTTTATACGTTTTTTTTTATTTTTCACATCGGTCCTATAAGTTTTATTCTTTTCAAATTGGTCCTACACGTTATTTTATATTTTCACGTTAGTCCTTTCCGTCAATTAAGACCTTATGGCGTCAGATCAAAAGCCACCTGTCGGACTAACATGATAGACACATCAGGTCAAACTGACGGTGTTAGGTCGAAATTGACGGAAAGGACTAACATGAAAACAGATCATAGCGTATATGACTAATTTGAAAAAAAATAAAACTTAAAAGACGAATGTGAAAAGTAAACAAAATGTATAGGACCAATAAACCTAGTTTGTTTATAAGAATATAACTTACATAAGAATTACTCTCTCTGGAGTTAATTATAAGAAAAAAAAATGACTAAATGTGATAGACCTAAATATAAGCAAATGTCAACTAATCTATCCATATTTAATATTGTTTTTTCAAAAACACCATTAAAGTTATTAATTCATTAATGTTATGAAAAATTAAATGTATTTAACTATAATTCTTAGGGTTTAATTGCTATATACTATCCTTGTGAAATTTTTTTACACTGACAACCAATCAGAAATCATGATATATGTAACTTTTAAGATAGTTAGGATAAGAGTCAAACGCTTTATCTTATATGACAAATCTTGACCGGTCATATGTGTAAAAAATATTTAAAATAATCAATTAAATTCTAATTCTTAACGAGTAAGTAGGTATTTTTTTTTGTTTATAATTGAGTGTTAGACCGAGTAAGAACATCCCGCCTATGAAGGCCCAAAAGCAAAATTAGCCAACCAATCACCAACACCTTGTGGCGTCCACCAAATGATTTGCCATCTTTGAAAGCAAAAACTAGTTTACGCTGAATTGTCATGGGTGATGATTATCACATGCTCAGCATCCGATGAAGCAAATTACTTTGTGGTTATTGGCTTTATTTTGTTTCGTATTTTGACAGACGAAATTTTAGATGCATATGGGTCTCAAGTGATCCTTTGCTTTTGAGCTTCTGAACACTTCAAAGTTTTTAGACTCTGGGATTCCGGATTTGCCGTGGGTTTGTCTATCCACCTCCATAGACCTCAGTATCCATCAAGGTATTGGGATTAATTTCTGATAATCGATGATATTATCTTGGTTTTCCTTTCCAGTTTTGGGTTTTCTCTGATTACCAAGTTGGAGAAGAAGATGATGTAGTTTTTTGCATTTTGGCTTACTTCGTAGTACTCTCTGGACTCTTGGTGACTTAATTGATCTATTCAATCAATTAATTAAGTGGGTTTAATAAGTACAACCCAATTATACGTTGTTGTAGGCTTAATTACCTGATGGAAATTGATGCTCTTGTCATATTTTCTGTTGACTCATCGCAGCAGCAAGATTTTTCAAGTGATCATGGAGAAACAGACTAGTTTTCGGGCATCTACAATGGAAAAACAAAGGAGTTTTCGCGGGTTTATGGAAAAACAGAAAAGTTTTCGCATTGTGATGGAGAAGCAGCTCAGCTTTATGGGAAGCGAGAGGAAAAAGAGCAAGGAATCACCTGGGAAACGCGGTGACTTACCAATTCATTTAGCAGCTCGGGCAGGGAACTTGAGTAGAGTGAAAGAGATAATTCAAAACTGTGCTAGTTATGAGTCAAAGAATTTGTTAGCAAAGCAGAACCTTGAGGGGGAGACTCCTCTTTATGTCGCTTCAGAGAATGGACATGCCTTGGTTGTTGGTGAGATACTGAAGCACTTGGATCTGCAAACTGCTTCTATTGCGGCCAGAAATGGCTATGATCCATTTCATGTGGCTGCAAAGCAGGGTCATCTAGGTAAGGTAAAACATGGCATTATGTTTGGACCTAAGGCCACTATGATTTTCTTTTTCTTTTTTCCTTTTATTTATTGTCAACATTTTACTAGGTCAACGATGGATTTTAATACCCTAAAAAGATTTTGTATGGGTGTGTCTTAATTATTGCTTATTAGTTAGTTAAGATTTAAAGCAAAACCCAAATTCCATATGGCCTTTATCAGTCTAATACCATAATTTTGGTTGAGTGAGCAGCAATTTCAATGAGTCATTTGGTTAGGAAAGTTGTAGGACATTTGTCTTTCCTAGTTAAAGAAACACTATCCTGGAGTTGTTCTATTCTTCTTCCCCCCCCCCCCCCCCCCCCCCAGCTTGTGCACCTATCTCTCTTTGTGCATATTGGAAATGAAGGGGAAAAAAAAGGAAATTAGAGAAGGCAGAAAGATGGTCGTATTATTGTGGCTTGTCAGTAAAGTGACATCTAATGTCAAATTTATAGTTTCTAATTTTACAACCATAAATTTGTGTCAATGCTTTTACTGCTTTGTCTTTCAGATTGCTGTGTTGGTAAGTTTCAGATACACTACCATGGTCCATGGGTGGGAAAACCAAGCAAGGAGTATCAAAGATATTTTTTTTTTACAAATGTTGCATGTGTGTTATGCCATGTCTCTTACTATAGCTCTGACTGAGAAAAAAAGAATCTTGCAGAGGTGCTGAGAGAACTGCTGCACTCCTTTCCGAACTTGGCCATGACCACGGATTTGTCCAATTCCACTGCTTTACACACAGCTGCAACTCAAGGTCATATTGATGTGGTCAATCTCCTTTTGGAATCAGATTCAAACCTTGCAAAAATAGCTAGGAACAATGGTAAGACTGTCCTTCACTCTGCAGCTAGAATGGGGCATTTGGAAGTTGTGAAAGCATTACTAAATAAGGATCCGAGCACTGGATTTAGGACTGATAAGAAAGGTCAAACTGCACTACATATGGCTGTGAAAGGGCAAAATGAAGAAATTTTGGTGGAATTGGTAAAACCTGACCCATCAGTTTTGAGTCTAGAGGACAATAAAGGAAATACAGCATTGCATATTGCAACAAAGAAGGGCCGTACTCAGGTGCTTCCTTATTCTTTTATAATTCAATTCTATATAAACCTTATTAGCATTGATAAACTAATTATATAGAAAGTAAGTCTTTATTTCTGTTTAGGGATGAATGTGTCCATGTCTAATACTTGTTCCAACGGATGAGAAATTGGCGAAAATATATAAGCTAAAAAATAAGCATGCTATAAAAGAAAATACAGCTGTAAGCCACATTATGGCTTCTACCATGCTATTTGGAGTCATACCATCCACATGTTTGGATTAGCTTATTCTGCACTCAAAAGCTTTTCAGTCAAAAGTTATTTCTGGAGCATTTTGATTATGACTTATGTTAGGACAGAGGCAGATAGTTAGTTTGGATTAGTTGAGACAGTTAGTAGGCTAAAGTAATGGTTAGTTAGAAGGGTTGAGGGTAGATAAATATAGGGAAGATGGTAAGGGAGATGCATTGGGAATCAGTTGGAAAAAGGGGCAACCCTTTGTGAAGGGAAACCCTTGGAGGAGATCACTCTCCTTTAACTGTTCTGTTTCTGTTCAAGAATTCAATAAAAGTCACTCTTTTCTTTCTCTAGGCCTCATCTCTGTGATTGGGTGCGTAACGACTTCTCTGTAAGCAAAATCAGCCAAACCAAACAATAATCAATTTTATCCATACCTTAAAGGTAAAGTTAAGTCAAAATCTGTGAGATGGTAAAGTGCGAAAGGTGTGACTCCTATTGGTGTATGCCATAGTTAATCAATAATCAATTTTATTCATACCTTAAAGGGCTACAAATCTTCCCTTCAATAACACCTAGAGGGCACAATGACTAAGTCAGAAGCACAACTAACATACCATCAAATACTAGATCATAAGAAATAAGAAAATAGCATTTACTAGAAGATATCCGTACTCATCTATGAATAGCATATGCATTTGAAATACCATGCTGGCCTTTTTTTTCAAGTAATGCTGAATAGTTCCTCTGACTCCTTGTAACTGTGTTATGATAGTATTGTATATGAAAAATTAGTTCCATGCCAAGTTATCGAAACTCAGAAATAATCACCCTTGGCATGGCAATTACAAATTTGACTTATCCTGCAACTTTTAAACCTTGATTTCTCCTTCCTATGCACGCTGGACTAAAAAATACAAGGAGTATTTCTCCTTCTTAATTATTTATAATTTCTTTAATTTAATTTATATGTTCATCATTTATTGTTAGCTGCATTCTTTTTCTGCTTGTATTGATGGTACAGATGTTTCAGTGATATATCATGCCAATTGGCTGTAACTTAGACATGGGCGGAATAAAAAATTTAGTTTGAGGGGGCCAGACCAAACTAAACATATATAACATGATGATCATCAACTAAATCTATAAGGGAGTACATGAAGACAATGACAAAGTTGGGAGGGACCATGGCATACCCATGTCCCCCTCCCTCAGCTCTCGCTAAGACATGAACCATACTCTTGCGACAGTAGCCTGAAGAATACCCTTCATCAGTAGCCTGAACAACAACCCAACATATACCTAATGAGAAGATAAATGCATCTGGCCTTTTTAAGTTATCATGTCATCACTAAGGAGCTTTTAATATTGCCCATTTATATATTTTTATGGTAAACTGAAGGAATGAGTATGAACTGAGAAAGGAAACATTCATAAAAATAACTTTTGGATGTAGAACAGAACACAATAACACAAGGCTATCTCATGAATAGGCATTATTGCAATTTCCAAAATTGATACCAAAATAATGGAGGGAATTTTTCTTTCAATATCTATTCTAAATTGGTTGTTAGTGACTGCAGAATGTCTGCTGCTTGTTAGCTATGGAGGGTATCAACATCAACGGTACTAACAAAGCCGGAGAGACTCCTCTTGACATTGCAGAGAAATTTGGAACTCCAGAACTTGTCTCTATATTGAGGGTTGCTGGGGCTGCCAATTCCACTGACCAAGGGAAACCTCCAAATGCGTCAAAGCAACTTAAGCAGACTGTCAGTGATATTAAGCATGATGTGCAATCCCAACTCCAACAGACTCGTCAAACTGGCATGAGGGTCCAGAAAATTGCAAAAAAGCTGAAAAAGCTACACATTAGTGGCCTGAACAATGCAATAAATTCTGCTACTGTTGTTGCCGTTCTCATTGCTACCATTGCTTTTGCAGCCATCTTCACTGTCCCTGGTCAATATGTTGAGGAGAAAGCACCGGGCTTTTCACTTGGACAAGCAAATATAGCAAAAAATGTAGCTTTCCTAATTTTTTTTGTGTTTGATAGCCTGGCATTATTCATCTCTCTGGCAGTTGTGGTGGTTCAAACTTCTGTAGTTGTGATTGAGCAAAAGGCAAAGAAGCAGCTCGTTTTTGTCATCAACAAGCTCATGTGGATGGCTTGCCTTTTTATTTCCATTGCCTTCATTTCGCTCACATACGTGGTGGTAGGATCACAGTCTAGATGGCTTGCTATATATGCTACAGTGATTGGAAGCTTGATAATGGTCTCTACAATTGGCTCAATGTGCTATTGTGTCATTTTGCATAGGATGGAGGAGACAAAATTGAGGGCCGAGAGTCGTTCATTCTCCATGTCTCATGCATCAGACCAAGAGATTTTAAACAGTGAATACAAGAGGATGTACGCACTTTAGGATAGTTGATATATATGAATGGAATGGCCTATATTTTCCAGCATATTATTAAAGTGATAATTGTAGTCCTTACTGAGCAGTATCAGATTGTACGAAGACAAGCTATGATGATCTTTGCTAGCCTACATAAACTGAGACTAAAGGAGGGGACAGGAAGAATAAGGGGGCGGGAAATAACTAGCTTCCGTGCCATAAAATGTCTGTCGGTTGTTTATTTTAGACTTTTTGGTTTTCTGCTGGGCCCAAATTCCAAATTACTTCGAACCTGGACGTCACAAAATCATGTATCTCTCTATAATTACATTAATGTTATTGCTTTCTAAGGTGATGCCTATTGTCATTCTTTTGTATGTATTGTTATTCTTATTACATTTACTTTTTTTATTAAAGGAGTTAATTTCCATAATTAGAACAAGGGTAATGTTCGAAACGATTGAGCATTCAAACGCGGTTAATCTATTAGTGAAAACCAAGAAGACGTCATGAAATTAAAACTAAGATGGAGGCCTACAAACAATTAAAAGATAACTGTGGTAAAGCTCCACACCAAAATTCTTTGACTAAAACATAATTGAAGGTTTTCAATAAAAAAATAATTTAATTGGAGTGACATAAAAGAGCTATAATAATTAACAAAAGAGTTTTCAAAAAACTGCTCCTTTCTATCATTTTTTCAAATTACGGTTAATGAGGCTGCTGGATTCCCTCATGCTCAAAATAATCTTTTTAAGATGCATCTGTAGAAACACCTTTAGGCATTCAACAAATTCTTCATTCAAGTGGTATTAATATTTTCAGCTGTAGATTTTAGAAAGTTGACATTCACTGCGATAGGAGTTACAATGATTTGTAGCATTACTTTGGCAAAGAAAGATGTACCAATGCCTGATATGTGGTCTCTTACTCGATTGATAGCTGCTGTAGTTTTGGTGGAAATGCTTTGCAAAGAGTTTCAAATAGTTGATGCAATAGCAAACCAAAATGGTTGGCTATCTGGTACTGCTACAACATCAATGGGCAAGCTGAGCAATACTGCCTGTTTCGCTACTCTATGTTTGGCCACTATAGCTGATGATGTTAGACAAATTATGGAGATCAGTCATCAGGCTGGAATATCAAAATGCTGACTTACATGCTGCACGAGGAAGGTTGAAGGCCTGATCTATTGGGTCTTAGGAGATGCTATATGGTTGCTGGTTTTTTGGGAGACTATGCTATGGTTCCGGTTACTGTTGTAGTTGGGGTCTATTAGATATATAGTTAGTTGGAGAAATTAGTTAGTTGGTTAATAATTAGTTGTTAACTCGTTAACCTATATAAAAGGCTTCATGTACTCATTTGTAATAACTTTTCAATATTCAATCAAATACAATTTTATATTTCCTCCCAATTCTCTCTTCGCTCTCCATGGATGCCATATCTCATGGCATGGTATGAGAGAGATTTCCGCCTTGAATTATTCCGCTGCATTTTCTTTTTCCTTTTTTTTTTCCCCCTTTTTTCTCATGGTTAATTCATCCCTTTTATTATTACATTCCCGATAGAAACCCAAAACCTATTTTTTTTCTCTTCATTTCTTGGCATCTTTTTCGATCTGGTTTGTTCGCCTGGATCTGACCAGTGGTGATACTTAGTCTTCAAAGGCCAACAGTTATATTGATGGAGTTGTTTCAACCCTGTTATTGTATCAGCCATCTCAAGAGACACATTTGTTTGGGAATATGTCAGAAAAATCAACAAATCCCATATTCCAAAGATGCTGCATCAGGAGGCGATGCTGCCTATCCACCAACTAAATGAGAAAGAGCAAGAGCAGCACCTTGCCTTGCTCATATCTCATTTGATGAGGAATGTTGCAACAATAAGATTACTAAAATGATCATCTTACATGATTATCCACTTCATCTTGTGGAGCACCAAGGCTTCGTTGATTTTGTGCAACCCCGTCAAAGAAAATACAAGGGTTGACACTCATGCATGAAGACAATTTGGAATTGAAAGAAACATGATGAAGCATGTTTTTGGTATTAGTGGGTAACTCTGTTTTCTTTTTACAAAGAGTACCCTTTTTCTTTTCACTTTGTTCAGGGGCTAGTGTGTCATATTTTGATATTTGTTTCTTGCTTTTACCCACGGTGGTGGTTAAGCGTTTGCCTAAAAATGACATTGATATTTGGAGGCCTATAGAGTCCATTTTAGAGCGACTTATGACTAATGTTAATTCCAGCAAGTCAGCTCATTTCACATACAAATTCATAATGTTCATTCTGGCAAGATTCTTTTGCTTTTGTAATGAGTCCATGGAGACGCAAGAAGAAGATCGACGAGACCCAAAAGAAGGTCGAAGACTTCTCAGATCTATGAACTACGACAGTTACCATTTTCATATTTTTCTTGATTAGCCGATGTAATTTCGGCTTGTATTTTTTTTAGATTCATTTCTTGCTTGTTAATCATTTCTTGATTGTTGTTCATTCCTAAGCTTGAAGTGCTTGCACTTCCGGCTTGCGGGGGACTATTAGATATACAGTTAGTTGAAAAAATTAGTTAGTTGGTTAATAATTTGTTGTTAGCTCATTAGCCTATATAAAAGGTTTCATGTAGTCATTTGTAATAACTTTTCCCTATTTAATCAAATACAATTTTATATTTTTTCCTAATTCTCTCTTCTTCCTCCATGATGCCATATCTCATAACAGGGTCTGATGGTTCATTATGTTTTTGGCCAAATAGGACATGCTGCTATTTTCCTTGTGAATGACCATGTGTTTTGCCCAATTGATGTTGTTCTGCAGTTGCTATGGGTTAGAGAGACATGTGACTTTCAAGAAGCTACTGCTGAAACTATTGATCTAGTTACTGTTTGTAAGGGCTACATGATTTTCTTGTTGTCCTCCTCCTCCATATTGGTCCTTGTTGGACATTGGAGAAGGTCAACGGGACCCCATACACAATCTTATTCTCCATACTTGATAAGGCAAAAATATTTCATAAGTTAGTTTATGGATAAGTTAGCTTGTAGCTGATAAGCTAATTTTTAGCTAAAAACTTATATTGCTTATAGCCTATAGTTGAAAAACGAGCTGATTGAATTTGAAGCGTTTGATAAAATTAGCGGTTGAACTAGCTTATAAATGTAAAATAACATAAAAGAACATATTTATACGATTTTCATATAAATTATTTTAAAATTATAATTAAAGCTTTATAATTAGAATATTAATTTTTTAATTTTATTTTTAAATATTTTTATTAAATAATATAAATTAAATAACATGTTTATATGATTTTTTTTATACAGATTTTATTTTATAAGGGGTCAGGTAAATAATGAATTTAATTAAACTAATAAAGATAAAAATGAGAAAAAAGTTAATAAGTAATAAGCTATAAGTTATAAGCTAAATAAAATAGCTTATGAAGAAAAGTTATAAGCTAATGAGATAAGTTTGTTTACCAAACACATCTACTTTGGTCAAACAAGCTTATAAGCTAGCTTATTGGACTTGCCAAACTGAACCTATATCGATCACACAAGTAATATAGGGAAAAAGTCCCAAATATTGTTCTTTTGAGTATGTGTTTGGATCAGCTGCGAAAATTTGATTATTATTCTAATCGATTATAATAGAATCAATTTTATGTTTGGATGTGTTTGCTGAAAAGCGATTATAAGATAATCTATTTCGTTTGGATTGTGTAAAAAAAATCACTTATATATGAAGTTATTTGTATAATTTAATAATATTTGTTTGGTAGTTAGTTTTGTAGGGATGAAATAGGAAAAATGTTATTGGTTTCAAAATAATCTAACAACTTTTTAAATAAGCTTCAAACTTCAAACCTCTCTAAAAACAACTTTTTTCTCATAAAAAATGTTGAGAATGACTCAAAATCAATAAATCTGCCACGAGATCATTTTGGAGAATTCGCTGAGTGAATTGGATCTCGATAAGCGAGACAGAGGAATTTCAAGTTATCCATCACTGTCTCAATTTCGCTAAGCGAATGGAATCTCGTTAAGCGAAATTCACGTTTCAGGAAAACGCCAGAAACAGAGTAAGTGGCTCAAGCATCTGTAAATAAAGGGTTATTGGATGGATGCAACGGGGTGAAGATTTCAGAATACATGCTTAGACTTGTGTAACTTCAAGAAGTGAGATTGAAAGGAGATTTAGATGGGATTTGTGAGTAAGAGAGTTCTTGAATAGTAATTCTATCTTGAGAGAATCATAGAGTGATTTGTAAGAGATTGGTAAAGTGCATAGGAGTAGAAATAGCTATCTTGAGGGTATTTCTTGGAGGCATGATGTGAATCACATGGGTGTACAAGAATAGGCAAGATAGGTAGAGGTTTCTATTGTAAAGCTTTGTATCTCTTTGTTCATGATGAAGATTGGCTGCTCTCTCCCGTGGATGTAGGTCGCATTGACCGAACCACGTAAATCCGATGTTTATCTCTTTTATCGTTTTAGTTTTTGCTGCGTTTACATCTTGTTAGTATTGTGCATTGTTTGTGCTTGCATAGTTGCTGTCTTGGTTTGTTTCTTAACAGAGGTGTTTCATGGCCCTAAAATCACAACAAAAACAACTATTTTGAAATTTAATCAGTTTACCCAAACATATCAGCTTCTATTGAAAAACAACTTTTATCATGAAAAACAACTGTTTGGGTAAGAATTAATCTTACCCAAACACCCTCTGAGACTAATTAGCTAGCTTATTGGATTTCACCA